>CM077598.1:93479652-94123596 GCA_039654915.1 Aquilaria yunnanensis | reverse complement strand
CGGCAGAGTCCATGGTTCGGAATCAAAATCTTCCGTGTCCAAATGACTCGGCAGAGTCCATGGTTCGGAAGTATAAAATTTTATACAAATTAACTTAAAAATCCACATTTCGACTAATTCAGTTAAAATCTCTAAATTAACTGAAAATTATTTAAAAGCAAAGTAAAACAAAATTAAAATCAACTAAGGTGCCAATTTTGGGCGCTATAACAATATTGTTTTAGCGTAACCGTACTCTCGATCCCCGAACTCTCGCAGACCAATTTTAAGGTGACCAATCGACCTAAGAAAAAAACTGATTGGTGGCGACTCCAGAAAACCAGACGTTGCCACATACATATACCATAATCACTATAAGAATCATTTATAACACTCATATAACGATCCATATAACGTTCTCATGGTAGGTTTGTCCAGTACACAAGTTCTCCAACTTGTACTTATATGTAGACTACATATCTCATAATAGCCTTCACACATGCTAGTTTTTATGTATTATTGTAACCCACTTCACAATAATACTAGACCAGAGACGTTTCAAAATAATACTATTTTAGGGTTATAATTATATTTGATTACATCACATAGAAACAAAACAACAAGCACAATTACTGGAATAATGCATCAACAAAATATCATGACTCAATGTGTAAAATACAATCATCTCATAATTGGCTTTTGGGCATAAAA
Source organism: Aquilaria yunnanensis (assembly GCA_039654915.1). NCBI lineage: Eukaryota > Viridiplantae > Streptophyta > Magnoliopsida > Malvales > Thymelaeaceae > Aquilaria > Aquilaria yunnanensis. The sequence continues at coordinate 94,122,906 of CM077598.1, read as the reverse complement.
CAAACATGTAGAATTCATAAAAAAAATTAAATAGTAAATGAAAAGATGAGATGAAGATCATAAGCATCCTCTTCATCATAGTCAGACCTCCTTATAGCAGATTGTAAAGGGAAAAATAAGAGGAGTGGGCAAAAGCCAAGAGACAAGAGTAAAGCAAGGTCAAACAAATATGTAAATACTGAATGTCATAATTGAAAGAAAAAAAAGACACATAAAGAAGTTCTTCCAAAAATGTTAAAAATGAAAACGGCTAAAAAATGATAAAAACAATTATGATAAACAAGAAAATGTTGCCCACGAGTTCAACATTGTCCATGATGATGATATTATCAATCTTGCAAAGAGATTAGTTGAGTGATTGACAATGATATTATTCATGTTACATCTTGAAAAGATTTCTTCTCATCTTATACAGTAGGCAATTTGGGTGTCATGAGAATGAGAAATAAGGGTCATTCACAAGTTATAGAAAAAAGAGACATTTCTCTAGAGACCGATAATGGTATGGTATTAGTCCTGAAGGATGTCAGGCATATTCCAGATCTATTCCTAAATTTGATTTCTATAGGAAAACTTGATGATGAAGGTTACTAAAATAACTTCATGGTCAGTGAAAGCTTACTAAATGATCTTTGGTGGTGGCTAGAGGAACAAACCACTCAAAACTGTACACAATGCAACCAAAGCTTTCACATGATGTTGTGAATATATTGGAGAATAGTAGTATAGTAAAGTTATGACATAAATGACTGGTTACATGAGTAAGAAAAACATGATTTGTGTTTTCATTAAGAACACGTTACCAAGATTGGATTAGGTATATTTTAAAAAATGTGCTAATTGTTTGGCACAAAAGTGAAATATAGTAGCTTTCAAGAGTTCTCCTTATTCCAGAATAAAGAGTGTATTCAATCTTGTACACTCATGTTTGTGTAGGCCAATACCAAAGTCACTTAATAATGCTTGATACTTTGTGACTTTTATTAATAATCATTCTTGAAGAAAATGGACATAAGCTCTAAAATAAAAAGATCAGTTGTTAGATGTTTTTAAGCAATTTATAACTATGGTTTAAATGAACATCGATGAGAAGCTGAAGTGCATCTAAACAAATAATGGTGTGGATTGCATTGGACCATTTGATACTTATTATAAAGAGCATTGTATTCAACACCAAACATTAACTCCTAAGACATCACAATTGAAAGGATAAACATAACATTCAAGGAGAAAATGAGATATTTACTCTCACATGCAATGTTTCCTCAGATTTATGAGGTGAAGTTTTGTTGACAATTGTTCATGTGTTGAACCTTTTACTGTGTGTTCTTCTACAGTATGATGTTTTGGAGAAATTATTAGAAAAAGATGTCATCTATGGCCATCTACAGGTGTTTGGAAGCCTGTGTGCATATCCCAAATAATGAGAAGTCTAAACTTGATGTCAAAACTTGATAGTAAATGTTCATTGGTTATGGCCAAGATCAATTTGGCTATAGATTTGATGATCTAGTTAAGAAAAGACTCGTCAAAAAATGCGATGTTATGTTTATCAAAAATCATACCAATGAGGATATCAAGAAATCTAAAAAGCATGCTTCTAAATTTAATGGTAGTTTGATAGACTTACAATTGATTCCTCCAATAAAAATATAAAGAAAAGTTAGAGATTATGTACAAAATGATCAACTAGATGAAGGTGACCCAAATGCCCAAATTGAGAATGAAACACACAATGTTGATGATGATAGTGCTCATTATCAACCACCAGCACTAGTGGGTTTCTTAATTTTAACAAGATCTAATGGAGCCAAATAACGCTTTACTTAATATCCTAAAAATGAGTATGTACTATTGATTGATAGGAGAACCAAAAAAGCTTTGATGAAGCTATGTATGATGAACATAGGGGAAAGTGGATTAAAGCCACGCAAGAAAACATGAGATCCTTACATAAGAATAAAATATTTGAGTTGGTAAAGTTTCCAAAAGAAAAAATGGGCTTTGAAAAATAGATGGGTATTCATGATCAAGCCTAAAGAACTGAATCTATAGCTACAAATTGAAGCCAGATTAGTTATCAATAAATTCAAAATTCAAATTAAAGGTATTGACTTTGATGAAATTTTTTTACTGGTTATGAAAATGACATCCACCTGAATAGTTCTAGGACTTGCAACAAGTCTTAACTTGGAGATTGAGTAGATGGATGTAAAAGTATCTTTCTACATGGTAACTTGGAAGAAGAATTATAAATCGAGCAACTAAAAGTTTCTAAAGTAAAAGAAAAATAAGACTGTTTTTGCAAGTTGAAGAAAAGTTAAAACAACCATCCAGGTAATGGCATAAGTTATTTGAGTCAACCATTGGAGGAGTAAGGCTACAAGAAGACTATTTTAGATTTCTGTGTATTTATACATAAATTCTCTGATGTTGATTTCATTATCCTATTGCTCTAACTAGAATTAATATCTTAAAACAGTAGTTGAGTAAGTTTTTTCTCATGAAAGACTTAGGGCCAACAAAACAAATTCTTGGAATAAAGATAACAGAAAGATAGAGGTGCCAAGAAATTATGACTATCATATGAGAAGTATATTGAGAAAGTACTTCAAAGGTTCAATACGGATAAGGCAAAAGTGGTTAGTTGTCCTCTTACTAATCACTCTATATTAAGCTCTAAACATGCCTTTCCACCAACAAAAAGATGAAAGAAATTAGAAAAGTTTTGGAAAAGTTTCAAATGTTTCAGTAGTTAAAAGTTTGATGTATGTCATGGTAGGTACAAGTCAAGATATTGCTCACTCAATTGGTTTAGTGAGTATGTTGCCTTCAAACCTTGTTAAGGAACATTGAACTGTGGTAAAATGGATTCTCAGGTATCTTCTTGATACTTCCAAAATATGCTTGTGTTTCAACCATATAAAGCCTCTGTTATTTACACAGATGCATAGATTATTAGCAATGTTGACTTAAGAAAGTCCACATCAAGTTAGGTAATTAGATTTGTAAAGAGAGATATGTCATGGCAGTTAAAGTTACAAAAAATGTTGCATTTTCAACAATTGAAGTAGAGTTTATTGTAGCAACTGGAGCATGTAAGGAGGTTTTATGGATGAAAAAGTTCTTAAAAAAATTTTGTTTCCATCAGGAGAAATATCAGTTGTTCTATGATATTCAGAGTGCAATTCACCTTAGTAAAATTTTTTTTTTTCATTTCAGGTCAAACAAATTGCTGTGAGATAGCACTGGATTAGGAATGTATTAAAGATTAAACTATTCGATATGTTGACCAAGACTCTACCAAGAAAAATGTTTCAATATTATCAACTGATAGTAGGAATGGTGGAACCTCACATATAAAGTAGGAGGGGAATATTGTTGAAAATGTCCCGCCACCATTAGATGACAATTGGGAGGGTTAGGTTAGGTTTAGGTCAAACTATTCAGGCTTAAGTTAAATTGGGCTAGCATGAATTTCAGGGCCAGGTCGAGTTATTTGGGTTTTGAGTTAGGTTGGGTCAAGTCTATTTGGGTTTAGATTTAATACAAGTCAGGTCAATTTCAATTATGAGTAACTTTTGGGTTGACCATTGGGTTTACTCAAATTGTTGGTGTATACAAAGAAATTATTGGATTAATTCAAATTTTTAAAAAAACTTAAATTAAATATTTTGATATTTTGGTGCAAGTTAATTTAAGTTAATTTTTTTTCTTAGTATATTTAGTTAAAAAAACTCATAAAAATTTTCTTCATTATATTGTAGTACATATTTAGGTTATTTAACATCATTGGTAATATTGTATAATACTTGATTATTTTTCTAGACTCATAACATCATGCAGTTATCACTACATAGGCTACCTAGACACTCACTCAACTATCACCTAGACACATACATTGCGACAATTTTACTGTAATCGTATTCTGATGAATTTCTACAAAATTGATATGAAATAAAACTCTAGTTTACTATTAGTGACTAAACTACAAAATTTGAAAAAATTTTTGGTGAAAATGCAAAGATTTGAAAAGTTCAAGCACTCATATTGTAATTATTATGGGTCATTGAAACGAATTTTTTTCAAAATTTAGGTACCTTAGTGCACTACTTTTTACTTTTAAAAGTTTACGGACCAATGTTCTAATTTGACAATCGCCTACCAAAATCATTAAACTTATTCAATATGAAAGTTGTTTTGAAAGAACCAAAATATGATACTTACTAAACATAGAAGTCCCCTACCCAAATATGAAACTTATTAAATATAAAAGTCTTCAAAAAATAGAAGTTACTAAATATGAAAATTATAATTTTTTGAGAAACTTACAATTATCCCTCTAAGATTTGCCTTAGCCTATACTTTGCACTCCTTATTTTTTAAAACCTACATTTCACCCCTATTTGTTTTATACTATATAATAGTAACTTCTGAAACTTTAATTTAATCTATATAATAGACATTTTTAAGTAATTTTCATATCTCCAATATTTTTCTATAATTAATAGATATTTTAAAATATTTATTTTTTTCTCTCTATAAATGCATTTTGCTTCTTATAAATGCATATCAATAAAGGTTTGTTGACGGTGAAAAAAATATTAAAAAAATTTAAAATTACTATAATATAGTTAGCAGATAGTTTGAATTAGGGTTTGAAGAGTTGTTGTTGGATACTATAAATGAAGCATGGGGCAAAGTGTAGATTTTTTAAACTAGAGGGGGCAAAGTGTAGCTAGACCAAACAATAGGGGGATTTTGTAATTTTCCCTAATTTTTTAAAATCTTAAGGACCATATATTTTATGTTGGTTTGGATAAAAATCAGGTTTTAATGGGTTTAGTCATCATGGCTATTTCAGGTTATGGTCAGGTTAGACTCTATTTTGAGTCATTTCTAGTTCATGTCAATTTAGATTTAGGTCATTTTGGGTTTAAGTTATTTTGAATCGGATTTTGCTTCAATCTCATTTGGGTTTGGATTTAGGTTGGGTTCGGATCATTAACTTTTCTTATCAGATCAAGTTAGGCCAGGTTTGAATTTAGGTAGGTTGGGTTAAGTTATCGGATTGGGTTAAATTTTGTCATCCCTTCCCACCATGTGAATTATAAACTTCGGATGAACACTGCAACATGTAGTGAACAGTAAAAGAATGTGGTGAATTGTAGCACGGTGAAATCCCTACAAATACCTACCTGCATTGAACAAAACATTCCGAGCGTGAAAGATTTATTTTGGGTAATAACAAAATAATGAGATATTTATTTAGGATGTATAGAAAATTCTTAAGTACCACTATTTTAGGTTTATCTCGTACCTTTAAAATTAGTGAAAAAAAATCTCAAAGTTGGTTTCATGGAGGTAACCTAAAATTAGAGGTAAACGACGTTAAATTGCTAGTTTCATTCTTGTTAATCGTCTAGTGCCCAAAGCTTTTCATCCGCTGCTCCAACAGCTGGTACTGCATTTTTCCTCTGTGTTTGGCACTTATGCCGGAGAGGGAGCGGGTCAGGGCCGAAGCCCACGGAGACTGATATAAAAAATGATGTATACATCATTTCCAATAGCAAATTTTTCTTGTGTTCTCTTCTGTTACTTTTTTTTTTCTTTTGGCAAATTCAGTTTCCAATAGCAAATAACCAAATTTCCCAATGATGTATTTGGATCAATGTTTAAGACTATTGTTTTTTTTTTTTAAAAAGATAATAAAATAAGCATTAAATAGCTTGGAAGACAGAGAGAGGCAGGGGCAACAGAGATTAAGCCAGCAAGAAGCTGGAAATGTGCACACAGGAATCCATCTCCCCATTCGGCAACCAACTTTTTTATTGCCCTTAATGGATTGTTAAACCAGTCTACCCGAGAGCAATTTAATTTTATCCACCTCCGCAGGATCCATAAAAGAAAAACGATATTTGAACTTCAGTTAGTAGATCCACAACTTTTAGTCTCTTGTTGCAGAACACCAACTAGTTCCGGAACTTGCCACCACTTCCAAATTAAAAGCCAAACCGCCTTAAGGACATCACAGTGAGGAAGGGCATGATCAGTTCTGTTTTGTTAGAATCCTGTTCCAAATGAAAACATTCACCTTTTTCAGAGCCCAGTTGTTCCACCAAGTAGCAGTTGAAAAAAGGAAGTTCTTGGAGAAGCTGAGCAACAAGTGAAGTTTCCACTGGAGCTAGTCGCCCATCTGCATATGTCGTTCTCAGCTTCAGAAAAATTTATATCATTTATAAGACACATTAGCCTTCAAAAGCACCCCCATCTCTAGTTCTCAATTATTTTCTCTATAGTTCCACCTCCATCTCCAAAAAGCCTCGAAAATTTTCCTTCCAAACTAATATTCTCTACCCAAATATATTTCCACAACCTAATCTTTGATCCATCTCCTCCTTTTAAGCTGAAAGATTTAACAAACGCCACAATGCTCCCTCCTCACAACTAAACCTCCACCACCACTTTGCCAGTAAGGCAAGATTTTTCCCTAGAAGGCTACCCACACTTAGTTCCCGGCCTCCGAAGATGATAATACCCTACTCCAAGTGACCCAATGAATATTTCTACCCTCCCTATTAACCCCTGAAAAGAGTTTCAAACGCAAGCTTTCAAGTGTCTTCAGGACATTCTCTGGGCTCCAAAACAGAGATAAGAAATATAGGGGGAGGTCACCAAAAGGCAGCATGATGGATTTCCATGTATTAAGTTTCTGTCTAAAGTTTTTAGTTACCGGCTTCCAGCATTCTTGCGCTTAAGGTCTAGTGTTTTATTTGATCGGCAGAAAAAAGACACGATGATGAGTTTTATCTATTCTTGAGAACTGTGTGAATAGCTAACAGAAAACATTATGTAATGTGGTAAAATGAGAAGAAAAATACAGAACATATAAAATGTTTGAGACCAACTTTTCTGTTAAATTTTAGTTTAAATTGTTTGACAACTGTCATTTAGTAAATTTAAATTGTGCAATATTTTTCTTAAAATTGACATGTCACTTAGAACATTTGTTTCCTCTATAAATCTTGACAATGGTATTTCAATAAATTTAACTAATTGTTAAGTGCACCTGAAGAATTGGCTCAATGGCCACTTTAATATGCACCAGAGTTCAAGCCTCTCTGGAGGCAAAAAACTCAACCACTCCCCAATTTTCCTCCCTTAACCTTATGATGACTTGTATTATATTGTATTATGAGGTAATAAAAAACTAATTGTTAACAAATTAAATAAATTTTGGAACTAACATTAAAAAGTGAAAATTTTTAATATTTAAGTAGAAAAATTAATAAAGTTTTAAGATTTCGAGTTTTGTTTCCTGTTTTTGGACCAAGGCTTTTGTGTGGCTATTACAATGTAAGTGATTCACAGCTTTTATTGTACCAATTACAAGTGATATGAACTGCTCTATCTTCTAGATGTGGGCAATGGGCCAGGTTGTCATGGCCTGACCCAGACCTAGCACAGCTCGGTCAAATATGGGCCTAGATCAATACAGAGAGAACTAGGAAAAATGTGGGCTAAATGTGGGCTTGGAGAAAGAGGGAGACCCAAATGGAACCGACCAAGACCCAAGTTTAGAATAGGCTCAAAACAGGAACGGCTTAGCCCAGATTGGCTAGGGGCAAGCCAGGTTGGCTATTTGGCTGTTGACTGTTGGAGATTCAAAATTTAAGAAAAATGGTTTAATTACAACCCAGTGCCACCAAATGGCTCCAAACTTTAAAATAATGCCCTAGACTTTTTTATGCCCCTCCAACTCCTATAAATGGCTAGATTTTGAGGACTTTTTGGGAAACCATATTTATGACTGCCTTATAAATAGAGAGACTCACTCTCACACTTCTTCACACCAAGCTATCTTCTCCATTTACAACATTTTCTCATGCTCTTTACTAGCTCTCATTCATTTTTCTTAAACTCCGGATAATATTTTTTTAATCTCTACATAATCTCCTCTTAATCTACAATTATTTTCTCTCACCAATAGCTTCACAAGGGAAAAACATCGGCAAGGGTGCTGTGAGCTCCTCATCCTACCCCAGAGTTGGGTAATTTTTTTGAGCCCACTTGTTCCAAAAAAGCAGAGGAGCTCACATCCAAGAGGTAGCCAATGATAATACCAACATCGATACCACTACAAGAAAACTCTAAAATAATGACCGAATATTTGGTGGTTGAGTGGTGGCTAATTTATTTGCAAGCGACCAAAAAATACTATGGCTTAATGGTTGCCAAAAGCTTGGTTGCCAAGGTTTAGCAACAATTTATTTCGGTTTCCAAGAGCAACCCTTTTTTAGAGCAACCATTTTGTTTCGATCACTGGGAGTGACCACTTGCTTCAGTCGTTGTCCTATTTTTGTAATATTAGTTTTTATTTGTAAAATTTTTTTTCATTCTTTTGAAAGTTATTCTTTTATTTTAACATTTTACTACAGATTGATGCAAATTCTTGCCTGTGATTTGAAAATTGCTGGAAGAATAAAAAAGCTTTTGTAATTTTGGGTTAAGGCCTTAGTAAGGAGTATTAATATAGATGGATTGATTCGAGCAAAGCAACTATGAAATGCTCAATAATCTACTACCCTAAAGGCTGTAATTAATAGCATTGAAGAATATAACCTTGGATGTTGAGGATTCACTTGTTAGAAGAGGATGAACATGATCTATGTGGTGGATAAGATGAAAAAGTAAAATCTCGAGCTGATTATGAAAAAGGAAGGCGATGGAGAGGATGGAGGAGGTGAATGAAAGAGATAGTGAGAAAGATTTGAGAAGATTTATATAGAAAAATCAAGTGGTGTTTAACCGTTGAATTATTTATGGATCAAATCATAGGGTGAATGCATCACATGGAATGCTAAGAGTGACCATTTTGTTTCGGTCGCTAGGGTCGATTGTGCTAGCAGCCATTTTGGCAACCATTTTGTAATAGTATAAAAATGGAAACTGTTTAGCCACTGAATAAGTAGGACCCTCAGTGATTGACTTAGCAAACATTTAAAAATGGTGGCCAAATAATCACCTAAAAGCAGTTCCTTCTTCTAAATGACCATCTGAGCAACAGTTTCTTTGGCCACTGTTAAAATGGTAACTCCTATCGATTGCTTCACCCTTAATTTGTTGTAGTGTATGAAAAATTACAATTTTGGCATCGACGATCAACTCTTCGATAATGACATAAAAGCGGTTCCCCTAACCTAAGCTCCAACCAACGCCGAAGGTTCACAACCGACACAACAAAGCGAGCAACCCCAAAGTCACACAAGTCAATTTTGGGAGTTTGAAAACTTTGATATGGATACATTTCGAACAAGTGTTGGAAGGTGAAGTGAGGTTTGTAAAGTGTAAACGATACGACAACAAGTTCAAGCACAAGCTCAATTCTAGAACTGAAACACTCACCCAGCATTTGAGCAAAGTCCATGAAAATCTTGCTAGCACTTCTGGTTGATAAACCTAATTGACAAGCATGGGGAGCTCCAGCAGTCTATGTATGTTTTGCTATAACCAAAAAACTATAAGACAATGTTTAATTGATTGGATGATGCTTAGGGAAAAATTATTCAAACAACTTGAAAATAAGCATCTAGAAAGATTTATTGTTAGAAATTTGAATGCGACTTATAACAAAACATCTAGGCAAACTGTTATAAGAAAGAGTTTTAACCTCTATGAAGTTTAAAGATGTGATTTGCAAGTATATTTCTCTATACTTGATCATTATGTTTTATTTACCTTTGATTTGTGGACATCACCCATAAAATAAAATCATTATTATGTGACTGCACATTAGATTGATGATGACTCGGCTATGCAAAAATGCATCATTGCATTTAAATGTATGGAATTTGATCATACAGGCCGAAACATCATAATGTGCATTTTAGAAACTCTATAGGAATTTTTCTGTGTTGATAAAATTTTATTCATTTCCTTTGACAATATTTGAAACAATAATGTTGCGATTAGGGAATTGAGTAAAGAGATAAAATCACGTCTTAAAGGAATTTTTTTCCATGTTCATTACTTGTGTTACATTTTAAATTTGTGTTCAAAATAGTTTACAACTTTTGCAAACCAAAATTACCCTGACTCGGAATGCATTACTTTTTCTAAAGACAAGAAGCAAATTTGCTTGTGAGTTCAAAATGTTTTATATTGAAAATGAGGTTAAGTTTTTTTCAAAAAAGTTTAAATTGGATTGCCTTATTCGGTAGAACTCAACTTTTTTAAATGTTAAATGTTGTGCAACTATGGCAAAACTTTTGACTCATTTTGTAAAATTAAGAATAAACCCACAACATTCACCAATGACATGTAGGAAAAATATTTCAAATTGGTTGAGTTGCTAAGGTATTCTTACCAAATAACAAACTTTTTCTTCAGGTTTTACTATCCAACTATGCATCAAATTTTGTTGTATTTTGTAAACATCATTTATGTTTTCAACTAGTACAATGATGATAAATTTTTAAAACCCACCATTGAAGCAATGTCAAAAAAATGACTTCATTATTTTCAAGATATCCTACCCATTTATCTAGTTGCATGTGCATTAGACCAAAATGTCAAAATTACAGGTTGCCTTCATTTGGTTGAAGCATGCTATCAAAAATACTTAGGCCAGAATCAAGTTTCTGCATTTGCTATTTCTACTGAATTTGACTACAATTTAAAAGAGTTATACAAATTCTACTCTGAGCATCATTTTGATAAGGCTAGAGTCACTGAGATTATAGCAATCAGTCATTCCACCTCATCCTTATCATCATAGTTAAACCCTGCTGCAAATATCATTAAACAACCAAGACCCACAAACCTGGAATTGGTTGAATGGGATGATAACCGAACATCAGTTAAGTACAATGAGAAAGACATTCTGGAATGGTGGATGAGTAAGAAGGGAAGATATCCAATCTTGTCCATCATGGTGCAAGAGATTTTGGCAGTAACAGTCTCTACCATTGTTTCCGAGGCAGCTGACAGTATAGGAAAAAAAGTCATCTCAAATAAACGAGTAAGGCTCACATTGTTGAGATTTATGTTTGCGACCGTGATTAGGCCTTTATTGGTTTACCAAAGCAAGACTAGAAAAGTTCTAATGATAAGGTCTCATCCGATGAAGAGGCACAGAAGTAGATCCTAGGTTTTTAATTTCAATTTTATAAATTGTACTTGATCTGATTATGCTGTAAAGCACAAATCTTACGTTTCCTTTTCAATTATGTTTTGGAACACTTTGCCATTTTTAAGTGTAAGGCACATTCCAGTTGTTGTAAATGTTGTTTGCCTTTTTAATTAATAAAATTCACATTGGTAATGATGTTTTCCTCATACAAAAACATGTTTATTCAAATTACACTTGAATAAGTTTCTAACCATTTTTTCCATTTTCCAAAACAAAAAAACCAAACCCAACTCGGGCCTGGTTTCTTCGACCTAAGCCTGGCCATGGCAGGTTGGGTTTGGGCCAGGTTGGCCTACTGGCCACCTCTAGACCCATATTCAACAATCCACGTAAATATGTTTACTTGATTTTTTACTTTTTCTATATTTTCTTGCTTCGGCTAAGTTACTTATAAAAGCACACTTTTAGTCCCATATTTTTTTTAGCTTTGCCAGTATAATAAGAAAACTTATCTACTTATCATAATCCTAATTTAAAAAAAAAAATACGAATCATTTTAGTCATATTTTTAACATCTTCACTTATATCCAGCGTTTCCAACTTAGCTAGCAATACAAGGGAACATCCCAGGTAGAAGACTCGGGTTTAAGTAGCACTGCACTCCAAGATATCAGGCATCCAAAAGTAGTCAAATTACGGCCGAAGTCCTCCAAAATTTCATGTAGCAGACATTTCTCCTTATAGCCTTCCTATATGTTCTTCTAATTCTTATACTTGTAAAGATCTGAATATATAAAAAATGGTTGTTTAGCGCCAGGGGGTGATTTCTTACATGGCACTTTAGGTTCAGCCACCTTCTTTGAAGCAAAAAGACACTTTTAGTCCATTTTTTTTTTAAGCCTTTTCAAGTTAGTCTTAAATTTTATTGGTTTATTATACTAGTCTCAGTTATTTGAAAACATGAATTATTTTAATTAGTACTATTTCGGACATCGACCAAGAGCTCCAAAATCACAAGGAGAAATGCCCAGCCTACATCTACTAACCTAGATGAAATGCCTCCAATAAGCTTCCAAAGAACTATATAAAATAGTAAGAGAAGCCTCTAGTTTTTAAGTACTATGCCTTTCTTTCCTTCTAGATGCATTATGGTCTTGAGATTGCCATTTCTTTTTTTGTGTCCGCTTGTACTCGAAATGGATGATACAACATAGGCCTTATTACCTATTTGATCTCTGTACTATGGTGACCTGACCGTTCGCTTCCCTGCACTTTTGAGAGGTCATAATTGATCCCTGAACTTTAATGACCGGGACACTTTGCTCCATTGACTCAGTAAATCAAATGTTTTCTGTCAGTTATGTAATAAAAGTGCATATGATTGCACAATTTAAAATTTCATGCCTCTAATTGTACAAACCAATAAATTTGGGACTTAAACTGTAATTAAACCCGTAGACACCAGAAACCGATGAGATTTCAATGCAATTCCGGCACGATTCTGATGATCTTGGTTTCATTAGAATCGACAGTCTTAATTCTGATAAGATTCCGTACGATTTTGATTCGATTTGGTACTATTCCAATGGTCTCAATGCTTGCACGATTTCATGCGATTCCAGCGGTCTCGATTCCAGTGTGATTCCGACACTTTCAATGGTCTTAATTCTAGCACGATTGAGGATGAAATGACCTGGAAAATCAAGGCCAGAAAATTAAGGAAGGCGAATCGATGCTAGCGCTAATCGAGGAACTGACAAAGGTGAGGACCGATGGACAAGACAAATTAAGGAACGAATGAGCAGATGGGCGATGGGTGAGGCTGGCAGGATGGGCGGTGATTGATGGACGAGGCTGGCAGGATGAGACAGATAGACGGGTGATGACTGATGGACAAGGTCGACAGGATGAGACAAGACGAAGGAAGTACTAAAAAGGGAGGAGTCAAAACATTTGGGTCCAAAAGATAAAAATTTGAAAACTTAAGTAGAAATTATGCCATTTTTTCCTTTTTAGATAAATGGAAGTTAGGTAAATGAAGCAAAATGTCTCGGTCATTAAAGTTTAGGTCTCGATTATAACCCCCTAAAAGTCCAGGGGAGTGAGTGGCCGAGTCACTATACTACAGGGGTCAAATAGGTAATTAGTCCTACAACATATGGCATTCTTGGCAAAGGGAGGTGGGATTGAACTGCTAGCTACTCCATATATAGTCAGCAAGGCGTTCCAAATAGGCTAACATGACAAACGTTTTGGAGAATTAGGATTATTATGGTAAGCCAATAAGTTTTAAGCGGACATGAAATTTCTTTTAAGCATTTTCTTCCACTAAGTGGATCCACATTTAGAATAGGACTGATTTGATTCATGTTTTCAATGAATAAGGACTACTATCACGATGATACAAGTTTTAGAACTAACTAAGCAAAACCTAAAAGTCCTAGGAGAGGACTAAGTATTCTTTCACCTAGTTACTTTAAGAGGATTTGTAGGTGTGAAAGTCTGGCATACGCCTAATTGTAGATGCACTATATGGGCATAGTTACATTTGTACCCTCTTTAAATTTGATATTACCTGGTGCATATTTTCTCTTCCCTACTAGATTGTTTGGCTTGTTACTGTTCTCTCCCATTATGTTGTTGTCTGATCAGAGTACAATACCTAAGAAGAAGTTACGGCCTGTGGTCACCGTCGTCTGTCGAGATTGAGCATTGGCACCGCCCTGAGATCGCTCGACAAGGCAAAGATGCTGTCTCCGGTCTACATATGATGACAATCGGAGGCCCTGATGACGAGGGAAGAGATGAAACTGGGAAAGGAGGTAGAGGTGACGACAGAAAACCAGAAAAGGTGCTATATTTCTAATTAGTTCTATGGTTTGGGTTAAACCTATTCTTTTACTCTGATTTTTTCACTAAATAATATGTACAAATGATGAAATTATATGTATATAAAATGATACTCCCTCTATACGAAATTTTTGACATCATTCACTTTTCAACAATTAATATATAATTTTTTATTTTCAATATTTTAGCATATAAATGAAAAAAAATTATATATGAATGATAAATTAAGACCTATAGCTTCTAAATATATATTTTTATTATTTTTTTAACAAACAATAATATGAATAAATTCAAGTTAAACAAGTCAAAAAAATCAAATGGAATAAAGAAAGTGAGGGAGTATAAGGATTGTTTTAATATTATATTGTTTAAGCATTTCCCTGCTTTGTTTATGCATTGAATTCATACAATAAAATTTAAACCATCAAAACTCGTACACCAATTAAATATATCAGTAATAGGTTATGATCTTATTTATACATGTAATTCACATGATTTATACATATACCTCATATTTTTTGTACATTGAGTTTAAACATACTTGTGGCTCAATAAAACATATCTGTGGTTATTTTAATATAAAAATAAAAATTAATCGTACAAAAAATTGTTGGTTTCAAGATCTTATTTGTATATATGTGCCTATGTATGTATTCATAGTTATAGCTAGAGTCATATAAGTCATATGTACAGGCATCTGTGATTAATATTTCAAAATTAATTTTCTCTTATTTTAATTTTTGATTTGATATTTTCTAACTTGTTGATGTAAATATTATAACGATTGAATTTATACATACAATTGAATATATATGTAAAATATCTTTGTTCTCATTTATACATATTTGTTATATGTTTTGTACATATTTATTACTTACTTTATACACTGACTTCATACATATCTGTAATTTAATTTGTACATATCCTAAATTTTGAAAAAAAATGGGATTTGATGAGTTCACACTTTTTTTTTTTTATGAAATGTTGAACTTATACATACCATTTAATAAATCGGTAGCATATCTTTTTGTAAGTAGTTCAGATTTTAACTCGGATCGGACGAGGCCTTTTAATTTGGGTTCCAAACATGGACTCTTGATCAAATACTTCTGTAGGGTCTAGTGGAATAGTTTGGGAAGGAATGCAATTAAAGCCCATACCCTAATCCTGTGACCTGAGGAAAAAATGAACGAAAAAACAAATACTGGTCCCCTTCCTACCCAGCTAGGATGCTCATGGCTGAAAAGTTTGTCCATTGCCTTGCCAAATAGACAGACCAATTTTCCTACAGGACGACAAAGCCTCTCTTTATGAGCCAAGGTCCACCCATATGTTGAAGTAAAGTGCCACACTTGGAATACACATGTAGACCGTTGTACAACCTGATCAAGAGGTGAGAGCCTCTAAGGCACTACATAAGGCCATAACTCCTTCTCTATAGTTACCTAAGGAACCTTGAAGAGCAAAACCGCGATAGCAAATAGATCTGCCGTCGAGCAGACTGTTGTTAGATTGAAATGAATATTACAAAGTCATATAGCTAGTTAGGGTTCGAATCTTGAGTTGTAATTGAGGATCTCTCTTTAAGAAACCGTCGGATAGATTATAGTAAAATGTAGTAGTATGTTACACACTTTTCATGTAATAAGTGTAGTCACATTTCATTGAAAAAAGAGTCTCTACAAGCAACAAAAAAAAAAAAAAAAAGTCAAAAGTAGGTGCAAGAGCAACAGTAATTACTGGGGGACTAAAACTGGTGTTGTACCAATGCCAGACTGGAAATCCTAAGAACCCCATGAAGGCATGTGGAAGGGTGGAGCCTCTCTGACACCCGAATTCTCCAGTTGGCATGAAGTATAGATGTTGTCATACATACCCACAACACAGAAGTCTCTTATCCTCATAATAGTGATAGGGTCCAACACCATCTAATCAAATGGGAGGACGCACCAGCATTCAAATGAGTTAGTGAAACTGATAAACAAACCTTTTAGGCTCTCAGCTAGGTAGCAACCCTTGCAAGGGTTACCTCTAATGCGTACAAGCATGTCTGCAATAATCAGAATCCCCAAAAAGCTAATTTGGGTTCATTGTTTGTATCTCCTCATTAGCTCTTTTAACTTCATGATCACAGCTCCACCAACTCAAGTTTGGCTCTAATGGTCAAAGCTTTGAATTTGTTTCATGAGAACCAAAAGTTCAACCCCCCTGCTTCACCATTAACTTCATGCCTACTTCAAGAATTTCAGCTAAGTGCTCTTCCTGATGTAACTCTCTTAACATACAGCAATTCGTTAACGAATAACATTACAAGGGTCATGTTCCATTACAAAATTGACAAATGCAACCAGGAAGGGCAAGAAGATGGTTTAGTTGCTTAAGGATAGTGAGTGTTGATTATTTAATGTGTAGGGTTAGTCTGCATACTTCTCCATGTTTCCTTGAACAAAGTAAACTGTTTTATGGCTCTCTCAATGGCCCCAATTTTAGTGCTCTTGAGCCTAACAAGGAAAAAGGAAACTTCGCACTCATCAAAAGGAAGGCAGCAACATTCCAGGCAAATCTCATCACAACTCACTTTTCTTTCTACTTTTTAATGGCCCAAATGAAACACAGATGTATCAAATCAAATAAAGACAACTTCTCATTCCCCATTGGCTTTCAACCTTTTGAAAGACATATGAAGCATCCCAAGCACCCCATCAAAAGGCCGGGTTTGCTGGTGATGTATACAAAATATATCTATAATCCTCCTTACAAAAACAAAAAGAACACAAAAAGTAAAAAATAAAAAAATACAAGAAATTCAATAAGTAGGTAGAAACAGCAACATACTTCTCAGAAAAACACTAGGAAGAACAAAGAGAGTATAGACATGCTGCAATCTTCAATGTCCTTCTGGTGAATTCCTTGGCCTCTCCATCCTCCTTGATGGCTTTTGGACTTTAAGTCAGCTTCATACTTATTACTTTGTTTTTTTTTTCTTACCCTTTATTTATCTACTTTCCCTTTTTTATCTATCTTCTTTGTTGTTTGTCACACCGCATTGAAAACTTTTGTATCTAATTGGTGAGTAGATCCTCTCAAACATCAATACCAAAAACCACAGCCACTTAGTAGCTAGAAAGACTCACTCCACCCCGAGGGACTCTAATTAGCAAGAATCAAAATTCTACAAAAACAACCTAGAATGAAATCAGTAGACCAAAAATTAAAGAATTTCAACTTCCGTGGCTATGGCCTGCTAATTTTCCCTCTGTAAATACCTTCCTCCGTGCTGATGAATGTAAGACTCCGCTTAACACCAACCGCACACATAACCGAAGAATTCTCGTGATCATCTTTGTAGCTACGATGCGTTGATGATGGACTAGGACATATCAAATTGTTGGGAGTCTTTGATTTTCTGATCAATATTTCTTGCATCACATTGTAGCATGAAAATATGTGTTCCTGTCACATTGACATTGTAGCATATGACCAACATCAGAAGTGAACTTTTCGACGGGAAAAACATTAAGTATACAAGGGAATAGATCAGTAATGTGGTAGAAGAAATGCTTACATTTGGCAGAGAACTCCATGAATTTATGAAATCAAACTTGTGGTCCATTTGTTTTCTTGTCAACTGAGAATCAGAAGCAGCTAAAACTGCTGCTGCAGCAATAGCAGAGGGTCTATGATGCACCAAATTGATTTCTACACGAAGTGATTTCAGATGGTAACCATCAGCCAAAAAGGAACCAATATCAGAATCAAATTCACAAATGAAAAAAGCCCAAAAATAGTTAAGAAAAAAGGGAAACTTATACCTTTCACAATTGCCAAAACCAGTTCCACAGCTCTAGAGACCAAGTGTTTGTTCACAGATTCACAAGAAATTTTACTGAAGAAGGCATGCAAATAAGCAAAAGGGGTGACAAAACCCATCTTCCACTCCAAAGTCGTCAAAACCAGTAGCTCCATTCTCTGAATCACCTTACCTTCAAAAGAATAATCTTGCAATGGAAATTCTGGCAAAGCAGGAACTCTGCATTCCTCCATTTTTGCTGCCAGTGACAAACATGCCACTGATAACAATCGGATAGCCCATAATTTCCCACCCTGGTTCAACATCAAATAAAATTTAAAAACCAATCAATTTATTAAAAACCATTTTCAAGATTCAACCCCATTTCCCATTTTTCCACAGAACCGAATATCTGCTTACTTCAATCGATCGCTTCGCAAAGAATTGATCGAAGTAGACCACAGAAAGATAGCCTGTGTTGATTTGGAACCCCATTCTTGCTCTGGTCTGAACACTACACACTGATTAGAAAGCAAAACAGAAAATGTGAAGAGAAAGAAAAGAAATTCATACTCATACATACATGGAAAATCCATTCAATAGCATCCAAACGAGCAAACTTGAACCAGCCATTGTTAATGGAATCATCACCATTGTTCTTATTATCAACATTTGACCCAAATAAATTGCTCTCCCTCCGAAGCAAATTCTCTATATATTCTTCATCATTTTCAGAGACAGAACAGTGGCTGTTTCCCAGCCGACCAATCTCATCCTCCGGTTCTGTTTCAGCAAAACCGCACTCATCGGTTTCTTGGCACAGAAGGTTAGAGAGAGAAGTGTCAAAATCTGCCATTGTCACAAAAGGAAAAAAAAATGGGACCTCTCTCTCTTTCAGAGTAAGTATCGCTATCTGGGCATAGCCAATGGGGATCAAAGAACAAAACAAGACATGGGTATTTGTAGAATCAAACTGCTAAATCCACGTTCGATGAGATTGAGGAAATCTAGAGAGAGATTGGTGGTGGTAGTGGAGAGCAGAGGGAGAAGAGTCTGGCGGTTTTGGTGCCGCCAAAATAAGCGGACGAGATATAGGAAGGGTGGCGTTATTTTATTTCTGTTATTTTATTCTTTCAAAGAATATACTTTTTGGTTTTTATTGAAGAGAGTTATAAAAAGAAACTGAATTATTTTTAAAAAAAAAAATAGAGAGATTAGTTCAAGTATACTCTGCTGTATATGCCAGAAGTATAACGGAGGTCCGCTTGCTCCAAATTCTCTCCACATTGATTAGAAGTTTTTAATATCGTGATTATGGGAAATTTTGCTCATGAATTATACTTCCTCCATCCCATAATAGATAAAACATTTCTTTGTCGAAGAAGATTAACGTGTTTGTGTAGTAAAAATTTAAATAATGAATAAAAAAATATTTTTGGTTTTGTACAATGAGAATTTAAATGAAGATTTAAAAAAAGTTTTTTATTGGGTTTTGTATGGTAAAAGTTTAAATGAGGGTAATAAGGTAAATTAAAAGTTAAAATTTTTTTAAAAAAAGAAATTTTTATTTTTATTTTTATTTTTTTGACATCTTAAAAAGAATAAGTTTCATTCTTTTTCTTTTTGGGATGGAGGGAATAATATTTTATTTTCTTTGGAGTTTAGAGTGGGGAAATGCGGCTGTAGTCTACAAAACATTTAACTTGTTAAATTTAGGGACAAACTCTTTGTATTTTGACAAGGCGACATTTTGCCTTTTACAACTTGACTTGATTTAAATCCACCCCTTGAACTATAAAAGGTCGGACATTTTGCCCATATGACCCTAGACAGAGTTACCGAGCCCGAGGGCCGCAGCAGCAAAGTACACTATTTTTCATAGTTTGATGCCTAATTTGACGTAAGTCAATTTGGGGGGGGGGGGGGGGGGGGGGGGGGGGGGGGGGGGGGGGGGGGGGGTGTATGTAACAAAAAATGGTTCTATGCCTTTTGTCAATTTAGACAAAACTTTGAAAATTTCTTACAATCAGGCCCTTCAAGCAATTGTGCCGAGCATAAGGAATGGCTTAGGACGAGGCATCAGATGTGCTTGTTGTGTTGTGTGTGAGGAAACTGCTTTCAGGTTAAAAGTGCAAATTTGTTTTTGTTAATTCAAAATTTTGTACATTACCCAGAGAGAGGAATTGGAAGGGAGTCTAAAGTGTATCTAAGAGGGAACTAAAAAGTTCGGAAGAACATTTGTCATTACCAGTCACCAGTCAACGAAATGCTTCTAACGCAAACTTGAAGAAGGGAAAATAACGCTTTTGGGTATAAATATTTTCTTAAGTACGATTGGGTCCTATAAATTTCTTGTTGTCCATATACGCTTAAGCAATCATACTTGAAGCCATGGTACTCAATTTCAATTTAAACAGCAATGAAAGGGTAAATTACAAAAGCCCTTTGTGGTTTGATCTAATGTACACTTTGCCTCTTTATTTTCAAAAACCTACACTTTACCCAGTACTTCCTTTATAGTGAGCGATAACAACTTCTGAAACCTTAAATTAAATTGTTTGATAACCGTAGTCTAGTAATTTTAAGACTTTTTTATATTTTTTTCATAGCTAATTGACCTTTAAAAATACTAATATACATTTATAGGAAAAAAATGCATTTAAAAAAAGAAAAAACTAATAATTTAAAATATCTATTAACTATAAAAAAATATTGGAAAGATTGACATTACTGAAAGATAACTATTATATAGTTTAAATCAAGGTTGTCATGATCAGGATCCTACCTAAGATCATTTTTTGTCATGCAAGATTAGGATCATAAAATCGGATTATACATTGTAAGGTCCTACCAAAAGCTTAAAATTTGTTGTCTAAATAATATAATTTATATAAAAGACCAATTATATTAGAAAATTAAGTAAAATTTAAGTGTCATAGCAATGGTACAATATAATTATTGATACAATACAAATAAAATTCAAACTTTAATATAGTATACATCAACATAATCAATAAAATAATCAACACAAGTTTGAAAGAAATTCATAAACAAATACATTATTAACAAATAAAAAAGAGTAAAATGTTCATAATTTAAATATTTAGTAATTGACTTCCAATAAATTTAAAATTTATAATGATTTTTTTACAGTAAGTAAATAATTTAAAATTAGTAGTTTTTCTTTTCTTGAATGAAATAATTTTCATTAACTGTAAAAAATATTATTATATATATTAAATTTACAGTAAGATAGTTATCAAATAATTTAAATTATGCTTTAAAAAAAAATTATTAGACAATTACCTTGACTTAACAAATTTCATCCAATTGGGGACCAAAATGAAATGTTTTCAATGGATTAAGAACCAAAATATGACATTTTTAATATGTTTAGGATCTAAACAAAACATTTAATAGACTAAAGATTAAAACATAATGAAAATTAAATATTATGGATCATCCATTCAATTTAGCCCCAACAAAAATTAACACCTGAGTAGAATCGGTTTCGATCTTACAATCCTAGTCGCGATCCTACCATTTCTTCGATCCAACAACATTTTGACTACGTTATCTATATTAGGATCGTCGAATCATAGAATCATATGATCAAAATCACAATTTTAACAACCTTGGTTTAAATTACAGTTTCAAAAATTGTTATTGGACAGTATAAAAAACCAGGGGTCAAAGTGTAGGTTTAAAAAATAAAGGGGTAAAATGTAGATTAAACCTCGGGGGTAATTGTAACTTTCCCACGATGTAATATACCACGGGTATTTGGTATATAGTACACGTTTTAACATTTTTCCAATACATCGCACATTAATATACCTAGGTATTTTGTGTATTTTTGTATTTTTATTTTATTTTATTTTCAATTTACCATGAAATGCCAATGTTAGGGGAAATTTTGATTTTTTTATGTAATTTTTTTCCTATATATCAATATTTATATATTTTAATATAAATATTGATGTTATTTCCTTCTTTTTGTTTTAAGAACAAAATTCGTAAATGCTAACATGATTGAGACTTGGAAGTTGTTGTAATTATTTTATTTTATTTTTATCTTTTGTTGTCGTTTTATTTTAACTTTCATGTGATCTTAATCTCTGACCCGGTCACATTTAAAGCTACTAGCTGCAGTTACTCTTAAGTCTCTTATGAGTAAATTTTATTCACAAATTAGATGCATTATGAGTAATATTTATCAAAGTAGACTCCATTTATAATTAGTTGAATAATATTAACTCTATTCTGTATATTTCATTTTTATATGTTTTCATACATAAATATTGTCTGTCATATATATTTTATTGGGAAAAGTATACAATGAGTCACCTAGCTTATTTTCATATCCTAAATAAATCCCTAACTTTTATTTTGGCCTATTAAACTACCTAACCTTATATTATGTGTCCTAATTTGGTACTTTCTATCAATTCAATTATTAAATCAGATCTAACATTTTTAGTCCTCAAAATTTTTTTATCAATAAATCTAAACCTAAAATTTACAGATCTAACACCTAAACCACCATTCCTATCCATGCCCCAACCCCAATCCCACTAGGCTAATCTTTAACAAGTAGAAAGAATGATGCCCCACGCTCATTTAAGTAATACCACTTCGTTGCCTCTTTTCTTCTCCTTTACCACCGCCCTTCTTTTCGCCACAAATGCCTTAATCCTCTCTAGTGCCACCTCAACCATGTAGTCTTCCATATTCATGAAGTAGACGAAGAACCATCCGGGTTTAAAGCAGTGGAAAGATGACCTAGGAAAAATGTTGAGCTTCATGTTGTCTGAAGGTTTTTTGCCGGAGGTTCATCTTAGTCTCCACCGACAGAGCCTTAAATAGTGACCGCAGGTCCGTCCTGAAAAACAACCCCACATTGCCTTTCAGGCATCCAATTCTCATCTCCTCTGAACCCTTCACAAACAAATGATGCAGGCAAAACCATCTTAAACAAAATCCCTTAAATCCCCAAATTAGAATGGGGGATCCTTCAAGCAGTATGTTCTATTAATGAATTTGATTGCTTGACAGAGATTAGGTTTTAAAGTTCTTGAACAGGGAGAAGAGCAAAAAATGCATAGGGATTAAAAGAGAATCGTAGAGATGAGTAACAAACAAAGAGAACAAGGTGACGAAGCATAAAACTTGTCTTTGGAATAAAGCAAGAATCAAGAGACAAGGTTGATAGTGGAGAAGGGAAGAAGCTTTGAAAGCGAAGAAAACCTAAACAATGGTGTAGGTGGAAAAACCTAAACAATGGTGTAGGTGAAAGTGGAGGTGATGAACTTGATTTGGCCAGAAAAGAAAAGGCTGAGGAGGAGGTAGTAGTAGGGAGATTGATATTCATGGTTTAAGGGATTTTGCAGCTCCTGTAGAGGTATCAGGGAATGGTATGGTGAGAGAGGGTAAAGAAAGAGTGGTCCAATCAAGGGATAAGATAAGAAGGAGAGGTTACCGAAGAACGTCTGAAAGCTAACTGGAATAGATTTGGAAGAAGAATCCGACGAGATTAAGGGTGTAAATAGCATATTTAAAAGTTTAGATGTTTGAAATCATTCATTGGAAAAATTTAAAGACGAGAATTACTGCTTTAAATTTATTTCAGTATTAATTAATATCATGTCAGTATTTTTCATTAGATTTAACGATAACATTAATGAAAAGTAACCAATTAGAATGCATAATATGGTATTAGGTAGTTCAATATGCCAAATTAAAGATCACATATCCATTTAGGACACAAAAGTATGCCAAGTGGCCCTTTATGGACTTTACCTATATATTATTTATATTTGATATTTTTCATTTTAAAATAATATTTTAAATTTTTTTTTGTGAAATCAGTAATAGTATACAGCACTATATGTTATACAGTAATAAATATAATTCATAATTATGACATACCAAGATGAAATGATATTAAAAATCTTGCTTGAACTTGGTATTGGGCCAACATTGCAAATTTTGACTATCAGCACCTCCCCTTATGTTCCCCATTAAATTGTGTTACAACTTTCATTACAAATGACTAGATATATACTTTGGTGTAAATGTAATTCTTTTCTTTTGAAGGTTAGAATGTTTTTTTGTATGTTCATTTTATTGTATAGGTAAAATAGTAAAAATGTCCCTAGTATATGTGATTGAAGACAAATCGTCTACCATTATTTTTTTTCAAGTGTATATGTAATTAACATTTTCAAACAAAGGCAATACCGAAGAAAAAATAAAAAAAAATAAATTGGTACTAAACAAAATTTGCCCTTATTTTCAAATAACATTGGTACTGAAGTAAAAAACTAAAAAAATTGAAAAAAAATAAATTCTTTTTAAAGAAATTTTAAATTGAAAAAAGAACGGAGTCCATGCCAACTGGAGTCAAAAACATCCTGATGATATACTAAAAAATTTGTTTTGGAAAGTGGCCAAGAGTACTTTGTAAAAACAATTTTCTGACACTGTGGAGATCATTGATAAATGGGAAAATGCTAAGGCTGACCTACTAAAAGTGGATCCAAGGTATCAGTGCAAGGTTTTCTTTCCAGTTTACCCTCAGTGTGATGTTAATCATAATACCATTTGCAAAGTATTCTATGAGGTGAACAAAATTCTTGCTGCAAGACAGAAACTAATTTATTTTGTGCCGAAGGATATTAGAAGGTATATGATGAGGAGATTTGTAGAAAAAAATGAAGTTTGTTGAAAGATGGCCTAATGATTATGGAAAAAATAATACTACCTCCGTCCCATATTCTTTGAAACAGTTGACTTTTGGCCATAGTTTGACTTGAATTTATTTATATTATTGGTTGTTAGAAAAAAAATTAAAAAAACATATTTAGAAACTATAGTTCTTTATTTATCATTTATATACAAATTTTTTTTATTTATATACTAAAAATTGAAAATAAAAAATCATAGATTAATTGCTAAAAAGTGAGTGTTTCAAAGAATATAGGACAGAGGGAGTACTTGATAAACTTGCAATTGAAGGTTAGAGTATAAGTATCTGGGATTGTACATATGCCAATGATGATGCATATGAGGTCAAGTCTAGGTTAGATGTTTCTACAGTCAACCTAAGGAACAAAACGTGCACATGTTGTATATGGAATCTCTCTCACATTCTGTACAAACATGTCACACTTTGCATTGAAGAACTAGGAGAAAACCATAAGGACTATCTCAGTGAGTGGTACTACAAACAACAGTAAGTGAATACTAGCATTCATTCCATCCAATTAATGGACCAAATACTTAGGTTGTTTCATACATGGTACTCATTGTCCTTCCTCCAATTAGGTCCATGCCAATGAGGCCCTAAAAGAATAAGAGACTTGAACACAATAAGTCTAAGAATAAGAGCAAACTGACTAAGTAAGGGGTAGGCAACCATTGCAGTATTTGCCACATAACATGGCACAACAATGGTACTTGTCGAGTTAAGGCAGTCTATGTTCTTATAAATTAGAAGATATGTTACATTTGATTTTTTAATTGTATGTACCTCAATTATATAGACGTCAAATTTATTAAAGAAACTAAAATGGGTAGTTTCTCAACATAATATACAATTTGTCCAAACAATATTATATGCTTCATAAATCCAAGAAAAATTAGATTTCTGTACTTCAGAAAATCCAACAATTTTTGTTACTTAAGAGTTGCTTGGCACAAAAATTCAACTTGGAATTCTTTTATTTAGATTAAAGTCAACTATGGGTCAAACTTGCATCAAGTTACTAAAGCTTGAAACTATTTTCTGTAGGAAGGTTTGTAAACTCACATGAATAATTAATTTGCCTACCCTTTCTTACATGTAGGGCAAAAAAACTGTTGAAACCCTTCTAAGACCACCAGGAAGGCAAACTTAGATGAAACTTCCAAGACAATGTCTAGCAGAGGATATGGTGTTTACTTGAACACAAAAATGGGGTTTTACCATGTATGATCTGGGTATGGTACTTGCTAATTCTATCTGTGCTTACTTGTACGTTATTTTCAATGGAAAAGAATGTGTCTAATTGAGCTAAGATGCCTAACTAACTTAAGATGTTTATTCTATTGAAATTCATAATCATTTGTAACTCAAAGGCATGTAATAACATAAAATTGGTGGATTCATGTGCACTATATAAGTGTGTTACTCTTGTTATTGATATCTACTTATGCAGCCTAATAGACTAGGTAGGATGCATTTAAATCAAAGGATAGTAGCAACTCATCCTAGTGGCAGTAGTAACCAAAGTTTGTCAGTTGCAGGAAAAATTGCTTTTATTGGAGTTGAGAATGTCGCATTACCCTGTCCTATTCATACTACACAAAATTCAAGGTCTAGACAATTAACTGAAGGTGCAACATTTAGGTATAAATGTGATGTTATTAAGCAACATTATGTTAGGGCCTCCAACTGCAAGCCGTACATAATCTATAGCTTATACAACATATGCAGCATCTACAAATCAACAACAATAACAAAGGGCTCATTGGGGCGGATATAGTTTGTGTTTTTTATAGCAACTTATAATTTCTCAGGCCAATAATTGTCTTTAATATGGTGCACTATTGAAACACTAAGTATTTTGTCAGCTCAAGTGCTAGAGCTACTATCAGGCTTTTATAACTTGTTTGTGACGCTTCTTACTAGTGCAGACACTTTGTGTTTTGTCTAAGGCCTAACACTTGCTTTCAATGTTATTGCTCCTTCTAAGACATGCATGGTATAACACAGGAACATGTTAACTAATAGGATAATTGAAATTCATTCCAAGCCAAAATATGCATACAAGTTTAGCATTGTATAACCTTCCACTAGCAAAAAGGATGCTAAAACTATTCTTAACAAACACTAATATAAGCTGCCTTCATACATAACATTACTTATTACATGCAATGACTAATATGGCTACAACTAACACTCTCTAACTCATAAATAGCAAAGTCTTGTACTTGGAGCCCATGTTTGTACTACAGTCAATGTTTACAGACTTAGTAGAAACAACATCTAGCAACATTGCTTTCACTTGCTCTACCATCAATGTTGTTACTTGTTTTGTTAGCACCTATTTTGCATGCTCTACCAGTATTTGTTTCCCCTGCTCCCCAAGCATTTGTTTTAGTGAACAATTCTCATGAAGAAATCAGAAGTAGTGTCTGCCATGACTTAGGGTGAAACGAGTAGAAATCAATCATTGTTGCAAACAGGACATTAGTTCAACCATGATTTGCTTTGTTTTTGCGAGCTAGTAGCAACACAGTTGCCTTCATGGACCATACTTAACCCTAGTTGCTATTTCTACAATTTTGGGAATTTAAAGGTAAAGACCTATTTAGTTCGATGATTGGTGATTATGAATTCGAACAAATTCGCCTATTTGATAACTAATTATTTGCACACATTTTTTTCTATCATATATTTTCAAACATTTTCTTGCATCTGAACTAGAGGTTTTATGATTGATAACATTATAAGAGAAGCTCATTCTAAGGTTTGTATGAGCTAACTATCCAAGACATGCAAAATATGTGATCATTAAGTTACAAGCTCATAATTTACTACCCAAACCCTAATTTCTTCTCCAGATCTTTAATTTGGCCTCTCTTCCCTTTTCAACCTTTGTTCACTCCATTCTCATATGTGAACAAGAATTGCCACATCAGTCTCCCTTAATAGAATATTCCATAGTACTAATGGTATTTTAACCTTACTTAACACTCAGTGGCCGATTTGGACTATTTTTTTAAACATCAATGATTTAATGGACAAGAAAAAAATATTAATGGGTGAATCAAGCTGAACTAGAAATATTAGTGATTTATTTGTGATTTTTCCCCCAAATTTAAAGAGCTTGCTATATTAAATAAACCCGGATCGGTTGGTTTCAATTGACAAAGTGCATAACATTCATTTTCCCTTTTCAAATCCTCACACTTGCAAATAAATCTATAGATGACTTCATTTGTGCTCTATTTGTTAGCTTAAATATTCAAGTTCTTTATGTAAGTTAACCCACCATTTCTTATGAGAAATGGCTTCACCCTTTTTTCTTTATACCCCCTTTTAGTAATAAGAAACAAGGTCTATAGTATAAGGGCTAAATTGCACGCGTTACCCCCAACCTTTTAATTTTGTTTCTGTTCTAACCCCAACTTTCATTTTGTTCGTTGCGGCTCCCTAATGTGGCTAAAACGTTTCATTTTGAACCTTTTTTTGATGGAATCCGTTATATTGGATGGAAAATGACACGTCAACATAAAATTGTAGGGGAAAATGTTTGTTTTAACCATTGTAAACATTTTTATTTACAAAAAAAAGCTTTAAAATTTTCAAATCTAGCAAGAAACCCCTCATGCTTCTTCCTCGTCATCTCCACCTCCCTCTTGGAACAACCTATCCACTGTCCGCCTCCCTCACCTGCTGCCACTCTCATCTATCGTCGCTCTCCAGCCTTCCCTCACCGTCGTCCTTCTCCGGCCTTTCCTCACCCCTCATTGCCTTAATCAAGCCCAATACTTTCTCTATTCCGCCGGGTCGCGCCAGGAGTGGATGAAGCTCGAACACGCAATTCACGGCCACCGCCTCGACTTCCGGCGGACAGAGATTCAGAATTTCAGGCTCCAGATCCGCCAAGCTGTTGCAAACAAACCCCCCGAAATCGAATTCGATGCCGATTGTTTCAGCCAATTGGGCCAACTTGCAGCCCACCTGCTGCAATGCATCGGCGTTATCTGGCTGCCGTGGGCCGATTCCTATCAGTCGGAAAGCTGGAGGCCCGCCCGGTCGGAGAGCCAGCGCTTGCATCAGCGCCAGCCACTACATTCCCTGTTTCAACCAGAAATCACCAACGTGAACCTGCAAATCACCAGCCACAATCGCGGCGCCCCCTCCTCTTCCGCCTCTCCCTCCACCCCCCGTCGGTCCGGATTCGAGGCGTTGGATTTGAAGCGTCGGGGTCAAGGTCTCCTCGTGTTCGCTGATCTTCGCACGCGATTCAATTGGGCTTCTTCACTGCCATCGATTCACATGGACGACAACCATCGATTCACTCTGCCAATCTAATGTCCTCCAACGATGACAGAGGCTGAGTTGCCTTAATCAAGCGATATATCTTCTCTATTTCGCCGAGTCATGCCAGGAGTGGGTGACGATCGGGACGTTCGAGACTCAGCTGGCCATCGCTTTGATTTATGGTAGAACCAGATGTTCAAGGAGATTGATGACCCACACTCTTGTCAATCCACACAGAACACTACCTGCAATCTTGCTAGATTTGAAAATTTTAAAGCTTTTTTTGGTAAAGAGAAATGTTTACAAGGGTTAAAACAAACATTTTTCCCCTACAATCTTATGTTGACGTGTCATTTTCCATCCAATATAACAGATTCCATCCAAAAAAGGTTCAAAATGAAACGTTTTAGCCACGTTAGGGAGGCGCAACGAACAAAATAAAGGTTGGGGTTAGAACAGAAACAAAATTAAAAGGTTGGGGGTAACGCGTGCAATTTACCCATAGTATAAGAGTAAGGGATGATATCCTCCAACGATGACAGAGGCTGAGTTGCCTTAATCAAGCGATATATCTTCTCTATTTCGCCGAGTCATGCCAGGAGTGGGTGACGATCGGGACGTTCGAGACTCAGCTGGCCATCGCTTTGATTTCTGGTAGAACCAGATGTTCAAGGAGATTGATGACCCACACTCTTGTCAATCCACACAGAACACTACCTGCAATCTTGCTAGATTTGAAAATTTTAAAGCTTTTTTTGGTAAAGAGAAATGTTTACAAGGGTTAAAACAAACATTTTCCCCTACAATCTTATGTTGACTTGTCATTTTCCATCCAATATAACGGATTCCATCCAAAAAAGGTTCAAAATGAAACGTTTTAGCCACGTTAGGGAGACACAACGAACAAAATGAAGGTTGGGAATAACGCGTGCAATTAACCCATAATATAAGAGTAAGGGATGATAGAGCGTGAGGGGCAGCGTGCCTTGAAGCCAGGTGGGCTGCGAGGCATCATGGTGCTCCAACCAACTGTCCTACAGGCTGAGAACTTTTTTTCTCCCTTTTTTATGTATATATACATGAGGAGAGAGTAGTAAGGGATAGACTATAGTGTAGAAGTTTTGTTGTAGAAGATAAATATCGCAAGTTCAGCCAACTCACTTAAAAAAAACATATAGATATATATATGAGAGAAATTAACTCATTAACTGACGTAGCAAAAGCTAACAACAAAATAAATCTCATTGATATCATCAATACACATATACACATGTTTAATAATGGGTCAAAGTCCAAGCACCATAATTTTTGTTACAGAAAAACCTTTTCATTTTACATTCTTGGCTACTTGGCTTTGGGTCATCAGATGCCCAAAAATTTTTTGATCAATAAATGCCAAAAAGAAAAAGGGAAAAAATATTTTTTCTTTTTCCTTCAAGGTAAATTAAAAAAATTATTGATGTTTGGGTATAAATACAATTTGCCCTTTCATTCTTTGGAAACTTACACTTTTGCCCCTAAAGCTGTGTTTCCTTTCGCATATTATTGCCCCGGGGGGGGGGGGGGTGGGAATACTGATTTACATTTAGATTTAGAAATATTTGATATTAACTATTCATCAATTGTCTAATTATAATCAGATAGTTTAAAATTTTTAAAAAAATATTGTAAAATTTATTAATCTATCAGCACCTAACAAACTTTCAAAAAAAAAAAAGGCAATCCCTTTTAGGATGTAAAGTGTAAATTTTAGAGAAATGACTTTTTTTTTTTTTTTATAATCACAAACACGATAAATTAAACTGCTGGTTTTGCCCAAACATCGGGGAGGTTTTTGGAATTCACAGGAAAAAACGAAAAGAATATATATATATATATATATATATATATATATATATATATATATATATATATATGCAAGTAGTTAGCTAGCTTGATGGCAATCAGATTTTGCAGAGCCCCATGAAGATAGAGCGCATGCCTCTCAACAAATTCACAGTAGGCGCGCCCTGGACCTTCCATTTCTTTAATCCGGTCTTCTTCCAGAAAAAAAAAAAAGCTAGATAATAGAAATAAAATATAATGGCAACAATAACGCAAGAACATGAAATAAATAAGTTAAATTATATGGATGACCCAAGATCTAAAGATCGGTGTCATAATTATTATTCACGTAATTGCATATATATTTAACTGATACATGGTTTGGTTTAGAAACTTCGTATCATCGATTTGTTTAGTCATATTTTAATCAATAATTATACGTTTGTAATCTCTTTTCAGTCGTTCATATTCTAACACTAGTTCGGTTTGGGAGTCAGAGTTTCTATCAACATTAGAGTCTTAGATAATATATGGTGGAAATAAGTTATTTAAACTGCTAAAGTTAAACTCATGTGCAAGTTTTTTTTTTTAATGTAAAAGGTGCTTCATAGAGAGACAACCAATTAGACATGAGCCTGCTTCTTTGTAACAGAAAACAAAAAAAAAAAAATTGGACAAGAGCCCCAAACCCACTCTATTGATAGAAAGATTAGTATATAAACTACGATAAAATAGCATGGAGCCCCCCTAAACTATCCAAATGTAGTAACACTAGTCTTCCATTTTCTTTTCTTTGTTTATTTTTATTTATTTATTTTTTTGTGTTATGGTCAATGGAAACCACATGTGATTGCAATATTGGCATCCTACTCAGCGGTTGAGCTTGAGCTACCATACTTGAACCATAAAACACCTCAGTAGGTGCAACTAATTTTACACTTAGGGTCCTTGAACTGTTGTAACCTACCTTACTAGTTAGGCCCTTGGCTTCTTGATCATGAACTTATACTCGATCAAATTGGTTTGAGTTAGGGCTAAGATATTGAAATGAGTCTCTGTACGCTAGGGATGTAGCCAGGAATCATGTCTAGAGGGAGTGCAGGCGAAGACGTGGGTGTGAGCATGTTGTTCACTCTTCGTTCACTCTATTAAAGTTTAGGAAACTTACAATTATTCCATTGAGGTTTGCCCTAATCTATAGTTTATTCCCTTTATTTTTAAAACCTACACTTTGTCCCATGTTTCCTTTATATTGTTCAATAACAACTTTTAAAATTATAATTTAAATATATGATAGTCATTTTTTAGTAATTTCAAACTCCATAATATTTTCTTTTGTACTTAATAGACATTATAAATTATCAATTTTTTTCTGTAAATGTATTATTATTCCTGTAAATACATATCAATATTTTTTTTACGATCAATTAGCTATAAAAAATATAAAAAATCTTGAAATTTCTAGAACACTAATATTAGGCAATTTAAATTAGGGTTTCAGAAGTTATTGTCTGACACTATAAAAAAAAGAGAGTGTAACGTGTAGATTTCTGAAAATAGAGAATATAAAGTGTAAGTTAGATCAAACAACATGAGAGTTTTAAAATTTTCTCACTAAAGTTTCTGATTTACAAATAAGTACCCAACTTTAAAATTTTTATAATTTTATATCATATTAACTACTACTAGTAAATAATTTTGAAAAATCTACGGGGGCGGTAGCCCCTTCCCGTTTCTATATAGCTTTGTCCTTGCCATATGTAACAATATCGATAGTTAAGGGTCTAACAAAATAATTTTGCACACTTTTACCATTCATAATGGGTGGACAAGAAATGAAGTGGTCGTCCCTATTGTTGATATTAATGTCCACTTTATGGGAGGAGTTGGGAGGGGAGAAATTGTAAAGAAAGAAAAGAGGGGCGTCGGAAAGGAAAAAAGAAATAATCCAATTCATGATGAAATGATAAGAACCGTGAATATAATTGCAGCAGAGGAGCGTCTTCACGTGTGAAAGGCTGGACCACCCTCTGCCTCATTGTTTTACATGCATACACTAGACGCTCCCTTCTATATTATGCCAACTTTCTGCTTATATTTTTCGTGTCTCAGAGTAAATGGTTGTATTACTTCTTTTCCTTTTACACATAGTTTTGGGTATCATTTTTTTTTAAGGACTCTTAAGTGAGGTATGTCTCTAGAGACCACCCTTCAAGAAATTACTCATCGCTCTTGTTGTTTATTCACTGAATTTGGATTAAAGTTGTCAAAATTGAGATTTCATATGAAATTATTTTTTATTTTCTATAAATTGTGATTGCAGAATCACAAAAGAATTGTAATCATAACTGTTAAATTTAATTGGATCATCTTTTACATTTTAGGTCATAAAATCGTAAAATTTTAAGTATCTAATTGAGATTTAATAACCTTGATTTGAACAATCTAATCAAAAAACTGTAATCTACCCATGTTTCACACAAAACCTATCTTGTGCCAAACCCAAAGCCTTCACTAGAGCCCCTTATCTTTACCATACATATGAGATTTTCTTATTTAATACACCCCTTTACATGTAGGCTAGTTAGGCTCTATCGTGTGAATTATTTTGACAATAATTGGGGCAATATCGAGCCAATTAATAATAGGTGAAAAAAATGTATCACTATATAAAGTATTCATTAACCTCCTTTTTTGGCCATGCATAACTTTTCCACTTAATAATGTCAGGTAACTTCTTTTTATACATTATATGAACATAAACATAAACATAAAAAGATTTAGACGTTCAAAATTAAATTGATCGATTTATAATCAAATTACGTACAGGAACATTAATTTTATTAGAACGTGATAATGTAAGATTTTAGTTTTGAAATATCGTCTTTAAAAAGTGAATTATGAAAGTGAAAAGTGTCAATTTTTATAAAACACGGGCAGATTACACTTTTACACTTTAAATATATTTTTTGTGCTTCTTTTATTCTAATATTAGAATTACTTCGTTTATTTGGAAACTGAAAATTTATTTCACCAAAAAATACTTGTTGCTTAATTACCTGTAGCACTTAAAAAAATAAATAATTCTAAATTTTTTTCGCTAAAATTTAGAAGCAAAAAATCCTAAAATATATGCTTTTGAAAAATACACAAAAGCTTTTAAATTAATTAATGTGTCAGAGAAATGAGTGCTAATAAAACACCAAAACACTCTTTTTCTCTTAGGAGGGCCGGAAAACATTGAATATTAATAGATGTGTGACAGACTGATTGGAGAAACTGGTAAAACTTTTTCTTAAGAAAAATTATTTCTCCCTTTTTTTTTTTTTTGGCTTGGATCTTAGCGCTAGGAGCAAGAACCTTTGACTCTGATATTTTGCAAAACCAAGTCCCAAGATGGTCAGCGCAGCAGCTTTGACCACATCTGATTTTCTTAGCTGTGATTGTGGTGAAAACTTACGGAAACGAATTAAGTGGGCAAAATCAATCATGGGCCTCCCTCCAGTGCCTATGTGAGAGATCTTATTCGGCCAAAAACTTTTAGATGTTTGTCAGATAAGCTTATTTCATATATTGGACTGAAAAGGCCCTTTTTAATTTGTTTGGTCATATAAGTATTGTTTTATAAATGTTTATAGACACCATTTAATAACTAAATATTTCGGTAGACTAGATGAAAAGAGAAATAGTGACTTTAAGCCTTTTTTTTTTTGGGTAATTAAGGCAATGCATTAACAGAACAAATAACGTTCAGCCCTTAAGGTCAATTAAAAGCAACAAGGCTACAATTGTTTGGAGCCCTTAAGGCAACACTGCTGAGCCTACTTCCCTCTAGTTCTAGTTTCACCAGCAATCAGTAAGAAGAATATCCAAAATATATTCAGGCCTTTAGCAGTAGACAAGGGTGCCTTTTTTAGCCCTAATTTGCAACAATTTATAGAAGGCCAACCGCCACTACATTACCTTTTCTAAAAACGTGTTGAACTTGAAGAATTTGTCTTGTACTCCTAAGAAACTTGCATTTTAAAATGAGGGACATTAATTCAGGAGAAGTGCATTGAGAAGAATTTAAAAGGCAAAGTCCCACTTCTAAATCCATTTCAACATGTAAAAGAAACATGTTTAGCTGGTGAGCAAGATGAGACTGAAAACAATGAGGGTGAGGATTATGAAGGTGGGAAGGAATCTGACTTTGGAAGTTACAAACTAAGTTTGAAAAGAATAACAATGAAATTTTCCAACAAGATGATTGTATCAATGTTAATGAGAGGATTAATGAAGGAGTAAATACTATGCATGAGAGGAATGGTGATGAAGGGATGCTAGTGAAACAAAATAGCCTAGCACATCTAAAGATGATAAAAGGGTGCCTAATAGGTGTATGGGGTGCACATTCAGGAAATAAAAAAAAAAAACGATACTTGAATCGTGCATCCTCTAACAATGGCTTGGAAATCATGCATGAGGAGAATGATGAAGAAGGTACAAGTATTCCCATCTTTAATCAAAAGACAGACATGAAGGACCCAGAGTTTCTACTGAGGATAGCATTCCCCTACTTTGTAATTTTGAAAAAAGCTTTGAGGCAATACTTTATCAAGAATGGATATGGTATTGGATTCAGAAAGAATGACAAGAAAAGTATGACGGTAAACTATCAGGAATGATGTAATTTTTTTCTTTCTACTAAGAAGTTTGGAGAATGGCCAAAGAGTAGATCAAGAGACTTGAAGATGTGCATTGTCGTGCAAGGGTGGTCAAGAACAGGTGGGCAACCTATAAGCGGATTACAGATGAGTATCTCAAAGTTATAATGTCACAGCTTGACATACCCTTATCAGCCTTGGTTGATCATATAAGGAGAGACTTCAACATAAAAGTACGTAGGCCCAAGGTAACTAAGGGCAAGAATCTAACTTTGTTAAGGTTATGGGGGGATGAACAGGGGTAGCATGCCAAAATTCCTAATTATGGGGATGAGTTAAAGAGAACAAATCCTGACATTTTGTTCATGTTACGGCTGGATAATTTGTTTTAAAGACGGTGTTCATATGCATAAGTGGTTGTAAAAATGATTTCTTGGTTGGATGCATGCCAATTATAAGTTTGGATGGATTTTTTTTTAAGGGGAGATATGAGGGTCAAATGCTGATTATTATATGTAGGGGCGTAGCTTCTTAGGAGTGGGAAAGGGTAGCTGCCCCCCCTAGAATTTTAAAAAATTTTATTGGCTTGTTGGATATATGATAAAATTGTAGGAGAACTAAAGTTAGATACCTATCTGTAAGTTTTGTAATTAATAAGGGGCTCTAGTATATTTTATCCTTTTAAGGTCTCACTCATTTTCTTATTGAGTAAATTACGTGATAGTACCTAATCTTTAATTATTATTTCATTTTAGTTCCAAATGTATTAAAAAAATTTCATTTTAGTCCTAAATCTATTAAAAATATTTCATTTTAGTTCCATTGTATGAAATATGGTAACTCAAAGTATTTGTCTAATAATAATTTTTTAGATCATAATTTGAACTATCCGGTAAGTGTTATATAATAAATTTAATTTGTATAATAATTTTTTATAATTAATAGAAAATTCAAGTAACCATTTTTACTTTATAAATTAAACTTACTTCATTCACAAAAAAAATTATAAAATTTAAATTGAATTTTTCAATTGAACTTAATTATTGTAAATTTCAAATTCCATGTATCTATATATGTAAACTGTCTATTGAATTTTGAGTTATAAACTTTTGAAATAAACTTAATTATTATAAACTTTCAAATTTCATGTGTACATATATAATATTAGTTAGTGTTTTATATTATTGATTGTAAATTTATACCTAATAACAACCCGTCTCATGCCAAGGCCCCACCCCCGCTCCCTAGGCTGAATTTCTGACTACGCCCCTGATCATATGCATTGATATTAATGACTGCATATGACCTATTGCCGCTACAGTGGTTGAGACAAAATCCATAGAGTCTTAAGGTTGGTTTCTATATCTGTTGTCTCAAGCACTTGGAATAAAAGAGAGTCAATATTGAATTTTTATGTCAGACAGAAATAAGGTATTAACGTTTGGCGTCCTAACATTTTATTTTCATGTCTTAGAGTTATTAAATTGTTTTCTAACTATATACAATAAATAAATTTAAGCTTTAATACCTACTATAGAAGAACAATTTGCTGATGCAAAGAAATGTTTCTTTGTTCAACACTTGTACACAATTTTCAAATCAATAAGCTACCTAGGAAAATCTTTGAGAGATATAGTATGGGGTACACAAGAAGTACTTATGAAAGTGAATTTAAAAATAAGATGGAATTACTTAAGGGTCATGATGCAAACCATGGACCTGGTGAATGCTATTGAACCATCATATTTGTCAAGAACATTTTTTAGAGCATTCCCAAAATGTGACATCCTATTGAATAACATGTGTAAGTGCTTTGATAGAAACTAGATAATTTTTTCCT
This sequence comes from Aquilaria yunnanensis, assembly GCA_039654915.1. Lineage (NCBI taxonomy): Eukaryota > Viridiplantae > Streptophyta > Magnoliopsida > Malvales > Thymelaeaceae > Aquilaria > Aquilaria yunnanensis. The sequence goes on along the minus strand of CM077598.1, from coordinate 94,085,793 downwards.
TCTAGCCTTCAATCACAGAAACTTTACCCCTAATCACTAAAGCCCATTCAAGTCAAACCAACTAAGCTAAAAAACAAAAATCAAACTCCTCTTTGCTCAAATCAAATCAAACCCTCGCTTAGACATTTAGGTTCTCTTAAAACAAAGTCCAACTGCTGGAAGAATGTAGGAACACGAAAAGAAAATCAGGTTTTTTGTTAAATAAAGTAAAAAAAAATCCCCATTAATTGAACCTTTAAAGAAAATTGTGATTAACCTTGACAACAAAACATATGATTTTGGGCCATTGAGAGAGAAAACACAAAGGACATTATACCAGCAAGTTAAACCCTATGCCATGACCAAAACCCATTTCATAGAAGCTAGAAATTTACCAAAGAAAGGAACACAGTTAGAGGAAGAAAGAAGACTACCCGATCAATGAATCTGACAAAACACCCAATCTAACAAAGCTGTTAAATTGAGAAAGGAAGATAGTGTCGGGGACTCCAACAACAGCCTTACCTTCCTCAAGCTGGCTACGCTCCTCCGCCCACTCAGCATCAAGCCTTTCAAGGAGCACTCAACACATTCATCGGCAACATGGACTCCAATGGTAGCGGCATCATCGACTTGGATGAGCTCGTCACCGACATCATATCCAAATTTAGCGATGAGATCTTGATCAACCACTACATAGCTCACTAGATCTATGACCTAGATGGGCTACCCCTTGACATACAAGGAGTTGTCAAAAATGATGAACGACGCTGATCAGTTTTGATGAAAATTTCAGACAACTACTGGTAGGTGTACTGGTTAGAAGAAAAGGGCAAGCAGAAGTGGCGCCAAGACGCAACCTAAGCAAAGGAAAAACAATGTAAGCATATAAATATAATTTTACACTTGCACAAAACATTCTTATTTGTAAAATGTTTGTTAACATAATTCCCTTCACATGTCCAGGTTTAAAGTTCAAAACAAGGCCAATCAAGTAATGTAGACATTGATGCCACTCCTATACTAGAGTAAATAGACAGTGCCTTCATAAACACAAAAACGCAACATGCAAGTGTTATTGTCTTAGTCTTTGTTAACTATTTGAGTGCCTTCAACGGGATTACTACTTAGCCTATATTTGTGTTTGTTGAAAAGTAGGGAAGTACTACTCAAATACAACCTAGCCAAACAGAGTAGATAAGGGAAACTATAGGTTCAATGCAACAAAGATTTTCTATTTTTGTTGACATCTGAATGTCTCAGCCAAATGGTAATTACAGAGTTGAGGCTTCCCAACAATCTGGTGTTAGAAGAGGAAGAGGACGTCCAAAAGGCTCAAGAGGCTACCCTTGGATCCATTTAGGATGTTTCTAGTTTAAGTTTGGATTATAAAGAGGAATACTTTTGTATTTTGATGTATGATGAACATAAGCATATACAATAATAGGTTACATTTGTCAATTCAGAAAAAAAATATCAACATTCGCAGTTTGGTTAAAATTTTATACATGGAAATGGAATGCTTTTAAGACTTGGATGTGGGTTATAAATTTGGAATACAAGGATGCCCTTTGTAGGTCACTACTGTCAATTGATTTGAATGGTTATTAAAGGTGTTTTGGTTAATTTGGTGTTCAAAATTTGTAATACTAGATTGTGCTGAAATATGTCATTTGACACAAAAGTTACATTTGTACAATACCCACACCAACACTCCACTTACATGCACATATTAAACACCTCTATCATCCCATTACTGGCCCTTACTCTCTTTACCTAAACATTAGACCTTGACCACTTGAATGCACTCCCAACCTCCTTACTTACTTTGTTACCCCATCTTAATCAACTTCCCTAATTAAAAGATGGAAAACAAAGAATACTTATGATAAAATCAATGCAACCTTTAACTTTTTTGACCATTCTCTCCACTTCTCCCAATTTCCTCTTCAATTTTTCCTTTCTCATAATGTCTATCCACCACTACTTCTATTTCTTCCACTCCTTAAATTTGCCTCTTCATTTCCTTTACTTTTTCTACCTTAAAGTGTTGTTTTTTCACCTCTTTCTTAATCCCATCTAACCTTCTCAACAGTCCAACTATCACAATCTTTAACTGATCTAGCATGGGTGCATCATGCCGCTGATGAAATTGACAATATTTCAGGGTCTAGCACAAACAGACATAAGGGTTTCATATTTGATGCATACATTACTAAAGTTTAAGGAATTTACACACATATACCTCATAATTCTTGTATCTGAAGAATCTATGGCTGATGTTTTGTTCAATCCATGCTAGCTTTAGATGAGCAGCTAAGCCACATTTGTAATTTGGCCACACATTTGGTTTGCTTTAATACTAGAAAAGGAACTCTTAGAATTCGCCATTCCAAGTAAGCTTATTTAATTTTCTATACCTCTTCCCTTTTCTTCCTTTTATTTCTTATGCCCTTCATTAGTTTCTCGTCAATTTCTCTTAACATTTTCTTGTCATTTTCTTTCTTCAACATTCTTACCCACATAAAAAGCCTATTCTCACACATAAAACTTCTAGTCTGCATAATTTGTGCACGAAGGGCATAAACCAACTAAAATTCAGACATTTCCATGAGATATGTGATCCACATTGGCATTGTTCACTACTAATTGGGGTAAAAATAAGACATGCCAATGATTTCCACTCATTTTGATGGTAAAATAGACAAAAAGTATCCAAATAGGACAGGTAAAATGAGATAGGATACTTTGATAGGACAACCTTAAACTAAGCTATAATACCATTTTAGGATATGAAAATAAGTTAAGGGACCCTTGGAGAAATTTAACCATTCTACAATGCCCCTAGAAAAAAGGCACTAATACTAAAACGATCAGAGTCATTCCTCTTTCCTAAAGTAATCGGGTGATTAGGAGGGCCGGTAGAGATGAAAGAAAATGATCTAGGGTAGAAAAAATAGGTTGACCTATTGTGCTAAGAAAAAGAAAAAAGAAAGAGAAGAAAGAAAGTAGGACCAAGTGGAAAGGGGAGGAAAGAAAAAGGGGGGAAAAAAGGAAGCCTAAAGAGAGAATAGGGAGAAAACGTAAAAATAAAAAAAAATGAATGAAAAAATAATTTTGATAAATTTACTATAAATTTCACTAAGATTCATATAAAATTTTATATGATAGAAAGTAATTGAATGCATAAAATTTGATAGATTTCACTTACTTTTTTAACTAGCAATTAAATTATATCATATAATATTTTATAAGATTTTTGTAAAAAGTTTTTAGCACATATAACCTTACAGAAAATGAGAAAATATATTTTACTATATAAAAATTATTAAAAATTTGAGGGAGATACTTTTTTAAAATATTAGTGGTATAAGAGGAAAAAATTATTAGTTTTTGAAAAATATATTCATTTAACAGGTTAATTAATAATTTTTAAAAAAATTAAGTGGTAGAAAAATATATGAATAGTACCCAAATATATAATTTATGTATGTTGATCACTTTGTAAAGCAAATGAAAAGTAATTTACACAATAACAATAATGTAATGAATTTAAAATTGAGCACCTAATAGCATATATGGTAATTGTAGAATGTTAAAAAAAATAACTTTTACTAGTGACTGGTCCTACAATTTTTGTGCTGCAAAAAAATTAATAATTTAAAGATTGAATACCTAAATTTGAGATAGGTCATAAATTCAAGCTCCTAATTGTCAACAAAATAACACACCTTTATATTTCTCTAAACTTTTAGCATAATGAGTAAAATGACACTTATGATTATAAAAAAAAAATAGTTTAACGAAAATCATGTAGATTATGTCATGAAAACAATCATGCATACAAAATCAAACAAAAATAATTAAATAAAGAGATAAAATAAAATAAAATAAAGTTTATTTTATAAGAATAATGATATTTGTAATAAATAAATTGATCATTCATTTAAATTTGGTTTTTCATTACATGCACTTATTTTACAAAGAACAAATTTAAATTTTAAATTAATAAAAAGAAAAAAAAATTGATGACCTAATTGTAACAAAATACTATAAAAAATTGTCAAAACTTAGTGAGGATTATGTTGTAAATTTTTCAGATTTTAGGGACCAAAATGTAAATAGTTTGAAGTTTAGGATTTAAATTGTAATTTTTCAATAAAAATAAACAAGGTTTCTAAAATGAGTAAAGGAGACATGAAAGATAAAAAAATCGGGGGGCAATGAGAGAATGGGGGAAAATGAGAGAAATTATTAAACTGAAAAAAATGTAAACATTGGGAAAATACTTTTTTGAAAATGAGTGGAGATAGATAAAAACCTTTAGTTATTAAAAATAAATTTATTGAATTATTTATGAATAAAATATTACTTAAAATGAGCGGAACATAAATATATAAATGTTATACAAATATAAATTTTTCATCTACTTAAGGTCCAAAGTAAATGAAAAATAATTTACATATTTTTTGTGTACATCGACAGGGAAGCAAATGGGATTGAATCTTGAATCTTCTTAGCATAAGGTTAGGTTTTTAGGGAGGTTTTTGGTTATTTGTTTAGGTGTAGGGTTCAAGGTTAGGTCTAGAGTCTAAAGTTACATTATATGCTTTAAGGTGTAGGGTTATGTATGTGTGTTTGAGTTTAGGGTGTATGGTTTAGGGTTAAGGCATGTGTTTTTGGTCTAAGGATGATGTGCAACATGCTTTTGGCCAAATTAGGGTTGAAAAGGGGCCGAAATTTTTTTTTGGGTGGCTCAAGCTTGAGTTAAGGTTTTTCGAGCTGTGCTCATTTAAGTTCAAGCTCAAGCCAGAAAATTGGCTTGAACTCTTATAAGGCTGAGCTCGAGCTTGGACAAATCTGACCTTATAAGCTCACAAACCTAGCGGGCCTAACACTTTTTCTCTTTCTCATCTATTACATTATGACATTATTAGAGCCCTGAATGATTGAACCTATAGTAGTCCTAAGTCCTAACCCTTAGTCCCCCACCCCAATGCCATAGCCTTACCTAATGATCCCACCTGACCATCAACCCACCAAGTAGGCCAATCCCACCATACAAGAGAGTGAAAGCATGACGATGATGATAGCCCTACAATTGACAAAGATTACCGTTGACAATATCCCCACCTAAGGTCTAGCCTTAGTTACCCAACAATCCACATTCCAATGGCAGTCCAAAATTGACGCCTCAAGTATATGGCAGCCAACCTATGCAACAGCCACTGCCATTGCCAAACATTTTGTCATTAAAACCGCGACTATGAGCTCTTATGAGTTGGACTGAGTCTAGGACTAAAGGATGAAGCTGAGGGCAGCTTCCTAAGCCCAAAGATTGATGTGGCAGTCGATAGAGGCTACGGTGGCTCCTCAATCAACATCTTAAGGAAGATGATGGCTTATTTATGAAGTTTACAAAATCAAGATAAAGCGGTGAAGAATTAGAAAATCTGGGATAGATTATTAGATTCTATCATTTTCTCTTTTCTAGTTATCTATGTACAAAATTGTGGATTCAATCCCCATTTTTATCTAAGTTGCAAATATGATAAAATTTATGTGTCATTAAAAATAGGGCTCAAGCAATTTGAGCTCAAGCTTAGATAGCACTAAACAGCAAATTGAAAGAGCCCAAGCCCATATAGTATATACATTGGGCTTGAGCTTAACCTGGCTCATTTTCACCCCTAGACCAAATGGGTTAAATGAATGCTGACGTTAACGAAAATTAGTCTTATTCAGCTAAATGTGTCTCTATCCCTGCATAATTTTCATGAACTTCTAGGGCCATGACGATTTTGAAAGTTTGACCCAACCCAGTGCGCAAAACGTGTTAATTTGGGCCTCATTAATCATAGCGAAACTGGCCCTTAATAGTCCGGCTATCACGATGATTCTTCTGGAATGTAAGAGTAGGTTGAGAAAAAATGGCCATGGCTGGTTGCGAAGTAGGCAAATGGGCCGGGCGACGCAAACAAGCCTAGTAACCAGCTGTTGTTGGCAGGTATACTTGTGCAATTACTTCAATTATATACAACATTCACTCCGTTTTCATAGATATATTTTTCTTTTTAACATAATTTAAGATTATTCTATTATTTGTGCTTAGAACGCAGTATTTTCTTTTCAAATTTTCATAAAATATTTTATTTACATCACTTAATCTATGTTTTTTTTTTACAATTTTTTTAGGTAATATCCCAAAATAGAAAATAGAAAATGTGAAATTAAATTTTCTTCTGCATATGTTCTTTTCATATAGTTTAAAGCTTTCTTGATATTTTTGAACTGGAATATAATATTTTAATTTCAATTTAATATAGAATAAATTATTTATATTAAAATAATCTACGGATTTTCTTACAATTTTTTTAGATGAAAATAAATAGAAGTTATATTTTTGTAATACTCCCTCTATTTCACAAGAACTAACCATTTTACTATTTATAGTAATTAATTTATAATTTTATTTCTTTCAAATTTTATTATAAAAATATGAATATTTTTTATGGAAATGAAATTTTAAAGATTATAGTTTCTGAATATCATTTTAAAGAATTTTTTTCAATACATATTAATATGAATATATTCAAGTCAAATTTTAGTCAAAAAAGATAAAAGGATCAATTAATGTGAAACAAGGGAGTAATATGTTAGGCTCTTTTATTTTCCAATTTCAAAAATCATAAAAATTATTTTTATTTATTTATTTTTTTTCTAATCATCACTTAAATAAATTTTTTTTGAATTGGACTATCTTTTAATGGTTTTTTTGTACCTAACCTTAAAAAATACTAACAAAAATATTTTTAGACAATATATTAAAAATATTATTTTGGGTTTCTTAAATTTTAGAGTTCTAATTGATACCCCCATTCATCCCATAATTGATGAAGCATTTTTCTAGATATTGAGATTGTACAATTTATGTTTTCTTTCTATTTTTTCCAATGAAACTAAAATTCAGGAAGAAAACTATTCTCTCTGTCTCGTAAAGGATGAAATGTTTTTTTAGGAACAAAGATTAAGATGTATATAATTTATGATGCTTTTCTATTTTGCCTCTATAAATAAAATTTTAAAAGATTTCTTTTTAGATTGTGTGGTTACAGTTAAAATGATGATTGAAATTTTTTTTTCTTTTTGAGTTTTGTGTAATGAGAGTTTAAATGGTAATAGTAAAGTAAATTAGATGTTAAAAATTTTTTGAAAGATAAAATATTTTAATCTTTTTGGGACAGCCTAATATGTTTAAATTTCATACTTTTTGGTATGGGTGAAGTATATACTTTTTGGGTTTTAGATAGTAAGAGTTTAAATGAGAGTGATAAAATAAATTAAATGTTAAAAATATTCTAAAAAAATAGTTCAACCTTTTTGTACAACCCCAAAAAGTAATATTATTCATCCATTTTTAGGCTTTGAGAGTATACAATTTAAGTAAAAACTAACAAAATTAAAAATAATGTACTAAATAATTTGTACCTTCCTCATACCCAACAAATAGATCTACAACGCTTTAACCTACCAGCCGCTCTTCTCTATCTCTTTCAAAAAGTCCATTCAATCTTAGTCTAATTAGCCGGATTCGACTGATTTTTCACACAGATTTGGTCATCCCTCCTAAATTTTTATGTTATTTTTTAAAACAATAGACTTCATTAGTGACATTTTCTCTTTGTTTTAGTCAAATCCAATTTTCTTCTCTCTAACAAACGAGGAGGAAAAGTTGTAGACTGAAAAGATGTCAGCAAAGAGTGCCACTAGATGGAATTGGCCAATCTGTTATCTCATAATGAATCAAGAGTTAGTTTTTGTTAGTCCAAGTATTATGCTAAGTTTGGTTTTTTATTTTTTAAGTTTTTTTTATCAATTTGTAGGTTCAAATACTAGATATACCTGTCTATTCTTTATAATTTTTCTATATAATATGATATCATAAAGACTCTATAAACAACATAAATTAAACATATTATTTCTGTGGAGTTCAGTATTTATATCTTTTTTATGGATATCATATAAACTACAATTAATAGAAAAAGAACTTTCATAAAAAAATCTATAAAAAAAATACCCAAAACCGAGTCAAGCCCCTAGAGTTGCCGGGAAAAAAAAACCAACCTATTTTGATGGTAGGACCCGCTGGACAGTATAAAAATTTACATCCCTGGACCAGTGAATTACCTCATAGTTACACTGGGCAGAAGTTCTACCAGTGAATTTGATATGAAGAGGCATGTAATTTGATAGGGTAAATTACAAAAGTTCTCTTGTGGTTTGATCTAACCTATATTTTACCTTATTCACTTTTAAAAACCTACATTGTGCCCCTATTTATTTGATAATGTTCAATAACAATTTCTAAAACCTTAAATTAAACTATCTAATAACCATGTTATAGTAATTTTAAGATTTTTTATATTTTTTTATAGCTAATCGACCTTTAAAAAATACTGATATGCATTTATAGGAAGAAAATTACATTTACAGAAAGAAAAAATTGATAATTTAAAATGTCTCTTAACTATAAAAAACATTAGAGATACCAAAATTATTAGAAGATGACTATCATATAGTTTAAATTACAGTTTCAAAAGTTATTATCTGACAGTATAAAATATCAGGGGTAAAGTGTAGATTTTTAAAAATAAGGGGCAAACTGTTGATTACAATAAACCTCAGGGGAGTAATTTTAACTTTCCCAATTTGATATGCTGTGGGGCCTATTTTTGGAGTCTTTTCTTGCGGTCCTCAAACTTCAGAACCTCCTCAGTGTTCAAACCAAGGCAGAGTTGCAGACTTGCAAAGCGCAGAGAACAGTACCATTTGGTGCATCGTTCACATGTCCCAAAGTTCATATAACAGGACAAGCTTCCTTTTGCACTCTGACCATCAAGATTCTCGCACTTTTGTTCCTCCATTTCTTTTCTATTTTATGCTCCCAGTGTTGACAGGCACATTGTTTCCACCAAGCTTTTTCTCTGTTCCATGAATTCTTTTCCATTCTAAGTTTTTCCCATGATTTCTCTTATAGTTCTCTTTATGGAATAACTTCTTCGCCCATGAGCAGAGTAGGAACTATGTGGTATTTGCCCTTGGATTTCAATATTTTTTAATATTTCACCATGGAGATGTTGAAGATGGTACCTCTCTTCCACCTTTTCCTTTTTGGCTTTCTGGGTCTTACTGGTAAGAATTTTCCGTTTACATCCTTTGATTTCTTCTCTTCATCATGTTTTCTTCCATTTTCTTCAGTTTAAGTTCTGATTTTTTGACAATGTCCTCCGTTTCAGCTGCAGGTCAAGAATATTTTGAGTACAATGTGCTATATGAGACCACTCCAGAGTTTTATGGTAAATTTCCTGAAGGGTCTCACCCATTTGCAGTTCCGGTGAATGTTAATGTCCTAAGTGAAGTGTCTGGTAGTTTATTGACGGCCGAGAGCTGGCTGAGGACCCATGTTCTAGCCCACTACCCTTCTACCCCAATCAGAACCATTTTTGTTGAAGGTCTTCTCTGCCAAAATGGTAAAGAACAAAACTTGGGACTTGTTCTTCCTTCTCTCAAGAACTTGTATCACTCCCTTTCAAGATGGGGTCTTCAGAAAGACATCAAGGTCTCTGTGGCTATCTCTTCTGTTTGTTTCCACCAAAACCCAGAAGACATCTATGGCAATGGCATCGAATCAGTGGTGGAGTTCCTCCATTTCGGTAACTCTACTTTCTCCATCTATCTACCCCCAAAGTTGTCATCTTTATCTTATGGGGTTTCAAGTTTGCCTCAAACCCACCAAGAAATCGTCAAAAAGCTTGAACCTTTTATGCTAAAAAGGATCAATCTTATAGTCCCAGAGCTGAGAGAGAGGCAGCTCACAGCCAGGAAGCTCTCAGTCAAAGAATCAAGACTTGCAGATCCCTTTACAGCCAGACCAGCCCCTATTCCAGAAATCTCTCCATCTTCTATTCACTCTTCCATTGGTTCATCTGTGCCAGCAACTGTACCCAAAAGTCCTCAGTCCCCAGAATACCCGTCGGCTTCACCACCTCTTTCCTTCCCAGTGTCTCCCCCTGAACCTCCATTGTCCTTCTCTGCCTCACCAGAGCTGCCTCCACTCTTTGTCCCTTCAATTGCTCCATACGGCCCCTCTTTGCCTCCCTGTAGCCCTGCCTACAGCACTGCACCGGCACCGGAAATCGGGATGGTTCCGCAGAAGCTATGGTGTGTGGCCAAGCCTCATGTGTCTGAAGAGAATCTGCAGGAGGCAATGGACTATGCTTGTGGTGAAGGTGGAGCTGACTGTAGAGAGATCATGCCAAGTGGGAGCTGTTTCTACCCTGATACTGTTATTGCTCATGCTTCTTATGCTTTCAACAGCTACTGGCAGAAGAACAAGAGAAATGGAGGGACTTGCAGCTTTGGTGGGACTGCTATGATCATAAATTCTGACCCAAGTAACAATAATCCTCTCATCTCTACTTGTCTATCATGAAATTGCTCTTCAATATATGCTTATATTGACAGGTGGGTCAAATCTATTTTTCAGGCTTTCTTCAATGCCATTTTGTACGCAGCTGAAGACTAGGTGAAGCTTGGAAAATGAAGAGGGCTATTTTGGCTTATGTCTTTGCTACAATGTTTGAATGATTTGTCCTAATTGCCTACGTTGGTCTTCATTTTGTTGCCCACTTGGGTGGGTGCTGATCTAGGCATTAGAGATTTTGGAGGTTTTGCTTGAGAGTTGTAGCAAGGATCCACTAATAGATGCTTTAATCGATTTGACACTTCAACTTTATTTCATCTTCTTTGCTTTATTACTTCAATCTTTTCTTGCGGAATCGGTATAGATATGTAGTCCTGGCTGCTTCTCTTTCTTGCGGAATCTGTATAGATATGTAGTCTCGTTTAGTTCTTTGTTCAATCTTTACATCGGTTGGAAACATTGTATTTCCAAGTCTCAAATATACTCAACCATGGCAGAGGAATTCCCCCCTCTACCGGCAATAAACTTTTAGTTCTTACGAAGAAAAGACCAAGGCATTTGCCTTTAATCTTATATACATTGATAGGTTAAAGGAGCGGAAAGTTGAACCTTATAGTCTCTTTGGATGCAATTAATAAAGAAATGAGGGGAGAGGAGGAAAGAAAAAAGAATGAAAGAGTTATTCCTCCCATTTTGAAGAGATGAAAAAAAAAATCGTAGTAGAGAAATGAGAGGATAATAACTCTACCCTCTCCACTTCCTTCCATCGAAATAAATAAGTCATACAAATTTTCCTCCCCGCAACTCCTCTCAATCCAGATAGACCCTTAGACGTCAAGTAACCAACAGGATGCATATAACACACTCATGATTAGAAGTCACAAATTGAGAGGCCCAACTGCTAATGGCACAATAGCTCCGTGAACTTGTTAAAAGAAACACGAAGTGGGTTTCACTTGAAAGGTTTACAAATGAATGATTCAGCACAATGGTTTCCGATCAATTCAGAAACACGACACAGCTTCTGAAGCCAAGGGTCACTAGAAAATGTACCAAACCAATCAGACTGATCTTTCACAGAATATGGTGCAGGGCATTGCCTGGCACGATGAATACTGAAAGGAAAACTAACAACATCAATTCACTGTAAGAATGTTAGGGGGGAAAAATGGTTTGGCTAAAGAAACACAGTAGCCTTCTGACCACGAATTTTACCACACCAATTAGATTTTGAATTGGGATGAGAATTACAGGCGCCCACCAAGCGCAATGACGCATTCAGCTCGTGAAATTCAAATCCTCTAGCTGCGTGTTCTGCTGCTTTCTGCATTTCTAATTGGGTAAAAATAGGGATGGGCCTGCATGAAACATGATACCGCAATCGATTAGGGATTGAATTCAAAGAAAATTATAATCTTACTCAACAAAGATAATGGATTTACCATAGCTTCTTTCGCAGTTGGTCTTTCTTGGTGATCATATCGCAGCAACATGTCAACGAATTCAATAGCCTTCCAAGAAAACAGAGAAGATATATGTCAGAATTCCATACAAGTAATATACGAGTTAGGGATCTTAATAGACAATTTATAGAACCTCTTGTACGGCCAAATGTTGATTATCAGCATTGATGAACTTTGTCCATGGCTTCTTAGTATGCCTGCCAATAACAAATAGCGGCTATCAACTGAATGAAAGTACAGCTATGATTGATAGCTCTAGAAAGCATCAAAGAACTAACCAGCCAACAAGTGCAGTGAGATTGGGATCTAATTCTATGCGGTATTTATTCAGATAGGCATACAATCCATCTGTCCCAAGAACCTGTTTTCAGCAAAGCATAAAAAAATAACAAATAGAAAAAGAGAGCACAAATGATATTCCAAGCAACTTCCTAGACATGCATGCAATGCGCACCTTATCCATGAATGAACCTCTTTTTTTTCCTTTTAATTTTGTTTTGAAAGATAGAATTTTTCATCACTAACCATGTACCAACTTTATTGCTACGAAGAAAACAAGAAATCTACCCACACAGGGCTATGTAAACACTAACCTAAGAACTTCAGCTTTTTAAACGTCCAAAGAAGGGTTCAAATACCTTAGCTATTTTGACTAGTTGGTCATAATTGTCATGCCCGTAAAAGAATGGTTCCTTTCGGAATATCTGCAGGCACAAGACCCAAAAATAAGCATAGCAGAAGATCATATTATAAGTTATAATGCTTGCTATCTGTTGCACATGGAATAATTGAATATGCAAGCACATGAAGGGTCGATAAGCTAATTGCGAAAACTCACAGCTCCACCCACAAACAAAAGGAAAAAGTGAAAAGCAGGTTTTGAACAAATATAAGAGCTGTTCAAGTTTCATGAACATAAGGCCAATGACCAGATTATCATGGATGCCTTTTGGATTAAACTTCATAAAGATCAGGCTGTGCAGTGAGATGATTGAGCAGCAATTTCATAAACATTCATGATAAGCTGATATTTTTTAAGACACCATGAATCAGACAGCTCTTCACAAAATAAAATTATGTAAACCTATTCATGTCGTGTAACAGGGATATAATACTTACTATGCCAGCAAACATGCAGCCAAGGCTCCACAAGTCCAAAGAGTAGTCATAATCTTGCAAATCAACGAGAAGCTCTGGACCCTTAAAATATCTGCAAAGATAATCTGTTTAAACAGCAATGAAGGCGAGACAGTGATCATAAAGTACTACTGCATGGGAGAAAAGGTTCAGTTTAAGCAAGCAGAGATTTATGAGATCCAAGTACAACCTCTAAGAGCAATTATGACATCGATATCCACCAAGTACTTATGTAAACATGATACAAACCTTGAAGCAACACGAACGTTGTATTCTTTTCCAGGATGGTAGAACTCAGCAAGACCCCAATCTATAAGACGAAGTTTGCGCTGCTCATGATCAATCATCACATTGTGGGGCTTCACATCTCGATGCATGATACCTTGTGAGTGGCAATAATCCAGAGCCTAAAATTGTACCAATGTTTGAGGAAAAGGAGAAAACAAAGAGAGGAACAAGCAAACTTTTATTAGCACATGCAGGAATGGGGAAAATAATAAATCAATAAGCAGTACTATCATCTCCAGTAAGCACCTAGGAGAATAAAAAGTACATACCATGCCTGCGATCCATATGAGACCACTTCCTAATTTACCCCAACACTTGGACATGAAACCAATAAAGGATCATTATACAGTTAATTCTAAAAAGAGAAGGGCTCACCCTCTCTACCCCACAGTTTAGTACTTCTAACAACAAAGCTAAAACCAAGGGAGTCCTACAAACAAGTTAGCTAGTGTGCAAAAGTTATCACGACAAGCATCAAAAGACACTATCATGCTGCACAGATCTTTGGGATGAGTTTATGTTAAACAATAAGAATGAGATAAGCATGTTAAACAACAAGAATGAGATGAGCCTCCCATGGATCACGGCAAAAAGAGTGAATCAAGTCATTGTGTCAGAGAAGATTTAGACTGAAATTATTAAAAGAAATCATAACTTCTATCGTGAAACTTAAATGGGACTGCTCTACAGATAATATGCAAATGCTTTAAAAAAAGTGAATTAGAAAATAATTCCTATTTCCTAGTTGGGATATGAAAACGTGAGAACTAAATTAGATAATGGACCAGGATGGGAGACAATCAAAAAGGGTGGTTGGAAAAAAGCAACCATCACAGCAGAATGCTGAACAGTAGAACACAAATGAAGTCTCCGTCTTCTACAACAGCAGTTAACAGATGGCAATCATGGAGGAAAATCTAGGACAGATGAGAGAGCTCCTAGCTATGGACTTTAACTTCAGTCATTAATACTGTTTTTCTTATTGGCTTGCAAGTTTTGATTGTATCCAGAAATTGCACTTGGGTACAACACAAGCAATACCAGTAAATAAAGCAAAAAATGAAATAAACGTCAAAACTATCAATCTTAACTTGGCCATCAAGATATGATAAATAACATGCATATAGAGCAGCTACTCATTCCACAACATTTCATGTATTCATTACTTATTTGTTTAACTTTGTTTCGATAAATGAACAGAAGGCCACTTTATGCTATACACAATATTATAGCTGGAAATGTAAGAAAAGGAAAAATAAATTAGTTAGCTTGCCTTCAAAAGCTCGTAAATGTAATACCGAACTTCCAAGTCTGACAAGGTTGGATAAAGCACTTTAAAATCAGTGTTGTTGACATATTCGAATATAAGACTGGGGGTCTTTGATTGCTGATCCCTAACAATGTCTAGCAACTTCACAATGTTTGGTCCACCGCAAAGATTTTGCAGAATCTTGATCTCCCGCTTAATCTGCATTTGAGAAAGAATTATAGGCCATCTAGATTTCAATTGAAGCTGACAAACTATGCACACAACATAAAGGAACAAATATCAAGATAAAAGCAAAAATAAAACAGTTGGTCAAAGTGACAAGATAACTGAGATGCAGAGCCTAGAACCAACCTTCTTCTTCTTAACTGGTTTCAGAATCTTGATAATACACTTCTCGTTATCAGTGCAGTGAAACCCTTCAAACACTTCGCTGTATTTTCCCCTTCCTACTTTCTTAACCACTTCATAATCATCCTGCTCCCTGTTAAGCCAGTCATTCAGAAAAGAACACACCACCAGGAAAATGAACCAATATAGTTCTTCAACTACTCTCTTTATCAACAGAAGCAACCATAATTTATTGATTATATGATTCAAGAAACAGAAGAAAAGAGAAAATTCTCGACCTCTCTCCACTTATCATCACAAAATGCAAGGTAAAGGCTTCGACTATGAAGAGAAAGAAGACAAGAATAGTACCCCCATTGAACGGTCAGGGACTCATAGTCCCAATACTCCTTTGGGCGTACAACGTTGACATCGGCATAAACCCTAGCCTTCGAGGGAGCGCCTGGGCGGCGTATTGATTTTCCGATCTTCTGCGCCAGGTTTTCCAGTCCTCCAAACTCCCGTAAGAGTTGACGCTAGCTCTGTATATGGTGAGAAATCCGAAAACTCCGTAGCGTCAGGCGGAAGATGAGTGGGGCGACAAGAGGTTCCTGAAGTGGCAAGCAAGCCGGCGGCAACAATTTGCGGCAGCGTGGACGGCAAGTGCGACGGCTGGGCGGATGGTGGTGGCTAAGAGGTAAAATTGTTGCAGAGAAATTCGAAGATGGGCTTACGGTCGTTTCCAGGAGCGGAAATAAAGAGGGTGGGAAGGTTTTAGCCGGAAAGGCGCATCGGACTTCTTTCTTCTTGTGGGAAAATTAGAAATACACCCCCATGAGATTTAAAAAATTACATTTATTCCCCTATTGTTTCATACGCACTTAAAAGCCCTTAAAATTTTAAGAAACCTATAATCTATTTTGGATGCTAAAACCAAATATTTAGTTAGACTCGGATAACTTACTTGGAGTTCTTACTTAAGTATTCTCTTTAACATATACCAATTCTTTCTTAAATTGTTTTTTCAAATGATATTATATATTTTAATATCATGTTCCCTTTAATTTACTTTTTCAATTATTTCTCCTCATTTACTTTTCATTTTTTATACTTGTTTTTTATTTTTAGTTTTTTAATTCCCTCTAGGAAAATCATTTTTTTGAAATTAGTTATTACTTTCTTTTGCTCCTCACATCTTTAAAAAATGATGGTAACTAAAAGTTAAAACAAATGAAATTTTAAAGGCTCATTTCTACAATAAAATGGAAACCTTAATCCTTCTCATTTCAAGAGAGAATTGGTGACCTCTTGTAATTTTAAATTTAAATATATCTTAGTAATCAATCACTTTCAATGTCTTATTTATCAAAATGGTTATTAATTTCATCAACTAGAAAATTACAGTATAAACAATATGTAAAGTAAGTTTTCCTTTTTTTTTTTTTTTACAGTCACAACTTTTGAAATCCACGATAAATATAGAAAATTAACTATTGTTGACCTTGCCATTTTAGCGTTAATGTTTACCTCTAAAAAATTTTCATACCATTAATTGATAAAAACATTAGGACTCTCTCTACAAAACCAAAAAACTTTGAAGCTAAGAACTGATATTACTCCACCATTCATTGGACAATTGTCGCCACGTCCTTTCTCTCATGCTTTAGTATATACTATATAACTAGTTTACATAGCTGTCGTTGCTATGGGATTCCAAGTTGAACTGAGTTTCAAAAAAGTATATATATATATATAACTATCATAAAAATATTATTCTAAAAATAAAGATAATTTTATCATTTACAAAGGCAAATATAATGTTCAACTCAATTAGGCTATACTACTTAGGATATTTGCATCGTGTACTATATTTTTTTATGCATCTTCACTGGAACTCATCAACCATGCATCTACCCAAATTGGTGGAAGTCAAATTTGAAACCATGTTTACGCAAAATGATAGATAAAATTGTTTTAAAAAATGACGTAATAAGTTTGTATATATCCAACATTTCCTACAAATAAGAAAATGAATATGAGTATGGGGAATAATAATTAAATATTAAAATCTTAATGCAAATTTAAATTTACTAGATGGAGATGATTGAAGAAAAATCTTATATATACAATCTAAAAAATTTTGAGCCCACAAAAAACATAAACATAACTTACTAATTCAAAAATAGAACATTGATGAAATCATACAAAAGAAAAAATTATACAAAATAAAATGAATGGAGGTGATAAATGAAAGATATGATACGGTGAAGCAAATGATGCCAAAATTAAAAGGAGGAAAGGGGAGAGAGTGTTACCTTTATGAAGAGTTTTTATGAGGATGAAATGTTGATATATATAAATGAAAAATAAACTAAAACGGAAAGATATTAGTTTCTAAAGTGCATTAAACATAATAGGACATACCAGGGTTATTAAACGATTCGTTACACATGGAAGTCTATTTTTTTTTTCATAATATTTTGTACATATATGTGGTTAAAATATGAATATCTAAATTAATGTATAGGCCAACTAAAATGTCATATATACCTTTCATATTTATTTAATAGGATAATTAATGATAAAATTAGCTCTATTTTTAGTTTTGGTTGTACATGGAAGTTATAATTTTTTGTCTAATATTTTGTAAATATGTATGATTAGAAGATCAAATTTTCAAATTAGTTGGAATTGACAATAAATGTTGAAAAATGGCGGTAAATGAAGTGGTTGAAATGCATTTCTTTTTAGGTTTGGTAATAACAAAATTTATTAGGTTAAAGATCAATATTTTGGCTTATGGATATAGGTCAAATTAATTTGGTAAGTGTTATATGAATTTTTGGAAAAAAAATGAATTGATTCCTTGATTATGGACTTAAATGGTCATTGATTTTTATGTCATTTTTTGGAAAAATTTCTTTTTCTTCCAAAATTGCATTGTTTCCCTAATTTTCAATTCTTTTCTTTTTCAAGAATTTTCTAATGTGTCACAAATTGCCTTGTATATGTCAACTCATTTTTGTTCTAAATTTATATAAAAGAAGTATTGCATTGTCGTGTTTATAGTGCTTTCTCATACCAATAGTGAAATTCCATAATCTTCCATACAAATTATGTGTTTCTTATCCTATTATTACATGACTTCATCAGTGCTACAAAATTTGAAATAAAATGGTGTAAATGGATTAAATATTTCAAAAAATAAATTAAGACATCCGCTTAATTATATAAAAATTTAAAATAAATTATTTAGTGATATAAAGTATAAATAAATATATTAGATATAGCAAATGTAGTACAAAAGCTGTTAGGATTTTTCTGATGATATAAAACTATACACCCTCCAAGGTGTTTAAAAAAATGTAGTACAAAAATAACTACTCACTAATTAATAATTTTAAATAAAATTGAACGGAGATCAATAATGTTTAATTCAAAAGCTTAACTATATGAAATTTATAATAAAAAAAACTAGTATAATAAAAAATAAATTGAATTTAAATATTTCTTAAAATTAAAAATGCTGCATAACATAATTCTAAATCTATATGACCGTAGAAGCACAAAAAGAATAAAATACAATTAAAATATTTAGCTTAATCATGTTGTATAGTCTACAACTATGAACAATGCATCAATAGAAACCTTTATTTCAACCACTAAAAATTTGGCTTCTGTTAATAGTGGTCCTTGACTTTATGCATCTGACCATTACACTCTGTTTTCGACTTGTCTTCAATTTCTATCATTGTCATTGCCATTGCCAAACACCATCATTACAAATATAAAGAGCTAAAAAAAGAATCTGAACATAGCCATATATTAGAATATAATTGGAACATAAAAAACCATAGATTCAAAAAAATGTAGTTTTGAATATAAAAGAAGTATAAAAATAATCATAAACATAATAAAAAATTGTGAAAAGTGTACAAATAACAATGAAAGTTTTCACGTATGTACCTAATAACAAACAAAAACAAATTGTAAAATGATGAGGGGGAAGGATAACTTATAATTTTGTGGGTTCTTTGAGAATGAGTTGTGTTAATATAGATAGAGATAAATATAAAAAAAATATACTAGTTTACAAATATGTTAAATATAATATGGTTAATAAAATTAATAGATAAATATGCACACTAATTATGTATTTTGCATAATATTTTGTATAATATGATTAATAAATTAATAGAAATACACTAGCTATTATGTTGTTTTATGCACCCGAGTGCCTATTATTATTAGCCTATTATTCGCCGGCTTCATCATCTCCATCTCCCACAAAATCACCTATTGCAGATTCACCACTGTCACCCGTCGCACCTTTGCCTTGATATGTGGAACCGAATCCACCAACAAAGAACTCACCATCGAGCGCTCCCTTTCTAGTGTCGAGCGAGGGGCGTATCAATGATGACTTGACAACATCATGGACATGGACAGAGACAACGGGGTGTTCGGTGGAATGGGCAGTGAAAAGAAGGCTGGGATCTTGA
The DNA here is from genome assembly GCA_039654915.1 of Aquilaria yunnanensis. Classification (NCBI taxonomy): domain Eukaryota; kingdom Viridiplantae; phylum Streptophyta; class Magnoliopsida; order Malvales; family Thymelaeaceae; genus Aquilaria; species Aquilaria yunnanensis. The sequence continues at coordinate 94,066,344 of CM077598.1, read as the reverse complement.
TGGTAGCAGGCATGGTTGGGGTGGCTGGTTTAGTGTGATCGAGGAGAAGGAAATGGTAAAATTGAAAAATTCAAATCCAATTTGCCTTGTTTCCTTAGTATAAAAGAAGGGAAGTCTTCAAAAGTTTGTGAAAGAGAAGGAAGTTAATTGTGCAGATGGAGGAGAATTTTTCAAAGGTTGAAGTTAATTACGCTGATCAAATCGGATGACACAAGGCATTTTTGGGATGGTGAGTAAAATGGAAAAAACAATGTAAAATTATATCAAATCCTTACAAAAAATAACACACACACACACACACACACACATATATACATACATATATAAATTTCATACATAATAAAATAAAATCAATGCAATACAAGTGATCGAATCACAAGACTAAAAGGCCAAAGAATTCAAGAATATAATAAATTAATAGGTAGAACTATCAAAATCGAAAAAAATAGGAAAACAAACCTAAACTTGATGAAAATTTAGAAAGTAGGAAAAATCGTGAATCAACATTGAACTCCCAATCAAGTTTTGTTCATAAATGGCTGGTGATTGGTGTCACCTTCAACTAGTCGACCCTTTCCATCATTGTCAATTATCCGCTATAAGTCCCACCTAGTCTTCTACGACTATCACTTGATCTGTCTATTCACAGCACGGTGGAGGCCAAAGGTAAGGAGGACCGCGAGAAGGATGAGATAAAAGAGAGGGAGGGTATGTCTTTTTTTAAAAAAATATATATTTTTGTTAGTGAAATATGCATTTGTTTTATTTAGGTGAATTTGTTTTTTTAGGAAAAGGTTGCTAATTTCGACTAAGAATGTTTACTTTAAACATATATTAGACAATGACCAGAATTTCAAAATTAATTGTAATTTAATTGGTAAAAAGTATTCATTTACCTTTACCTTTCACCAACTACCATAAATTTTATGGAAATAGATTAATGACAATTCTGGTCAATTTATATTAATGCCATTACATTTTGATGGTATGAGTGACAAGCAGGGTAATTTGGTTAGTTTAGATAAAAAGTACAAGATTTTATTTCCTTAAATATAAAAAATGCCACATTCATTTTAATATTCACTCTATTAAGTAAAAAGATTTTTTACTCCTTAGTGTATCATGCTTTATATATATATTTGAAGTAAAAATTAAAATCGGTGAAGAGCACAATATAGAAAAAAAATTATACGTATTTAAGTCAGTATGAAAATCTCATGTACCATTTTCCTTATCTTATTCCTGCTTGCACTTAGATAACAACATATTTGCAAGTTTAAAAACCTAAATGGAGACATTATCTCAGTAGAAAACATCAAACTGGTACTATTGTCAAATTAAAATGGCAACTCCCAATCAACCCAAAAGATAACCGCAAAATGTTATTCTATACATGAATAAAGGAACTAAGAAAGTCAAACAAAGAGAATATCGACCAAAAAGCTCTCCATCTAATACAATCTAAAATCTCTAATACAAAAACCCCACATTAAACATGAAGCAAGGATTTAAGTAAAGGTTGGATCAGATAATAATTACACTTGATTTATTTTAAATCAAAGTGGAACGAATTGAAATTTGGTCTTGTCAAGCAGATTAATCTCAAACTCTGGAAAAAAAAAAGTGGATTAAACTCAATCGATTTCAATTAATTTACCAAAAAGGAATTAAAGTTTGATTCTTACCTTGCATTAGCACAATCACTACCTTGATTATTGTAAAGACACATTTAAACATGGCACGACTGAAACCTTGAAATATAATTGATAGATGAAATCAAAAATTGATGTTAACAATGAAAAATAGTGGGAGTCTCAATTTACAAACACATCAGAATGAAGGTTTCAAGCTATTTCTTATCGATTGAACAGCAATACGTAAGTGGCAACTAGAACGAAGATTCAACATACAAGAAAAAAAAAAGAGGAAACAACGGTAGATGAAGTGCAAGTGTAAAGGAAGAATGCTAACAAATCAGCCACAATAAATGGTATAACGTTATTGATTGAGTAAGCTTTAGCTGGTAGAGAGTGAATAAGTCAGTAAGCAAAAAAGAAACAATGGTTGGAAGATGAAATCAGAACCCATGAGACGAAGGCTAGAGACGTGGTTTATACTACGCACAAAACTGTCAGACGAAGGACGAAGTAGATGCAAACAAAGTAATAGGGATCTTGTTTGTTTTTTATGCTTTTTCTTGTTTTTAAATGTCATAGACACATAGACTAATAAGGATGTTTTTCCTTTTTAAAAATTTTGTTTAAAATTCGATGCATTTAAAATAGAAGAGAACAATTTTTTTAAAGGAAACCTTCCATGTCATTTACGTTTCTTTATTGCAAGACTAAAAATGTCATGTTTCATAGCCAATATTATAGCAAGTTTAGCTTCAAAGGTAGTTCTAGAAATCTGGTGCAAAAAAAGCTTAATTTCTTTCCTAAAATATAAAAAATGTCACATGTCAACTTTATGTTCAGTCTGTTAAGTGAAAAGATTTTTTTCTTGTTAAGTGTATCTTGCTTTATATATATATATATATATATATATAATAGATAGATGATAGGAGTCAGGTTACTAGCTGTAATGGTAATCAAGGATTCAGCTAAGACTTGAAGGTCTTTAGTGTAATGATATCAAAATTATTAAAGAAGTTCAATGACAAACTTCCACTAAAATGAATGAAACAAAGATGAGTTCCCAGAGTAATTACAAGTTATAGCCCTGACTGAGAACATTTTTTTCAAATTAGTGTTTGAGTTTTAGCTAATTTATTTAATGGTGGAGATAAAACCGCTCAAGTTAAAAGTTAAAATTTATTATTAGATAACTTTTTAAAACTCTAATGTTAATCACTTACACTAATGCCAAATAAGACTTATAGCAACTAATGGAACAAAGAATGGAAGTGGTGAAAGTTGCTTGATGATATTCAATTATCTTATCTTTTTCCATTAACTTTCTAGTGCCTCTATCCCTGGTAAGTTTAAGAACACATTATTAGCTCAGCTTTTTATCTTTCATTCTTTTATTCCTTTTTACAGTGCCAATAATTATTTTTCATTGAAATTAATCCTGCCGATTATAGATAAGCAAAGGCTATTTTGATAAGCTTAAGAGGTCCATTAGAACCTTTAAGCCCAAACTGTGCTAGGCTAATGATTAAAGATCAACCTAAATCACTTCTTGGCTCTTCATCTCATATCTAATCCATTTAATTTATATTGACTTTAGCCAGTATTTCATTCAATAGCGAGTCATTTTATTTAGTTATATTTCATCTTCATCAACTTTAGTTCATATTTCATTGTGCATAACATGGGCAGTTGAGTCTTCTAAAGACTCGGTCCCAACTGCTAGAAATTAGGCTTGTATTTAACCTAAATTAAGAAATAAGAACGACAGAGAAGATTTATGAACAAAAACTATGGTTTGATACTCACTTTGCATGGATTATTCGTGCAACTCTAACTGGGATCTATCGTTAGTACTAGAGCATGGCAACATGGCAACCAACAAAGAACAAATTGAACTTTTGAAGGTCCATATAAGAGTAGTAAAAGATGGGCTACAAAAGGTAGAGATAGGAATACCAAAAAATTCTTTGCTAAGTTATCCTATGTGCTTTTGTCCAGTTGAAAGTCTTCAAGCTGCAACAATTATGATCAAGATGGACCAAACCAAGTTAATCGGGAGAGCAACGAGAGCAATCGGCCATTTTTTATCCAAGATTGTGAAAATTGAATTTCCTAGATTCAATGGAGAGGACTCGATAGAATGGCTGAATATAGTAAATTAGTTTTTCAAGTTTCAAGAGATTGTCTAAGACCAGAAAGTGAGACTAGCTTCATTTCATCTCGAGGATAAAACTAATCAATGGTTGCAATGACTTCATCGAACCTTCAATGAAGAGTGACAACTAATTTCTTGGGAAATCTTTGAAGATGAATTAGAAAATCAATTTGGACCACCAGATTTTGAGGGAGTTCTCGGTGTCCCTTGTTTTCCTATTAGCTTTTTATGAGCCTCTGAATGGCTCACAACAATAGCCTTCGAACAGAAGCAAAAGAAATGGGTCGTGGTGATAGCCCCATAAGTTAGAAGACCTAGTCCTTAGAAGGTGTAGTCTTTTCACTTGCTCAGCTTTGGGGAGGGTTCAGGTTTTTCTCTTTTTTTACCTTTGATAACTATGGAGCACCTATCACCAAAAAGAAAAAGATACAAAGAATATGAGTAACTTCTAAGCATAGAGGTAAATCAATATAAGCTGAAGGTCAATTGAGGTTTATCAGTAAAGTTTAGGCTACTAGAGGGGTGGCCTCCGTGACACAACCCTCTTTTTGGAAAGGTTAACGCCAGCATCCTTCTCCACCCAAGCTTTCTTTTTCTTCATAATAAGCCCCATTTTAGGCTTGGTCTCCTTATCATCCAACACAAATTGGCACTAGGGGCGGCATCACTATAAGGGCAAGAAAGGCCTTCTTTTGGAAGATGGTTTGGTTGATGGTAGAAATGGTGGCAATGGAAAAATTAAGGCCTTTCTTATATGGTTGAAGGGATGTAAGCTGTCATAGGATGAGCAAACATTATTTTGCGGGCGATAGCAAGACCTTCATATAGCCTGTCTCTTTTGTTCAAAAGGGTAGTGGCACGACTTACACCTACATAAAAAACAAAGACGATTAGTGCATTCAAAAAGAAAGAGAAGAGACATTATTAGTAAGGAAAAAAAAAGATAAGAAGAGACTTTTTTGTGCCTCAGTAGCAACTTCAAGATTTACTATCAGCTACCCCTTAATACCCTTAACCAAATTCAAGGGGTTCTTCACCCCCTGATAAAGTAGGTGGGCCTAATTGACTGCAATCAACCAAAGGGTTGCCCCATCTAGACATTTGTAAGGAAATGAAGAACCTTGACAAATTTTCATTTACAAATACCCTTTTGAACCAAACTAGAAACCGATGATAGGCTTTTTTCATCTCTGACCCTTTGATTAGTGGTGGTCTATTGCATGTGTCATGTATGAGGATGCCAATCCACTTACACTTGAATTGTCATAATGGTTACTCAAACCAAAGAAAACCCAGTACTTCCAGCTTCCCCATGAATCTCAAGTAATTATGAAGCCAAACAAACAACTGCCACCATAAAGAAAGGGGCAAAATGAATGAAGCCAAACCTATAAGTGATCGTGAGAGTATAAATATGTAAAAAGGTCTCCAAAATTGGGCTTAATCCCATCATGTGGCAGGTGAGGATAAAGGCATTTATATGAATGTAGAATTAAGACCAATTGAGAATGAGGGATCTGGTAGTGTTTAAGAAATTGGTTGGTTAAGAGGTGTAAGGAAAGTGGAGTCAGGCTTACAGTTAGACTAAGTGCCCTAGCAATGACATAAGCAAAAAAACACCCTAACTCCTTCCAATCAATAGTAATTTACCACAATGATCCTCACTGTCTCTATTGACAAGGTATTGGAGACAACGAAAACCTACTATAGCAGTGGTCTCATGACCTTCATCTTATCACCCTCTTGAGATTAAGTAGCAACACCCACCTTCCCCATGGTTAACTTGCATACCATTTAATAAAAACAGTGAACGACCACCATTAGTTGGTGAAGGCATTGGTAGCCAACCACCATACAGTGATGGAAGAAGAGAAAAAATAATAAAAGGAAAAAGAAAATGCTTGAAATAAGAGGAAGATACACCTTAATTGCATGAGTTGGTGGTGAAAAATAATAAGAAGCCTAGCAGAGTTGCAAACGTAATGGAGGTAGAACAATGGAGATGAAGTATGAGACTAGGAACACTAAGAGCACAAAAGGTAGAGGGGAGATTTTAAGAGCAAAAATAGAATGGTGAAAAGTGGTTTGGTACGGACAATGTCTACTTATAATCCCATGAGGCCTTTTCACCTCCCACTAGTTGTTAATTGCCAACCCATGTCTGCCTACTATCATGACACATACACCAATCGAGCTAATCATGGAATGATACATGTCCCTCAGATGCTGGGTATCTCATGCATGGGCAGAGGGCATTTTAGTAGCATTTAATGCAGACAACACGGTTTTAATAGGCATAATTTCATAGCTTTAAACATGTGTTGTTTTTGTTGGTAAAGCTGTTTTGTCAATCACCATCTATCATCAAGTATTGTGTCATTTCTAGAGGTGTCATTTGCTGCCTCTAGGTATCAAAATATAGGAGAGCTCGTTTCCAACATTTTTTTAAGCAAGAGGACATGTCCATACCATATTGGGCTTGACCCATTAGGGTTTGAGACCTAGGCCCAATCTAAGAAAGTGAACTAGCCCATGAAGACTTCTAAGTTAAGGAATGACTCTCATTAAAAACTGATATCCATTAAAAAAATGATTCCTAGGATCAAGAAAATGTGGCATTTATGATATTCCTAATAGGCCACAGCATAGACACCCAAGCATGTATAAATAGAGGATTTAACTTGGCCATTGGGTGGTTTTACCTAAGACAACCTCTAGGCCTCCATAGCTGCAAAGGTACATAATACTCTCTGCTTAAAACTTTAACTTCTTTGTTCTCATAAAGGATCTAACTTGACAATTAGATGGTTTTCCCCGAGACAACCTCCAGGCCTCTGACATTGCCTTTGGTCATAGGTTCAAATCTTGGTTCGCCCAAGTTCACAAGGTAAAGATCCAATCCAACACTCCCATTAATAGTTTTGCTATCAGATGTAAAGCCCCAAAATTATATATACTCAGAATCCACCAATTTCCAATGTCGTTGCCACTATTATATTCTTACTTGCAAGAAGCACTATCATTGAAAAGGACTTGGGATTAGTTGGCCAATTTTTTTGCTCAAGCCAAAGGTTTCATTTTCAAGTTCAAAAACTTAGATTAAAAGTAGTTGGCTGATACTCCATGAAATGTGGAGCAAATTTTTAGTTTTTGCTAACATGAGCATTATTGGGCTTCTTTGATTTAGAAGCCTTTAAAAGTTGAACCATTCTTTGAAAATCAAATTCAGTTGCCTATTTAAATGATATCCATGGAGCTCCATTTTACTTCACATGACAAAATTTGGAGCACAACCAATAGATTGTGAATTGTTCAATGACAAAAAAGCCAGAGTGCAAAAAGACAACAATTTTAACTTTAGATGTTTGAGTCTGAGCTTATAGGGGAGATTTTCTTATAAAATCAAATGAATTAGAAAGAGAAGAATCAACTTAGTAGCTTCCTTGGTCCTTGCAAAAAAATATATGGTGGAAGATTGACAGTCATTCATTCCTGAAACTTTAGACTATCAACTACATAAGACAAAAAATTATTAAGTTTTTTGTAATGTCATCAGCTTAATCTAAATTTTGAAGCCATATTTTCTTTGTTTCTTCTATTCTACCTTGTGGATTCTTGATGGTTGTTAGAAATTCAATCATCAGATTTCTTTATTTGTCAAGTTTAATTTTAACAAGAGAATGAAATAGATGTGAGAAAAAAACCTAATAAGATTGTTTGGTGACAACATCAACATTTTGATGTTAGAGGTTTGAAAAAATATTCAACGGTAGTTTTCAACATTAGATATTTGGAAAATCATCACTACTTTTTATAAATTATTTTATCCTTTAATACTTATCCTAAACCCTATTCTCAAATGAAACCTTAGTATCAGTAAACATGTTTAAAATAATTTTTAATTTTGTATAATGAATCAAACTAATGTTCCATTAAGCTATCAAAATAGTTCTAATTAAACTACTTTATTTTCCATTCTTTACTCTTACTGCTTTCCCATTATTCTTTAGACCACATGGAAGGAAAGAAACCTTCTTATATTTGAGGGTAAGAGCACTGATTCCCATTTTGTTATTAATTTTACTAAAAATCAACTTGCTAAAAATTTTGTCTTCCTTGGTAACAATAGTAAACTCTATTGGAAGGCTTCTATTCTTAAGTCCTTAAATTGGTGGCCTTCTCCAGAAAGTTGTTTTAAACTTAATATTGATAGAGCTAGCAAAGCTAGAAATTATATAGTAAGAGCAAATGACATAATTCAAGACCATTAGGGTCATTTTGTCATTGCTTTAGCAAAAAGGCTTCATCATCTAACTCTTCTTCAGACTAAGTTGTGAAGACTGTATGAAAGTCTCAAGATGACTACTTTGATGGGGAATGTAACATTAGAAATAGATTTAGATTGCAAACAACTTTGTGATATGGTCCTATCTAACACATCTGATTCTTCTCACTTACAAAATATTGTTTTGGATTATAAGTATATCTTAGCAAATATGAACATCCATCAGTTTCATCATGAAACAAGATAAACTAATAAAGCTACGGATGTGTTTGCCAAATTTGCAATGGAAATGTCCCATATATTTATGTATTTTGATAGCCCTCATGTATTTTTGCAAAACCTCTTAGCCTTTGATTGTACTATTGGTACAACCATCAAGCAATCTCGCAATCAGGCTATAGACCTTGGTAGTACTTTTTAGGAATCTCCTATCCGTTATGCCCTAAGCAATCCTTCTTCTTGTTCCAAATAATAGCAATTTCCAGCCATCTTAGCTAGGGAAAAGACTTTATGTACTAATTCCCTTTTAATATATCCTTTTATTCACACACAAAAAAAAACAATTCTGATCATGCTTCACTAGATTCACACTGAATATCATACAAGGAAGATCATTCGTACATTGGAATGAGTAAAGGTATTTGTATTTGGATGAGTAGAAAAGAACTTGGAAGTATTAATCCAAAACAACAAAGAAACACAAAGCATAAAAATTTTTAAAAAAAATTAGTGAAGACATTAATAATCCATTAGAGATTTGCAAAGAATCAAAGACATTAGTACTTTTTTTTTTTTTTCTAGAAACACACTTGTGCAATCTCCATTTCATATTTTAGTGTAGTAACATGGAGCCATAAGAGATTTTCTCACGCAACTTCAAATGTCAAGTACTAATTTAAAATGGTAAAATAAAAAAATTAATTAAAAAAAAATACTATGTTCAAACTCATTTTCTCATCACAAGGCATATACTGGAATATAGTAGATTTTAAATGATAATAGTAAAGAAGAAAAAATGGCTCATTGATGTAAAAGTTTTCAAGTGAAGTTCGGCATTCTCTTCTTTTAGTAGCTCAATTTCAAGTTGATATTTGCATTCTTTTTTGTTGGTTTGGACATACGTGACACAAAGTAGGAGTGTAAGTGAGAGGTGAAAAATATCTATCAATAAAATGTATATATATGAAAGTGTCATGAAAACTTCTTCATTAAATAATTATTTATATTAAATTTTATTTATATTAGAGACACTAAATCACAGTTTTTTAGTTTAATCAAAAGTTATGTGTTATATCTATTTAAAAATTATTTTCCAAAAAATAAAATAACCAAAAAGCTAATAATTTTTATTTCTATTTCTTTAATAATTTTTTTATTTTCATATAGCTAATGTCTTAAATTCCCTATATTTCCCCTTGACTTTTGACCGTATTTGCTCACCAAATCTCCCTCATTTTTTTCTTTTTTTAACTCACAGAGTCACTTTTCGCCCTCATCTGTCCCCTTTTCATCTTCTTCCCTCTCTCTCTGGTCGTAACTCTCTGTTTCATCTCCCTCTCTGTGTCTCATCTCACTCGCCTCTGTTACTATTTCCAATTTTAGATTCTCTTTCCAAAGTTAGACTCAGAAGTGTCATGTGGAAGGCTCCAGTCGTACAATCAAATTTGCTTCGCGGAACAACAAAAAATTAATGGCTCCATTGTTATCGTTGTCACCGTCTCTTCTCATCTATTTGCATCATACTAAGCTGCTCGGTGCCCACAATGGGAGACTCAACCGTAAAAAAGTAAACTCCCCAATACCTTCATTTCAATTATCCCAATAAACATAACTTTTTACACACATCAGCCCCCAACGTTTTCCCTCTAACATATCGACCCATCTCAAATCCCTAAGAAATACATAATAATGGCCAACCTTCTGCAACCGTAAATTACTACTTTACAATCCTAACACCTAATAATTTCTCAACCAAAAAACCCTTGTTAAAGAAAACCACAACATGATTATTTCACACGTGGATAAAATTGCAACATATTACGGATGAATGGTCTCAATGCAAGAGTACAACACATATGAGAATATTAGCCGAATTAAGTCATCCAAATAAGGACAGGTGGCGTTCTGCAAGCACAGATCCAACTGCCCTCCGCCAAACTCCAGTATAGAACTTCCAACAATAAGACAACCATGAGGACTAAAATCAGCATTATACCCTCAGCCTGTGCACCCTTCTTCTCCTCTTGCACTTTAATGTTTTATATAGACAGATGTGCATGAATCTTCAAAATGTGTCTAACTTGAAAGGGTAAAAAGCACGTGACACAAAATGTTGAAATCCAACCATTTGACCATCCACGTGACTCATATCCATGTGGCTAAGGCCGTGACATTTTGCGGCCCCTGTTGCTCCGAACCAAGTATGGAAGCAACCGACCATTGACCAACCGGCGAGAGAAACAGAGTAAGAAGCGGGAAACTTCAATTCGAGGGAACGATTGGCTCCCGAGCCTGTATCTACCTGCCTGATGGCCCTGATCCTGACCATTTATTTAATATTTTTAAACAAATACTACTAGTAAAAAGATTCTCTTTCTTAGGGTTCAGACAAAACAAAACCACAGTTCAGAATATCCCAGAAGCAGAACTGCCGGCGGCGCAGCAATGGATGAGGTTAGGGCAAGCTCTGCTTGGGTAGCCAGTCGCTCCTCCCATGTCACTGTTGATTTCTCAGGTCAGTTCCGGCAAATGGGTGTCCAAAAGTTCGTGACTTTTCTCTGTTTGAGGGGAATGACTTCATTGCTTTTTTTCTTTTTTCTTTTTTCCCTTTTCATGACGTTTTTTTTTGTGTTTGTCTAGGGATTGAGAAGGTCGTGGAGAATACAAAGGGGTCTATTCCCAAGGTGGAGTGGGATTATGAAGGGATTCACTTTTTTGACAATGGCCCTCTCACCGTTCAGTATCTCTTAGTCTTGGATGCTCTCAATTTTTGTTTTTGGCCTGGTAAACTTTCTAGCATTTGCAATGAATTTGCTTGCATCCCTCAATTAGCTGGTACTCAGAATTATCTTTTTGGGGAGTAAGGGAAAGGGGAGCGGTGTCTCGAACCCAGCCGGAGCGAAGGCAGGGCAAAGTCCTTGCCATGCGGGCTGGGGATGCGGAGACAATTAGCTGAACTTTTGGGAATAAACTTCTGCTATATATAGTTAACATAAAGATGGGAAGCAGCTTTTTTTATTTTTCTTGCCTATTTTTCCCCAAGAATTTTTGTCTATTATGATTGAGACAGTTTTTTTTAATTCTAATAATATACTAGTATCATATAATCTAGTGCATCTGAAATAGCTCTTCACATATATTTTGAAGTCACCTAGAATGAAAGTGCGGCATTCTCTGTACTGTTTTTGTTTTACTCGGCTTTTATTTATTTGGGAGTAGTGATGTGGATGTGTTCTGGACCTGTTCATATTCAAACTGTGTAGTTTACTAGTTTGTCTACAACTGATTGTCTGTTTGGGAACTGTAATTTGACTAGTTTGAGAAGCATAAGAGTTAACTGAATAGCTTTCAAGGTGGGAAGTTATGCCAGAAATTAGAATTGCCATTGCCTTTTGGGTATTGGGATATCAATCTTTCAGTTTCATTTATTTCAGTTGCTCCTTTATTATAAGTGGTTTTAGGATATGCACTACAATAGCTTTGATGTTTTGAGAGTGAGGTTAAAGTGCCCTCTTTTTGGGTGTTTCTTAAGTCCTCTAAGAGGTGAAGAGAAGAAAAAGCATAGGACTGCGAAACAATTTTGACATGAGCATGATCAATCTTTTCTGCATGAGCAGCTAATACAGGATTTTCATATTTAAAAATATGAATGCAGTGGCGAAAGCAATTCTGGACCACATTTTCACCTTGTGTTCTTGTGGTTTTGAACAGATAAAGACCTCAGTTATGATCACCTGGCCTTGGGATTAAGAGAAGCTTTGCTGAAAGATAAATCTGCATTTGATGCTGATCGCCTCCAAAAATTTACTGGTATGTGCATTGCTTCTGCCTGCTCTCTCTAAGCTAGCAAATGGCTCTTGCATGCATGCCGTCTGTAAAATAGTTCAAACTCTGGAGAGTGACATGCTTCCTCAGCATGAATTTCACTTTAAATGATGAGATGTGGCTTTGTTTTAGGTCCTCAGTTGCGGGAGCTATTAAAATGGCCTAGACCACTTCCTTTGGAAGATGAGAGAATCCGCCTGCTTCATGAGGTAAAGCTTGTCAATCTTCAGTAAGAAAAATTAAACTTAACCCATCTTCTGCGAAAGTCTGCCTTTACTCTAACTGGTATTCCTCATGTTTTGGCCATATTCTTTCCTACTTATTTTGCTAAATATTTTCCCTGGTTAAACAAAATATATTAGGTTGGACGGGAACTGGAAAGAAGTTTTGATGGTAAAGCATCCAAACTTGTTGAATCCTGTGGAAAATCTGCAGTAGAGCTTGTTTCTCTTGTCACAAAGCATTTTCCTGGTATATATGTCTTCTTTTGTTCTTTTTTCTCGTTTCCATTTTGTTTACAGATCATGAAACTACCATGATAGTGACTGACGTCCTTTTTTTGCAAATGCCATGTCAAACTGCTTCAGGATTTCGCGACCACTCAGTGTACAAAGGCCACCAAGTATTCTTGTACAAGAGGGCACAGATATTTGCTGCGGATCTATGGGGTGCTTTCAAGGGACAAGGATATGGGGAGTTCACTGACATAGATTCTATGACAATGTTTGCTGATTATATTGTTCCTGCAGTGCTTCAGCAGCTTGGTGTCCTGAAATACAGTTCTGCCCTTGCCAACAGGATTAAATCCAATCATGAAATTTTACCTGGCAGTGAGGAGGAAGTTGAAATACGAGCTTGCTCTATACATGCTGTTGAGAAAATAAGGGAGTTGTTAAGCAAAAAATCAGGGATGCAGGTATTTGAAAAACCACTCATCATATTTACTGGATTCATATTGAGCATTTATCTGTTTGGAATAGCCTGCTAATAAAATCTAGGCGCTGTTCTTGTTAAATCTCCTGTTCAACTGTTTTTAATGAGCTTGTTTTCTAGCCTCTGTAAGTGAAGGGTTCACCAGTTGACTGTAAAATCTTTTGTTAATAATCAATCATTCAAATTAGCCCTTCCATTATCATAGTACTTCTACTGTATTTTCACAATTGCGCTCAATCTCTAGTTATTCAGGGTCTGCCTATCATATATTGCCCTGTATAATGTGCATTTCCCTTTATTATGCTTATGTTCTGATATTCTAACTGAGAACTTTCTATTTTCCATCCCTCAGGTTCTAAGTGTGGAGTTAGATCTCTGGCTCTGGTCAGTTGGTGTGCAGTGCTCCTCCCTGCAATATCACCACACACTGTCGACATATTACTGAGTAGATAGTACAGCCTGGAAGCCTTCCAGCTCTAGAATGAAATTTTGGCTCCAGATCAAACACATTAACTCGGTAGGATAACCTTGAGATAAGCTCAGGAACTTTCCATTCGCACTTCACCAGTATCTTTCTGTTGCATTCCCAGAGATCCAAGTGCTCTAAACTAATTTGAGTTTCACTCATGCTCAGAATGGGCTGGTTTTTGGATCAGAACTTTAAGTGAATCATTGCATGAGCTGTGATATGCCAATGTGCCATACCTTCAAAGATCCATGCATCTGGATTTATCAGCAACTTGAAAAACCAAATGTTGTGTGATTTAGGGTCAGCCAATGGAACTGAAGGCCTAGCCTAGTTGTAAATCTCACTTCTCCTTAGTGCTCTCTCAAAGTAAAAGCTTTTACGCATTTAGCAAGAACTGACATGATGCTTGGCATGTATTCATCATCACATATTTTCCTTGATCGGGCTAGTTTACAGGACCATATATTTACAGTAGCTGATTTGGTGAGAAAGACATATGAGGATGGATAAAGGAGAGATGTCATATATTGTAGGCAAAGAAGAGAATAGTTTCAAGAAAGGCTCTCGACCCTTCGCTGCCAGCTGTTTCCGAGAGAACCGAAACTGTGTCAAATTTGATCGTTACTTTTAAGCCCTTCTACGAGGCAGGGATGTTCAGTATAAAAATGGTTTTCGAGATCTCAGGCTTGATCCTGAAACTTCCTTGCAGTAACCGGAACTGGTGTACAAGTTATAGAGCCAAGCGATGTGGGACGCAAAGGACGATTTCATTAGATGGTTCCTTAGGAAACCAACATAAACAATCGAAGAATGAAATGCAATATGTTTAAGCAAGCATGGCTAGAAATATGGCAGGTATATTTGTTGTTAGCATCGCGTACCAGTTGATCAGACAGCAGAGTTGCTGGATACAGGGATTTGGAGAGTTTTGTGGCTAATGAACAATTACTCCCTTGCACTTCTGGTTGATATTACAGTTGCTCTTCTAAGGTTTGGAGAAACACTTCCCCAGCTTTTTATTTTTTAACATTGTCTAAGAAAACCTTTTGAAATCCTAATTTAAAATACATGTCCATAATACTCTAGTAGTTTTAGTCTGTTTTGTATTTTTTGCTTTATAGTTAATAGACACTTTAAATTATTAGTTTTTTATATATGTAAATATAAGACAGTATTTTTTGCGTGTCAAATAACTATACAAAAAACACAAGACGGGCTAACATTACTGAAAGGTAGTTGTTGTGTAGTTTAAATTGGATTTTAGAATTTTTTTTCTAGATAATACAAAAAAATAAAACAAGGGGAAAATGTATATTTTCAAACCTTGGGGGTAATTGTATAAAGGTGAAAGTTGGGTCAAAATTTTTAGGTTCAACCTATTTTACCCCTCAACATTATGGCTAAACTCAACTCGACCCAAATTAAAGCTGATAAAATTGGAGTTAGAGAGCAAAATTTGGGCTCAGCACAAAAAGTGGAATTGGGGTTGGGCCTAGCTTAGCCCAATAGTCAAGCCTGTTACTCCTAAATTCTCATAAATTTGTCTCTCTCCCTCCCCACCACTATTTACACACACGAGTTCTAAGATGCACTTAGGTGCAAAAGCACCAATTAGATGTTATTAGGGGATTTGCTAGTCTTGAGTAGAAATGGTAACTCTTGTTTATTAGGATAAATCTTATTTGATTGGGATAATTATGAAATATATTAACTTTATTCAAAATTTTAATTATGACAACTTTTTGAATTTGAATCATTTGAAGAAATAATCTAAAGGAAACAAATAAAGTTAATATGGTAAATATGATAATTATTTAAAAATAAGTTTATTCATTTATTTTTTCGCATAACCAAATGTGTTTAAAGAGTTGCATACATTTAAATATAAGTTTTGTACTATTGGTTATCAGTTTAATATATTATCAATTTAATATATTAAGAATTTAGTTTCATATTTTCAGAGTTTCCATTAGACTTTATGAAGAATATTCGATTTTGTATACTAGAAACTCATTTTGTATAATATGAAATCAATTTCATTTGATAGTTTTTTTGTTCAATCGATATTTGGTTTCGTACATCAATATTTCAATTTCAAACAATAAAAACCCAATTTTGTAAAATAGAAACTCAATTTGATACAACAAGAACCCAGTTTCATACTATTGTAATATAGTTTGATACAATAAGAACTCGGTTTCATACAAAAGGGACTTATTTTAATACAATAACATTCCAATTTGATATAATAAGAACTTCACACTTTCATAATACGATCTTAGTTTCATATAATACAATCTCAGTTTGATATGTGAGTTATCTTCAAACTTTGTTTCCCATTAGTTGAAGTGTTTAGCGTATCCTTACGTTTTATTATTATATCTGCATACTATATTCTAAAAAATTTACTCAATTCCATATAAATAATTTATAGCTTCATATAAATAAATCTTAGTTTTATATAATTTATTTTGAATTCCATGCACTACCAAAACTCAAACTCATAGTAAAAACATAGTTTCACACATATACGAATCTAATTCTGAAAAATAGCAATGCAGTTTTACATAATAGTAACCTAGTTTTCTTACATTGGATTTCACACATTCAAAACAACATAACTATATACTGTCACCCAGTTTCATATAATAAGAAATATAGGTTCACACACACACACACACACACTACTACTACTACTACCACCCTAATTTTATACAATTCATTTCTAGTTGTATACATTATCAAAACTCAGAACTCAAGCAATAGGAATACAATTTCGTATATATATGAACCATTTTCATACATATAAAATTTAGAAGCATACACATATATTTGTGATCTTTACATATATTTGTGATCTTTAGAAAATTGAGTAGCATACTTATAAAATCCAAAAGTATACATACATGTCGAGTAAATTGTAGAAATGGTCCCTAACCTTTAGTCATTGTTTCCTTTTAGTCCCTAGCCTATTGAGTGTTATGTTTTGGTCCTAAACTTATTAAAATTGTTTCATTTTGGTCCTTCATTAGATGAAATTCATTAACACAAAATAATTGTCTGACAGAAACTTTTGAAATTTTAATTTAAATATTCGGTAACTGTCTTTCAGTAAATTTAAATAGTTTAGTATTTTTTGACAGTAAATAGACAATTTAAATTAATAGTTTTTTTCCTTTCTGAATGAAATATGTTCAATTTACAGAGAGAAAAAAAAAGTGATTTGAATATTTAATTAACTATAAAAAATTATTATACATATTAAATTTATTGTAAGACAGTTACCAGATAATTTAAATTAAGATCTAAAAAGTTGTTATCAGATAAATACTTTGAGTTAATAAATTTTATCAAATTGGGACCAAAATGAAACATTTTCAATGAATTTAGGAGTAAAACAAAACTTTTTAATAGGTTTAAGACTAAAACAGAGCATTCAATAGGTTAGGGACTAAAAGAAAACAATGAATAAAGGTTATGGACCATTCATGAAATTTACTTCATATATGTCTCTGTCTTTTATAAATCCATATAAATCTTAGAAGCATACATATATATCTATGTTTTTTACAAGCTTAGAACATACATATAAATCTACATATAAATCTCAGAAGCATACATATATATTTGTATTCTTTATAGATCTAAAATATACATATAAAACCCACAAGCATACATACATAAAAAAATTTCAATTAAACATATAAAGCTCAAATCCAAGACATATATCTCAAATTTCAAACTAATTCTTTAGAAACCCATGTTATTTCACACAAACCATGATATATATATATAGACACACACACCTTCAAATCTCTGTCACCAAATTTACAAATCTGATTTGAATGGTGCAAATCATAAATATAAAAATGGTTATGTATTGTACAAAACATAGATCCTAATGTATGAAAAATGAAGAAACATCAATTGTGACAACCAATAGTCTCGCCTTCTTCTATTTTTCGTTGAACTTTCTATACGGATTGATGATGATGAGATCGATTTTGGGTAGAAAAAGTCACTACAAGGATGAAGAGAATTTCCTACATCAATTCCCTACGACTGTCAGACAAAAACACATTGACTGGTCAATAACAATTCTATCCGACGGTTTTCATTCAATGAATCTGTGACATATAAAACCGTAGGACAACTATCAGAATAAGATGGCAGGAAATTATGGTGCCAAAGCATCCGACACTTTTTATGTGAATTAACTGGGTAGGGACCACATGTGTAAAAAAAGCATTGGATATGTTATTTAACGCTTTTCCTGCATATTTTTGTCCTATGCTTTAGAGACAAACGAGGAGATAGGCATCTTAAAAATATAGGAAATTTAATCCTTCGATTTTCATACAGTTTAGTTTTCCTACGTTTTTGTGACGTAAATTACTACATATTTGCTACACAAGTCTTGCAGTTTGACTTTTCATATATATCCTACGATATTACTATAGATTTTGCTTATAAATACTTTCCCTCCTCCCTCTTCTCCAGTTCGTGTTTCCTTCTTTTTCGACATCCATTTTTGCTTCTGTTTAAACATCTTCCTTAGCTCAATTTAGGTATTTCAAAATAATTTAAAGGTTAGTGATTTAAATGGTAATTACTAGTTTTTTAATAGATATAGTTATGTTGTTTTAGGTAGTTGACTTATCACAGCATGTTGTTGCATAATAAGTATTTATTTATTATACCTTAGATTTTCCATCCATGATTATGTTGATGACAAATATAATATTGGTCCGATTCAAATTGTGGGCAAACAAAATGTATTGGATTAAGTTATATTTATGATTAACATAATCATGGATTGTCCAATTTGGACAATTGAAAGTTGCATAAGCAGTATTGCAATTAATGTGTTCCTTTCGTAATAGTTGTTTGTGAATTTTAGTAGAGTATTTCTCAAATTGTTTTCGTCGTGTGTTTCTCAATAAGTTAATATTGTTGAGAAACACTGTAAACGGGAACTGAAGGGAAATACTACCGAAATTTATATAAAATGCTACTAACACGGAACAGTTAAAATGCTTTATTGTTTATGCAACTTTCAATGGAGTAGGGCCCTTACCTTAATAGAGTAGGTGGTTTAGTTATGGAAGGTTGACATGTATGCATGACATATATAAGTAATTCATTTATATTTTCACTATATTTATATTATACGAAATATAATAAATTTATTACGTATTTATGTTAAGGGTTTTTATTGTTTATTTTACAAGGGAACCAAAATAGTTGCTAATGGACGTGAGTGGATGTACCAGAGGACAGATATAGATGGGTATATGAATTCTGGATTTATGGCTGATGTTAATGAGTTTTTATAGTTTGCATGTAGTGGGAAGGAATCAGAAATGATTAAATGCCCTTGTCACAAATTTAATAATAGATTTTATAGAATAGAGGCAAAAGTGAGAGAGTATTTGTTTCGATATAGATTTACGTCAAACTATTACATATGGTACTCAATGAACAATATGATAGCAATTTGCACAATTTCAGTGTAGCCCGTAGCAATTTTCCATCGCACTCATTTGGAGGGATAAGTGGGAAATCAAATAGTGTAAATGCGTATGAACAGATGGTACGTGAATCAATACGTTCATTATCATCGAATGTTGGTGGATGAAGAGTTTATTGATGCTGATGTCGAAGAAGTTGATAATGCCAGTGATAATAATGAAAATGTGTTCGATGTGTCTTAAATGAGGGAATGGTTACCTAATCCGATTGCATAACAATTTTATAATTTGTTGGATGATGCAAATGCACCGTTGTGAGATGGGTGCACTAAACATACACGATTGTCTGCAATGGCCCAGTTGTTAAGTTGCAAATGTGAGTTTAATATGACGGATCGTTATTTCAATCAAGTACTGGAGCTTATGAAAGAAATGTTGCCTAAAACTATTAGACTCACATACACTCTATATGATGCGAAACAACTTACAAAAGGACTTGGGTTGGCATATACTTCCTCCGTCCTATAAATTTTGATACATTTGACTTTTTATTGTATTTTAACTCAATTTTATTCATATTATTATTTGTTAGAAAAAATAAAAAAAATATATTTAGAAACTACATATCTTGAATTATCATTCATATACAAAGATTTTTTATTTATATATTAGAATGTTGAAAATAAAAAATCATAGATTAATTGTAAAAAAAAATGAAGCAAATTTTTGGGACGGAGGGAGTATAAAAATTCATGCTTGTGAGAATAATTGTATGCTATTCTATCAGGAAGATGAGAAATTAATACATTGTCATGAATGTGAGAGCAGTAGATATAAAGAAAGAGTAACATCCGGATGAAAGATATTGATTCCCAAAAAATTGTTATGGTATCTACCATTAACTAGTAGGTTGAAGCGCTTGTACATATCATAAAAAACAACGATTCACATGACTTAGCATGCTTATAATAAATCATGCCATGATGGAAGTATAGGTTATCTATGTCCGTCTGAAGTTTAATGTCACATAGATCGAACATTTCCATTATTCACTGATGAAATCAGAGATGTTAGGCTCAGATTGTGTACCGATGGATTTAACCCGAATAATGTTATTGTGGAATATATATGATATGACCAATCTTTATAGTTGTTTACAATCTTCCGTCGGAACTGTGTATGAAAAAACCCTTCATCTTTATGACTCTCCTAATTCCTGGTCCTATAGCACCAGGACACAACATTGATGTATTTTTACGACCATTGATTGAGGAGCTTAAAACTTTATCGTCGGAAGAGATTGTTACATGGGACAGTTCTCGACAATAGAATTTTTTTATGAAGGCATGTTGATTACGGACAATCAATGATTTTCTTGTACTAGGAAACCTTTCAGGTTGAAGTACCCATGGTAAGCATGCATGCCCATATTGCATGGATGAAATTGACACATTTATGTTGAAGAAATGCATAAAGCTATGTTGGTTTGATTGTTACAGGATTTTTTTACCGTATAATCACACATCCCGTTCAAATGTAACATCGTTCATCCCAGGAAAGAAGGTTAGTGCTGTCGCTAGTTCATATAAGTCAAGTGAGGAAATTCATAATATGTTGGTTGGGTATTATTTTCCTCCGTATGATTATTCATATGATAAACACAGAATTGCAGAGTTTGGAGAGTGGCATAATTGGTTAAAACGGTTTATATTTTGGGAGTTACCATACTTGAAGCATTTGCTAATTTACCATAATTTGGATGTTATGCATATTGAAAAAATTTGTTTTGAGAATATTTTTAATATTGTTATGGATATATGGGGAGAAAACAAAAGATAACTTGAATTCTCGCCTTTTGCTTAAGGAGTTAAAAAATATGCGGCATGAACTACATCTACGAAATATTAGAGGAAACTGTGTGAAACTAAAAGCATCTTATATGTTGAGTCGGAAACATATAAAAGAAGTTACTTTGTGGCTGAAAACAATAAAGATGCCTGATAGGTATGCCTCAAACTTGGGCCGTACAGTTAACTTGAGTGATGGTACATTCTATAACTTCAAGAGCCATGATTGTCATGCGTTAATACAGAGGTTACTTTCTATTGCATTACGTGGGTACATGCCAGGTCCTATATGGGAGACGATTTCTAAGTTTTGCTTATTTTTCAGAACATTATGCACAAGTAGGATTCGATTTGATGACATACAACAATTTCGATAAAGCTATATAGTGGTTACCATATGTAAACTAGAAAAGATATTCCCTCCTTCCTTTTTTGATTCGATGAAACATCTTGTCATCCACCACCCTCATGAGGCAAAGTTGTGTGGTCCAGTTCAATTTCGATGGATGTATCCATTTGAAAGGTAATTTTTGGGTTTGCATTCATCTTTCTATCAATAATTTTCATATATTATATGTCAGTAATTTTCACATATTATATGTCATTAATTGTTATTCCTTTTTAACTTGGCAGACTAATGCTGTCATTGAAGCGAAAGACCAGAAATAAAGCTGTAATTGAAGGTTTAATTGTGGAAGCATACTTGGTGCAGGAAATGTCTACTTTCTGTAGTCACCACTTTGAACTAAATATTCGTACACGGTTAAACATGGTGCCACGAAATAATGACATTGATTTTTCTGTGGCTCATGTTCAAGGTCAATTGTTATCTATCTTCAATACAAGATGTCGTAATATACCTAACAGCGGGCAACAACGCTTACTTGATCCCACTGAGAGACATCAAATGCATATCTACATTTTACGCAATTGCAATGAGATTATACCGATTGTCAAGTGCCATATATGTAAACAAGTGTTAGGGCTTTTCTTTCAATCAGATTGCTTTAATACATTATTGACTACTTATCATTTCAAGCACTTTAACTCTTATATCAACAAAATTTCCCTAATTCAATGAAAGTCAATTACAAAGTTATCAAGACGAACATTTCACCCAATGGTTCTCATCATATGTGAGTATCATGGTGTGATAATTTTTATGTACGTAAATGTGTTTTGTTTGTATTTATTATTAGTTATGTTATTATATTAACTATCTATTTTCAGATGAACTGTTTTAAGGATAAATTAGATCTTCATATTTTGCAATTAGCCCGTGGTTCTATTCAAGTTGGCAGTTCATATAATGGATGTATTGTGAATGGTTTTCGTTTCCACACACAATCTTATGGTGAAGACAAAACGACACAGAATTATTGTGTTTACGTGAAAGGTGAGACATGGGGATCCAGTGGGTATGATTTTTGTGGCCTTATTGATGAGATTATATGCATTGAGTAACACGGGAGTGGGTATGAATTTATGATGCTGTTCAAATGTACTTGGTTTGATCCGACATGTGGTATTCGAAGTTGCGCACATACTAATGTTATTGAAATTAAATAGAAGTCTATATTACCATCACCTAAGCCGTTTATCTTTGCATCACAGGCTCAACAAGTTTACTATTGTGAGTACCCTAACAAGACATTTCATTAGTGGTGGGCAGTTGTGAAGATGATGCCATAAGCTTTCATCGATTGTGCATCAAATAATGTTAGTGATTGGTCTAAGGACAATGAGGAAATGTCAGATGAGCAAACATGTGTGGTAGAAACCACAGACAAGCCGTTCCAAGAAGTGATTTCAAGTGTAGTACCCATGGTAACAATTGATGGCACTGCCCTCGATGAGATTAACATACTTGTCGATTTCACGTGTTATCTTGAAATCGTGAAAGACATAGACCAGAATATTGATGTCACACAAGCCGATAGGGATACATTAGATGATGAGGCATTGTTCGTTACTGTAGAGTCAGATGAAGCCGGGGATGTTTGATTAAGTGTAATTGTTCAAAACATCAGTATGTTTTATTTGAAGACGTAATATAACTTTGAATGAATATGCGTTTTGGACTGAAAAGATATTAAATTTATTAAATTTAATGATACATCACATATATAATTACCTACGTTGAAATGAATATATCAATTTTTTTCGGTCAAAAAATTACTGCATTGTGAAGGAACCTTCTCGCTTAACCTGATATAGGGTGTTCCCAGGATCTTAGGATAATCAGGATTTAGTATTCCTGCTTTTAGTTGCAAATGGCTAAGCTAATACTTGCGTGCTTAACTTCGGCATTCATTAAACCCTTGGAAAACATGCCGAAAGTATTAGCTTAGCCATTTGCAACTAAGAGCAGGAATACTAAATCCTGATTATCCTAAGATCCTAGGAACACACTATATCAGGGTAAGCGATGAGGTTCCCTCACATGCATGATATTAAAAAAAATGATAATAATGTTAGTAAATTTTGGAGATTCAATCTGGCAATATACATTAAATCCATATATTTAAATTATAGAATATAAATATTTTCATTTATTCTTCAACTAAAAAAAGTGAACTAATTAACTTCCAAACATAGTAATTAGTTCATACACATTATAAATTATATATATATATAAATATAAATATAAATATTATACAAAATGATGTTGTCTGACGGTTTTGAGTTAATATTAAAAATACATAGGAAAAGTGTATGAAATGACTGACGGTTTTAACACTTTTTAAAAAATCATACGAAAGATATAGGACTACATCACCTAAGGCAGTGTGTTGTTCGACGGTTTTGAGTTAATATTAAAAATAAGTAGGAAAACTATAAGACATGATGCTTTGACAGAAAACCGTCAAACACAAAGCAGGAACCAATTAATGGCAGGAGGTTTAAATTTTTCGTTTCCTTCATTTTTGAGGCACCTTTCAATTTTTGTAACAAAACCATAGCAAAAATTGCTACGCTTTTCCTATAATTTTAAAAAGTGTAGGAAAATTGTAGGAGTTTTGGGTAGCTTAACCGCCGCATCTTCCCTTTAAATTCACGGGAGTTTTCTAGTTCATGACCACTACTCTCTCTTTCTTCTGTGACGCTCTCCTCCAAACTCTCTCCCAAAATTCCCTCCAGAGATCCTTATATCAGGTATTTTTTTAATTTTCTAAGCAGTTTTTTCTTATATAATTAATGTTTGGTATTATAGTGGTTGTTTAAAAAATGCATGTATTGCATGTTAAATTTTTTAATGCCAATTTTAATATTATATGTTTTAAGTAATTATATATATATGTTGTTAGTAATATGTATGTGGTTAGTTATAAATAATTTTTAGTGTAATAGTGGTAAGTTATATTTATACAAAAGCATGTAATTAATATGTATGTGGGTAGTTATAAAAAACTGTTACGTCAATAAGGTTAGTGTAATATTGTTGTTACTTCAATAATGTTAGTGTAATCAGTTAATGCTAGTTTAATAATTGTAATTTATAAATAAGTTTTAGTCGAATAATTGGTAATTTATTAAAATTGTTACTGCACAAATGGTATTGAAAGAATGGCAATTTAAAAATTAATGATTTTACTTCAATAATGAAATTTAATAAGTAAATGTTAGTATAGTAATGGTCATTTATAAATAAAAGACACATAATGGTAATTTAGTATTAAATATTTATGTAATAACGGTTTTGCAATAATTAAAAAAAATTAAAAATATGTTACACTATAATTTTAGGATGGTTCACCCTAGACAGTCAGGCTCGGGCAAAGGTCCAGCTAAGGACTTATGTCGTGGAACGGGGCCCCAGTGCCCCATTGTCTCAGCTTGTAGGCCCTTAGGGACTATGAATCCCACTTAGTTATTATTGGCTAACTATTACTCGTCAATATAAATTAAAACAAATTATATGAAACTAGTTTCTTAGCCAACCCAGTAAAAGATATGCATGCTTTTGTCCTGGCAATGCAATCAAATAAGTAAACTATTTGTTAAAAACATTGCTCAAGCATTTCATTTAAAACATACTCAAAATGTGCCAAGACAGTGAAATGCTAGTTACTTCTACTTCAAGTAATAGTCTGTGCATACTTAACACCACTAGCATGCACTCAAAAGTAACTAGATGGTTTTACATCACAATGTATCCTAATAGAGGTAACACCTTAGTACACAAGGTACTATATATATGAGACAAAAACCTAACTAAGATCATCTACTTGAGCCCCACCTTTGAGCTATCAAAGCTCCAAGTGTAAGCCCTTCCTTAGTCCTTGTGCACCCCTTAGCCTCTATACTGTAAAGGCATAAAACTTAGTCAATACATAGCTTAGTCCACAAGTAAACTTAGAATCACAAGGATTCTCAAGGAAGAATACCTGCAAAAGAGAAAGCTTAGGCCACAGCTATCATCTAGTTATTAAGCCCGATGTTAGAACCTACACAATAAACTTAAGGGAGTGAGTACATCAATGTACTCAGTAAGGGTCCCTTGGGGTACCTGCAAAGAAGATAGCAGCAAGCCAACATACAACCATGACAAACAAGCAAACAGATAAGTGGTCAACCAACAAACAAACTCAAGCAATAACAACATGTAAGATATGCAATGCATAAATGTATGATATGAAATTCACATAACATTGGGACTTCTTGCACACTAGGTGCCATAAGCCTGCCGTGAGCTCAAACAGCGGAGGTATTTGAGACACTGGCCCTCGTATCTCGGGTACTTTACCTCCCATAAGTCCCACCTATGGGTTCTAGAGTAGGTCGTCACCTCCTCTCAAACTTACCCGCCTTTACCCTTAATTTATTGTACAGGGTAGCCATCCAATGTGGTTTAACTAGCCAAACACTTAAAGTTTAGCTTAGAGCTCCGTAGTGGCTCACTTACCAAACCAAATGGTTCGGTTGGGATCTACTTAGGTTTCCTTTTTATTGACCAAAGGTCTATGACATTCCACTCGGCCAACAAAGAGTCTGAAAACTGACTTAATCCCCTTAGTGCTCACTTAGGAACTTAAGCACTTTAACTTCCTTAGCCATCATTACTTACTCTTCCTTAACCACATCACTTAGCTACCACCTAAATAATGCATAATTCCCAACTTAGGAAAGAGTTCTAGACCCAACCGAGGCTACGGAACATCTTAAGTTAGCCTAGGGATGGAAATCGAGAGTTTGAGACATTCTTAGGATGCCCGGAGCTTGGGGGGAAAATGCCTTGGCGGCGCCGTTGGCGACGCGTTGCCAAAGGCATTGACGTTCTGGCAATTTTGGCATCTCTTGGTGACACATCACCAATTCGCGTCTCGACCAAAGACACGTCGCCAATGCCTTTCCAGCATTGCACGATAGCACGCGACCTTGCACGAAACCTGCTCAAACTTTCTCATCCCAAGCTCAAATCATATCAGTCTTGTTTCTACTTCATTCCCACACATACTACTACATTTCCATGCATTATTTAAGCTAGATTAACTTGAACCCTTACCTCAAACTCAGCCACAAAGCAAGAATCGAAGCACAAGCCCTCCTTAGCTTAACCAAGCTCTCTTGAGTTCCAATCCTAAAACCAACGTGATATGGCACCAATAACTTCAAACCAAGACCATTTCTTAGAACCAGCCCATGAAAACCTAAGAAGCTTACCTAAGGTTTCAAGTCCAAAACAAGCATTAAAGAGCTAGATTGAAGCAAGAACACCAAAATGGAACTTGAGGCTTCTTGTAAACACCTTGGAGCCTTCAAATTTGATGGAAAGTTGTAGACATGAGAAGCTTTGGAGCAGCAATTCTGGTGGGGAGAGGAAGCTATGAGATTTGGGGAAGGAAACAAATGGTAAGGGAAGTCAACTTACCCAAAAATATACTATTTCCCCCCCACTAAGGCACACTTCTTCCACTCTTGCTCATTGACCCATAAATTCTCATTTTTTTTAATTTGGTCACCAAACTCTCAACCCAAAACCATCTTTCCTTTGTTCTAAAGGATGCCCAAAAGCCTCTTATAGTTGACCTCTTGGACATTTTGGCCACTTAAGACCTAAATGGCTCAAATAAACACTTAGTGCAACATTTTACCCAAATCCTTCAAAGACGGTTCTAATAGCTAAGACAACTAATGGTCTTGACTTAACTAAGCCAAATTTCTTACATGACCCTAATTTCATCAAAATTATAGTCATGTTTCTAACTTGGGTCAAAATTACCATTTTACCCTTTTTTTACTTTAAGGTACCAAACCACACTTAGGAACTCACTTACTTAGTTAAGCTTGCATTTCTTGCTTAACAAGGTGCTAACTTGAGGTACTTAATTTAATAAAAACACTTAAATAAGCTAAAAACAAATACTTACTTGGTTAAGACCCATCTTTAACTAGGAGAGCCGTCATAACTTACATGACCCGCGACGTAGTCGGGGCTGACGACCACCTATTGTGACACCTACCCAGGTGTCACAAATTCAGACTGAGACTCAGACCAAGTGCCAGAGACCTTACTGCCACATGCCTAGACTTAGACCCCGGTGGCACAACCCCAGCCACAAACCTAGGTGCCTCAGCAGCCGGTGCCTAGGCCTTATGTGCACCAGACCTTTGGCACATCGACCTGCGCATTTCATCAGTTTTGAGACACCCAGCCCGATGCCTATTACCTGGATATGAGCAAAATATTCGGTTCATCTCATTACCAGCATACAGGAATCGGGCAGCCTACATGGGACCTCAATCCTAATTCATTCATGGATCCAGATGAGATTGGTATAGCCACTCATCTAGCCAGGCTACACCCGATTCAGCATCAGCAGCAGCAGTCGCCTCAGCAGCAGCCAGATGATGGTAGCCTAGCTGTCGCACATGACGTACATCCAGCTGATGGTGCCCCATTCCCTAAAGGACGAGACCCGTGAGTAGTTGACTTACCCCCACCTCTACCTCCACAGGACCGTCCGGTGATCCTCTCTCGATAGTAAGTGTTACTGGCTCCTACAAATTTAATTGTTGATATAATTATATGTTGTTTTTAATTACATCACTTTACATATATATATATATCTCATTGATTTGTCCATTCGTTCCACTGGTGCCTTCATTCATGCGAGGTTGTGGGACAAAAGTTGTATAGCTTGGTTACATACATCTCAAGCTGCACAAGAGGAGCTCACCACCAAGTTAAAGGTAATTGGTTTCTATAAATTTTTAAATAATAGTTTGTATATGGACTAATTCATGTTTTTTTTTTTCTCTCTTTTGATATTGCAGAACTACTATAGATGAGACCCTATAGACTTTAGCTACATCCGCTGGATTGTGTTTGACTATTGTTCGTGGTCCGTGTGAAACCGCATTTATCATTGGAGGTCTGTTGCGATTCGGAAGATCCCCAACTTCTTCGCCAACCTTGACTACACTTTACTGCGGCCACATGTTCCATCCTGCTACAATCAGCAGGTTTGGAATCAGTTGTGTGACCAGTGGGAGTATGAGAGATGGAAGAAGTTATCGGAGGTTGGTTCCAATGCCAAGCACATAGCGGATACCTCAGGCCTTGTTCCGAAGCACACGATGGGCTCAATCCCAGGCGAGATGCACTGGGATCGTATGGTGCCAACTTCTCCCTTCCATGCATTATAATTTTTTTATATGATTTATTAATTAGTGGTGGTCTCATACTCATAGACGCAAAAAAACCGATCAGCCCATCGATCCAACTTCTCAGCAGTTGTAGGTAATAAATGTTCATTTACCACTTCTAAC
This sequence comes from Aquilaria yunnanensis, assembly GCA_039654915.1. Lineage (NCBI taxonomy): Eukaryota > Viridiplantae > Streptophyta > Magnoliopsida > Malvales > Thymelaeaceae > Aquilaria > Aquilaria yunnanensis. The sequence goes on along the minus strand of CM077598.1, from coordinate 94,037,733 downwards.
AATGTTTTAAAAATATATTAACTGTCTTACTAACTCTAATTGCTTTTATTTTAGGATGGATATGTCTAGTGGATTTAAGAAAAATACCAGAATCCGAAAAACCGCCCGCAATTTGATGTAGAGGTATGGAGTGAGGTACGAGGCCTATAAAAAAAAAGGTCGACTACCGGGTGTTCCACTCCGACTCACTGATCCCCATACTTTTGGACCAAATCGGGTATTTTTCATTTCTATTTAACTTAATTAATTATTCTTATCATTTTTACATTGCTAATTGCTACTTATTAAAAGTTTTTAGGCTCCACGTGTTGATTTGGCTGAGAACACCTACCTACAGAGTGATTTTACCCAGTTATAGGCAGAGGTTCAGACTCAGGTCTAGCGAGAGACCGACACTACAATAAGCGCCATACTTAACAGGTTGATTCAGTAGGGGATTTTACTTGTATAAGCTATTTTAGATGACCTATGAACTGGATCTTCCACTCAATATCATGACGACGATCAGCCTGGCACTGCATCCCATTGATATTATATCAAACCTTTAGTTATTTATAATTGACATTTTTGTAAAATTTGATTACTTGTATGTATAGTGAATTATTGACTACTTTGATCAATTGTTATATAATAATAATAATAATAATAATAATAATAATAATAATAATAATAATAATAATAATAATAATAATAATATATAATGCTATATAATATGTTTTCAATTTGTGTACAAATTAATTTACTAAAATCTTTAACTTGTCACAAAATTTTAGAAACAAAACATTAATGTTAGAAAACTGTAGGATACAGTATAGTAAAAAAAATCGTAGGAGCATTATGTCACAAAACCGCTGGACAAAAAATTGTAACAAAAGTACAGTATATTAAAAGTCACAAAACCGTAGGACAAGTGGGGTCACAAAATCGTAGGACAAGTGGGGTCATAAAACCGTAGGACAATCAGGGTCACAAAACTGTAGGAAACACTTTTGTTAGAAAACTGTAGGATTTAATTCTTCTCAAAACTGTTGGATAAGCTGGGGTCCATGGGCATCACAAAAGCATATGACCATTTTATGCTTATCTGACAGTTTTTTATTTCCGACACTACTTTTTCTTACAGTTTTATCCGACGATTTTAATTGTAGAAAATGAACATTTCCTACGGTTTTCCTACATTTTTGTCTCAAATGCCTTATTCCCTTGTAGTGAGTAGGGACCGTGGTAGAAGGAAAAGGGTTGAATTCCTTAAATTTGGTAGTTTATTTCTCTAGGGTACTATATTAGTGGAGTAATTACTACAGCAGATATTTATGTGATTTAGTTTTTCTAATTAAATCCTGAATTTTGGCACCTCTCCTTAATCTTTTCAATTAAAAAACATGTATTAGGAAAGACCTAACTACAAAATTACCTCTCAGACTTACCTAACTCACACTAGTTGGTTTAAAACTCAGTACTCACTAAAACTTGGCCCTTGAACTTTGAAAAGATATGCACTTTAGTCCATTTCCTATAATAATAAATGGATGAAATTAAGGTGAAGTTGAAGTGGCATTTATTGGCTAAGGTATATTTAACGGTGGTTTTAATTGTCATCTTAGCTGTTTAAAGTATGCAAACCAACTCAAAAAATGATCCCCAAATTTGTTTAAATAGAGAATCCTTTCTTTCTTGTCTCCAAACAATGCTTGATTCATCATGTACTGTGAGAATAACATCAATCTTGGCTTTTTGCAAGCATGAGGAAGAATTGCCATTATGTTTTTTGTGGTTTAATGACAAAAGGTTATCTAATGTGGAAGGAAACAAAGATATTTGGCAAAGGTTTTATAGGTACCCAAGATGTAGGAAGGTAATGGATGATTGGATGAACTTGTCTTGATTTTTCCATTGTGTTGTTGTTGAAATGAGTAGACATTATTTGGTTGAATTGATTTAGCATATAGTTAAGCTAGATGAGAAAGGCTACAAATTCTTAAAGTGAGTTGATCCTTTATTTTGCAAATGTGTAAGGGATTTGATTATGGAGGAAGGAGAAGAAAGCTAAAAATGAGATAGTAGCTTTGAAGAAAAAATTGGCGAAGGTGAATGGAGATAGTGATTGTCAATGGCATGAAAATATGGCTGCCATTCACAAGGAAATTTGTAAGTTGATGAGGGCTACTATTAGTGTGTTTAACATATGTAAAAGGATAATGGTTTTAATAAGTATGAGGATCCATGTTTGATTTTTGTAATAGGTGATCATGGACATAGGAGTACAGGGTCTTAGTTGGGTGCATTGTAAATGACAATTCATTTGTTGTTGTAGTAGTTATTGTATGGAACCATTTTTAATATGCATATTTCTTTTAAATTAATGAAGTTGGTTTGAAACGATTTACTATTTGTTGTCTTTTTGTATAGTCAATGAGTATGCAAAGATGTATTTGCAGAAGCATAAAATTGAAGGTTTAGTTTGGATGTGGTGGTTGCTATTGGTATTGATGGCAATGAGGGCCATCAGTATCTCCACTGTGTGTCGTGGAGAAGGCAGCAGGAGTTTCCGGAGGTGTAGGCGAGCCCTGAAAGAAGGTGCTCTGTGTGGATTGCCTGTGATGGCCGGCAGCATCTTTGCGTGGCAGGCACGGTGAGGCCGAGAAGGACTTCCAGTATGAGAGAGAGGTCCGAAACGGGGATTCTTCAAGAGGACTGGCCTGAAACACTCAAAAAACAGAGATTAGGAGGTCTCCGGAGTGATTTTCCGGGGAGGAGCCTTCGACGCCCAAGTCAGTGCTTTTGGAGGGGTGGAGAGTGAGAGCAGCAAGTACCAGAGAGTCTTGCCTGTCTGTGTTTTCTTTTGAGGGCTGGAAGGAGAGGATTTAGAGCGGAGAGAGGAGAGAGATGGAGAGCCCCCCCACCTGCGAGCATTCCTCTGGTATATATAGGAGGGGGTGAGCCCTTCAGATTGCAGCACGTGTATGGACGAACACCATCCGTACTTCTGGGTGTGAGGGGCCCCTAGCCGCCTGCAGGCTCCTCGAGCCACGAGCTGCGATAATCATAGCCCTACATGACAGGATGTAGGCAGTGGCGACGCGTTAGAGTGCCTCCGAGGACGGCGTGTAGGGTGTACAGGCGTAATGTCAGAGGCTTCTTAATGGCTCCTGCCGTACCTCCGAGGTCCTTTTGGTTGATGTCTCACTTTGGAGTGAGGGACCTTTTCCCGGAGTCGCAGTGGTACTTCGGGGCATTCCCTGGCTCCGAAGTTAGCCCTTCGGGGGACTTTCACCTGCAGAAGGTGGCTGGCACTTCTCCCCAAAGCTGACTCGGTCGCCCTCCCGATGGAGGCGATATGGTAGTTTCCCGAGGATGGTATTGGCGGGTTGCCGAGGTCGCGTGCCACAGGCGTTTGGCTCTCTCCTTTCCAGGGTCCTTAGGTGTTCGGGGCGATAGCACTTTGGCTATCACATGCCACCCTCGGGAAGCCGGAGTGGAGACTTCGGCTAGTGGTCCTTTTGTGGGCGCTTTTCAGGACTTGGGGTGTGCCGTTCGCAGGAGAGGCATTTCGCCACCTAGGGGCATGGTTTGTTCGGACAAGTGTCACCTGTCCGCCCTTTGGTGTCCTCGAGATCCCCAACTTCTTTACTTTTTTATGCCATAGGCTAGTGGACCGTCATGTTTTGAAACTAGGCGTGTCAGTCTGGGGCAGTGCACCCAAGTTTTCAAGATGTTAGAAAATGTGTCCTAGTTTCTCGTGACGGGCGACACGTGGCAGGTGCTGGTTAGGATGGGTACGTCTTTTCGCGCGCAAGGGGAAATTATGGTGACGTTTCGCCTTCGTGCAGCAATTATGACGCCCTTTCGGCTTCCCTTCCTCGATCTATATAAGCCTCCTTTTGTCATTCTCCTCATTTTTTTTTCTTTGCTCTTACTTTGCTCTTGTTTGCTCTTGCGTCTTCTCTTGCCTTTTTCCTTTTTCCGGCAACGGTTTTTATGGCGAAGCGATTCCCGGCATCTTGTACGATGGCATCCAGGAATCCTAATTTCGGCAAAACTTTTGGTGGGTTCTTCCTTCGGTTTCTGCTTTTCTTTTAGCTTCCCGAAGTCATTTTTCTTCTTTCCGAAGTCTCTCTTTTGGTCAACCATGTCTTCGGCTATTCCTGAGAGCTGGCAATCTTTTATGTCTTACCCTTGTTGCTCCACTTCTGAAAAATTAGAGAAGTGGACAGCCAAATTTTTTCTTCCCTCCTACGCCACCACGAGGTTACCCCACCTCGGTCATTTCAGCTTTATAAATCGGGACGACGAGGTTACCGTTTTCCAAGCCCAACTGAAGGCCAGACTTCGGTATTCTCCAGCGAGGATGATTTGCGACTTTTGCCAATTTCATGGCATAGCCGTAAATCAGCTTCCTCCCAACTCGTACTGCTATTTCAACGCCTTTCTCTGCATGTGCGGGGTCTTCGGGGTAGAACCCCATTTTATCCTATTAATGCAGTATTATAGGCTCTATCTAGTCCCGAAGGGTGGCTTTTATTTCATGCTACCTTGGGGATTTGGGAGCAAGAAATTTATGTTCACCTTCGCTGCCAAGGATAGCTGGCGAGGGTGGCAAAAGAAGTTCTTCTTCCTAAAAGTAGCGGTGGCCTGGTCGTTATTTCCGACTAAGTGGGCTCGGGGAAAGCTGAAGACGGATGTCGTGGATCCCAAGAAGTTGCTAACTCCCGAGTTGGCGGCGAGGTTTGAGGACTTCAACAGACGTATCCGTGCTGTCGCCGACTGGGATGTCGAGGTTCCTCCACGCTCTCTCTACCCCTTCCCTATCATGTGGAAACTCATGACCGAGGATGTTCTTCGGGAGTTGGGGTGGTTAAGGAGCACAAGACGGATCTTGGCATGCTAGCTCTTGCTACCGAGAGGAAGGACTCTTGGCTAGTAAAGCTCCTTTGGAGCGAGCTCACTTATGAAGCCTTCTTTGAAAGTAAGTTCCCTTCAAAGTTTTTCAGCATAAGTGCCTGTCTGGACTCACACTGATGTTTTCCCTCTTTTTCAGAGATGGGCGACGAGTCTGCTGCCTACTATAAGTCTCTCTTCCTTTGTCAGGCCGAGAAGGGAGAGTAAACGAAGAGAGGCGTCTCCAAGAGGCGCAGGACTATTGGGAGCGGACCGTCTTCGGCCAAGAAGGCAAAGAAGGATACCCTTCTTCCACCCTCGGAGGATGTGGCGGAGGTCGGAGGTGTCATTGCAACTTCCACTGAGGTTGGTGGTGTCATTGCAACTTCCACCAAGGTTGCAATTCTCGCCGAACCTGAAATTCCCGCAGAGGTTCCTGCCGGGGTGGTCGCCTTTACTGCTTCTCTGAGTCCCACCACGTCGGTGGATCTTTTGGGCTCTTTGGCAGGGAGTCCCTCTGCCGAGGAATTGGAAAAGTGCCGAAGGGACAAAGGCAAACATGTCCCTGCTGACGTGGAAGAGGTCCGGGATGCCGACGACGACGTTGCTGAGGTTGCGCCAGGTTTGTCTCTTATCTCATTTTCAATTTTCGCAATCTCATGGCTTTCTCAGTCAAGGAGTTTTGCCTGATGAGACGCATGTTTTCTATTTTACAGAGGATTTGGCGCCCTCAGCTTGGATGGTTGAGCATGCCCGAAGGCGGGCTCTTCGGGATTCCCACGTCCCAAAAGACAAAGTTTTGAGGGAGCCATTCTGGTCTTTCACGGAGGACATGAATCTGTTCTCCGAGGATTGCCGGGAAATGGCTCCCCAGATGGCGAGGGGCGTACTTACTCAGGCTTCCTTCAAGGCAGTTGCCGAGGAATGTGCCTCCGAGGATTCCCTTGCCGCTAGAGTTTCCGAGCATACCGCTCAGGTAATTCTTCAGGCTCCTTCATTTTTTCCTCCCACTTTTTTGCCTAAGTGTTTTGGCTTTTCCTTATGTCAATTTCACTAAGTACCTTCTTCCTTTGCAGCTTCTGGGGTATAGTGGATACCTTCGAGCTTGGGCAGCAAAGCAGTCTTCGATCCGAGCTTGGGCCGAAGATAAATTGGAGAAGGCCAAGGTCTTCTACGCTAACTCGGTTGTGACGAACACCGAGTTGAGCCGTATAGCCAAGCAGAAGGTTGCCTAGCTTCGGGAGGAGTTCTTGAAGGGCCAGGAGGATCTCTTGAAGGACTTCTCCAAAAAGATGTCCAACCTTGGTGAGAAGGTTGTGAGCTTAACCTCGGCCAATGAGGCCATTCAGAAATAAAGAGAAGGAGAAGCTGCTCTTCTGACGAAGGCTTTTGCCGACAAAGCCGAACTTCAAGCCAAGGTCGAGTCGCTGAAGAAGGATTCGAAGAAACAGAAGAAGATAAAGGAGTTAGAGAAGGAGGTTGCGGACCTTTGGAAGGAGGTTTCGGATCTTCAGAATAAGGCGGACGACTTGGACGTAGAAAAAGACAAAGCCGTTCAGGCGACGAAGGTTGCCTTTCAGGACGGCTTCTACCTAGCTCGTCACCAATTTCTGAAGAAATATACAGACCTTAACCCTTCCTTCTTGGCTGCCTTGGATATTCCCGAGGGTCCTCGGTGGACTTGGTCGAAAGTTAAGTTCCTCAACCTGCCACTTGCCCCTCCTCCTGCACCGAAGGCAGCGGCCAAAGACACAGGAGTCGAAGCTTCCCATGACGCCGAGGTCCCTTAGATATTCTAGGGCCTTTGCCTTCTTCTTGTTCTTTGTATTTTTCTTCTTGTAACCTTCTCCTTGTTCTAAGACCTTCTTCAATGAATTTTCCTTCATAATTTGGTTAAGTCTTTTGAGCAATTTTTTCCTGTTGTCCCGACCACTTTCGGTCAAGGGACTTCGGAAGGGTACGAGCAATTTTTGTTTCCCAATTGTCCAGACCTCTTTTGGTCAAGGGACTTCGGAAAGGTACATTTTGCTTGTTTCATCGGCCATCTTTCGGGTAAACTCTCTTTGTTTCCGAAGTTTACTTAGGCAAGTTTTAGCCTATCTTTGTCGGCCGTACTCGATGGACTTCACCTTTTTTGGGCATATAACCCAGTCATCCTTGAAAGGAAAACAAGACTTTCGGGAGCGTGTGTGATGGCCTGGGGCCTCATCGTTTATAGTCATAGTGACTGGTGGAGAGACTTCTGGGAGGAAGAACGCCTGGAGGATGGATCGCCCAAGAGAGTGTGCCTGAAAGCTCAGAAACAAAGGGTTAGGAGGCCCCCGGAGTGTTTTTCCTAGGGGGGAGCCTCCGACGCCCAAGTCAGTGGTGGCTGAGAAAAAGGCAAAGGTAATAGCACACAGGGCTGAAGAGTCTCGCCTGGTAATTTTCTCAGAGTGTGGGAGCAGTGTCTTGCCAACCAACCCCCTGCCAAGTATTAATTCCTGGTATTTATAGGAGTGCCTAGCCCGTTCAGATCGCGACACGTGTTCGGTCGGATGTTCCTGAATTTCTGGGCGTAGGAGACAGATAGCTGGTAGCAGGTTGCCTTGAGCCACGTGCTGAGATGGGCCATGATGTGATTCTGATGGCGTCCGTGTGTCAGAGCGCCTTTTGAGGCGGCTTGTGACGTCTGTGAAAGGACGTGTCAGAGGCTTCCTTAAATGCTTCCATAAATGCTCCTGCCGTACTCCCGAGGTCCCTGGGTGAGGTCGTCCTTTGGTACGGACAGAGCCTCTTCGGGAAACAAGCCCTCAGTTTGGGGGTTCCCAGTTTTAGGGAGTTCCGCCTTCGGGGATATCATGTTCGGCTCGCTATGTCTGGGGCCGCTTTTCCGAAGGCGATCGGTTCACAACCTTGGGGGGGCAAGTAGTGTCCTCGGTTTTTCCTGGCGTGCCGGGCTTGGAGCTCTTCGGCTATCTCCCGAGGTGCATGATCACACCTTTTCTCGGGTAGCGCCAGCTTCTTCTGGCCATTCTTGTGGCAGGGAGTTCGGCCAGATAAAGGCGATAGCGTTTGGCTATCACATGCCCCCCTTTGGAAAGCCGAAGTGAAGACTTCGGTTTTGCATCTCTTTCCGAGGTTGTTCATGGGAGTCTCTTGGAAGCTCAACCTATTCCAAGGATGCGCCTTTTGCCCGAAGATCATGGGCTCTTCGGCCTTGGCCTGTTCTTTGGTGTCTTCGAGGCGGAGCCTGTGCTGAAGATACACCTCTTGCCCGAAGGTCATGCGCTGTTCGGCCACAGCCTGTCTCTTGGCGTCCTCGAGTTGGCCTGCTCTTTGTTTCTGCAGGTCTGTTTGGCCAAGCGTGTCAGTCTGAGCGGCGCGTCCCAGTTTTCCAGGGATGTCAGAAGACGTGTCCCAATCAGGAGACGTGTCCCAGTTTTCGAGGGACGTTTGGAGGACGTGTCCCCCATTTTTGCGCAGCGATTGACACGTGGCGCTTTGCCATTGGAGGAGAGTCGTGTCGGTTACAGAGGGCGCGCTTTTTCAGGTGCAGAGAGCAGTTACGGCGACGGTTCGCCTCCAAAGGGTACTTATGACGATGTTTCGGTTACCCACCTCTGGCTTATAAATAGCCCATTCCATCATAAGTTCCTTTTGCTTTTTCTTCTGCTCTTTTCTCTGATTTGCCCCTGTCCTTGCACTTTCTTGCTTTCTGCGGCGGAGCTACCTTAATCAGAGCTTTTTTCCAGCCAGCTTTCACGACGGCGTCCTCAGATTTTGGCAAATCTTTCGGTGGGTTTTTGTTTTCCAGAGCGTTTTGATCCCTCTGTTCTTTTGAGTTTTTTTCTGGAAACTGTTTTCTTCCGTTTTCAAACTCGTTTTCATGTCGAAAATGCCCATTCCTGAGAGCTGGCAGCCTCTTTTAGCCCATCCTTGTTGCACCACCCCTGCAAAGTTAGAGAGGTGGAAGAAAAAATTCTTTCTTCCCTCTTATGCCATTACTAGGCTGCCTCGTTCTAGCCATTATGCTTTTTCAAACCATAGTAAGGAGGTTACCGTTTTCCGAGCCCAGCTGAAGGCCGGTCTTCGGTATCCTCCCCCGAATATGGTATGCGAGTTCTGCAAATTTCATGGCATTGCTGTGAACCAGCTTCCCCCGAACTCATTCTGCTATTTTAACGCCTACCTCTGCATGTGTGGCGTCTTCGGGATAGAACCCCACTTCATAATCTTTATGCAGTACTACAAGCTCTCTGTGGTCCTGAAGGATAGCTTCTATTTTATGCTACCTCGGGGATCCGGGAGCAAGAAATTCATGTTCACCTTCGCCACTAAGGATAGCTGGCGGGGGTGGCAACAGAAGTTCTTCTTCCTGAAGATGGACGAGGCCTGGTCGTACGTTCCGACCAAATGGGCTCAGGGAACACTGGATGTGGACGTTGTTGATCCGAGGATGCTGCTGACCCCAGAGTTGGCTCCCGTGTTCGCGGATTTTGACGCCCTCATTCAGGCTGTCTCAGACTGGGATCCCGAGGTCGCTCCGCGCGCCCTTTACCCTTTTCCAATCAACTGGAAGTTGATGACCGAAGAGGTCCTTCGGGAATTAAAGGTGGTAAAGGAGCACGAGACTGACCTCAAGATGCCAGCTCCTGCCATCGCCGGGAAGGATTCCTGGTTGGTCAAGCTTCTTAAGGAGGAAATTTCTTTCGAAACGCTTATCGAAAGTGAGTCATCTTCTACTCCTTTGCTATTTTTTCCTCGGACTTACGCTGATGTTTCTCTCCTTTTTCAGAGATGGGCGACGGGACTGCCGCCTATTACAAGTCCCTTTTCTCCGGCCAAGTGGAGAAGGGGGAGCAGACAAAGAAGGCGGCTTCCCGAAGGCGGAAGTCCGTTGGTGCTGGTCCCTCGGCTAAACGGGCGAAGAAGACTGTTTTTTCCTCCCCTTTGGAAAGTATTGGGGAGGGAAACGAGGACGCCAAGGTCGCTGTCAATTCACCGCCTGATGATTCGGCCGAGGTCCCTGCTGCTGCCGACATCCCTCCAACCGACGTTCCTCCCCAAAGTCCTACTGCGTCGCAGGCCCTCCTTGATGTAGTGGTAGAAGTACCTTCTGGCGAGGAGCGGCGCAGGCGGAAAGGCAAGGGCATTTCGACCGAGGAGGCCGAGGACTCCGAGGACGTCGTTGTCGAGGTTCCACCAGGTTTGTTTCCAGACAAAGTGTACTTCCTTTGTTTTTTCTGGATTGGCTTCTTTGTCTTTAATCCCCTTCTCATTCTTACCACGCAGGGGAGTTGACTACCCCTGACTGGGTGGCCGAACATGCTCAGAAGCGAGCTCTTCGGGACACCAAAATCCCGCAAGGGAAGATACCAAAGGAGCCTTTCTGGACGTTCACGGAGGACATGAATTTGTACTCCGAGGACTGTCCTCAAATGGCGAAGGAAATGTCGAAGGGGGTGCTTACTGAGGCCTCCTTCAAGGCTATTGCGGCGACGTATCCGGAGGACAACGATCTCGCAGCCAAAGTCACCGAGCATGCTGCTCAGGTATACTCTTCAGACCTCTTTCCTTCAAAAAAAATTTTTCTTTCAAGTGTTTGGCTCTCACTGACCTTGCGTTTATCTTTTTGCAGCTGCTGGGGTATGCTGGCTACCTCCGAGTTCAGGTGGCCAGGGAGGCTGTGTTCCGAGCTACGGCCTTAGATACTTTAGAAAAGGCGAAGGCCACACGCTTGGAGTTGATCACCAAAAACCAGCGGCTAGCGGATGCTGTGAAGGAAAAAGTTGCTGCCCTTCTGGAGGAGTTCCGGAAGGAAAAAGAAGAACTTGAGAAGGACTCCTCCCAGAAGATTGCTGACCTCGGCGAGCAGATAAATGGAATGCTGGCCGCCAACGAGGAGCTTCTAAAGGATAAGTCAGATTCTGACAAGATCATACTGGCGCTGACAGCTGAGAGAAACATCCTTGCAGCCGAGGTCGAGTCCTTGAAGAAGGATCCGAAGGGGAAGGAGCAGATAAAGGCGCTGGAAGAGGAGATCGCGGATCTGAAGGACGAGCTTGACGACCTCGAGCTTGAGAAGAACAAGTCTGATCAAATGGCCAAGGTCGCCTTTCAGGACAGCTTCTGCCTTGTTCGGCACCAAGTCCTCCAGAGGTTCCCAGATCTGGACCTCTCTTTTCTAGAGGCTCTAAACATTCCTGGGGGACCTCGGTGGGAATGGTCCAAGGTCGAACATTTGAACCTTCCTCCTTCAATTCCAGCGCCAAAGGTGGTGGAAAAGGGCGGGCAAGCGAGTGGCTCTCGGGATGCCACGAACCCTTAGGCTATTTTAGGGCCCCTTTTCCTTCCCTTCTATTTTGTATTCCTTCTTCGGGCACTTCTTTATTGTAAAGCAGCTTACTCCTTAATGAAGACTTTTTTGGCTAAGTGTTTCTTCAAGTTTCTTTATTTCCATTGCCCCGAACGCATGTGCTCAAGAGACTTCGGAAAACCTGCAGTCAAAGAAACTTTTTTACCTTCCCTTGGCCGAGCCTGTTCGCTCAAGAGGCTTTTTGGAAAGTCTGAAAAATTTGACTAAGTCTTTTTGCAGGCTTTTGTATTTCCATTTTGTCCCGAACACGTTCGCTCGAGGGACTTCGGAAAACACTTAGTCAAAATTTTCCTTCTTTTCCTTTTGTCCCGAGCATGTTTGCTCAAGAGACTTAGGAAATTTTTCGAGAGTTGTTTTCCGTTTTTCCCGAGCGTGATGGCTCAAGGGACTTCGGAAAACTGTCTCTGTGCTTATTTCGGCGAGTACTTCTGCGACGTTCTTGTTTCCCATCTTTCCCGAGCATGATGGCTTAAGGGACTCTGGAAGGTCAATCTTCGCTTTATTACGGCGAGCATCTTCGCGGAATTCTGCTTTGCACAATTTTGGATACTTGAGAACTTTCCTTAAGAGCATTCTGTGCTTACAATTCCTCCGCCTTATCTTAGGCGTAGAATTTTTTCAAGGCGTCTGAGTGCCAAGTATTTTTCAATTCTACGCCTTCGGCGTCGACAAGTTTGTCACGCCTTTTCGTACTTCGGCGAGAACCAGATAAGGTCCTTCCCAGTTTGCGCGAAGTACTCCGTGGGACGGCCTTCGGGGTGCAAAGTCAGCCTTTCGGAGAACGAGGTCTCCCTTCTTGATTTCTTTTGGCCTGGCCCGTAAGTTTACAGCCGCGGCCACTCTTTGCTAAAAAGCTTTTCTTCTCAGCTCGGCTATTTCTCTGTGTTCGCCGACGAGGTCGAGCTTGGTTCTGAGGCCGAGGTCATTTCCACCTTCATCAAATATTTGCACCCGTATTGATGGTCTGACTATCTCGACTGGGATAATGGCCTCAGTCCCGAAGACTAGTGAAAAGGGAGTTTCCCCTGTGGCCCTTCGGGGCGTCGTTCGGTAGCTCCACAATACGCTTTGGAGTTCTCCTGGCCATTTCCCTTTTGCTTCTCCCAGTCTCTTTTTCAGGCCATCTTTTATGGTCCTGTTCGATACTTCCACCTGCCCGTTACTTTGGGGGTGAGCTACTGGGGCGAAGTGCATCTTTATTCCGAGGTCGCTGATAAATTCCTGGAATCCTTTGTCTATGAATTGGGATCCATTATCAGCTACTAGTACCCTCGGTATGCCAAATCTGCATACAATGTTCTTCCATACGAACTTCTGCACTTCTTTTGCCGAGATAGTTGCCAGCGGTTCTGCCTCGACCCATTTAGAGAAATAGTCCACTGCTACAACGCAGAATTTCACGCCTCCGGGTGCCGTGGGGAGTGGCCCAATAAGGTCTATACCCCAGACTGCGAATGGCCAAGGATAGTCGACCGAAGTTACCGTTTTCGAGGGTGCCCTCTGGATGTTCGCGTGTCTCTGGCAGCTACCACATTTCCGGACGAACTGTCTTGCGTCCTTTCTCAGGGTAGGCCAGAAGTATCCTTGGCGAAGTATCACCGCTGCAAGGGCATCAGTTCCGATATGTGAGCCACACATGCCTTCGTGGACCTCTTCAAGGATCATTTCAGTATCCTCTTCAGCCACGCATCTTTGCAGCGGGTTTGCATATCCCTGCCGGTATAACTCTTCACCAATCAGGAAGAATCGACCGGAGCGTCTTCGCAGTCTTGCAGCGTCGCCGGGGTCTTCGGGGAGCATATTTTCTGCGAGGTATCTCTTTATGGGATCTTTCCATCCTTTTCCCGAGGTCGCTATGCTCAGCACTGAGATGCTCGGATGGTCTAGCACCTTGTTGTATGTTTTTTACTTCGCCAAGCAATCCGCCTCAGTGTTATTCCGCCAAGGTACATTTTCGATCCGTACGGCGTCAAACTCTTGGATGAGTTTTGCTACTAGCTCGTGGTATTTTGCCAAGATTGGGTCCTTCGCCCCATAATCTCCTGCGCTCTGCCGAACTACCAGCTGGGAATCGCTGTGAGCTTTTAAGTTTCTCACGCTAATCCTTCTGGCCAAGCGTAATCCCGCTATGAGGGCTTCATACTCAGCCACATTGTTTGTGACGCTGAAGCTGAACTTGATAGCCTTCATTACCTCCAGGCCTTCGGGTCCTCTTATAACTATTCCAGCTCCTTGGTGTTCGGAACCCGAGGCTCCGTCAACATGCAAGGTCCATTCTGGCTCACCCTCGTTTGGATCTTGGTGGCTGTCCTCAGTGGTGGGTATTTCAGCGATAAAATATGCCAGTGCTTGGGCCTTTATGGCCTTCCGAGGCTCATATATGATTTCGTGCTCGCCAAGCTCTATGCACCACTTGGAGAGCCTTCCCGAATGATCAACTTTCTTCATAACATCCCGTAGTGGTAGACTACTTCGGACGATGATGGGGTGAGCCTGAAAGTACGGTCGTAGCCTTCTTCCTGCAAGCACCAAGGCGTATATAGCTTTTTGAAGCAAAGCGTACCTGATTTCGGCGCCATGCAGGGACTTGCTGACGTAATAGACTGGCCATTGCTTTGGGCCTTCTTCTTTCACGAGGACCGAGCTTACAGCTTTCTCCGTGACGGCGAGGTACAATACGAGTGGCTCTCCCTCCCGAGGTTGTCGCAGAGTCGGCAGACTGGCTAGGTAGACCTTGAGTTCTTCCCAGGCCTTTTGGCAATCTTCATCCCAAGGATGATCATTCCTTCCGAGGTCGCCTTCCATTTTTGTTGCCTTTGTGAGGACTTTGAAGAAAGGTCGGCACCGATCCCCATACCTGGAAATAAACCTGCTCAGGGAGGTTATTCTTCCAGTGAGCCTTTGCACGTCTTTGACCATGGCAGGAGTTCGGAACTCAAGCAGAGCCTTAATCTTCTCGGGGTTAGCGTCAATGCCTCTTTCGGATACCATGTATCCAAGAAACTTTCCCGAGGTTACCCCGAAGATGCACTTTTCAGGATTGAGTCGAATCCCGAAAGCTCTGAGCTTTTGGAAAGTTTCCTCTAAATCTGCAACGTGGTAGCCAGGCAGCTTGCTCTTGACTATCATATCATCAATATATACCTCCATTTTTCTCCCCATTTGGTCCTTAAAGACCTTGTTCATCAACCTTTGGTATATGGCTACTGCATTTTTGAGCCCAAAAGGCATTCTGGCATAGCAGTATGTTCCTCCCTCGGTGATGAATGCAGTTTTTTCTTCATCTTCGGAGTCCATCCTTATTTGATGGTAGCCACTGAAGGCGTCTAGGAAACTTAGGAGCCCATATTCCGCAGTTGAATCTACCAGTTGATCTATTGGCGGCAGAGGGTATGAGTCTTTCGGGCAAGCATCATTCAAATTTCTGAAATCGATGCACATCCAGAGTTTGCTGCTACCTTCTTTTGTGGCGATGACCACGTTGCTTAACCATTCGGGGTACTTCACTTCCCTGATAACTTTGGCTTCCAACAGTCGCTGGACTTCGGTTTTGACAAAGTTGCCCTTATGGGCTGAGATGCTTCGTTTCTTTTGCCGGACAGGCCTTGCTTCCGGGCTTACTTTGAGGCTATGCTGTATTATGCCAGGGTTCACCCCCGGCATATCTTTTGGCGAGTAGGCAAACAGATCTTTATTTTCCAGCAGAAAGGATACAAGTTGATGGCCAGGGGCCTCATCGTTTATAGTCATGGTGACTGGTGGAGAGACTTCTGGGAGGAAAAACGTCTGGTGGAATGGACAGCCCGAAGGGGAGTGCCTGAAAGCTCAGAAACAAAGGGTTAGGAGGCCCTCGGAGTGTTTTTCCGGGGGGGGAGCCTTCGACGCCCAAGTCAGTGGTGGCTGAGAAAAGGCAGAGAAAATAGCACAAAGGGCTGAAGGGTCTCGCCTGATAGCTTTCTCAGAGTGTGGGAGCCGTGTTTGGCCAGCCAACCAGCCTCCTGCCCAGTATTAATTCTTGGTATTTAAAGGAGTGCCTAGCCCGTTCAGATCACGACACGTGTTCGGTCGGATGTTCCCTGAGTTTCTGGGCGTAGGAGACAGATAACTGGTAGCAAGTTGTCCTGAGCCACGTGCTGAGATGGGCCATGATGTGATTCTGACGGCGTCCGTATGTCAGAGCGCCTATTCAGGCGACTTTATGACGTCTGCGAAAGGACGTGTCAGAGGCTTCCTTAAATGCTTCCATAAATGCTCCTGCCGTACTCCCGAGGTCCCTGGGTGAGGTCGTCCTCTAGTTCGGACAGAGCCTCTTCGGGAAACAAGCCCTCAGTTCGGGGGTTCCCAGTTTCAGGGAGTTCTGCCTTCGGGGATATCATGTTCGGCTCGCTATGTCTGGTGCCGCTTTTCCGAAGGCGATGTGTTCACAACCTTGGGGGGCGAGTAGTGTCCTCGGGGCTTCCTGGCGTGCCGGGCTCGGAGATCTTCGGCTATCTCCCGAGGTGCCTGATCGCACCTTTTCTCGGGTAGCGCCAGCATCTTCTGGCCATCATTGTGGCAGGGAGTTCGGCCAGATAGAGGCGATAGCGTTTGGCTATCACATGCCCCCCTTTGGAAAGCCGAAGTGAAGACTTCGGTTTTGCATCTCTTTCCGAGGTTTGTGTATGGGAGTTTCTTTGGAAGCTTAACCTGTTCCGAGGATGCGCCTTTTGCCCGAAGATCACGGGTTCTTCGGCCTTGGCCTGTTCTTTGGTATCTTCGAGGTGGAGTCTGTGCCGAAGATACACCTCTCGCCCGAAGGTCATGGGCTGTTCGGCCATAGCCTGTTTCTTGGCATCCTCGAGGTGGCCTGCTCTTTGTTTCTGCAGGTCTGTTTGGCCAAGCGTGTCAGTCTGAGCGGCGCGTCCCATTTTCATCCCAGTTTTCCAGGGATGTCAGAAGACGTGTCCCAGCTTTCTAGGGACGTTTGGAGAACGTGTCCCCTATTTGCGCGCAGAGGTTGACACGTGGCGCTTTGCCATTGGAGGAGAGTGGCGTCGGTTACAGAGGGCGTGCCTTTTCAGGTGCAGAGAGCAGTTACGGTGACGGTTCGCGTCTAAAGGGTACTTATGACGATTTTTCGGTTACCCATCTCTGGCTTATAAATAGCCCACTTTACCATAAGTTCCTTTTGCTTTCTCTTCTGCTCTCCTCTCTGCTGTGCCCCTGTTCTTGCACTTTCTTGCGTTCTGTGGCGGAGCTACCTTAATCAGAGCTTTTTTCCAGCCAGCTTTCACGACGGCGTCCTCAGATTTTGGCAAATCTTTCGGTGGGTTTTTGTTTTTCAGAGCGCTTTGATCCCTGTGTTCTTTTGAGTTTTTCTCTGGAAACTGTTTTTTTCCATTTTCAAACTCGTTTTCTGTCAAAAATGACCCTTCCTGAGAGCTGGCAGCCTCTTTTAGCCCATCCTTGTTGTACCACCCCTGAAAAGTTAGAGAGGTGGAAGAAAAAATTCTTTCTTCCCTCTTACGCCATTACTAGGCTGCCTCGTTCTAGCCATTATGCTTTTTCAAACTGCAGTAAGGAGGTTACCGTTTTCCGAGCTCAGCTGAAGGCCGGTCTTCGGTATCCTCCCCCGAAGATGGTGTGCGAGTTCTGCAAATTTCATGGCATTGCCGTGAACCAGCTTCCCCCGAACTCGTTCTGCTATTTTAGCGCCTACCTCTGCATGTGTGGCGTCTTCGGGATAGAACCCAATTTCAGAATTTTTATGCAGTATTACAAGCTCTCTGTGGTCCCGAAGGGTGGCTTCTATTTCATGCTACCTCGGGGATCCGGGGGCAAGAAATTCATGTTCACCTTCGCCACTAAAGATAGCTGGCGGGGGTGGCAACAGAAGTTTTTCTTCATGAAGATGGACGAGGCCTGGTCGTACGTTCCGACCAAATGGGCTCAGGGAACACTGGATGTGGACGTTGCTGATCCGAGGATGCTGCTGACCCCAGAGTTAGCTTCCTTGTTCGCGGATTTCGACGCCCGCATTCGGGCTGTCTCTGACTGGGATCCCGAGGTCATTTCGCTCGCCCTTTATCCTTTTCCAATCAACTGGAGGTTGATGACCGAAGAGGTCCTTCGGGAATTAAAGGTGGTATAGGAGCACGAGACTGACCTCGGGATGCCAGCTCCTGCCATCGCCGGGAAGGATTCCTGGTTGGTCAAGCTTCTTAAGGAGGAAATTTCTTTCGAAACGCTTGCCGAAAGTGAGTTATCTTCTACTCCTTTACTGTTCTTTCCTTGGACTCACGCTGATGTTTCTCTCCTTTTTCAGAGATGGGCGACGCGACTACCGCCTATTACAAGTCCCTTTTCACTGGCCAAGTGGAGGAGGGCGACCAGACGAACAAGGTGTCTTCCCGAAGGCGGAAGTCTACTGGCGCGGGGCCTTCGAGGAAACGGGCAAGGAGAGTTGTTCTAGAAGAAATCCCCGAGGAGACCGCCGAGGAGCCTGGGTCAGCCGAAGTTCCGGCGTCTGAGGCTGCTGCTTCCGAGGTCCCTCCAACCGACGTTCTCCCTCAGAGTCCTACCGCATCACAGGCCCTCCGTGCTGTAATGGTAGAAGTACCTTCTGCCGAGGAGCGGCGCAAGCGGAAGGGTAAGGGCATTTCCGTCGAGGACTCCGAGGACGATGTTGTCGAGGTTCCGCCAGGTTTGTTTCCAGACAAAGTGTACTTCTTTTGTTTTTTCTGGATTGGCTTCTTTGTCTTTAATCTCCTTCTCATTCTTATCACGCAGGGGGGTTGACTACCCCAGGCTGGGTGGCCGATCATGCTCGGAAACGAGCTCTTCGGGATGCCAAAATCCCACAAGGGAAGATACCCAAGGAGCCTTTTTGGACGTTCACGGAGGACATGAATATGTACTCCGAGGACGTTCCTCAATGGCCAAGGAAATTTCGAAGGGGGTGCTCACCGAGGCCTCCTTCAGGGCTATAGCGGCGGCCCACCCGGGGGATAATACCCTCGCCGCAAAGATTACCGAGCATGCTGCTCAGGTATATCCTTCACAGCTCTTTCCCTTCAATTCTTTCCTAAGTTTCTGGTTCTTACTGATCTTGCGTTTATTTTTGCAGCTGATGGGGTACACCGCCTTTCTCCGAGTTCGGGTGGCCAGGGAGGCTGCTTTTCGAACTTCGGCCACTCGAACAATGAATGAGACAAGGACCGCACTGGCAGAGTCGGTCGCCAAGAACCATCAGCTGAAAGAGGCTGCTGAGAAAGAAATAGCTGCCCTTCGGGAGGAGTTCCGGAAGGAAAAAGAAGAACTTCAAAAGGACTCCTCCAGGAAGATCGCTGACCTCGGTGACCAAATAAAGGGGATGCTCGCCGCCAACGAGGATCTTCTTCAGCACAGGGTTGGTTCTGACGGCCGTATAGTGTCGTTGACGTGTGAGAATAACGCTCTCCGAGCCGAGGTCGAATCGTTGAAGAACGAGCCGAAGGGGGAGGAGAAGATAAAGGCGCTGGAAGAGGAGGTCGAGGATCTGAAGGCCGAGCTTGACGACCTTGAGCTTGAGAAGAACAAGTCTGATCAGATGAGCAAGGTCGCGTTCCAGGACGGCTTCTGCCTTGCTCGGCACCAGGTTCTCCAGAGGTTCCCAAATCTGGACCTCTCTTTCCTAGAGGGACTAAACATTCCTGGGGGACCTCGGTGGAAATGGTCCAAGGTCGAACATCTGAAACTTCCTCCTTCAATTCCAGCGCCGAAGGTGATGGAAAAGGGCAGGCAGACGAGTGGCTCTCGGGACGCCGCGAACCCTTAGCCAATTTTTAGGGCCCCTTTTCCTTTCCTTCTATTTTGTAATCCTTCTTCGGACAGTTCTCTATTTTAAAGCAGCTTTTCTCTTAATGAGGATTTTTTGGCTAAGTCTTTTCTTGCGAGCTTCTTCATTTCCATTGTCCCGAACACGTTCGCTTCAAGAGACTTCGGAAAACCTGCGAATAAAGGAACTTTTTTACCTTCCTTTGTCCCGAGTGCGCTTGCTCGTAAGACTTTCTGGAAGGCCTGAAAAAATTTGACTAAGTCTTTTTGCAGGCTTTTGCATTTCCATTTTACCCCGAACATGATTGCTCAAGGGACTTCGGAAACCTTCAGTCAAATTTTTTCTTTTTCCAGTTGTCCCGAGCATGTTTGCTCAAGGGACTTCGGAAAACCTTTCGCGAGATTTTTCACTTCCCATTTTCCCGAGCATGTTCGCTCAAGGGAGTTCGGGAAATTATCTCTGCGCTGGCTATGGCAAGTACTTCTGCGAGATTTTTGTTTTCCATTTTTCCCGAGCGTGATGGCTCAAGGGACTTTCGGAAAGTCATATCTGCGCTTTATCATGGCGAGCACCTCTGCGGAGTTTTGCATAATTTCTTTACACTTAAGAATTTTTCTCAAGGCCATTCTGTACAACATAACTCCTCCGCCCAACCTTATGCGTAGAATTTTTTCAAGGCGTTTGCGCGAAGTACGCCATGGGATGGCCCTCGGGGTGCGAAGTCGGCCTTTCGGAGAACAAGGTCTCCCTTCTTGATTTCTTTTGGCTTGGCCCGTAAGTTTTACAGCCGTGGCCACTCTTCGCTGAACAGCTTTTCTTATCAGCTTGGCTATTTTTCTGTGTTCGGTCATAAGATCGAGATTGGTTCTGAAGCCGAGGTCCTTACCACCTTCATCAAATACTTGCACCCGTACTGAAGGTTGAACTACCTCTAGTGGGATAATGGCCTCTGTTCCGAAGACGAGTGAAAAAGGGGTCTCCCCTGTGGCTCTTCGGGGCGTCGTTCGATAGCTCCATAATATACTTTGGAGTTCTCCTGGCCATTTCCCTTTGGCTTCCCCTAGTCTCTTTTTCAGGCCATCATTTGTGGTCCTGTTCGATACTTCTACCTGCCCGTTGCTTTGGGGGTGAGCTATTGGGTCGAAGTGCATCTTTATTCCGAGGTCGCTGATGAATTTTTGGAATCCTTTGTCTGTGAACTGGGATCCATTATCAGCTACTAGTACCCTCGGTATGCCAAATCTGCATACGATGTTCTTCCATGGGAACTTCTGCACTTCTTTTGCCGAGATAGTTGTCAGTGGTTCTGCCTCCTCCCACTTTGAGAAATAGTCTAGTGCTACCACGCAGAATTTCATGCCTCCGGGTGCTGTGGGGAGTGGCCCAATAAGGTTTATACCCCAGACTGCTAAGGGCCAAGGATAGTCTGCCGAAGTTACCATTTCCGAGGGTGTCCTCTGGTTTTTCGCGTGTCTCTTGCAACTACCACATTTCCGGACGAACTGTCTTGCGTCCTTTCTCAGGGTAGGCCAGAAGTATCTTTGGGGGAGTATCACCGCTGCCAGGGCATTAGTTCCAATGTGTCAACCACACATGCCTTCGTGAATTTCTTCAAGGACCATTTCAGTATCCTTTTTATCCACACATCTTTGCAGCGGATTGCCATATCCCTGCCGATATAACTCTTCATCAATCAGGAAGAAGCTTTCGGAGCGTCTTTGCAGTCTTGCAGCATCGCCGGGGTCTTCGGGGAGCAAATTCTCTGCGAGTTATCTTTTTATTGGGTCTTTCCATCCCGTTCCCGAGGTCGTCATGCTTAGCACTGAGATGCTCGGATGATCTGGTACCTCGGTATATGTTTTCGACTTCGCCAAGCAATCTGCCTCAGAGTTATTCCCCCGATGTTCCTTCACGATCCGTACGGCGTCAATCTTGGATGAGCCTTGCTACTAGCTCATGATATTTTCCCAAAATTGGGTCCTTCGCCCCATAATCTCCTGCCGTCTGCCGAACTTGGTATGCTTCATTACCACTAGGCCTTCGGGGCCCCTGATAATACGCCTTGAGCTTTTATGGCCTTCCGTGGCTTATACGTAATTTCGTGTTTGTCATGCTCTATGCACCATTTGGAGAGCCTTCCCGAATGATCGCAGCCTTCTCCCTGCAAGCACCAAGGCGTATATAGCTTTTTGAAGCAAAGGGTACCTGACTTCGGCGCTATGCAGAGACTTGCTGACATAGTAGACCGGTCATTGCTTTGGCCCTTCTTCCTTCACGAGGACCGAGCTCACAGCTTTTTCTGTGACGACGAGGTATAGTACGAGGGGCTCTCCTTCCCGAGGTTGTCGCAGAGCCGGCAGGCTGGCCAGGTAGACTTTGAGTTCTTCCCAGGCCTTTTGGCAATCTTCATCCCAAGGATGATCCTTTCTTCCGAGGTCGCCTTCCATTTTTGTTGCCTTTGTGAGGACTTTGGAGAAAGGTCTACACCTATCTCCGTACCTGGCAATAAACCTGCTCAGAGAGGTTATTCTTCCGGTAAATCTCTGCGCATCTTTGACAGTGCCAGGAGTTCGGAATTCAAGCAGGGCCTTAATCTTCTCGGGGTTATCGTCGATGCCTCTTTCGGATACCATGTACCCAAGGAATTTTCCCGAAGTCTCCCCGAAGATGCACTTCTCAGGATTAAGGCGGTTCCCGGAGGCTCTGAGCTTTTGGAAGGTTTCCTCTAAAATCTGCAACGCGGTAGCCAGGCAGCTTGGTCTTGACTAGCATATCATCAACATACACCTCCATGTTTCTCCTTATTTGGTCTTTTACAGACCTTGTTCATCAGCCTCTGGTAGGTGGCTCCTGCATTTTTGAGCCCGGATGGCATCCTGATATAGCAGTACGTTCCTCCCTCGGTGATGGAGGCAGTCTTCTCTTCATCTTCGGGGTCCATCCTTATCTGATGGTAGCCACTTAAGGCGTTTAGGAAACTTAGGAGCCCATGTTCAGCAGTTGAATCTATTGGTGGCAGAGGGTATGAGTCTTTCGGGTAAGCATCGTTCAAGTTTCTGAGGTCGATGCACATCCGGAGTTTGCTGCTACCTTCTTTTGTGGCGATGACCACGTTGCTTAACCATTCGGGGTACTTGACCTCCCTGATAGCCTCAGCATCTAGGAGACGTCGGACTTTGGTTTTGGCAAAGTTGCTTTTGTGGGCTGAGATGCTTCGTTTCTTTTGCCGGACAGGCCTTGCTTCCGGACTTACTTTGAGCCTATGCTGTATTATGCTAGGGTTCACCCCCGGCATATTTTTTGGCGAGTAGGCAAACAGATCTTTATTTTCCAGCAGAAAGGATACAAGATTTTCCTTGTCACCTTCGGCCAAGCTCTTCCCTATTCGGGTAGATTGGCCTGGAACAAGCTCTATTGCTTCCATTTCTGTCTTGGCGAGATCTTCTTCTTTGCCTTTTTCTGGTGCCCTTGCCTCTATTGTTTGCGCGAGGTTGTTGCTGGAGCTTTTCGCGCTTTCATGAACACCTTTCTTACCTCGGGTTGGTCTATGAACACCTCTGCATCTCCATCCTTGGTGGCGAATGTGATAATGAAGTACTTCACATCAGGGCGCATATGCGGGTTCCCCATTGCCTGCCTTCCAAGGATGGCGTTGTATGAGGACGTGCAACTCAGCTGCTCTGTTCAGCGAAGTCCCTTTTATCATCAGCGGGAGGTCGATCCATCCGAGGACGGGGAGTTCGGATGGTCCAACCCCAAAAGTGGGCGAGGCAACGGGCTTCAGTTCGCTGCTGGAGATGCCCAATCTTGGCAACAGGTGCAAGAATAGGACGTCAGCATTTTGAGCCATCATCAAACAACACTCCTTTGACGTATTTTGACCCATCATCAAGCAACACTCCTTTGACGTCCCAGTCCCCTACTCTCGCCATGACCAGTAGCGGATCGTCGTGGGGGAAGACGACGGTGGGGCCACCTTTGCGAGCCAGCTTCTTTGATGGACTTTGATACTCTATGACTGCAATTTCTCTGGCTTTCCGCTTTCTTTCCGAGGATGGGAGCCCCGTGGTGATGGTTTAGATAACCCCTGCTGGAGGTGGACGGCGCTTTTTTGGACTTCTATTTCTCCGCCTGTTGGAGTCGTAGTCCTCATCTTCGGCCCCTTCTTCCTCCATTTTTCTGTCTTTCGGGGATGGCATCCTCAGGTATTTCCAAAGTTGGCCGTTTTTTATCAGCGACTCTATGTACTTCTTCAGCTGGAAGCAGTCTTCGGTGTCATGACCATGGTCGCGATGAAACTGGCAGAACTCCTTTGCATTCTTCTTATTACCGGCGGTCATGGCCCTTGGTCGCCGAATCTGCGTCCCTTGCCTTTCCAGCGCCATGAGAATGTTGGTCCGTGAAATGCTTAATGGTGTGAAACTTTAAGGTTTCTTTCCTCGCATCCTCCGAGGTCGTCCTGCGTATTCGGTAGGATGCCGAGCTTGTTGACTGGACTCTTCGGGGCGGTGGTGATCAGACTTCGGCCCAGCCATTCTTAGTTCTTCGGAGGTCATGTGCTATTCTGATCTTCGGTAAAATTCTCCGAGGGTCTCCGGGGGGTCCTTTGAGAACTCGTAGAACAGCTGTGAGTCTCGCCGAAGGCCTCGTGTCATGGCAAGAATTCGGATTTCGGGCCTGAAGTCTGGGACGCTCAGAGCTTCCCTGTTGAATCTTTCGACATAGTTTCGGATGGTTTCTCCATTCCTCTGCTCTATGTCGAACATCTGCACAGGCATCTTCGCCGTAGGTCGGCTCCCGATGAACTGCTGGGCGAAGGCTGTGGACAACTCATGGAACTCAGTGATGGTTCCTGAAGGCAAGGAATTGTACCACGCCGTGGCTGGCCCTGTGAGGGTGACTTCGAAGCACTTGCACATGGTAGCGTCGTCAGCACCGTGTATTATCATGCTGCGTCTGTACTTTGTCAAATGGGCCTGCGGATCAGTACGGCCATCATAAATCTCCAACCGAGGTACTCTGAAGTCACCTGGCATGGCTGCCTCAACAACGGCCTGAATAAATGGCGAGTCATCTTCGCAGCCTGTTCCCGAGAGTCTGGCCCAAACAGGTTTTCTGGCCACTTGTTTCTCCACTCTGTCCAGCCGTGCTAGTATCCTCTCCATCAGCACTGTGGCGCTAGGGCCTTCTTCAGGGAATGGAGATCGCCGGCGCCTCTTCGAGGGGCGAGTTCGGCGCTGAGGGGACAAGGACCTCGTCTCAGGTGCCGAACTGCTTCGCTGTGAGACTCTCGGTCGCTTGGACCCGGTTTGTCCCACAGGCCGTTTCCCGAGGGCTATATTTTCTGTGGATGATTCTCCGCGAGGGTCTCCTCTCCCCGAACTGCGATGTGTAGACTTGGGGCTTTTCTCCCGAGGCCGTGTCTTTGGGGGGGGTCTCTGGGCCTGTGCTTGCTGTGGCCATCTTCGGCCGATCTGCTGGGTCATTTCAGACACGACCGAACGCTGAAAGTCTCTCAAGAAGCTCATGGTGATTACCAGAGGGCGGTCTCCCTCAGGCGCAGAAGTCCCTAGGAGTGTTTGCTCAGCAGCTGGTTGTATCTCAGGCGCGGACGGGGACTTCGGGAGCCCCTTGTCCTTAGAACGCCGAGTTTCAACGACGGCGATCTCAGAGCGGGTTCCCACAGACGGCGCCAAATGATGGCCAGGGGCCTCATCATTTATAGTCATGGTGACTGGTGGAGAGACTTCTGGGAGGAAGAACGTCTAGTGGAATGGACAGCCCGAAGGGGAGTGCCTGAAAGCTCAGAAACAAAGGGTTAGGAGGCCCCCGGAGTGTTTTTCCGGGGGGGGAGCCTCCGACGCCCAAGTCAGTGGTGGCTGAGAAAAGGCAGAGAAAATAGCACAAAGGGCTGAAGGGTCTCGCCTGATAGCTTTCTCAGAGTGTGGGAGCCGTGTTTGGCCAGCCAACCAGCCTCCTGCCCAGTATTAATTCCTGGTATTTAAAGGAGTGCCTAGCCCGTTCAGATCACGACACGTGTTCGGTCGGATGTTCCCTGAGTTTCTGGGCGTAGGAGACAGATAACTGGTAGCAAGTTGTCCTGAGCCACGTGCTGAGATGGGCCATGATGTGATTCTGACGGCGTCCGTATGTCAGAGCGCCTATTCAGGCGACTTTATGACGTCTGCGAAAGGACGTGTCAGAGGCTTCCTTAAATGCTTCCATAAATGCTCCTGCCGTACTCCCGAGGTCCCTGGGTGAGGTCGTCCTCTAGTTCGGACAGAGCCTCTTCGGGAAACAAGCCCTCAGTTCGGGGGTTCCCAGTTTCAGGGAGTTCCGCCTTCGGGGATATCATGTTCGGCTCGCTATGTCTGGTGCCGCTTTTCCGAAGGCGATGTGTTCACAACCTTGGGGGGCGAGTAGTGTCCTCGGGGCTTCCTGGCGTGCCGGGCTCGGAGCTCTTCGGCTATCTCCCGAGGTGCCTGATCGCACCTTTTCTCGGGTAGCGCCAGCATCTTCTGGCCATCATTGTGGCAGGGAGTTCGGCCAGATAAAGGCAATAGCGTTTGGCTATCACAAGTTTTTCCTTGTCACCTTCGGCCAAGCTCTTCCCCATTCGGGTAGATTGTCCTGGGACAATATCTACTGCTTCCGTTTCTGCTTTTGCGGGATCTTCTTCTTTGCCTTTCTCCTGCGCCTTTGCCTCCACCGTTTGTGTAGAGTTGTTTGCCGGAGCCTTTCGTGCTTTCACAAACACCTTTCTTACCTCGGCCTGGTCTATGAAGATCTCTGCATCTCCATCCTTAGTGGCGAATGTGACAGTCAAGTACTTCACATCAGGGCGAATGTGCAGGTTTCCCTGTGTCTGCCTTCCAAAGATGGTGTTGTACGAGGACGGGATGTCCATGACGATAAACCTCGCCATTGTGGAGGCGTGCAACTCAGCTACTCCATCTATCGAAGTGCCTTTCATCATCAAGGGGAGGTCGATCCATCCGAGGACGGGTAGTTCGGATGGTCCAACGCCGAAGGTGGGCGTGGTGACTGGCTTAAGCTCGCTGCTGGAGATGCCCAAGTTCGGCAGTAAGTGCGAGAATAGGACGTCAGCATTTGATCCATCATCAAGTAGCACCCTTTTGACGTCCCAGTTCCCTATCCTCGCCGTTATCAACAGCGGATCGTCGTGGGGGAAGACGACGGTGGATCCATCTTTGCGGGCCAGTTTCTTCGCTGGTCTTTGATATTCCATGACCGCAATCTCTCTGGCTTTCCGCTTTCTTTCCGAGGATGGGAGCCCCGTGGTGATTGTTTGGATAACCCCTGCCGGAGGTGGAGGACGCCTCTTTGGACTTCGGTTTCTCCGCCTGTCGGAGTTGTAGTCCTCATCTTCGGCCCTTTCTTCCTCCTCTTTTCTGCCTTTTGGGGAGGGCATCCGCAGGTATTTGCGAAGTTGGCCCTGTTTTATCAGCAACTCTATGTACTTCTTCAGCTGGAAGCAGTCTTCGGTGTCATGACCGTGGTCGCGATGAAACTGGCAGAACTTCTTTGCATTCTTCTTATTATCGGCGGTCATGGCCCTTGGCCGCCAAATCTGCGTCCCTTGCCTTTCCAGCGCCATGAGGATGTTGGTCCGTGTAGTGCTCAGGGGAGTGAAACTTTGAGGTTTCCTTCCTCGCATCCTCCGAGGTCTTCCTGTCTGCTCGGTAGGGTGCCGGGTATGCTGAGTGGACCCTTCGGCACGATGGTGATCCGACTTCGGCCCAGCCATTCTCAGCTCCTCGGCTGTCATGTGCTGTTCGGCCCTTCGGTAAAATTCTCCAAGGGTTTCTGGGGGGTCCTTTGAGAACTAGTAGAACAGCTGTGAGTCTCGCCGAAGGCCTCGCGTCATGGCAAGAATACGGATTTCGGGCTGGAAGTCTGGGACGCTCAGGGCTTCCCTGTTAAACCTTTCGACATAGTCTCGGATGGTCTCTCCGTTTCTCTGCTCTATGTCGAACATCTGAACAGGCATCTTCGCAGTCAGCCTGCTCCCAATGAATTGCTGTGTGAAGGCCGTGGACAACTCCTGGAACTCAGTGATGGCCCCTGGAGGCAATGAATTGTACCACACAGTTGCCGGCCCTGTGAGGGTGACTTCAAAGCATTTGCACATGGTAGCGTCATCAGCACCGTGCATTATCATGCTGCGTCTGTATTTCGTCAGATGGGCCTGTGGATCAGTACGGCCATCATATATCTCCAGCCGAGGTACTCTGAAGTCACCTGGCATGGCTGCTTCAACAACGGCACGAGTGAAAGGGGAGTCATCTTCGCAGAAGGTCCCCGAGAGTCTGGCCCAGACAGGTTTTCTGGCCATTTGTTTTTCCACTCTGTCTAGCCGTGCTAGTATCCTCTCCATAAGCACTGTGGTACTCGGCCCTTCTTCGAGGAAGGGAGACTGTCGGCGCCTCTTCGGGGAGCGAGTTCGGCGCTAAGGGGACGGGGACCTCGCCTCAGCCGACGAACTTCTTCGCTGCAAAACCCTTGGTCGCTCAGACCTCTTTCGTCCCACAGGCTGTTTCCCGATGGGCATATTTTCCGTGGACGATTCTTCGCGCGGATCTCCACTTCCCGAACTGCGATGAGTAGACTTGGGGCTTTTCTCCCGAGGGCGTGTTGGTGAGGGGGATCTCTGGGCCTGTGTTTGCTGTGGCCATCTCCGGTCGATCTGCTGGGTCATTTCAGCCACGACCGAACATTGGAAGTCCCTCAGGAAACTCATGGTGATTACCAGAGGGCGGTCTTCCTCAGGCGCAGAAGTCTCTGGGAGTGTCTGCTCAACGGCCGGTTGTATCTCAGGCGTGGACTGAGGCCTTGGGAGTCCCTTGTCCTTAGAACGCCGAGTCTCAACGACGACGATCTCAGAGCGGTTTCCCACAGACGGCGCCAAATGATGGCCTGGGGCCTCATCGTTTATAGTCATAGTGACTGGTGGAGAGACTTCTGGGAGGAAGAACGCCTGGAGGATGGATCGCCCAAGGGAGTGTGCCTGAAAGCTCAGAAACAAAGGGTTAGGAGGCCCCCGGAGTGTTTTTCCGGGGGGGGGGAGCCTCCGACACCCAAGTCAGTGGTGGCTGAGGAAAAGGCAAAGGTAATAGCAAACAGGGCTGAAGAGTCTAGCCTGGTAATTTTCTCAGAGTGTGGGAGCAGTTTCTTGCCAACCAACCCCCTGCCAAGTATTAATTCCTGGTATTTATAGGAGTGCCTAGCCCGTTCAGATCGCGACACGTGTTCGGTCGGATGTTTCTAAATTTCTGGGCGTAGGAGACAGATAGCTGGTAGCAGGTTGCCTTGAGCCACGTGCTGAGATGGGCCATGATGTGATTCTGATGGCGTTCGTGTGTTAGAGCGCCTTTTGAGGCGGCTTGTGACGTCTGTGAAAGGACGTGTCAGAGGCTTCCTTAAATGCTTCCATAAATGCTCCTGCCGTACTCCCGAGGTCCCTGGGTGAGGTCGTCCTTTGGTACGGACAGAGCCTCTTCGGGAAACAAGCCCTCAGTTCGGGGGTTCCCAGTTTCAGGGAGTTCCGCCTTCGGGGATATCATGTTCGGCTCGCTATGTCTGGTGCCGCTTTTCCGAAGGCGATCGGTTCACAACCTTGGGGGGGCAAGTAGTGTCCTCGGTTTTTCCTGGCGTGCCGGGCTCGGAGCTCTTCGGCTACCTCCCGAGGTGCATGATCACACCTTTTCTCGGGTAGCGCCAGCTTCTTCTGGCCATTCTTGTGGCAGGGAGTTCGGCCAGATAGAGGCGATAGCGTTTGGCTATCAGTGTGCTTCAGCTTTGTTCGGCGAGTACTTTCAGATAGGGGAAAAC
Organism: Aquilaria yunnanensis; assembly: GCA_039654915.1. Taxonomy (NCBI): domain Eukaryota; kingdom Viridiplantae; phylum Streptophyta; class Magnoliopsida; order Malvales; family Thymelaeaceae; genus Aquilaria; species Aquilaria yunnanensis. The sequence goes on along the minus strand of CM077598.1, from coordinate 94,008,850 downwards.
TTCTGTACTTAGAGAAATTTCTCTCTTGTACAATTTCTCATCTAAAATTCTAAGTATAGAATTTCTTTAAGGCATCTGAGTGCCATGCATTTTCCAGTTTTCCTCCTTCGGCGTCGCCAAGCTTGTATACTCCCTTTCGGACCTCGTTTAGGACCAAATAAGGCCCCTTCCCGTTTGGCCGAAGTACCCCATGGGATGGTTTTCAGGGTTCAGGCTCGGCCTTTCGGAGGATGAGGTCTTCTTCCGTTATTCCTTTTGGCCTATCATGTAGGTTTACACTTATGGCCACCTTTTGCTAAAAGGCCTTTCTTCTGAGCTCGGCCATTTCTCAGTGTTCGTCAACTAGGTCAAGCTTAGTCTTCAACCCGAGGTCGTTTCCTCTTTCGCCGAACACCTGTATTCTAACTGATGGCCGTACTACTCCGATGGGGATAATGGCCTCTATACTGGAGATAAGTGAGAAAAGTGTCTCCCCCGTGGCCCCTTAGGGTGTTGTCCGAAGACTCCTTAGTACAGTTGGAAGTTTTCCTGGTCTTTTCCCCTTGCTTCCCCAACCTCTTTTGTAGTCCCACTTTTATAGCTGTGTTGGCTACCTCCACTTGTTTGTTGCTCTGGGGTTGAGCTAGTGGGTCGAAGTGCGTTTTTATTCCGAAGTCGGTGACGAATTCTTGGAATCCCTTGTCCATAGACTGGGAACCATTATCGGCCATTATCACCGTCGATATGCCAAATCTGCATATCATGTTCTTCCAGACGAACTTTTGTATATCTTTTGCCGGAATAGTTGCCAGGGGCTCTGCCTCCACCCACTTAATGAAGTAGTCTGCTGCTACTACACAGAACTTCACTCATTCGGGTGTTACCGGGAGCGGTCCGGTGAGGTCTATGCCCCATACTGCCAAGGGGCAAATGTAATCTTCCAGAGTTATCCACTCCGAAGGCAGCCTTTGGGTGCTGGTGTGTCTCTGGCAATTTTCACACCTTCTGGACGAATTGTCCTGCACCCTTTTTACCGGTACATCTTTGTAGCGGATTTGCGTACCCTTGCCGGTATAATTCCTCCTTAATTCTGGGACATCGTCTGGAATATCTTCACATTTTTTGCCACTTCATGAGGATTTTCGGGACTCTTTGGTTGCAAGATACCTCTTTGTAGGGTCCTTCCACCTTTTTTCCGAGGTTGCTACACTCAGCGTTGCCATGCTCGGATGGCCCAGCACTTTGGTAACCACGTTTGATTGCTCCGGTGGCCTCTCTGCCCTCGGGCTCCCGAAGGGCTACTTAAGCGCCCTGATGTTCTGTGCTCGGGGTTCCACGGAGTTTCCACTCTCCTTTGCTCGGTTTCCCTCGTTGGTTTCAGCATTTTATACTCCTGGGATTTCGGCAACGAAGTCTGCTAATGCCTAGGCTTTCATTGCCCTTCTAGGCTCGTACGTGCTGCAGTATTCTCCGAGCTCGATGCACCCTTTTGATGATCTTCCTCAAATGCTCTACCCTTTTCATAACTTCGCCTAGAGGCGAGTTACTCCGGACAGTGGTTGCGTGACCTTGGAAGTAGAGTCGTAGCCTTCTTCCTACATATAGCAAGGGGTATATGGTTTTTTTTTTTTTGGGTAATGGGCATATGCCCTTGTTGCTGAGGAGACAGCAACTTTTATTTGGGTGCAGAACTCTTTCGACGGGGAGCTCGGGGTCGTTTCGACCCTGCTTCTCCCACAGGTTGCGTTCTAAAGGGTATGTTTCCCATTGAGGACTCATCTTCGTTGATCTCTCCTTCCGAACTCCCGTAAGTTGACGTGGGATCCTTCTCCCGACGAGGTACCGGTCAGGAGGGCCTTCGCCCCGAATTTAGCTGCGGCCATCTTCGGTCTAATTGTTGCGTCACTCCAGCCACGACAGGGCGTGAAAACTCGCGCAGGAGGCCTATGGTAGTAGTCAGAGGACGTTCGTCCTCGGGCACAAAAGTCCCTGCTGCAGTCGTTCGGTTGCCGGTTGAACCTCTGGCGCGGACGGGGACCTCGAAAGTCCTTTGTCCTTAGAACGCCAAGTTTTCAACAACAGCGACCTGGTAATGATTTCCCACAGACGGTGCCAAATGATGGCGATGAGGGCCATCAGTATCTCCACTGTGTGTCATGGAGAAGGTAGCAGGAGTTTCCGGAGGTGTAGGCGAGCCCTGAAAGAAGGTGCTCTGTGTGGATTGCCTGTGATGGCCGGCAGCATCTTCGCGTGGCAGGCACGGTGAGGCCGAGAAGGACTTCCGGTATGATAGAGAGGTCCGAAACGGGGATTCCTCAGGAGGACTGGCCTAAAACACTCAGAAAACAGAGGTTAGGAGGTCTCCGGAGTGATTTTCCGGGGAGGAGTCTCCGATGCCCAAGTCAGTGCTTTTGGAGGTGTGGAGAGAGAGAGCAGCAAGTACCAGAGAGTTTTGCCTGTCCGTGTTTTCTTTTGAGGGCTGGATGGAGAGGATTCAGAGCGGAGAGAGGAGAGAGAAGGAGACCCCCCCCCCCCCCGCCTACGACCTTTCCCCTGGTATATATAGGAGGGGGTGAGCCCTTCAGATTGTAGCACGTGTATGGACGAACACCATCCGTACTTCTGGGCGTGGGGGGCCCCTAGCCGCCTGCAGGCTCCTCGAGCCACGAGCTGCGATAATCATAGCCCTACATGACAAGACGTAGGCAGTGGCGACGCGTTAGAGTGCTTGCGAGGACGGCGTGTAGGGTGTACGGGCGTAATGTCAGAGGCTCCTGGATAGCTCCTGCCGTACCTCCGAGGTTTCCTTGGTTGATGTTTCACTTCGGAGTGAGGGACCTTTTCCCGGAGTCGCAGTGGTACTTTGGGGGCATTCCCTGGCTCCGAAGTTAGCCCTTCGGGGGACTTTCACCTGCAGAAGGTGGCTGGCACTTCTCCCCGAAGCTGACTCGGCCGCCCTCCCAATGGAGGCGATATGGTAGTTTCCCGAGGTTGGTATTGGCGGGCTGCCGAGGTCGTGTGCCTCAGGCGTTTGGCTCCCTCCTTTCAGGGGTCCTTAGGTGTTCGGGGCGATAGCACTTTGGCTATCAGGTATATTTCTAATATAGGAATATGTCAAAAAGCTGGTGTTTGGGCAATGTAGAAATGAATGTACTTGATGGTCTATGGTTGTTGCTATTGATATACATAAGTATAAGTACAATGATATACCAATGTCAAAACTCAAAATTTCCATAATAACAAAGTGGATAAATAATTTGTATGCTGTAAAGCACCAACGCATAAAGTCAGAAATGTGTTAATGGATCAATGGGCGTATCATTTCATGGTTGAATCTACACACTTAAGTACATCATTAGACATATTTTTTCCATCCTCTAACCTGCAGAATTCTAAATTATAAATAACAATTTCTATAATGTAGAATTCTAAACAGCATAATACAACAATCTGAATACTAAAATGATAAATTGAATATTACAAAATAAAAAATAGGCTTCATTTATATTGTCTTTTCATAATGTACTTATTAATATCCTCAAGCATAGATATAATATGCTTACTCCTAGTCACAAAGGTAAATGTCTCATAATAACTGTTATCAAAATCACATTTAAGGTTGCAAGAAAAAAAAGCTTTACACCATGTATGTGGATCAATTTGCATGGTTGCTACAATAGCTCTTTCTTCCAACTTCTCAAGTTCTTAAAGGTTCTTTTTAAATTCTAGTCCGCTAGTAGATTTGGCACAAGCATAGTGCACGTTTCTTAATGCATCTTCCTTAAAATTAGAGCTCCAATTGCTATAAATATGCATTGTACATAATTTGTGCTCAACAAGCATCAAACTCTGTTTAACATGAATAATCAATCAGTATTATAATAAATAATTCACTTGGTCCACACTAAAGTGTTATAACTTCAAATCAAACATATTAGTTAAAGGACAACATATTAGTTAAAGGATTTACCTTTTGTTAGTCAGACATGAATGTCCAACCTTGTCTATCATTAGTTTAGAACCACAACCATGACTCTTTGTTTTCTACTTCTACTATTGCCCAAGCCAAAGAATACATTTGGTTATTTGCATGTTTTATAATTATCGTCAAGAATTGTCTTTTGATAATCCCTTTTAAAAAACAGTCGTCCAATCCAATATAAGGCTTACACCCTTCTACAAAATCTTCCTCAAAGTTGCCAAGCATATATACATTCTCTGAAATACTAAACTCAAGCCTTGCCTTGCTTTTGAAACTTGAATCTCTATAGTGCTTATTGGGTTGGCAATTTGAAGTGCATGCGCATAGTCACCTAATTTGGAATACTCATATGAAACATTCTTCATCACTTAGAGTTTAGTTCTTCTAGCCTGGTGGATGGAGAATTTGATACCAAAATTTTTCTTAATTTCCTCTTGAATATACACAGATTTTATACCTGAATGCCATGTTATAAGCTCTCATATCACATTTTTAATCCATCAAGAGGTAGCCCTTAATATATTTTGAACCCCATAACAAATATGCTCATGTTCGAACATCTTCACTTGAAAATAATTTTTGGACCTTTCAAGTGATGCGTATATCTCCCACTTACATCTTTTGCTTTCCACTCCGCTCTTATCCTTATGGATTCATTTTTCACAAGATTAAAATCACATGTTTTTAATTGAATATTTTATAATAGCTCTCCTGAATTGAATATGACTTTTGAAGGTCATACTAAGCTCAATGTGACAAATCTTTGCATTCTTATTGTAATACAGCTAGACAGGTTTCCTTCTAATTTGAACTCAATTTCCCTCTTCATCACTGCTTATGTCATTGCTACCTAGATTATAATATGCAAATGATTCATTGTCATCTTCAGATTCAATCCCAACATTTTCTTCAAGAGTCCTTTGCATTTTTGTAATTCCTAACCTGTCATGACCACTCTCTTTTTTCCCATCACCAACCTTATTTCCTATCCTACCTAAGCCTCTCAAATGCCATTTTTTTAATATTTTATTTGTATAATTGATCTCCTCATCGTTGTCTGATTGTGGTGTCATGTCAACTCCATACAATTTATTCAACAAACTTTGCTTCTAAGTCAACAAAATGGTACTCACTATCACCTTAGTCTTCTTCCTCCAATGTAGCACAATTATGATTAATTTCTTCTTTATTAAGGTACTGTTGTAAATTCTCCCCATCTATTACTTTTCACTCATTTAAAAGATGATCAAATTGATCATCAAACTAAGAACATGACCATTTCACGCCTTCACCTATTTTATCATCTCCATTATATTCTTCATTTAATTCCCCTCAAACATGGTAGGTTGATATAGTCTCACTTTCTTCTTCTCCATTATTCACCATGAGCCCATCTCCATTATAATCAATATATAAATCAATATAACGATTCTCAAGACCAACCTTCACCATGTTTCTAATTGACACATCATTAAATAATAATTCTAAAGAATTGGACTTGGTCTCATCAGATTTTACATAATATATAGCTTTTACATCCGCAGCATCGTAACCTATTTCTTTCAACACATCTTTCACACACCAATACCAAATCATGTCTTCATCAATTTTTTCTTTCAAAAGCTTTACCATCGACATTCCTATCCTTTAAAAACCTAATGAACCTTATTTCCTAGTGAATCACTAACAAAAATTTGACCATTATGAGCTCCAAATTGCAAACAGATTGATCTTGCTATTATTAAAAATTTATATCCATTATTAACAACACCATAAATGCATTTGGATAACAAAAACAAAACACACTCAGCTTGAATGCTTCCTTCAAAGAGCCATCTGATTTATTGCTCTCACCCACTAACAAACAAAAAACAAACTTCTCACACCGATTAACAAATAATAAAAAAATATTTTCCTAGCCTTTACAAAGCAATAAAGGGACAAAATTTACCTTTATTTGATTCAAGGTCCACGAGCTCCTACAGTATACAATTGCCCCTATTGATTTGAATGGTCCTTTTTTTTGTTCAACTTGACTTCATGTTCAGTCTTATTCTTATTTCAAAGTCAATAAAAATGAGGTTGTTTTTACATTGGGGTCAACCCCTCACTACTAAATGTTTGTGATTGGTGTTGGTGGGACATGCCTTCACTTTTCCCTTCTATTCCACCTTAGCTAACCTAGGAAGCTATTTTAGCCTCACTTAACACCATCCATTTGTTACAATAAGAAATGGATTGAAGTGTATACCTTTTCAAAGTTCAGGGGCTAAGTTTTAGTAAGTGTTGAGTTTCAAACCAACTTGCTCAAATTGGGCAACTTTGGCGGCTAATTATGTAGTTAGGCATATTAAAAAATGATTAGAAACATTAATGTCTGTTAGTGGTGTATAAGCACCGAGGTGCAAGGTATCTAGCCTCATTTACACATCTTGACCAAGAGGTAGACTAGATATAATTGTAACCAAAGCCAAACACTTTTGATACTTCTACCATTAGTGGCGACAACATCCGACCAATCTCCTGCATCCACAACTTCTTCAAATGATTCACTACTAAATCCAAGATGCGGGCTCCTAGTAATGCTCACCATTTTTACCTCCATCTGCAAGTATTCTTTCACTACTATGACTTAACATTGCTCTCACCGCATCTCTTTCGAGAACTCTTTCATTGTTGACTTTTCCTTCGAGAGATCTAAAAAAGAGAGATAGTAACATCACTCTCCTATTTGTTCAAGGTGGATGGTGTGGACTCTGATTTGATTTGGGTATTCAGTCTTGCCACTAAGATGCTCATTTGACTATTTAATCTTGATAGGAATATGGCTATGACAAAAGAACAAGCAACACTTTCTTCGATTCAACGAACCTTGTGATAGGAGATTTTACTATGAGTGAGATAAATTGATGAAAGTGTGGGTTAGTGGGTTATGTTAAAGGATTAGTGTATTTAGGCTAGGCTGGGACTATCAGAACTTCAGTTTTCTTCAGGTTAGTCAGGTTCGACCCAAACTGACCAGACTTTAGAACCTAAACTGACCATACTTCAGTAACAATAAGATGGCCTAGGTCAAATCAACTTGAATTATAGTTTCCTTTTGGATCGACAGTGAAACATTTTATTAAAAGCAAAACAACTTAAAGAGCAGAACAAAAAAAAAAATGAAGAACCCTAAAAAACACTATTACCCAATCACATAATCCAGGCCTAGAAAAAGCTTATACCTAAAAGTCATGAAAGTAGTCCTATAATTACAGAAAGAATAATATTGGCTGGTTTTCACATCTCTTAATTGGTAATTTAATCCCTCATTTCAATCTTTTCAACTTGTTTTTCAATGCCAAACATTTTAGCCTTGAACCCAACCTTTTTTGCGTCTTCTTCTAATGCTTTATCTTGTAAAAATTCTCCAAAATATTCAATGCAAGTTTTTCACACTCATCTAATGAATATCATTAAGATTGGACGCCTTAGGCCTAGAATTACCAGCATAATGATGCCTTATTATAAAATTATCTACTCCCTTGTCAAGCCCACCAAAATTAAATGACCCATCAAACTTAGACCTAAAAGAACAATCAATTAGCCCAGTAAGAATTTTACCATATTCTTCATTACCAACCCTTCTTCCTTCTCCTCATTTATGTTTCTTCACCTCCCCAACCACCCCTTTTACTGTATCATTAGTGCACCACTTTTTCCTAAGAATACCAGTGAACGCTGATGCTTGAAGATCTCCTTCACCCATGCCTGACATTGCTGCGGTCTGAAATGATATCTTTTTCATCTACAACAGTTGCCTCATCACCAGCTTGCCTTCTTATCAACCTCTCTCTGTCACCAAGCATCTTTATTGACTTTCCATCAAATTTTGTTTATTTCTTCCACCAAAGTGTTGGCTGCATCTCCTATATTGTCTTTTTGTAGCCTAATCTAACTTTTCCTTGCCACTATGCTTCCGTGACCTTTTTTCCCAGTTTTATTTCAATCATTCTTAAAACTTAGAATATGCCACTCTTTCCTTGCCTCTACATGTTATGATCCTCTTTCCTCCTCCTCAGACACCAATACACCTCCACTAGTGGACTTGCCATTCAAGTAAGTTATCTCACAATGCCTCCACTTCATTTTAGATGACACCATCTTTCTACACCTTTAGAAAATTCATCACTAGTCCTTAACTTATCATAGCAGACCTTTAATCACAACAATCAACACTTGGATATTATAAATTGAACACTTAGGCACTATACAAACCTGAAACATATACTCAAACATGTAGATAAGGCACTAATTTAGATATTCAATCTAAAATACTAGACTTCAACCACCACAATTGGACACTTGGACACCAGACAAACTTTAAACATATAGTCAAATATATAGATAGGATAATCCCTTACTAGATTTAGACATTTAATCTAGTATACTAAACATTCAACCACTGTAATTTAACACTCGAAGACCACATTTGGACACTTATACACCATACAAAACTAGGACAATACTCAAACATGCAGAGAAGACACTTGCTAACCAGATGTAGACAATAAACCTATCACACTTGTTGACAAGATGTAGACAATAAACTTATCATACTAGACATTTAACCATTACAGATAGTGAATTTTTTCACTGTAAACATGGTACATGAGACATTGACTTATTTGGATCACAAAAGAATAGGAAACCATATAAAAGTTACTCAATTTTTCCAAATAAATATCTTTAATAGTAGAATGGTTATCTCATAATTAAATGTGAAATATGAATTGAAAAACTGCCTATCTACATCTACAAGTGGCTACTAGGCTGGTCGGACTTGGGTTGGGAATTGTGAACCTAGGCACGACTTGCCTATAGCCGGGTTGGGCCTAGGCTAGGTCCAAGCTGGGCTGGGTCATTTCAGTTTTCAGGAAAAAAAAAGTGCAAAAAAAAAAAAAATGGTTTCAAACATTTTTTGAGCTAATTTTGAATAACCATATTTTTATTTGAGGAAAATACCATTGCTGGTGTAAATTTTATTAAGGAAAAAGCCAAACGACACTAACATTATTTGGAACCTACCTTACACTTAAAAATAGTCTAGAGTTGTTTGGGGATGGGGGAGGGCATAATTTAGCCAATTTCTTTTTTATTGAATTTTTGAAATAGACAACTATAACCTAGAAATTGGTCAATCCGACATGGCTCGGGCACGGCCGATTTTGGGCTGGGCCAATTCGGTCTAGGTTGAAAGCATTTCTAGATAGGGCCGTGTTGACTTGGGCTCTTCTTATTCTCTAGGCCCATATTTAGCCCACATTCTTTCAAATCCAATTCGTGTTGGGCCGAGCCCGGGTTTGACCGATCTGGGCCAGTTTTACCTGAGTCAAGTTTGGGGAGGGCCTGGGTCAACCCAGGCCATTGGCCACCTTTATCTACATCACTTGAAAATGACATATAAACACTTACGTATGAGAAGAAGATACTCCCAACCTAATTATGACTTAACACTAATTGCTAACTTAAGGCACTATTCATGAACAGTGCTTTGGCTCTTTTTCTTTTTTTTTTTTTTTCCTTCCTTTTTTGGGATGCGATCATCTCTTTTTGAACATCAGAACCCTTTTCATATGGCTGTCAAATCTTAAGGGCCTACGTTGCAATTTCTCCAGTTTCAGCCTTTTAGTTTTCGTGTTGGTTAAAAGTTAAAACATGTTTTAGTCCTTAAATTTCTACTCTTTCACATTTTAGTCACTAAATTTGACAGGTGTTATGTTTTAGTCCCTAAACTTAATGACTTCTTATCTAGATTTTTTCTATTTGTTCTCTTGGTCCCCAATTTTTTTTTGTTATTTTTTATCTATTATCTTCTAAAGCAAAACATTGGTCACCATGATATGTTTAATTATTAGCTAAGCCATTTATTTTTTTTACCTTTATTAATTCAACTGTTAAACCCTTAATATCTAAATTTTTTTCCATTTCCTCTCTTAGAATCAAACTCTTTGTTAATTTTTTACTTTGGTTTTTACCCTTATTAAGTTAATGGTTAAAATAAATTAAACGTAATTTTGTTTTTTTTGGTGATATATTTTCATTATTGATGATTGAGTTTTAACATGAGTTATTTACTTTAAAAGCTCCATGGTTCAATAAAGTAATTTGGTCTATGATTGCTAAAATTGGACATGAATTTTTCTTAAAAAAAACTTCTAATTGATATTAAAAATTAAAATTTGAGTTGATAGGAGATGAAATTTTCTAGTGAACTATTTTTTAAAAACAAAAATTATACATCATTTTGAAATATGTATATTGCTATGTTTCATAGTGTTATTTTTTTATCATAACTAATCATTTTCATAATAAAAACATAACATAAAGAGAGCTCAATTCAAAATTAAAATTAATTAAAATTTAATTAATTTACATAAATTTATAAATGAGAATATTTTAATAATTTATTATAATTTAATAATAATTGCTGAATTCAATTCCTGTTCATGAACAGTTACATCTCTTTTGGGCTTTAAACAATACCTTTTTTTTTTTAACTTTTTCTTAAATAATGGTCTAACCCCTTCTAGCCTTTTATAGATTTTTTTTTCTTCTGTTTTGGTCCCTGAGCTATTTCCTCTAACAATTAGGCCTTGAGAGACAATATGAAGGCAGTGAAAGGTCGATAAATATGCAAGTATGGAGACTGTATTTGCAAATATATACATCCTCAACGCATGTACATGTAGTATGTTTCAATCATAACTAATTATTTGAATGATAAGAACACGATATAAAAAATGCCTAACTTAAAATTAAAATAAAGTAAGATTTTAATTTATTAGCATAAGTTTATGGCTAAGACTTTTTTAGTTATTTATTATTGATATTTATTTTAATGATAAATTTAAGAAAAAAATATCCAATACAAAGTGCGGTTAAAAAATAACCTCGCTTTATACTATGTTCTATTATATTCTAAAACCCGTTTTCCAATTACTATTCATTTATATAGTAAACTACAGTGTGTTTGTTGTTTTTCTTTATTATTATTTTGCTTAATATTGTGATATTATGTGACTAATGCAACACGCAGGCATTTTGTATCTCATTACAGTTATACTATATTTCTAAAGATGGACATAAGCTACTGTAGATGAATAGTGCAAAAGTAGAGTGAAAGTATACTATTCATCAGTAGTGTCACAGTTTTTTTTTGTTTTTTTGCTTTTTCTTGGACTAGATTGACTATTTTTTAAGTTAAGTCCACTTTTTGGCAGACGGATAGCATCTTGAGTGTAGTGTTGTAATTTTTTCAGTTTAAGTGTGTTTCACTTTTGGTTGTGGTTAAATGCGTTTTCTATCGTAGAAAATTTCTAACAATTTCCATATAAATCACTAAGTTTGACCAATGTTACGTTTTTGTCCCCAAACTTAATAATTAGTTAATATTCTTTCTATTTGCTCTCTTACTCCTTATTTTTTTTTTGTTTTTTTATGTAAAATTTTCTAATGCAAAATAAATTAAACACAATTTTTCTATTTCCATCATATGTTTTCATTATTGATAATTGAGTTTTGTTGCATGGCTTACTTTATTCAAAATCTTTATGGTTTAATAGAGTAATTTGGTCTATAATTGTTAAAACTGAAAGTGAACTTTTCTAAATAAATTTCCCAACAATATTAAAAATGATAATTTGAGTTGATTAGAGAAATTTTTTAGTTAATTTTTTTTAACAAGAAAAAAATATCCATCACTTTTAAATATGTATAATGCTACTTTTTTATCATGACCAATCATTTTAATAATAAGAATATAACATAAAGAAAACTCAACTCAAAATTAACATAAAGTAAAATTTTAATTAAAATTGATTTTAATGGTAAATTTATCAAAACAAATTACTCACTAGAAAGTGCAGGTTAAAAAAACCTAGTATATTCTAAAGATAAACATAGTTACTGTTGGATGAATAGTGATAATTGTTTTCGGTTGGTTGAGCCTAGTTGGTTTAGGTCATGGTCTAGCAGCATTTTTTTTTTTTTGCTTTTTTAAGGATGTGATTTGCTCTTTTTTGAGTTTTATCTCATTTCGTAAGGCGCTTGCCTTTTTGAAGGCCTATGTTGCAATTTTTGCGGTTTTTGACTGTCCCACATTTTTTCGGTTAAAATGCAATTTCATTTCCTAACTTTCTAATTTTTTCTTTTTTTGACCTAAGTTACGTCCGTGTTACATTTTAGTCCCTGAATTTTATAACTATTTAATTAAATATTCTATTTGTTCTCTTGGCCCCTAAATTTTTCTTTTTGTTGTTTTTTATGTACTATCTTCTAAAGTAAGACATTGGTGACCATAATTTTTTTATTTTTTTAGTTAAAATTTATTTATTTTTTAGTTAAACCATTTTTTTATCTTCATTAAGTTAATTGTTAAATCCTTAATGCCTAAATTTTTTCCATTTTTTTTGTCTTGAACCTAACTTTTTCTATTGATTTTCTTTATTGTTATTTTCTAAAATGAAGCTTTAATCATTATTTATATCATTATTCTTTCATTATTGATTATTAAGATTTGTAGCATCAATTATTTATTTCGAGCTCTATAGTTTAATAAAGCAATTTGTTCCATAATTGTTAAATTGGAGAGTAAATTTTTCTAGATAAATTTCTCATCGATATTAAAAATTAGATTTTGTGTTAATAGAAGATGAAAATTTTTATTAAATTATTTTTAATTAATAGACAAAATATGCATTATTTCAAAGCACGTAACGTGTTTTTTGTCGTACTGTTGTTATTAAAGTTTATTATAAAACATATCCACTACAATATGTATGTCACCAAACCTCTCCATTTGTTCTCTTTGATTTCTAATTTTTTTGTCATTTTTTATTTTATTTTAAAGGAAATATTGGTAACCATTATTTGTTTCTCTTGTGTTTCTCGTAATAACATTTTTTACTCCAGCCTCCACCTAACAAGATGTGAATATTATTTTGTTTCAAAATTACAATGGCTTAAACTTGAAAGCATATTTTTTTGTTATATCAAGTTTCTATGTCTTTTCATAAATTTATGTAATGAAAATATGAACCGACATAACGCGCGGCCTCCATGCATCTCGTTATATCTATATACTAGATAAAAGTTAGAAAGTACTATAGATGAATAGTGCAATAAGGGTTGGGCCAAAATGAACACAGGAGATTCTGAAGAAATGAAAGTATGAATTGTGGAAAAGGTCCCTCAGTTCTGGCACTTTAAATTACTGGTCTTCAAACTTTATTGTCTGTCATTTGACTTCTGAATTTTGCAGAATTGGGGCTTTAAGCTATTAGTTTTTGTCTTATTGGTCTTGAAACTTTGCTTCCTTGCAATCGGCCTCTCTAATAACGAGTTGCCGCAATAACTTGCGGTCGATTCATCTAGTGTCAAATCTGAAGTAGACATTATTAATACAGTGCCACACACCACCACCGACCGCATTACAATTTCCGTCTGCTGTACGTCCGCCACTTGGAGACGTTACACTATCCGAGTATCTCTGGAACATAAACTTTGAAGTGGTACAGCGAATCAATTTTTGGTTAGGGGTTCGATGAGCAGATCAATTAGAGTTTAAGACCCAAATTGTCATTTTAGCCATAAGTTCATCATCTCTATTGTCAGGGAGGGAAAGCTGAAAGCCTCCATAGCTTCGAAGAAGCATTTACCTACTGATCGAACCAGGTCGAAAAGTCATGCCGTTTCCGCTGGTCTTCCAAGAAGAACATTTGACGATGAGGACTCGTATCAGAAGCTTTCGAGTCTGGTAACGATGTCCGCAACCAGACGTCTAAACGGAAATCATGATTCCCTTGTTCACCAGGTAATGTCCAAGATGATCCAAAACCACCCTTTCGAGCCCAACCTTGGAGTCGCAACTGGAAATCCGTGGACCACGGCTTTGGTCAGTGATGTCTTCAGATCAATCCCGAGGTTCTTCTTCCAATCCCATCACTCCGTGGGCCGACAGAAGGGATTTCGCCACCGGGCCCCTTTGAAACAGAGGAATCTGAGGCAGGAACTGAGGAAGATAGATAACAATGTCCTTATTCTTGGTCCTGCTGCTTATAGAGAGCCTAAAAGAGTGAACTTGGGAATGGATAAGGCGATGCAGTTTTACAGATGGGTCGAGAACCATTTCGGGTTTATCCATGATGAGATTACTTGTAGAGAAATGGCATGTGTTTTGGCTAAAGGGAATAGATTAAAGGATCTTTGGGATTTTCTCAAAGAAATGGCCAGGCAAGATGATGGAGGGATTGTTACCACTTCGACTGTTACCTGTTTGATAAAAGTCCTAGGAGAAGAAGGGCTAGTTGACGAGGCAGTGGCTGCTTTTTATCGAATGAAACAGTTTAGATGCAAGCCTGATGTTTACTCGTATAATGTGCTTATCCATGCTCTGTGTAGGGTAGGGAAGTTTAACAAAGCTAGGTTCTTGTTGGAGCAAATGGAGTTACCAGGCTTTCGATGCCCTCCTGATGTATATACTTATACCATATTGATCAATTCTTACTGCAAGTACAGTATGCAGACTGGATCCAGAAAGGCTATCCGGCGAAGATTGTATGAGGCGAACCACTTGTTTCGGGTTATGCTGTTCAAGGGCTTTGTACCAGATGTTGTTACTTACAACTGCTTGATTAATGGTTGCTGTAAGACTTACCGAATTGAGAGGGCACTGGAACTTTTCGACGATATGTACAAAAGGGGCTGTGTCCCGAATCGGCTTACTTATAATTCCTTCATTAGATACTTCAGTGCTGTTAATGAAATCAACAAGGCGGTTGAGATGATGAGGAGAATGCAGAAGATGAATCACGGGATGCCCACAACAAGTTCCTACACTCCGATTATACATGCTCTCTGTGAAGCCGGGAGGTTGTTGGAGGCTAGGGATTTCCTTGTCGAGTTGGTTGCAAGCGGATCGATTCCTAGAGAGTATACATATAAATTAGTGTGTGATTCTCTAAACTCCGTGAATGAGTCTGACCTACTAGATGATGAGCTGCACAGGAGGGTAAAGGATGGCATAGAGAGAAGAAGTAAGCAAGTGATGAAGCTGAAAGTGAAACCTATCAAGAGTCTGAGGACAATGGAAAGGACTGAGATGGAAGTTTAAGGAAAGCAGAATACAAGTTGGATGATACATTACCCTTCTCATGTAGATTTTGGGCATGTTCTAACTATAAAGGATTGGAACCTGTTCGAATCCTCACAAGCAGGATATATGCACCATTAACGCATGCTCCACTGCATTGTCAACAGTGCCGGATGTTTTTGAAGTCGGTGTGTGGGTTATATATAGGCGTGATCTGAAGGATGAAGTTATTGAGAAACTGGGGAGAATCCTAGCTTTTACTGAAGGTCTTGGAGATAATCAGCAATATAAGGCTACTTAGCTGTGTAGACTGCAGACTCAAGCTCAGGTCCTAAGCATAGGTTTCTTGTGGGTTTGGTTCATAATGTAGGCCTGCTGACTCGGCGTAAGACGAAGAAATGGGGGATCCAGATGCCAAACAGGTACTACGCATATGGTCAAAATCAAGAGAACATTAACCATCTTTTTCCTCAGCTGTACGCTTGCTACTCGTTCTTGGAATGACTGACTGGATTGGTTGAGACTTGAGATCAGAAAGGAGAGCTGGTGCCTGGAGGGCAGAATTCCACCAGTTCATCTTGGAAATAGAGGTGGCCGGTGGGCTGATCCGGACTAGACTCGGCCGGCCTGGCCCTGCCGGCTTCGGTTGGGAATTCTGGACCCGGGCACGGCCCGTCTCAAGGCGGGTTGGGCATGGGCGGGGCCAAGTTTCCTAATTTCAGCAAAAAGTGTTGAAATATATTTCAAAATATTATTTGAGTGTAATTTAATTGAACATGTTTTTATTTGAGGAAAAACACTACCACTGGTGTAAATTTTATTAATGAAAAATCAAATGACATTTACATCATTTGGAACGTGTCTTACAATTGAAAATGACAAAATATTTCAAAAAAAAAACCAAAAAGTAAAAGTAAAATTGGTTTTTAAAAAAAATGAACAAATCCCAATGCGGGAGGAGGAGGAGATGGCACCCTCACCGGAATTTTTCCCTCGTGCCGCCATCAGTGATACAAAAAAATTATAGGTAGAGAAAATATTAGAAGAAGATTAGGAGGAGGTTAAAAAAATATTAGTGGAAGATTAAGAAAATGAGTGAGAGCTAGTAGTGAAAATGAGAGAGTATTGTAGATGAAGATTAGAGAAAAGAGCTTTGGAGTGGGGAAGGGGGTTGCCTATTTATGGGATAGGAAAAAATATGGTTTGCTAAAAAAACCGTAAAAAACTAGTCGTTAATAATAGTTTGAGGGGTCAAAAAATTTATGGCTTAAAAAAAACTTTGGAGCCGTTCGGGGAGGGCTGAGTGCAATTTTGTAATTTTTTTGAATTTTGAAATGGTTCCCTAGAATGGTCAACTCGACTTAGCCAGGGCGGGTTGGGTTGGGTTGTGCTTGTTGTTGGGCTGGGCCGTGTTCACTCGGGCTTCCCTCTTTCTCCTAACCCCTATTCATCCCTGCCTGATGTCAAGTCCATTCCATACTGGGTCGAGCTTGTGTCTGACAGAGCTAGGTTGAGTTTGACCTGATCCAGGTCTAGGACTAGATTTGGTCAACCAGGCCCACTGGCCATCTCTACTTGAAAATCATAGGTAAATCTTTCTTTTACTTGTGTTCTCCTCCCTCAGTTTTTTGTTCAAGGATCGACAAAAATCTGAAAGCTTTTTAAAACAATGTTTAGTTGATTCAATATGATTCAAGTGTAAGGCTGGGTATGATTCAAGTATCTTTTAAAAAATGAAAGCTTTACAGTTGCAAACAAAAAAAAAAGACCAAAAAAAGGGGAAAAAAAAGGTTCAGATCCTACAGAAATCAACATTAGATCGTGTTTATCTCTCAACTTGTCATTTTCCTATGTTCACCTGTCTATATTTGGAAATGTACCATGATGTTATTGCGGAGAGCAATTGAACTATGAGCTCATGTGTAAGGGGTCATTCGTTTGAATGCATAACACACCCAAGCTTCTTAAAAGGAGCATACTCTCCTCTCTTTCAAACCATTTTCTTTTGTTGTCTCTTTCATTATTCTCTGTCATTTTCAGCAATACTCGGACTTTGTTCTGGATATAGCTGATTCTCTTTCAATTCTTTTATTCCTTGACTAACCTTATTTGATGCTATTTATCGGATTTTATGGTAGATGAAATCTCTTTCAAATCTTAGTATTTTAAAGTGATTAAAAAATCTCATATGGTAAATCTTCAATTGAAAATGAGCAATGATAGATCTAAATTTTCTCTTGAATTCATCAGAATCTCAATTCTATTGGGGTGTTCTCATGCTTGGTAACAGATATGGAGACGATTTCATATAATAAAGTTAGTCTTTATTTTTTAGGTTTTATAGGTAATCTTTTTTTGTTTTTATATATAGTCTTGTTTAGGCCTTTGATCTCTGATTGGTTCTTATACTGCTTGATTATTATTGGTTTGGTTTGGTCTTTATCTCAGTTTTTTGTAAGTTTGGTATTTCATATTTATTCTAGTTTATCTAAGAGGTGTGGTTTAATTTGATTTTTTTCCTTTTATTTGATGTCGCAGAAATGAGTAGTTTTTTTATGGTTAGTTTTATGTTCTTGCTTTTCTTTGAGTCTTATGTTGTTATTGATTTGTAAGATACTAGTTGACTCACTTTTAATTGAAATGAAAAATCTTGTAAAAAAAAAAAAACATGTTTTGATAAATCTAATAATCACTTAAATAATTTGTTTCCTTAAAGTAATGAATTTTTTTATAAATGCTTTTTCTTATCCAGCTTAAAGAAGAATTTTTAAAGAATATTTTTTATTATAGATGTTTTGAAAGTGTTTTTCAGCTTTACTTTATAGCATTGCCGTTTGGGGAATCGTGAATGAATGGCCGAAGTTAATGCATTTACTACTGACCCGGAATAGCTGAAACGGCCTACTGCTCATCGAATCGTGGGTTCTGATTGCGAAATCAATTTGACCGCCGACAGGGATGCCGATGCCATCACAACGGCCGGAGATGAATTGTGTTCCAATCTTTTATTGAAGTAAATTAGCCACCATCGTATCTTCGGCTGCCTCCACCCTGGCCGAATCTCTACTGTTGTTCGAGGACAAAGTGATTCGACTCCGTCATGACCACGGTGGAGAAAGAGGAGGAATGAGATTCTTCTCCCAAGGGCACAGACCGAAATCGAGGGATCCTATCAGCGTAGAAAGAGGAGGAATGAGATTCTAAAACCCCAGAGCCTTTAGCCGCCTAGTAGTGTTGAACGGACAGCGATTCGATGAGGGATCCTATCAGACACGAGAGTGGCGAGAAATCGAGGGTATCTGGCCGACAAACCAGAGGTGGCGGCTCGCCGTGAGAATCGGTAGAGTAAAGGTTCAGTGAGATGGTTCGAGGAGATCGTGGCAGAGCTCGCGGTAGAGACCGAGTAGTTGGAGATGCACCACGAAGGAGAGAAGAGGAAGATGAGGCATCGTGGAGTTAGCGCATAAGTTTGGGGGTCAAATTATTGAAATAAGAAGGCGAGGGGTAGAACACTAGTTTTTCTTTTTTTTTGTTTTAACAGATCATTAACCGAGTTAAGGTTGGAGGGGTCAGCATAGATATGTTAACTTTTTAGGAGGGTAGTTGTAGGTATTTGAAACAACGAGGACAAAAATCAAGGTTTCACCAAACCTCAGGGTTTTTTTTAGTTTTCCCATAATAATATGAATTCAGGCCTAAAAAGTAGAATTGGCAAATTTAGAGCATTTTCTCTCCATTCGCGCTCTCATTTTTTTATGGGTTCGTGAATTGAAGTGGCGCTCATTATCTGGATTATGGAGCATTGCGTTTCATCTTTTTTTTTTGTCAAGTAACATCCTCAACACTGATTCTACTTTCATTTTCTTTTCTTTTCTTTTTTTTTTGGTAATCATAATTTCATTAATGTCTGGGACGTTGAGTTTGAAACCAAATAGGACTTGCCACATCAAATTTCTCAAGAGTAAATTGAAAAAATGATCCTTAACCTTTAACTATTATTTCATTTTAGTCCCTAACCTATTGAATATTTTGTTTTGGTTCTAAATCTATTAAAAAGTTTCATTTTAGTCCTAAATTTATTAAAAATATTTCATTTTGTTCCCCATTGGATGAAATATGTTAACTTAAAATATTTATTTGATAAAAAAAAATTTAGATCATAATTTAAACTATTCGATAACTATCTTACAATAAATTTAATTTATATAATAATCTTGTTATAGTTAATAGAAAATTCAAATAATCTTTTTTTTAAAATGAACTTATTTTATTTAGGAAGAAAACACTATTAATTTAAATTTTCTATTTGCTATAAAAAATACTAAATTGTTTAAATTTACTAAAAGATAATTATCAAATATTTAAATTACAATTTCAAAAGTTTATGTTACACAGTTATTTTGAGTTAATAAATTTCATCATGTGAGGGACCGAAATAATTTTAAAGATTTAGGGTTAAAATAAAATATTTAATAGGTTAGTGACTAAAATGAAATGAAAATTAAAGGTTTGGGATTATTTATCCAATTTTCTCAATTTCTCAATCGCCACGCATATTGCTGTTGTTTTCTTTTGGCATTTTTTTTCCTGTTTATTTACTGTCACTTGCAGAGGGGACGACAAAAAAATTATTGGAGTCTTATATAGATCAGGGATTGGGGCACGCTGTGGGCCAGCCCTACAGAATATATATAACAATTTATATTTTTGTCAAGCTGCTTTAAGATAAGGGCCAGTTTGTTTTCCTTTTTCAATTTTGCAGTACGCGTTTTGGTCAAATCTCGTTTTTGACCGGGAGAGCATATCATAAAAGGGTAAAATTCATATTTAGTCCCCTAACTTTAAGGGTCATCCTAATGTGGTCCCTTAACTCAAAAAGTAACTATTAAAGTCCCCTAACTAAACTCGCGTGTCCTATTCTGGTCCCTACCGTCAGTTAAGACGTTAATTCGGATGGAAATTGCCTACGTGGCACCCCAACTGCCACTTGGCATCATCTTTTATAACAATAAGTGATAAGACTGAAAGGATAATAAATCTATAGGTAGAATAGACACAGATGAATAATCCTAAGGACCCAAAACATAATTTAACCCAATCTTCTTCTTCTTCCCCAATCTTCTTCGTCGATGAGCAAGATCTCATCGATTTGTCTCTGCAACTCAACTCCTCCTCCGACGAGGAGAAGATTCCACTGGAGCTGGAATCCAAGCACTTTCAGCCACTGCAGAAACAACCCAGGAAGCGTGGTCGTTTCCAGTGGAAACAGGAACTATAGACGAATTCAATAGAAGTGAAGCATCCAGAAGCTTCTCCGTTGCAGGCCTCGGTGCCACAGAAGAAGCAGCATCGAAATTACTTTCGGTCGATGACTTTTTAGTCTGGTTAGAAAGCGATGGAGTTGCGGAAGATAAAGCACTGAGGTTTCGATCCACTGATGCCATTTTCGTCTGGTTAAGAGGCGGCGGAGACGGCTGATTTGGGGGTCGTGGGGATGGTTTTCCGCCGAGTTCGGCCTGCTTGCTGGGCTCGGAAGCTTCGTCATCCGAGGAGGAAGCGTAGTCTACTAGAGACATTTTGTCTCCTCTTTGCTATTCCAATTGCAATTTCCTCTTCTGCGATTTCACCCTCATCAAGAAAACGGTAGCTCAAAAGGCTTCTTCCTAAGCCATTTCTTGTTCCTTGGGAACAAGCCTTTTGAACAGAAGAACACTTTGGGAGCTGGGAGTGGGAGTTTTGTCTGTCTGAATGAGGATAAGAGCAGGAAGTTGTCTGAGAGGGAGAAATCGCCAAGAAGAAGGCGCCCGGCGAGCGACTCAATGTCTGCCTTGCCCAGCAAATTTAAACGCCGCCGCCATCGAATTGCAGGACCACCGTTTGTTGTTGGAGTTGCGTAGGATGGCCTGGGTTAATGTTGTTTTAGGTCCTTAGAATTATTTACTTGTGTCAATTCTACCATGATATCTATTATTATTTCAGTTTTGTCACTTGTGTTTCATAAAAGAGGATGCCACGTGGCAGTTGGCGTGCCACATAAGCATTTTCCATCTAAACTAACGATTAAACTAACAGTAGGGACCAAAATGGGACACACTAGTTAAGTTAGGGGACTTTAATAGTGGCTTTTTGAGTTAAGGGACCACATTAGGATGATCCTTAAAGTTAGGGGACTACATATGGATTTTACCCTATAATAAAATCAGGGCTACAGTTTTTAGGTTATTTACAATAGATTGCCACTATCCCATAGCAGGGACGTAGCCAGGATTGCCTGGGGGGCGGGCCGAGGCGAACGCGTATGTGACCATATAATTCACCGACCGTTGATTCTACTAAAGTTTAGGAAACTTACAATTATTTCATGAGGTTTATCATAATTTATAATTTATTTCTTTTTAATTTTGAAAGCTAATACTCTGTCTCATATTTTTTTTATATTGTTTAATAATAATTTCTAAAATTATAATTTAAATTATACGATAATCATCTTTTAGTAATTTCAATCTCTTTCATATTTTTTTTATAGTTAATAGGTATTATAAATTATTAGTTTTTTCTTTCTGTAAATGTAATTTTTTTCTTGTAAATGCATATTAGTATTTTTTTACAGTCAATTAGCTACAAAAAAAAAATAAAAAAATTTTTAAAATTTTTGGAAGATTAATATTAGCTATTTTAAGTTAGGGTTTTAAAAGTTGTTGTCAGACACTGTAAAGGAAAGATGATGTAAAGTATAGGTTTCTGAAAATAGAGGGGACAAAGAATAGGTTAGACCAAACCATAGGGGGGGTTTTGTAATTTTTTCACTAAAATTTTTTATTTGCGTTAGACATTTAAAAAAGGATAAAATCCACCAAAGCCCATCATTAATTTTATAATTTACAAACAAGTACTCAACTTTAAAATTTTTATAATTTTATATCATACTAACTACCACTAATAAATGATTCTGAAAAATCTAGGGGGGCCGGGAGCCCCTTCCCAACCCTATATAGCTACGCCCCTGCCTCTCATCCTCCTCAATCAGCATTTCCAGGATCTTTTCCTCCACCACAGTTGCAATTCTGTCACTGTCTTCATCTAGCCCATTAAATCTATCAACTCCCCTCATTGCAAACCCATTTCAACCAAAAGCATTGATGTCTTCGAGTATCCTATGATCTACTAAAGGGAAGCTTTCAAAAATTTGAAACTCAAGCTTCTAGTTTTGTCGATAGGAAAACAGTGTGTCTTGGAGAAGCATGTGCAGAAGAGCAGCAATGAGGGCTATGCCTATCAGGTGTTTAAGATTGAGACTGACAAGATCACCAACTGGGAGGAGACAGACCACTGCATCACCACTTATGGCTTTGACTCTCGCTTCTTTGGCATCTCCTTTTGTTCCTTGCTCGATTCTCGCTTCACCTCAAAGCTTTGCCCCCTTCCCTGCTATGACACTTGTAATGACTCCCTTCTAATTCTTGATCCAACATAGGGAACAAATTAAATTATTTTGTTGTGACGTGGGCTAATTGTAATAACAATGAACTAGAAGGAGGGGTTTGTAAGAATGGTTAGTTTAGGACCAAAGCATATGCAAACCACGTGATTATTTGATGAAGAAAACGCGAAAACAGGCATGCATACCTTCCAAACAAACTGGCCCTAAGTAATCATGTCAAATTTCACGAAATCATCAAAATTACATATATACTCACACATCTTAAAATGTAGAAATTTACAAAACCTGATATTAGATATTTGTACATCATTTTTTTTTTGTTTTCTTTTTTTTTTCTCTTCCTATATATTCTTTGTTGTTTGTTTTTTCTAGTTCATATATATTCTCTTTGATGACTAGTCAATCCTCATGTTTCAATTATTGCATCATCAAATAGTATATGCTCTTTTATTCTAGACTCATATTACTTATTGTTTGTCCAACATACATTTATTTGTAAAAAGAACATTTGCATAGTTGAAAAAAACTTATATTTAGTGCAAAAGAACATATTCAATATTCTTATGTTTATTTTCACACTACTGGTTTTCATGCTCTTTTGTTTCTATTCTTTACCAGTTTCTCTATGTTCTTTTATACATTGCTATTTATTCTTTTATTAAAAAAAATTTCCCGGTTCTCATGTATAAATGTTATGTTCATTTTCAGTCTTTATATGTTATTTTATGCATTGTTGTTTATTATTTTTCTATTCCTATGTATTTTTTTATGCCTGGTGTGTTCTAAGTTTTCATTATTTTGTCATTGAATAATATCCGTTCTTTTGTTTTCGACTAATTATTACTCTTTTCGTTTCATAAAAATTGACTCTTTTACTATTCATAGTAATTAATTTATAATTTTATTTCTTTCAAAATTTATTATAAAAATATAAATATTTTATATGAAAATGAAAATGAAACTTTAAAGATTATAGTTTCTAAATATCATTTTTAAGAATTTTTTTTTCAATACATATTAATATAAATATATTTAGGTCAAACTTCAATAAAAAAATGTAAAATGGTCAATTAATACGAAGTGAATGGAGTATTACCTATTATTTATCTAACATACATTCATTTGTAAAATAACATATATTTAGTGTAAAAGTACATATTCAATATTTTTATGTCAGTTCTTACACAACTAATTCTCATCCTCTTTTGTTTCTATTTTTTTTAGTTCCTATATATTCTTTATGTATTATTATTTGTTTTTTTATTAAAAATGAATAAGAAAATATGAGTAGATGAATATGTTATTTAATTTTTAGCTTTTAGTCATGACTTTATTTCTTTGTGGATCCTTTGTTCATCAAGTTAAATTTCATGCTTATTCACATTCAAATTATGTGGTAACATTCTAAATGAAGATATAGATACAGAACATAATTCTCTTGTTAGACACACAAACCACTGTACAAAAAACACATTAAATTAATTAGTTGGGTTAAGTTGAAGCAAGTTGGCGTCCCTAAATTTTAAGGAACTAACTTTGGATTTTATGGTGAGCAGTGGTTTGTAATATAATTTGCTCACTTCCATTTTAAAACTCTACATTTTTAATATTGGCACTGCTAGGTATGCCATACCTAATATACTGTGATGTTTATTATTATCGGTTTTATAAAATAAATATTAAAGTAAAATTTTAAAGTAGAATGCCTTAAAATACATTTTATACTTTTTTATTTGTATTCTATTTATTTTAATAATAATTTAATAATATAAAGAAAATACATATGTAATAATAAGTACTATATTACATAGACATAAAAATGAAATATATAGAAAACAATAATTATTATTCAACAAAAAAACTAATTCACTCAGTATAAGAGAAACATACTCCAAAAAAATATCTGTTTTAATTATATTTTGTCATTTTATATTCATGGGACATTGATATGTATGATTTAAAATGAAATAAGAAAAAATTATATTTTTATTATAATGTACCATGATATAGTATTGATATATATACCTACAGTATAATACAGTAAAATGCGGTAAACTGTAAGAAAAGTGAAAAAAAGAGTCAGTACTGAAAATACTAAATAAGCTTATAAAATACGAAAACATGTGTATCTGAATCTGATACCCGCAGTTTACTACGTTGGTGGTTTTTAATTACATTTGACAAAGTGTAGGTTTTTAAAAGAGAGGAGCCAAATGTAACTTATCCCAATTATTTGGGGTTTTCTGAAATTTAACCCCACCAAAAACTTCGTAGCTGTTTGTCTACGCACGTGCCCTTTTGACCCAAATCAATCACTCCCAGGAAGCTTCCAAAGCCCCTCGTTTGCTTTGCTCGCTCAGCACCAGCCCTAATCTTCCTCTCACTGTCGCACTTCCAGTGTCCGATTTTCTACTGCCAATTGATCTACCAGCTGCTGCGAATTGGACCCAGCTCAAGGAATTCGATCAGGGTCTTGAGAGTTTGAGGTGGGTTTTGTTCAGTTCAGTTCTGTTCCGCTTCTTTTACTTGTTCCTGTGTTTGGTTGTGCGTAAGTGGTTTATATGATGCTCAAGTTTGGTGTTTGAACTTGGATGGAATTGGTTTAGGCGTAAATTTTGTTCTGTTCTTTGCAAAATTGGGAATTTCTTGATAAAAATTATTTTTCGTGATCATGGACTTTGATTTCGGTTGCTTGTCGGATAATCAGGAAACAGTGAAATGAGTTAAATAGACTTTCTGTATGCTTTGTTACTTGCTGGGTTTTGTTGATTTTAGTTCCAATTTAGTAATCCAGCTCAAACAGTGGAACTGTAGACTTTGGTTACTTTTGCTGTTGACCTGCTAACTAATCAATACTGAGAGTTCTGTTAATTTTCATTTGCTAGCGCATTGATTGGATTTTGGTTGACAGTGAGGAGTAGGTGGACAAAAATGCCAATGCCAATGGCAGGGCATTCTTCTCGAGTGGACACTTCAGAGCTCAGATATCAGATCGAGAGAAAGCTCGGGCATTCAAGAGCTGAGAAATATTTTACCTTGCTTGCAAGATTTTTGAGCCTCAAGATAAGCAAAGCAGATTTTGATAGGTTTTGCATCAGCACAATTGGAAGAGAAAACATTGGGCTTCATAACAACCTTTTAAGATCAATTGTCAGGAATGCTTCGCTTTCCAAGAGTCCTCCACCAAAAGAGAATAAAGCAGAAGGCTTTTTGGGTGTCAAAGTGGCTAACGGCTTCCATAGAAGCAACCATCACTCACTGTGCAAAGATTTTCCGCTATCACCCCGCAAGGGCAGGACACCTAATCTTCGTGATCGAAAGATGAGGGACCGCCCCAGTCCATTAGGCCCCCATGGGAAAAGCCATAGTATTGCTTGTGAAGATGCAGTTCCTATTAATCAAAAACAACAGAGTGCTACTGAGTTACTTTCTTTGGGTAGCAAACCTCCTGGTTCTGTGGAGGATGGAGAAGAAGTTGATCAATCTGCAGGAAGTCCAGGTGTATATAGCAGGAGTCCTGTTACAGCTCCACTTGGAATTTCCTGGAATGCCAAAGGGTCAGCAAAAGTTCTGCACAATGGATTCGCCTCTGGTAGTTCCATTGATACTTGTTATTACAGCGGGGAGTTACCTGATACCAATTCTTTAAAGAAGAAGTTGGAACTCAAGCTGCAGAGAGAAGGCTTAAAAATGTCGGTAGATTGTGCTAATCTGTTGAATAATAGCCTTGATGTTTATCTTAAGAGGTTAATAAAACCCAGTTTGGAATTGGCTGGTTCAAAATCCAGAAAAAAACAATGTTGCCAAGGTTGTGAGTGTTCTGTACCACGGATAAATGGAATATGGCCAGTGAGATGTCCACATATACCTAGTGGCTCAATCACTACATCACTGTTGGACTTTCAGGCAGCCATGGAGCTTGATCCTAAGATTCTTGGAGAAGACTGGCCAGCACATATGGAGAAAATTTGTCTATGTACAGCTGAAGCTAGAAGTGAAAGTGATTAGGGAACACAATTTTGGTGCAATATGAGTTCCATTGTACCAATATTGAGTTATAATAATCAAACAGTTCCCTCTGACATCGATCTTTATATCAACTTCCTCCAGCAGCGAAATTATAGACAGATGGTAGTTTATGCGATTCTGAAGTACATAGTTATAAGGTTGCCAGAGATTGTGTATAGGTCAGGGATTGACACATTGACTCGAGAATAACAAAGTTTAGAGCTGACAGTTATTATTTTTATAAAAGTCTACTGTTTACTGTGAGTCGTATCAGTACAAAAGGTGCTCTTGATTGTCTTTGATCTCTTTATTTGTGAATAAAGCTAACTATTGATAAGTTTTTGAGTTTTTTATTTTTACTTTTGTCTACTTCTTACTGTTGCTTGATGTAAACTTTTCTTGTGCTAAATAAAATAATTGCATTTCTTTATCCAGAGTAAAAAAGGTTGTTTTTTAAGAGTTTTCTTTTCTTTTCTTTTTCCTATTTTGATGGAACCATCACCACCAGGAAGGGCAAGGACCTGCTTCTAATTAGGTTGGTGGGTAAAATTGATTGTGAAATGCAGAATGATGTCAAAGTTCAGTTTGTTGGAATATCTCTCTATGAAGGCGGATGTCTGTTCATTTCTGTGACGGGCTAGTTGCATTCTATAACTGGATGATTAGTTGGACCTACATGGTTCATTGGCATTAAGAAATTTTGAACCATCTCATTGTTATCTCATTCTTGACTCTGGATTTTTGTGCACACGGAACATGGAAGACAACAAAATTGCAGATCACTCCATCATGGGAAGGTGGCACATATGCAGAGTAAGTGGTCCTTGGGAATAATCTACCAAAAAAGGAAGACAAATGCTGAAGAAGGTCGAACTTGTTCAGATTAATCTCTTCATCTA
Organism: Aquilaria yunnanensis; assembly: GCA_039654915.1. Taxonomy (NCBI): domain Eukaryota; kingdom Viridiplantae; phylum Streptophyta; class Magnoliopsida; order Malvales; family Thymelaeaceae; genus Aquilaria; species Aquilaria yunnanensis. The sequence continues at coordinate 93,981,407 of CM077598.1, read as the reverse complement.
GTGCCCAAACAGTGAATTGAACAGTGTATGTGTTAGTCACTTTTATTTACTTAGTTCTGCTCTGTTGTTTCCTAATTGTTTCTTCTGCATGCTAGAGAACGTATGAGAACTGTTTACCTGCTACGTAAGCTGAACATGTGATTACAGTTTTAATGTTCTTGTTATTTTGATAAACCTTCCTAAAATTGAAATATCACCATTCATTGTACAATCCAGACACATCTCAGTCTTGGTTTTTGTTTCAAATGTAACAGCTGCTTTGGCCCGCCTCACTCTGTTTCTGAAGATCTATCTGTCGATGCAAGCAAAGCACTTTCAGTGAACTGCAAACAGCATACTTCTTGTGGTACCTATCTCTAGTTATATGGCACAATTTCTTAACAATATGCCTGTAAATTCAACCTTTTACCACATTGCTGTTGCAGGAAGTATAACAAATTACAAGTTCTGGGTTCAAAAGTGGTGCTGATTATTCCCTTTGTGCTGACAGTATGGTTGTTTTGCTCTTACACAAGTCCTCTCAGCAGTTGATTTTTACGTCCACCAATTCTGAAGCAGGAAACTATATGCCATAGTAGCAGCTCGCATCTGAGCTAAAATTTGTTCCTAGTGCGTTGAATAGACATGGGCTATGCAGGTTGCTATGCTTCAGGCAGGAATAGTAATATGGCAGTCTTTGACTAAAATGAACGGTGTGGTACTGCAGACCTGAAGCAGCATTCAAAAAGAAAGAGAGAAAGTTCTATTGCTACCCCCACACCTCAGCTGAACCAAATGGTTTTTTAATTGTTTGATATCTTCAAAACTTTTATTGGCCGCAGGATAGGAAACCTACAATTAGCTTACTCAGGATTGCAGAAATTTTTTTAACTTTTTACGATTAAGGAATTTAATTAAAAATTAGAATGTGTTGGAAAAAAATTAAGAAATGCAATATGCTAAAATAAAAGTGCCAAGCGAAAAAAAATTCCTGGGGAAAAAAATTCGGTGCCTAGGCAAAACAATGATAATTTGGTTTTGGGTAAACCATGTTTATCAACCAATGTCATGTTGCTCTGTTCAGTATAAAATTGTCGCCAAAGTCCTTGCCAATAGACTGCAGCTTGTTCTCCCCTTGATTATTCATTCTAGTCAGCTGCTTTTGTTAAAGGAAGACTCATTGTTGACAATATTCTTCTTTGTCATGAGGTTGTGAAATGGTATGGGAGCAAGTCTGCTTCTCCAAGAATGTTGCTCAAACTGATATTAGCAAGGCATATGATACTGTTTACTGGGAATTATTTATTTATTTATTTATTATTATTATTTTTTTTTTTTGCATTTGTTGGGCTTTTCTCCTAAATTTGTTACATAGATTATGCTGTGTTGGGTCCCCTTATCATTCTATTGTCCTTAATGGTGCTTTGGATGAATTTCTCAAAGGTAAGAGGGGTCTTAGATAGGGTGATCCTTTGTCACCGAATCTCTTTGTAACTTTGTTATTGTCATGCACCATCTCTCTGGAGCTGTCTCCAAAATGTTCTCAGAAAATTATATTGAATTTCATCCTAAGTGTGATAGGATGGAGTTGTCTCATATTCTTTTTGCTGATGATGTGATGATCTTTGCAAAGGCAAATGAGAAATCTGCTTCTGGTATGCTATCTGCCTACAACAGTTCTTGAAAGCTACTGGTTTATTTGTTAATGAGCTTAAGAGTAATGTGTTTATTGCTGCAGCTGATGCTGGTACTGAATCTGCCATTTTAAATATCCTCAAGATGGAAATCTACTCTCCCTGTTAAATATTTGGGTTTTCCTCTTATTGATGTCAGATTGCAGGCTAAAAATCGTAAGCTTTTGGAGGAAAACATATCTCATTCGCTTGAATCATGGTCTGCTAAGTTCCTTTTACATGTTGGCTGTTTCCAACTGATTAGGGCTGTCATTTTTAGCATTCAAGACTACTGGTCTTTCCCTATTCCAAAATCTGTTTGTCTGCTATTGACAAAAAACTAGATCTTTTCTTTTGTCTGGAACTATTAATTCAAGGACCGACCCTGTTGCTTGCTTAGAGCTTGCCCTAAGGGAGGCTGGGTCTATACAATCGGGTCTAATGGAATTTGGCATCTGATGGTAAGAAGTTTTGGAGGTTGATTTATGAGAAGGAAACTTTGTGGATTAGATGGATTAGTGCCTATTATATAAAGAATAGAGACATTTGGTCCATTTTACCTTTTATGTGACTCTTCAGCCATTTGGGAGCATTCTTGCAGGAAAAGTTGTGTGGATCTATTTACTAATGATCAGTTGTGAAGAGCTGGTAAATTTTCTATAGCTGCAAGTTATCTTCATGTTATAGAAAATTATGATCATATGCCTTGGGAGAAGCTTGTTTGGGGGCCTATGCATATTCCTAAACATTCATTCATTGGTTGGCTTGCTCATAATAGATTGGCAGCTAAAGACAGGCTTGAGAGATTTTGTTCTATTGATAATGAGCTTTCTCCTCTATGTTTTGCTGCTGCTGAAGCCCATGATCATCTGTTCTTTATGTTTCCAGTCTCTAATCTAGTTGCAAGGTAAACCACCTATTCTTAAAGCATTCTTTGCTCGTACTTTTGGGATCAAATGTATGTGGGAATGCTTCAGGTGTACAGGGGGAAGTCTCTAAAAGGCTAACATCAGAAGAGGTCTTTTTGCTCCTTGGGTTTATATGGTTTGGTCCCGAGAGGAACTTAAAGAGTTTTCGACAAGGTGGCCAGAGGGGTGGATGATATAGTGCATGAAGGCTGCAGGATGTTTGAGATTAGGAGTCAGATTGCTTTTAGGTTCTGTTTTTTAAGTAGGTTGTATTATGCTGTTGATTACAGGGTTAGGTTTTGTTTTTCTTTATTCTTGATCTAGGCTTTGGATTATATCTTTCTAAGTGCTATTGGACTGTGGAGCACACGGTGTGGGCAGTAGTTGGTGTTGCACCCAGATTTACTTGATCACTTGATGATTATTGGGTTGCCATGTCTTTGGATGAACTGAAAATGGTCTTGAACTCGTGGTGCTTTACCGGCCATAATCAGTGTCGGCGGCGGTGTGAGTGGTGTTGTTGGACTATTAAATACTTGTCTTGCGTAGTAGACTTCAGCTTCAAGGTGTCATTGTGTGTCAGTATTCAATCTTATTGCTAGTATTTTCCCTATTCGAAAAGCTGTTTTGGACTTTATCAAAGGAAAATTCTTGTCCTTTTTGTGGACAGGCTGTGTCAGACGAAGCAAGCAAGCTATGGCTTGGGCTCAGGTTTGCTTGCCCGGAGATCAGGGAGGGCTTTGAGGTGTTAATTCAATGTGTGGGATGAGGCAGCTGATGGTAATAAGAAAACATTTTTATGGATCTTTTAGAATTGGCCTAAATGACTATTGCTCCTCAGACTATGGTGATGTTAGACAGTTTGCCCATTGAACTATAAAATGGATCAATTTGAGCTTTAAACTTTGATAAGTGGATCAATTTGAACTTGCACTTTGATAATTTGGTCACTTTTTAGTCTCTTAACTTAATCCTCATGCTGTCCATTTTTTATGGAGCAGTTGCAGCCGTTGACTCCTCTTTTGCCTCATCTTTGCCCTCCCCAACCTCTCAAGCCTCTCCTTGACCTTCCTCTTCTCCCACTTCCGTCACCAAAGCAGCCTCCTCCATTGCCCCTTGCCCCACATTAACCCTCTAGCGCCTCCACCACTCCTTTAATAGTCATTGTCAAGTATGTTGCTACCTCCTTTGAGAGCTCCTTTGTCCTTTGTACATGCCCCCTCCTTCACCCCTTCTCCGTGCTCCAATCTGATCGTGCAAGGGTTTTTGTTGGGTCTAATAAAGAGAACCGACAGCTTTGATGAACTTAGGAGGGGTAGCGGTTGCTGTGGTTGTGGTGCAATGGTGGAAGAGAAACGGTGGGATGATGAAATTTGGCTCAAAATCAATTAAATTGATTGATTTGACACTTAATTTTGTTGATTTCTTCTTTAATCATTGCTCGGGTAACAATCATGATGGCAAACCCAGGAGGAGCAGATGTGGTGGATCTCCAATGGGTCAAAAGCTTCGGTTGTCTCTCTAACAATATCTTTGTCACGTGTGCCCACATGAGTGCATAAGTGAGTTAAGGGACTAAACTGACTGATTTTTCAAATTTCAAGGGTTGAGTTAATTCACTTTGTAGTTGAGGGGGCAAACTATTGGAGTCATCATAGTTCAAGTATGCAATAGGCATTTAGGTCTTTAGAATTTAGTTTGTATTTTCCTGATTTTACTGTTATTTTTTTTTTTTAAATTTTTGAATAGCAGAAAGCAAGAATAAGTATATTAATACGAAGAGAAAGCAACAGAGGTTCAGTTACAGCAGCAAACTGTAGTATGGCAAGATGTTAGCCTACTGATTCAAACAAATTTTACCCCCCCATCACTATCTTGCACCTATCAATCTTTACAAACCATTTACAATAGCCAAAACAGGGTTTAATAGCCACTCCATCCAATTTAAATTCATTTTTCTACATCCATTGGATATCCATAAGAAGGACAACATCTGAACATCACCCAAGATTTGAAACTCTGATCTTTTCTTCTTGTTGAATATCAGTTCATTTCTTCTTCTCCATATCACCCATGTAATTGTGCATCTTATTGCATTCCACGCCTTCTTTTGCTCTTCGTTCAGCTGCAAACTAGGGATTTCATTTCATATAACACTTCATTCACTTCTAAACCAGAAAGTCTATCCACCTGCCTCCACTCACATAACATGCTCCACACCAAGTTTACAAAATGGCAACGAACCTGAGCATGAGACAAATTCTCCCCTGCAGAATTACACGATAGCAGGCAATTAACATTTTCTACTTTCTACAAAACAATTTAATCACCCCTATATAATCACGCGAGCCAAAGGTAGGGAGATACAAAACCCTATATAATCACCCCTCTCCCTTACAAAACAATTTTCTTTTCCCCATTCTAAATCCATTAGTCTAGGAAATCTACTTGCTACTTTCTCTTCTTCTACCCACACATCCTTCCAAAACCTTACTTTCTAGTTTTGCTGTTAATTAAGCACTAGAATAGCTGTTATTTTTTCTAATCTATAGCAAACAGTGGGATTATCATTTTTGTAAAGTATGCATCAAAATAGATGTTTTTCCACTCTATTTTTCTTATCTGCTTCACATTCAAACAATCACAAAAAATAATGGGACTTTAAATGAAATATTTCTGAATTAGACCATGAATAATATTAAAGCAAAAAATAAAAAAAACACGTTCACAATAGTTTTCTTCTTTTGTTAATCGGCAATACAATTATAAAAGTGATTACATAGCTGATCGTGACACGCTTTAATTAAAGTTTCCCATGACATCTTTCATATGTTATTTTAGAGTTCTACTACTTCCAGTTTTCATCTCTAACCTATATTTTTTTTTATAAAAAAGGGTACACATAAATATTTTCTTAAATTGTAGATTTTTATGAGAAAACTTAATTAATTTTAAGGAAAAACCAGAATGTGTTTACCTTACAATCTAAAAAAATTACATATATTTTACCATTTTATAGGTTCCCCCTTAAATCCGCCCTCTTCATCTAGCTGGTCAAGCTTCTTCTACCATGACCTGGTCAACGAGGGGACCGCGAGTCCTGCAAAAGGCTTCCAGTGGCTGAAGCTTCGGCATGGAGAGCCCTTGGCCTTCCATCATATCAATCTCCATTTCTCCAACCCTCTTCCAATCAAAGCACTGGATGAGCGACCCCAAGACCAGACCAACGGTACGGTTCGCCAGACCCATGCCAGGACAGGCCCTCCTCCCAAGACCAAACGGCAGCCACCTGTAGCTAGCTTCACCCTGTCCTTGGTCACCCTCAAACCTAGCCGGCCTGAAACTGTGCGCGTCCTCCCACACCTTGGGGTCCCTTTGAATAGCCCACACGTTCACGAACAATATCGTCTGCGCCGGGACGTGGTACCCTCCGACGGTGCAGTCCTGGGATGAGAAATGTGGGGCTAACAGAGGCGACGCCGGGTACAGCCGGAGGGTCTCTGTTATTATGTTTTGCAGGCGAGGGAGTTGGGGTAGGTCGGATTCTTGCAGTAACCTTTTGGTGCCGATCTGTGAGTCGATCTCGGCTCTGGCTCTCTTCAGTTCCTCTGGGTGATTAAGCAAATTGGCCATTGCCCATTCTAGTGTCACTCCTGAGGTCTCTGTTCCTGCAACAATTATCGCCTGTAACAATTTTAAATTCATTATGAGACATGGTTATTTTAATTGTGGGTACCTCATTCAAATTTTGGTGTGGGTTCGTAAATCATGCAAAAAATTGAGCAATTACTGATTGGAAACAGTTTCCACTACTGACCACTGGGTGACACATTTTTTCGGTAGCCATGTTTAATCGCCAGTCAGCCGCCTTTGCCTGGCAAGTAATGTTTTGGCGACAGAATGGTAGTTATCTTTTTCAATCACAAAAAGGTAAAACATTGACTGATTTGCGACTGATTTGTGATCAATTCTGTGGTAATTTTTCTGGTTTTCTGTATAGTGTGTGTATACTTTACCAGACTCCGTGCAACAATTCAGTTCTTTAGAAAAAAAGTATCCCGAAGTTTGTGAAAAAAAAAAAAATTATCTGTCCTATTTGCAAAACTTACAATTTACTCTTTGTAGCTACACCTGCGGCACTGTCATCAATAAAATAACTGTTCTACGTTTAAATAGAGATAAAATTTATATTGTTAACTATTAAATAATTTCAACCTATTTTTATAAAATTAAAATATACTGGAAGTAAGTTATAGTTTTCTTTTACTAAAATATGTATTAACAGCTTCAATTTGAGTTTTGGTCCAACATAAAATTCTTTCCCCAAACCCCCGATAAAATGGTGCAAGGGGACACCTCCACTTCCTTAATTCCACAGAAGTGTCATTTTGATCAAGTTTGGTTGTTTTATAGGTTCCAAACAAGTCAACATTCTCTTCTTTAAATATTATTCCCTCTCTCTCATTTTAAATGATGGGCTTCTTTTGATATGAAAATTAAAATGTGTATTTTATATTATTTTTTTATTTTACCCTTAAAACAAATAAAAAATTTCTTTTTTGGTTTTGTATATTGTAAGTTTAGATGAGGATTAGAAAAAAAAAAGATTATTTTGTTTTGGGTTTTATGCATTTTTTGGAGCTTTATGGAGAAAGAGTTTAAATGGGGACAATAAAATAAATTAAATATTAAAAACATTTTAAAAAGAAAAACAACTCATCATTTTTTAACAACCCAAAAGGAAATAACGGAGATCCTTTTTGGGAGTGAGAATATAAATTAACTACTTCAACCGATCCACACTTGTATCAGTCAAAAAATAAAATGAAATTCAATATCCAATCAATTTTCTTCTATATCATATATTAAGAGAAAATTTCTTAAAAAATTCTAGTAAGTTTAGCAAATACCCCAATGAGGCCTTTGATTATTTCGTCGTTGTAATATTCCGGATGCGATTCCTGCAGAGTCAACAAATGGCCGATCATGGTGTCGGAATCGCCACCTTTCCGGCGGTGCTCGTCAATCAAGGCCTGGAAGAACTGATCCATCCTTACGGCTATCATCTTTATCTTCTTCAAATCCTGCGAAATCAAACCACCGGAGAAGCGGCAGGAAATCGCCTGGATATGCTCCCAAATTAAACAGCTCCCCGATTAAGTACCTGAACTCCTTCGCTTCCTCTACCTCGCTCACATGTTCTCCGAAGTATTGTTTTCCAGCGACTATCCTCATGAGGCTATTGAAGGTGAGCTCCCGAAAGAGGGACTTCAGCTCTACCTTGCCGAAGCCGCCCGCCGAGAGGCTGTGCAGCTTCCGGAGAAGGATGTTGGTCTCGTCTTGTCGGATTTGGCAGGACATGTTTAGGCGGTTGGTGGAGAATATCTCGACCGTGCAGAGTCGGCGGAGGTTGCGCCAGTGCTCGCCGTAGGGTGCTGAGCCGATAGTAGTGCTGCCGTAGGCCAAGTACTTGCTGGCGACCGAGCTGGGACGGTTGGCGAAGATGATGTCCTGCTTAGTGAAGCATTCCTCGACCGCGGAGGGGCAGGAGACGACCACGGCGAGGCGGGTGCCAAGGCGGAGGGAGAAAACCGGGCCATGCTTCTGGGAGAGGGCTTGGAGGGTGCGGTGCAAGGGGAGCTTGAGGAGGTGGAGATGGCCGATGATGGGAAGAGCGAGGGGGCTTGGTGGGTGGTTTGTGGGCTGCTGCTTCCTCTGCAACACCTGCTTGGCTAGCAGAGAGAGGAAGAGGAACAGCAGAGCGGTGTACAACATCATATTTTCCATTAATTTTCTATGTTTTTCAGTTGAAACCTAATACACATATTCATATATTCAGGTCTCATGCCGGCAAGCAAAAACAAATGCCACAGTTTAAGCTTTTATTAGGGAATCTGACCGCTTCAAAATTAGAGTGAAAATATAACGAAGTTAGTAAATTAAAATAAATAAATATAGGCCTAAATGCGTAATTCATCCCTCATCTTTGGTAACTCGAACGAATTAGTTCCTAAAACTTGACTCATCGCAACTTAATCTTTTAAGTTTGACAACAATTGCGACTTAGTTCTCAAGTGATGGAGAGGTTGATGTCGTTACTTTTCTAGCTGCTGTTGAAAAGTTTGTCCGGCGCTGTGTTGAGGGGGAAGAAAATAAGGGGAAAAAGGAGGTAAAATGGCACCAATATATTGGTTAGGGAATAGAAAAAAAGAAAGAAAGGACAAAGGCAGACCATTTTGAATTATTGTTGCACCCTTTTAGACTTTTTAACGAACAGAAGTCTTGCATTCACATCTGGCTCTTGCCCTCTTTTCCCCTATCATATGCGTTGCATAACATATTCCTCTTATGTACTGATACTGCTGCATATGATTTTAACCCTTAATTGTAAATAGGCACACTCCAAAACACATGGAACAACAAATTTTAACCAACAATGAAGACAAAATAACAAGATGCCACAATATAACTAAATGATCTATATGTGCCGAAGATTAACTCTCACAAAACTACTCCACTCCCAAACAGCTACAGAGTTAAATTTCCTCAAAATCAAAATTTGTTAGTAGTATTCTCCACAAAATCTATGATAAACAAACAATGAAATAGCTAACACTACATACTTACCAAATGATTACAACTCCAAGCACAATAAAACCTATCGCTGAATTCAACAAACCAGGTCCTTATCCTAACAACAACACATAGCAAAACAACTGTTTTCTTTCAATCTAAACAAAAACATGTAAGTAGTATAGAGATTGAAATATATACTAGTAACTGAACATGTGCATTGCATGTGAATTAAATACTAAATTATTTTTCACTCTAATAACTATAATTTTTATTAATTTATTGAAAATAAATAATTGCAATAATAATTTTAATTTTTTTAGTTTAGATATATTTCTTATTAATTTTTCTATCTTTTATGTAGAGGTTTTTTTTATTATAATATTTCATCATAACAATCCTCATTTGTGTCATTCATTATAATAGATAGCTCATTGTATTAGATTTTTGTTTCATACAACAACAACAACAACAACAACAACAACAACAATAATAATAATAATAATAATATAATGTAGAATACGCTAGGTATTATTTATTATAAAAAAATAATAGAATTTTTTTATTTGTGATAGTAGAGTACTTATAAAATTATTTCATAGTATTTTAAAAATCTAATCAAAGATTTTAAAATTCCTTTTATTGGTGTAAAATTTAAAAATGGTATTCAATCTATTAAGAAAAGGGCTTAATTTAATACCTTAATAGTGTTATGTATTTATAAATTTTATTAAAATTACGTTAGTAAATTTATCTTAAGTACTATGCTTTAGATTCAAAAGGCTAATTATTAAAATGGAGATTCTATATATATTACTTGGCCCAAATAATTAAATAGATTTACTATTAACATGTTATCATAACTTTGACTTTTTATAGAGACATAAGCTAAACTTTTAACAATTTTTTTATGTTATATTCAAAATTGAAAATAATACAGGTGGAACATCCAATAAAAAAATGAAGTAAAAATAAATTTCTTTTAAGGAATGTGACACAAATATGAGCTATGATGCCAAAGTATAAATTTAATAAATAAACACTAAGTTTTTTCAAAGGTATGTAACTATAAGTAACTATACATTACTAAAAAAAACTTAATTGCTCTGCTCTTGATTTTTTTTTATCAAAATACACTTACCTCAAAGGTTTCAAAATCTTTACTTACCCTATATTTTATGGTTGATTGAATGTGATTGTTCTAAAGATTGAGGTAAAATCTTGTATAGTTTTTTTTTATATTTTTAGATGATAATTAATACTTACCCATTGATTTAGAAATTATACTCATATCATTGAAGTTTGAGAACGCAGTCATACCCATTGTTCTTATAATATAATTACTTAATCATAGGAAAATAAACTCATTAAAGTAGAATAAATTCTTTAAGTGTAACGACTCAAGTCTAGAATCGGAACGGAACACCCACCAACATCACTTGAGTCTATATATCTACACAAGGTTTTCCACATTTCACCTATGTGAGATACAGAGGTGTTACAGTTCTAATGAATACATTCCAAGTTTAAAAAAGTAAATAAATTGATAAACACTATATTTTTAGGCATGTTTATGATCATATAAATCAAACACATGTATGTTACAAAATTTTAAATTTAGTGGCATTTTTCAATTTTTTGCCATAAAAAATTTATAGAAAACATAAAAACCAATCAATAATTCTTTCTTCTACTTTTCTTTTCAAATTCTAATCTTATTTTCCTAATATGAAGCCCAAAAGCTTGTCATCACATTGTTCTATTTTTTTGTCTTCCTTTCCATAATTTTAGTTTTTTTTTTTAAATCTAATAAATAGGAAATAACAAATTTGAGTATCATTAAAATGAGAAATAAATAAAACTTAAGGATAAAAAGGTCATCCAATATTTTTGACATATTCAAGCTTTTTATCATTGATTCAAATAGATATAATTATGAGGCTTTTGAAAGTTTTAAATTCAAATTAAAATACTTCATTCAAGTTTAAGGGTACAAAAACTTGATAATTTATGTTTAAGGACATGTCCCAAAAATGTATAATTTAATTAAGGACATATTTGTTACAAAAGTTTAACTTATTATGACTATTTAAGATTTTTGTCACCATTAAAAGTAATACTTAATATATAAATTTAAACAAATGTACTAAAACTAAAAAAGGACATGCAAATTCCTCTTTTTAGTTTTTTAGAAAGTAAACATGAGAATTTTATTCTTATTCTTTTTCTTTTATATTCCTATTGCTAATTATACATCTAATAAAGGGTAAAACCAACTGGGGGTCACCTAGTTTATTTTTTTGTCCTAAATGAGTACCTAGCCTTCAAGTTGTTCCAAATAGATACTTTACGTCTTATTGCACGTCCTAATTAGGTATTTTCCGTTGATTTCATGGTTAAGCCTGACTGATGTGGCATTAATTAATTCTAAAATAAATCTTAAAATGACAGTCTAACCCCTCTTACTCTTCCTGTCAATAATTTTAGACCCTTAAAGTTTTAAATATACTAGTTATAGCCGGTGGAAATTTGGTATGCTGCCGCCTCGGCCCAGATCCGAAAACCACCGGCTCCGTTCCTTCCGTGACGGATCTCTCCCCCTTGTCTCCGGCGAGGGTAATCGCGTGACTACTACCAGAGGTACCTGATGGCGAAGACGAAGGCGTAGATCAGGGCTGGGATCGTGATAATGGCCAAGAAGGCAAGGATGAACTCTAGGGGGGACAAATCGACACTCCTCGGTGAATGTGGGAACGATGGAGGGAGAAGCGAAAGGAGGCAGAGGCGGAAGTGATGGGTCGGCCGAAAGGGGAATCGGTGTCAGGGCGAAGAACAGTGACGGAAGTAGAGGTGGCGGTGAGCAGGGGATGGAGAGTGCCAGCGCGGCGGTGAAGAGCAAAGGAACTAGGGAACAAAGGAGGTTTCTAGTGGCGGAGAGCAAGGCAGTGAGAGCGTCGGCAGCAGCGGCTCTGAGCAATCACAGCGAATCGGGCCCAGGCTGCCTTCGCAGCGAATCGGCAGCAACGGATCTGAGCGGTTGCGAATCGCGATTCCTCTTCGATCCCTTCTGTGTCACCGGCTTGATTTCTCTTCGATTTCCTCTCACCACCGGCATCCAAGTACCGTGTGCTAGCTATGGCGGTGGTGGTGGCCGGAGGGCAGGAGGTGGCGTTGAAGAGCATGAGAAGGAGAAGAGGGACAAAGGAGATCATATGAAAAGTTCAGGGTTCAAAATTGTTGGTAGGGAAACTTAGAAGACTAGAAGTGTTAGTTTACAATTTATTTTAGTATTTTTTATGCCACATTAGCATTTTTCATTAAATTTAATGCGAAAATTGATGAAAAGTAACTGATTAGAACGGGCAATAAGAAGAAAAGTACATTGTTATAACAACTTAAAGCCGTAGGGGTGAGCATTCGGTTATTTTGGTTTAAATCGAACCGAAATAATCGGTTTTATTCGGTTTCGGTTTCAGTTTTAGATAGTAACAAACCAAAATAACCGAATTGATGGGGAAATCGAATTGGAACCAAACCAAAATATTTCAGTTCGGTTCAGTTCCAACCGAATTAACCGAAAAAACCTGCTGTGCATGCAACATGGATACATTTTGGTCGTTCAGGAAATAATATATGATGTTAGGATCCAATTGAAAAGAAGAAGATAGGTGGGGACGCTATCACCGTAAAAAAAATTTCTTGAAAATTTTTGTTTTTGAGGCGTCTATAAGAAGGTCACATTGGCTCTGTTATCTTCTCCGAAGAAGCACCGAACTGTGCTTTTCCTTCAAACCTCTACCTTTCCAGTTTTCCAATTTCAAATTTAAACTTGTTCTCGAACATTTTCAAAACGATTTCGAACTTTTTCTTTGATTTTCCCTGGAAATTGGGCATGGATGCTCCGGAATTCGACAACGTGAAAGCAGAGAAAGCCAGGGCGATGAGGAGGTATAATCGGCTACGAAGCGCCAGGAGATTTTTTCGCCTATTTGAGATTGGTGTAGCTCTGCTGATCCTCTTTTGGACCGTCGCTCGGGTGCCGTTCGCCGTCCGAATCTCCGGCGAGTTCTTCGTCAGAGTCGCCGGCGTTATATCCAGTCCGCTCTTCGTCTTCCTCGTCAGCAACGCCATCATCGCCAAGTCCAGCAGCTTCTCCCGCGGAGGGAAGACCGGCGACGGCAATGTGAATTCCGAGCTCTACGAGAAAATCGTCCAAAACAATGAAAACCGCCGCAAATCCTTTGAGGACTACGAAGGCGAAGACGATAAAGTCTCAGCATTTGAGATCGTTTACCAGGATAAGGAGATGATCTGTGAGGTGACTGCGACTCCTCCACCCCGCCCGGAGAAAAACCAGGAGATGGAGGCGCGTCTGCTAGACACGGAGCCTGAGGCCTACTGCCTCTGCCTCAATGCCTGCCTGTGCCGTGAATCCCGTGATCGATCAATGACATTCGAAAGGGTAAAGGGCCAAAGGCCCAAAGAGGATGAGTAACCGGGTAGGGGTAGCTGGGTAAGGTTTTATGTAGGGATGTCAACGGATATTCGGCCCGACGGATATTTGACTAAATCCTATCCGACGGATAGGATTTTTTTTACAATTAAATGGATTTGGAGAGGATTTGGATTTTTTTTTTTTTGTACCTGCCGGATGTGGATAGGATATGGGTTTAGGTCCATCCTCCCCGTATCCTACCCGTATATATATATATATATATATAAGAAAAATGAATTCAGTTAAATAATTATAATTGTGGCTGTATACATATACTTTAGTATTATATATAAGGGTAATATAGTAATTGCTAGAAAAATAAATTTGCTCAGATAAACGAGATTGTGGCTTTCGGGTGAATTAGTCGAATAGCAGTATAGCACCATTTTCTTCCCCATTTCTTTGTGCAGCTAGGTATCCGTATCAGTTATCACTCGACTTCGTATTTTCTTCGCACAATTGACGACGACGAGCAGAGCGCGGCGAGCAGCGATTGATGGCGACGACGGCGAGCAGCGATTGACGGTGACGACGACGAGCAACGATTGACGGCGACGACGACGAGCAGGTATCACTCAAATCGGACCATGTTCTTCGCATTTTCTTCGCACAATTGAAGACGGCGAGCAGAGCACGGCGAGTAGCGATTGACGGCGACGACGACGAGCAGGTATCACTCAAATCGCACCATGTTCTTCGCATTTTCTTCGCATAATTGACGACAATGACGATGACGAACAGGTATCACTCGAATCGCACCATGTTCTTCGCATTTTCTTCGCACAATTGACGACGACGAGCAGAGCACGACAAGTAACGACGCACCGACCTAGAGCTTTCCTCAGACCAGGAGCTGCAACATCAAATTATTGCCCAAACTGTGAGTTATCCCTTCTCTGTCTTACCCATTCTCTCTTGATTCTGTCATTTTTTCATTTTCTTGCTAGGATAGAATTAGCTAAACCTGAATATATCTATGGTGATGCCCGAATAATTTGGAATATATCTATGATGATGCCTGAATATTTCATTTTCTTGATTTCCTTGGTTCAATAAATTAGCTAAACCTGAATATATCTATGGTGATGGCCGAATAAGCTACAAACAGTTATAATTTTACTTCTAGGAGGTTTTTTTGTTAGTTGCCAAATTAATTCGTAAATATAGCATCTGTTTACAGTTGCATGGAGGACATGGAAAAAGTCCAATTTGCTGCCTCACTCAGTGTTGAAGAGTTTGGTGAATGTCTTGGTGAACCAAGCCAATGTGATGTTCCTAAATCTAGCTTGCCTCTTTTGCCTCTACAAGATGGTTCTACGAATGTAGAACATGGAGAAAAAAATAAGATTGCTGCTGCTACTAATGATCAAGCAACCAAACAGCCAAATACTAATCCTGTTTCTAAGCCTCCTTTGCCCCCACAAGCAGCTACTCCTATAGAAGAAGGGACAAAATTGGCTTCCGGTGGTGCTGAGGGAAAAAAAAGGTTGACCTCAAAAGCATGGGAATTCTTTACAAAGGTAAAAGTAGATGGTGTTTGGAAAGCAAAGTGTAACCGTTGCAGCAATCTTCTTTCATATAAAGTTAAGAATGGGACAAGCCACTTGAATGATCATTACCGAAATTACTGTCGTAAGATGCAACATAAAGATATCAAGCAAATGCTTTTGAGAGGTCAAGCGAAGGCGGATGGAACAATGATGGTTGGAACATATTCTTTCGATCAAGAGGCTTCAAGAAAAGAGCTTGTGAAAATGATTATCGTTCATGAGTATCCGATCTGCATGGTGGAACATGACGGTTTTCGGAGCTATTCGACTAGCCTCCAACCATTATTCAAGATTCCTTCTCGGAACACAATAAAGAGTGACATCCTAAAGTTGTATGAAGAGAAGAGAACATCACTTATGAGGGAGCTTGATTCACTTGATAGCCGAATTTCAGTTACCACAGACATGTGGACAGCAGAACATAAAAAAAAAGGATACATGGCAATTACTGCACACTACATTGATAGCTCATGGATTTTACAAAAGCGACTGTTAAGGTATGTATTGAATTAACATAGTATCATGCTTTTGATGCTACAGTAGATATTTAAGTTTAGAGATAATATAGGATTGAAGATGTTGGATTAATTTATTTTCAATAAGAAATGATGTGGTTACCATGAATGTTGTGAATGTTGGCTATGATTAATTTTAGAGATAATATATATGTCGTGGTTTGTTATATATTGGCTGCTATGAATGTTATGAATGTAGGTTTTGTTAGATACATGAGAATAATAATAGATATATCATATAGATATTAGCCTCATGGAAAAGATGTTTTTCTGTAGGTTTTGCTATGTTCCCGCTCCACACACAAAAGAAGTGATAGCTAGTAAATTGTTAAGATGCTTTATGGAATGGAATATTGACAAAAAGCTCTGCACTCTTACGGTTGATAATTGTTCTACTAATGATGGTGTTGTGGAGATATTGATTCATAAACTTCCAACTGATTCTCTTCTCCTGAATGGAAATTTCTTTCATATGAGGTGTTGTGCTCATATTCTAAATCTAATTGTGCAAGATGGATTAGATGTCATTCGGACTTGCATTGAGAAAATTCGTGATAGTGTTGTTTTTTGGACTGGATCACCAAAAAGAGTGGAGAACTTTGAAAGGACAGCCAAGCAGTGTCATCTTCCAACGAGCAAAAAGTTGTCAATTGATTGTAAAACTCGTTGGAACTCCACTTTTTTGATGCTTGAAACAGCCATTATATATAAAGATGTCTTTCCTCGTCTACAGATGCTAGAAAAGCACTACAAATCTTGTCCAACTAGAGAGGAGTGGATAGTTGCTGAGGATATTTGTAGAAAATTTAAAATCTTTTATGAAGTAACCGAGATGTTCTCTGGATCAAATTATTCTACAGCCAATCTCTACTTCAAGCAAGTTTGTGAGATTAAGTTGGAATTGAAAAAATGGGTTGAGGAAGAAGTTGGCATAATGAAAACTATGGCACAAAAGATGCTGGAGAAGTTTGATAAGTATTGGGAAAAAATGCATGGAATTATGGGTGTTGCCACACTTCTGGATCCAAGGTATAAAGCACTTCTTCTAGAATTTCAATATTCTAAGATATATCCTGATTACACCCAAGAGAAAGTTGAAGAAGTGGTTCAAATTTGTTATAATTTGCTTGAGGAGTATGAAAGAAAAGGTGTACAACAAAAGGCTGAAGGGATGTCTTCAGAGTCTCAGTCATCTACTTCAAATGATCCTAAAAATCAAATGATGGACTTCTGCCAATTTGCAAATAGTAAGAAAAGAAAAAGATCTAATCTTAGGGCAGAGCTGGACCATTATTTAGATGATGATGCAATACCTTGGACACCATCATTTGAAATTTTAGTATGGTGGAAGGTGAATTCTGGTAAGTATCCAAACCTTGCTCGTATTTCCAGAGACATTTATGCTATACCTGTGAGTACAGTTGCTTCTGAGTCAACATTTAGTGCTAGCGGAAGGTTAATAAGCCCACATCGGAATAGGTTACTTCCATCTACCATTGAGGCGTTAACTTGTTCCCAAAATTGGTTGCGTGCTGAAAAAATGGGTAAATTTTTCTTCTTCCATCACTGGCTTGTTTATAAACATCTAGGGTATAAAATGCTAATTAGTTGCTATTTTTTTTTTCCTTTTCTAGCAGTTCTTTTAAGTGATGAGGCTGAGCGTCTTCCCGGTCGTCTTGTATGTGTTGATGATGATATTGATGGCGATGAAACTGATGGAAGCACTATCACTGATATTTTCTTTGAAGTAGAAGATTATGATTGACTTCATTTTAACAGGTAGTGTTAATGCTTTTTTTTTTCTTTTTATTGTTTTAATCTTTTATCGCTAATACACAGAGAAGGTGCTTGTTGTTTGCTGTTATGTTTGCTATTTGTTGATACACTTGGTTTCTTTTTGGCTGCTTAGACCATGCACTTTTGCTCAACTAGGAACTAACAACTTGGATCATTGATTTCCTAAGCATGGTTGTGTATGCTACATATTTCTCTCAAGTAATAGCTGGTAAATAAAATAAACTGGTTATCCTACAGGTAGATGCGTCATGAGCATGCATATAGGGACAGTAGTCTGATTGGATATTGAGATGCTTGGTTTATCGGATTTCCAGAGATTTCCAGTTATAGTTGTTTAAAGTATGTGCATATAAACTTGCAATTTGGTTTTAGGCCTTAGAACCAGAATTTGATAGCAAAAACCTGCATAAAATGTCCATTTTGACTAATTTGGAACTTAGAAGTGATTTTGGCTCAAATCAACTCGGATTGACTTGATATTTTGCAGAAACCTAGTATCTACTATAAGAAACTTGTAGGAAGTGGAAAATCTGAATTTCAATTTGTAAGTGAAAAGTTTGAAGGACCTGAAGTTGCAAGATTTACAAAATAGACCTAAAACTAGCCTTTAGATGTCTAGGTATTGCAAGTCTCTCTTCTCTGGATAACATGGACATGCAGTCCTCAAAGGAGTTGTTTTAATGGTACTGGAATCAAGAATTTATTGTTTGGATATTGATTTTTATCATCTAGAGCATAAAAGAGATAGTTGAGCAAAAGGAGGGCATGTGCTGACAGCCATGGTTTGAGAAGGAAAAACGTAAGCAAATGTGCTCTTTTTAATCTAAAAGTTTCCAGATCATTAGTTCAATATGTGCCAAGTATTGTGGAATTTTTTCTGAATTTTAGAAGGTCTGTAACCTATTTTTCCAGCAAGCTAAAGTTGGTGTGAAGCTGGACAGCCACGTTTCCAGCAACCTATTTTTTCTGGATTTATTGATGCCTTGGTGAATTTTTGAAAGTTAGCTAAGGGCAGTATGTATGTTACGGTTTGGATATAACCAGAGTGATTGAAGCAAAATTTTTTCTGCTGTGCTATTATTTGTTTTTGTCCCAGAAAATTGAATCTGATGTTTCATGCAATACTAATTTTGGTGCAAATAAGATCTCCAAGACCAAAGAGTTTTTGTTATAGAGCTGCAATATTTGGCTAGATTTCTGATATGTTTGCCTTCTCTTGGTTTATATACCCTCTCTCCCTCTTTGAACTGTATTTATGAAAACAGGATAAGATACATGTTAGTTTGTATGAGCAAAGTACTTCGATGTCCTCTCATGAAATGCAATGTGTCATATATATGTATCCCTCTCTCTTTCATTTTCCTTTATATTTTTCTCCTTAGCATCTGGTGACTTTGTATTGGTAAATTTTGTTTCTAATTCAATCTTGCTTTCATTACACAAATCACTACTTATGGTCTCATATTGGAAGATATTTGATTTTATGTTTGTTGTCCTTTTTTTTATAACATTTTAAATACGTAATTTGTCTTTTTCGAAAAATCATTATTTGCACCATCAAGCTTAGAGAGAGTTAGTTGGGTAGGGTCAATAGCTCTCTGGTTTGGTCTTGTTTGTTAAATCTATATCAAGCTTGTTATTTTCCATTATCAAGTTTTAGCCCCCCCTTCCACATACTTCTCCCAAATCTGCACAGAAAACAGAGAAGACAAAATGCAGGGCAAAGAAATGATTAACCTGCTGCCATGGTCATATTTTGAAAATATCACAATGGTTATGACATAACAACTAACACCTCTACAGATTCTAACTTTAAGTTTCTATGTTCTCGCAGACTTCTCAGCTTGCTGAAGGAGATTAGCATCAAAAATTCTGTTAGTGCCAAAAGATGTCTGCAGCTTTGTGAGGCCAGCTTCAAGAAGTGGTACTGCCATATTGGTTCTAGACTCCCACAAGGATCCCAAGAATGTCCCAGTTCTGTCAAGTGTCTCCACTTCAATTTGTCAAGTGTCAAAGATCTCCATAGGTATCATTTTGACTTGTCAATTAAAGGATGGTGCAAGTTGCAGCCATATGTTTAATTTATCGGATTGTATTGTACGGTTACTAGACATTGTAGTTGGATTTAGCTATATCAGCGTGTTTAAGTTACCTAATTGTTGCACTTAATTATGTGTCTCTTATTGTTGATATTTTTTTGCTAGAGGATCATTTTTAAAAATTTTTTAATTATGGTATTCTGTTATAAAATTATATTTTTTATTATGATAGATAGCAAGCAGTAAGTTAGTGGATTTTATCCATATCCTACCCGCCTTAAAATGGGTAGGATATGGATGTTAAAATTGTAAAACCGCTGGATGGTGGATAGGATATGGATTGAATATCCAGCATAATGGATAGGATATGGGTTTAGTACCATCCTACCCTAATCCTATCCATTGACATCCCTAGTTTTATGGCCCAACATCAAACAGAAAACGAAAAATGGGCTAAAGCCCAAAATATTTAATTTGGTTATTTTGGTTACCGAAATAACTGACTTATAAAACCG
Source organism: Aquilaria yunnanensis (assembly GCA_039654915.1). Classification (NCBI taxonomy): domain Eukaryota; kingdom Viridiplantae; phylum Streptophyta; class Magnoliopsida; order Malvales; family Thymelaeaceae; genus Aquilaria; species Aquilaria yunnanensis. Next base: position 93,961,363 of record CM077598.1, on the reverse strand, counting down.
AAACTGAAATTGCCTTTATTCGGTTTTCACCGAAACTGAACCGAATTTTTAAAATATTTTGGTTTTTCGGTTTTTTCGGTTTGACCCGAATAGTGATCACCCATACTTAAAGGTCAGGTATCTAATTAGGATAAAAAAAAATTTAGGTGACCCACTGTGGATTTTTCTCATCTAATAAATATACAACACTAAATTAATTTGGGTTTCATTAAAAAAATAAACACCACATAAGTTAAGGATATAAAAATTGATTAAGATTTTGTTACTTTCATACTTTTTCTAATACTGAGAAGGAAATAAAATAAAATTTAGGGATAAAAAGGTGCAACATTTGACATATTTTATACCTTTTATAAGTTTTATCAGATTTAAATATTCAAATAGACACAATTAAGAGGTTTTTGAAACTTTTAAGTTCCAATTAAAATACTTCATTCAAGTTTAAGAGTACAAAAAATTGATAAAATTTTATGTTTAAGGTCATGCCCTAAAATATATATATAATTTAATTAAGGAAATATTTGTTACAAAATTTTAACTTATTATGGCTATTTAAGATTTTTTTTGCGATAAAAATTTATACTTAATATATAACTTTAAGTAATTGTATTAAAGCTAAGAAAAGACATTCGAATTACTCTTTTTTTTTTTTTAAACTACACTTATGAGACTTCTATTTTTATCTCTCTTTCCCTTTTAGATTCTTAGTGCTAATTATACCCCTAATAAATATACAACACCAAATTAATTTGGGTCTCATTAAAAAAATAAAACACCGATAGTTTAAGGGTATAAAAGTAGATAAAAATTTTGTCACTTTCATAATTTTTCTAATATTGATAATAGAGCACTATGTTGCATTAAATTATAATCTTTATAATAAAATTAAAACCATTATAACTTTTGAATAAATAGCATGCATGTAAAATAAAAACCTTAATTCTTTACTCTATTTGTGGGAAAATTAGTAGTTTGACACAATAAAAACTTTATACTCTCTCAATATATGTCATAAAAATTTATTTATTCTTTTTTAGGTAGATAGCAATGTTAGGGTAAAAAATATTTATAATTAAGCAAGAAATGCCTTAACTATACTCTTAGTGTATGTTAAATGATTCTTGATATATAAAATAAACTTGTAAGAAGAGAACCAAAGTATAGAACACCAACTCAAAAAAGCTTTAACCTAACCATTGAGATAAAGATCTAATTTATATAGCGTTAAGTTAAATTAATCCAAATATGTTTTGGTGGCTTTTTTTTGTCTGAAATTGATATTATTTTTAATTTTCTTTTTAGGTTGAATAATTAAAAAATTTGTAACAATTACTATAAAAATTTTATTTAATAAACTATTATAGGTATATATAATTAGTTTTCAAATGATATTAGTTTTAGATGCAAAATCCTGTAAAATTAAAAATAAATTATTCTAGATAATCAATTTCAAACAATTGTCTTTTTTTTTTCTTTCCAAATGTATGATTTAAACCCTAAAATCTTCATGTTAAAGCATTTATGAATTTTTATAACTCTATAATAAATAGGTCAAGTCAACCGTATAATTCTAATTTTACTTGATAGTATGAAGCTCCAATTGGTATAGATGAAACTGAGGGTTTAAATTAATATAAGGTCTTCTAGTGTAAAAGACTCTTATTAAAAATTTTATTTTTCATTTTGTAAATATAATTTAAAATTTAATATGTTGTTATTATTTATTTAATGTATAAATAATTATTAATGAAAGGTTGTAAGTTTCAAGTAGTATTACTATTATACTCTCTCTGTCACAATTTTTTTGAAACATTTTAGGTTTTTGACTTAAATTTATTTATTTTAATATTTTATAGAAAAAATTTACAAAATTACACTTAGAAACTATAAAAATTTTAATTTTTAAATATTTTTTTAATAAAAAAATTTAGAAAATATTAATATAAAAAAATTTAAGTCAAACTTAAGTAAAAAAAATGAAATGGTGTAAAGAAATTGAGATGAAGATAGTAGTTTGAATACCAAGCAAAGGAAAAAGAAAATAAATTGACCCAAATTTAACGTTCAAAAGGATTTATAAAAAATTTAGGGCATATTTGCCAAATTTAACTAAATTTTTGGTTAAGTAATGATTTTTGCAAAAATTAAAGCCTAAAAATAATACATGCATAATGCTACATTGAAGCAACTCATAAAATTTGATTGGCTCAAAAAAAAAAATATTAATATTATTTAGTATAAAGAAAGAGTTAATTGCTAAGAATAAAAACTTATGTTCCAACATTCAAAATGATGAACATGTGGGAAAAAAATTATTATTATAATTTTTCCAGTATTTTAAAATATTGCAAAAAATGTAAAAAAAAGGTTGCTACTAAAATTCCTCTTTATTATCATATAAGCAACTAATTCTAGGGGTTAAATTTTTTTTTTCTAAAATTTTAAACAATGACCTTTGCTACAATAATAATTCTTTTATTTTTTTTCATAGTATGTGCTTGAGTCATATGTAAATTATATGATTGCTCTAATATGGACCAAATATCTAAACTTTCAAAGTATATAATCATCCAAGTAGAGAAAATAAAACTCAATTGACAAAAATTTTATATTCAAAGATATTTTTTATAGTAGAATAAACTTAGGCTACATTTGTTAAAATTAACTAAGTTTAGTGGTCAAAGTAAGTTTAATAATCAAAATAGTAAATCTCCCAAAAACCAAAGGCTAAACGCACTTTGCAATTTTCCCCTCTTCCTATATTTTTAGTATTTTAATACTACTAAATATCTAATTAAATAGGCAATTATATATTTAGATCTATGTAAATTGATTATTTTATTTCCTTCTTTTTAGAGCCCTAATACTAACACAACTCAAATTAAATAGGCAACATAATTTTTTTTTATCATTAAAAGAGTAAAAGAATTTATGATTTTAGGATAAAGGAAAAACTATATGTGAAGTATTATAAAGTGTTCACTTCGATAATTTTTTAATATATACTTTTTATACCTAAAATTATTTTTTAATATGCAACACTTATAAATTTTTATGTGAAACTTTAGAATGAGTTTTACCATATAATAAGCTTTCACAGTATATACTCATTCAAGTTACAAAACTAAAAAAACTTAATTGAAAAATAATTATGTTCAAAGGTACCTTTTATAGTAATACAAACTTTAGCTTGAGTTTTACCATATATTTATTTTTTTATTCAAATAAAAAATTAGTTATGAAGGTTTTTAAAATGCTAAGTTGAAATTTTAAGTTTTATAAAATATTTAGCTGTACAAACTTTAGCATGAGTTTTACATTTAAGTCTTATATCCAAATAAAAGATTTGACTATGAAAGTTTTTGGAATGATAAGTTGAAATTTTAAATTTTTATAAAATATTTACTTGAGGTATTATTTGATAGTAATATAGAACCAAGGATAATATGTTTAAAGCAAAAAAAATTTAGTGACAATTTAAGGGTTTTAGGTAAGATTAACACAAAAAATAATATTATATAATACGTAATTTTGTAATATAGAATTAAGTGTGATGAAGTTTGTAGCAAAATATAAATTTAGTGGCAACTTAAGAGTTTATTTTAGTGTTCTAGTGCTAATATAGCTCCACTAATGAGTGAATAGTACTATCCACCCATCTACCCCTAGGCAATTTCCTTAATCTTCACCTTTTTTGCCATCTCCATCTGCATTTCATAGTTAGAAATAAAAATGAAACTTACCTACTTACCTTTCTTAGGATTTGACTGAACTACTCTATTGCTTTACTTTTCTAGGAAACTTATCCAATTACTTAGACAGCTCTTAATAGCACGTAGGCCAACCAAAACTAACTTATGAAAGATGTAGCCTATAGAACCTTAGGTCACTTTTAATCTAAAGCATTCAAGCCTTCATTTTTGTGGTTTTATGCACTAGAAAATGGGTCTTAGGCCCTGGGTATCGCCTCAACACTTAATGCATGTTTTAGTCCTTATGCACTCAGGTCAACCCATAGCCCCAATTGAGAATAGTATCAGATATGCTAACAAAACTATATCAGTAAAATAACACCAAAACAACCAACAAAAAACTACGTTATTAATGAAAGGTTAGGAACTTACCTTGCATTAACTGCAACTTACCCACAAATTCACTATAGCTACCAGTCAAGTGTGGCACCTGTATGGCAGTTGCCTACCTAAACCACTTAACTAGCTAAGGCAAAAACCTGAACTATTGCTTCAATGTACTAGGTTGACTTTTCATGGCAATTATTATTGGGGACTCATTTCATAGGTTGGCCTTAACTTGACCAAGCCTACGACTAACACTAGTTTGCTGACCACCCAGCCCACAAAAAATTAGTTTTCTAGGTGCAAGGCTTAGACCATGATCTTCTTACACCATGGGCATAAGCCTCTTCTTCTTCATCATCTTAGGGGGAAAAAAGACCATTTTCCCCCACTGACCTTTATGTGCCAAAATGATCTAGAAATCATCTAACTCTTAACAAATTTGCTTGACTTGCTAATCTAAATTAATTGAGGTATTAAACTATGAATTTTGACTTAATTGAACGTTTTATATGGCCACTGTGGACCCATTGCCTAGAGAGCCATAACGAAAGTGACATGTGGCCTATACTTTAAGGAAAATTTTACCTCCAAACCTCATTTTTTTATATTTATCTTTTGTTACCTAGTTCTTTGAATTTTCCCCTAATTATTAACAGTTTCTTATATATATATATATATATATATATATATATATATATATATATATATATACATATAGATATGTGTGTGTGTGTGTGTATTTATGGCCTAAATGCGCAACTCATCCTTCAACTTTGGTGAATTGCATGAGTTAGTCTCTAAAGTGTGACTCACCATGACTTAGTCCCCAAAGTTTGATAAATGCTGCGATTTAGTCCTAAAATTTCAATTGTCTATGCACTTTAGTCCCTTCAATAGGCATGGGCTATTGCGTGACCTTGACACTGTTAAAAAAAGGGGTTATGTGGATAAAACGATTGTGTCGCTACAGACCAGCGTGCAGGTCAGGGTAGTCAGGACACTACCGATAATTATGTCATCGACTTCACCAACTTGTTACCTTAGATGCTTAAATACTTTAGTTTTATTGAACATACATTTTATTATATTAGTTACTTCTTTAATGAGAAAGTAATTTCAATTTTAATTTCTTTAAATAAATTATAATTATACATCAAAATTTTATTAATAATTATAATTTATATAATACATAAATAATAAACATATTAAATAATATTATAAATTTATAAATTATTATTATTTGTATTATATTAAAATTTACAAATTATAGGAAAGTGACTGAATACTCAGTCCCTAGGTTCAATGATTAATGTTCCAGTTGCTAGCTATGGCACGCAGAACAAGGTCAGCATGGTGACTGAATATTCAGTCACGAGCCCTTGTGACTGAAATTTCAGTCACTATCCTTGGCGTGCTCATCAAGGTAACTGACTGGGCTTTTCAGTCACTAGATCTAGTTGTAACTCAGTCGCTAGACCATAGTGACTAAGCTTTTGGCAATTGAATTTTTTGCTAATATTTCAGTCATTTTTTCCGACTGAAATATCACTAAATGTTCAATTGATAATCTATTTCTCCCTTGTAGTGTATATAAACTCTTTAAATTGTGAAAAATGGTGCAAATAAAATAAACTTCTGCATTATAAAGCAAACAATAATTTTAGAATTGACAAGAAAAATAACATTAAATAAAATAATAAAAAAGAAATAAGGAAAAAAAATAAAAAATAAAATAAATTAAAATAAAAAAAATAAATGGTCACCCAACATTTTAACTTAAAGTCAATTTAATTTAAATTGCTCATTTATTTATTTTTATATTTTTTTACCAAAAATGATTTCATTTAAAATTCAATATTATCTAGGTTTGGTAATTCATTGAAAATAAAATTTTTGTAATTTTTTTTTAAATCTTTGCCAGTTTTTCTTTTTAATGCCAATTGTACAGCTAGAGCTAGTTGCTAATCTATGTGACTTCTTTCCGAAACAATAATAGCATTTAACGTTAGAAGTTAAAAAACTGTCTAACGGTAACTTTTAACATCTAACGTTAATTTTAAAGTTTAAACACCAATCCCAAACAAAGCAAGACGGGCCACTCGCAGGTCTGATTTAACCCGACCGGACGTTTCGGATTCCTTGGTCCTTATCCTGAAACGGAGAGCGCACATTCGCCATTGATTTCTGTTCCTGTTTCTTTTCTCGTCATTCAGACAGCTACCTATTCTCTTCTCTGTTTCTGTTTCTGTTTCTCTCCAGATCTGCTGGAAGGCTATGGAAGTTGTAGATTAAACGAACTGAGTTCATCTTTATCAAAAAAACATGTTTGCAGCTGAGCTTATCCCCCACGGATTGCTCCTGACCAGAAACAAATTCAAAGCCAATTCGCACCCACGTTTCGACGACTCAGCAATTACTTCTACCTCCACCACAGGTCATCCAACTCCTGGGAACAAGCAAAAGGTAGGGGCTTCTGCTGAAACTTATCCAACCCATTTGCCCTCTGTTGTTTCCAGAGACACCCACTTGATGAGATTGCTCAACAGGTTCTGCAAGGCAGGAAAGTACAGAGAGTCGCTCGATTTACTCGAGGGTTTGGTCCATAGTGGTCACAAGCCTGATGTTGTGATTTGCACAAAGTTGATCAAAGGATTCCTCAATTCAAGGGACATTAGCAGGGCTACTAGGGTCATGGAGCTCTTGGAGAAATTTGGGGAACCCAATGTGTATGGTTACAATGCTTTGGCCAGTGGGTTTTGTAAGAATAACCGGCTTGATTTGGCCAACAAGGTGCTTGATAGAATGAGGGCCAGTGGGATTTCTCCTGATGTTGTTACCTATAATATAATGATTGGGAGTTTTTGCAATAGAAGGCAGCTTGATTCAGCTATGGGAGTTTTTTATCAGCTACTGGCTGATAATAGTTGCAAGCCCTCTCTTATTACCTACGCTACTTTGATTGAGGCCACCATACTTGAAGGTGGGATTGATGAAGCTATGAAGCTTCTGGATGAAATGATATCTGGAGGGCTCCAACCAACCATAGTTACTTACAATGCAATCATTAAGGGGATGTGTAAAAAGGGGATGGTAGATAGATCATACAAGTTCATAGGGAGCTTAGGATCTTGGGGATGTCAGGCTGATGTGATCTCGTACAATACATTGTTGCGGGCACTTTTGAATCAAGGGAAGTGGGATGAAGGGGAGAGGCTTATACAGGAAATGGTTTCCAGAGGTTGTGGCCCCAATGTTGCCACTCACAGTATTTTGATCAGCGCGCTGTGCAACGAAGGAAGGGTTGATGAGGCAGTTGATGTGCTGAAGTCTATGAAAGAAAAGGGTTTGACACCAGATTTTTACAGCTATGATCCACTGATATCTGCATTCTCCAAAGGAGGGAGGTTCGATCTGGCAACCGAATTCATGCACGATATGGTGTCTAATGGTTGCTTGCCCGATATTACAAACTACAACACGATCTTGGCTTCATTGTGCAGGAACGGGAAAGCTGATCAAGCCTTAGAAATCTTCAAGAATCTTGCTGATGTGGGTTGCCCTCCAAATGCGAGTGCGTACAACACCATGTTTAGTGCGCTGTGGAATAACGGGGACAAAGTAAAGGCCTTGGAAATGATATCAGAAATGCTGTGCAAAGGAATTGCACCTGATGAAATAACTTATGACACACTCATTTCTTGCTTGTGCAGGGATGGGATGGTTGATGAAGCTATCGCCCTGCTTGCAGACATGGAAATCAGTGAGTTTCGTCCGACTGTTGTTAGCTATAACATTGTTCTTCTTGGGTTGTGCAAAGTACATAGAATTGACGATGCCATTGAAGTGCTGGCAGTAATGGTTGATAGGGGATGTAGGCCTAATGAAAATTCCTACTTAGTATTGATCGGAGGGATTGGTTTTAGTGGGTGGAGGTCTGATGCTATGAAGATGGCTAACTCACTGGTGAGGATGGAAGCGATTTCTGAAGATTCCTTGAGACAGTTGAACAAAACTTTCTCCATTGCTTGATGTTCACAAAGAGATAGCTGACTCGATTTAAAGTTGTAGACTTTTATGTCTGCTTACCGCAAGGCAAATAAGAATAGGTGACATGATTCTTCTATATTGCTCCCACTCTTATGCTCCGGTTCCCACTCTCAATTACTTGATTTTAAAAAGTGACACTTTTCGGCTCTCGCTTTCACGCTCTACCTCTGCTTTAGGGTTGCTTTTCGGCACTTAACTCTGTCCAGTGTTTGTGTGACGAAAGCTGGTTGGCCGACAGATTCTTGTGGATATCTTAGAGATTTTGGACAAAATAGCCTTGTTTGGGAACAATTACGTGATTAGCTTTAGAATTTTGTATAATTTATTAATTGTAGAAATCAAATCAGTGAAATTAGAAGCTAAAGCTATCATTATATAACTTTTTTAAAACACTAACACTAATTTTAAACAAATTCAATAACTATCTAAATTTTTTTCATTTAACTAAATAGTTGAGGGAAAGATCTCAATTTAAATATATATAAAATTAACATATGATTTGCCTTGTTTTACATGAACTCTTCAGTGATTATATTTAAATTCTATTGTGTTGCTTGGTTCTTGAAATCCCTGCATTTTCAATTCCAAGAATGAAATAAGCCATAAATCAATCATTCTAAAACAACTCTAGTGTTCATTTAAGAGTAAATTGCATAAATAGTCTATAACCTTTAATTTTTATTTCATTTCAGTCCATAAGAGTAAATTTAAATAGTTTAATATTTTTTTATAGCAAATAAAAAATTTAAATTAGTAGTTTTTTTCTTCTTGAATATAATAAGTTTAATTTACATAAAGAAAAAAAAGATGATCTAAATTTTCTATTATCTATAAAAAATTATTATACAGATTAAATTTATTATAAGACAGTTGCCGAATTGTTTAAATTATGATCTAAAATTTTTTTATTAGATGAGTATTTTAAGTTAACATATTAATCTAATGGGAACCAAAATGAAATGTTTTTAATAGATTTAGGACCAAAATAAAACATTTTAATAGGTTCAGGACCAAAATAAAACATTCAATAGGTTAGGAACTAAAACAAAACAACGATTAAAGGTTAGGAATCATTTATGTAATTTACTTATTCATTTAAAAGTAAGCGTTTGGGAAAAAAATTAACAATAAGTAGCTTGGTAAGCAACCTAGTCCAAAAAGATGCCCAAAACAGAAATGGGAAAACTCCAAGAAAATTCGCTAGTATAATATGGGGCTTTAGTTATTGGTCCTCAAACAGGGCAAACTTTCTTTTCTACCCCAAATTTAGAATATTTGAATTTTTAAAATATTGTTTTTTATCCTCATAGTCCCCCGGCATAGTATTATGTTTTGATCATACATTTTCCTTATTGGTAATCGAGTTTTTTAGCCTGAGTTATTCTATTCGAAAGTTCTATGGCATAGTAAAGCAGTTTGCTTTATGGTTGCTCAAATTGATTGTGAATCATTTCAAAATATATTTTTTCTCTCAATATTAAATATTGGAGTATGGGTTGACAAAACATGGAAATTTGTTGGTGAATAATAATTTTCATAACAAAACAAAACAAAAAAAAAAGATATTATTCCACAGAACATATAGTTTTGTGTTTTGGTCATACATTTCTTTGAATTGGTCATTTTAATGATTTTAAACATAACGTGAAGAGAACCAAATCCAAGACTTAAATAATGTGAAAATTTATCAAATACCATATATTTTATTATTATTATTTCCTGTTGAAATTTATTTTAACATTAATTTGGCCAATGAAATGCAAGAAACAAATTGCAATTTGTTTATTATCCTCGCACTTGTTCATCTTCGACCATTGATGTACATTTGTCTTTATGAACTGTTGAAACTTCCCACCAATTAAATTACAACAGAATGCAAACCCAAAAGTACACTTCTTTTGTGCACAAAACAACCTAAGGGATACAAAAAGGAAAGCAACTAGAAGTCCTCGGTTGTCCGGTCAATTGAAAACGGCGCAGTCGCTGCGGATGTTGCCTTTGCCCCTACCGACGGTCTTGACACCGACCCGGCCCAATTTGGTGATGGCAGAAACAAAGGCCTTCTCAAAGGTTAAGGAATTGGAGGCCATAAAGTTAACAGTGGGCCTGGACCTTCGGTCGGTGAAAAGCACCTGGTCCGATGAGAATAGGCCCATTCCTTGCTGTAAGTTCTTGAAGTACCTGTTGTCGAATGTATTGGGCGTGTTTGGGTCCATATTTATGGCTATCCTCGGGTCTACATTCCGAGGACACATCGCTTGCAGCTGCTTCGCGTAAGTCGGGTTCAGTGTCGGGTCGACCGGGCTTTGTCGGGTGAAGTTGTAGATCCGGTTCGCGAACCTGCTACAGTGGGAGAATCCAACGGTGTGCGCAGCTGCAGAAGTAGTATCAGTATGGGGAAAATGTTTTAAGTGCCCCTAGGGTATTTTTATATTTGACTTTTGGTGCACGATGTTTAATTTGTTACAATTGAGCTTTTCGTTGTCTTTTACTTCCGGGGTATCTGACATATCATGAGATATTCTTTAGCATGTGATGATTGCGCACGCCTGCCATCCTTTTTGCCCACAATTGATGAATTTTTTTGCAACAAAGTGGATGATCTTAATGATGAACACTATGCTCTGTTGTTCTCAGATCTTTCTTTTGGGAACCAATTACTTGGTTCCTCCTAAGTGCTTTTTACCTTGTTTGGGTTCCAATAGTACGCAAAATGTTAAACCCGTATAGTATTTTGTAAAATTTCCCTTTACTTTTCATAAGAAAAAAAAATTCCTTTACTAAATGATACGAGTGTTAATGATTGGATGTAGAAACTTAAATTTAAAATATTTATCAAAATTATGTGTGCAAAAAAATTAACGTATACATACCGGAGAGAGCGATCATATCCGTCTGAGAGAGGCCATTGGCAGCAAACAAAGTGTTAAGCTGCACGAGATTGAACGAAGGCTGAGGTAGTCTCCCGTTCACACTGCTCGCCGTCGAGCTCAGCCCATCCAACCTCCCCAGCTCCACCGCGTACGACGGCCCACCCGCCTGATTTATTACATAAATAATAATTAGGAGACATTATCACTATAAACACTTTAATAAAAATATTCTACAAATGTACCATTCGATAATTACCAACATAGAATTATTTGTATGATGCAACAAGCCTTAAAATATAAAAAATGAGACCGTTACGGCTCAATGATTGTTATAGACTATAAAGAACGAGTAGATGAATGTCCGACCAAGTGTCGTAACATCATGGGCCATAATTTAGACAAACACCTTCAATATATATATTTTTTGTAACTTTATAATTATTAACTACTACAAGTTGATACTTGAGAGCCTTTGAGATGTAGAAGGAGCAGAAACTGTTTCTCAAACAATGCCATGTAACAGGGGGATGTGGAGGCTCTTTATAGTCCGATTTAGTATTAGAAAAGCTTTCAAATGGTAACTTTTAGGTTCTAACTCTAATAATAAAAGTTATTCCGAACGAGCTCATAATATTAGATTTTGTGAAGAAATTTGTATCCGTAAGATTACTAACAAATTAATTAGTAGGACTCACATGCAACCCAAAGATAAGGAGTTGATTTAATAAAATGAGTGGTTACTAGCTAACAACTCAACCGTAGTCAGTAGGACTGCCCTACCAAAGCGATGACATCTCTGGTGGCCATGGCGAGGATATCGGCGCAGGAGACCTTGTTCCGGCAGCTGGGAACGGCGTCCACCGCGGCTTTTGCCTTGATCACCGTGTCAAAACCGTCTCCGGCCAGCGACAGGTTGTCCGGGTGGTCCTTCTCCGCCGTGTTGCCACCGCTGGAAGCAACTACAACCGACGCATCACACCCCTGAACATTGCACAAAGAGTTGGACTTTTCAAACGTTCCTATATCAAAATGGTCAATTCCGGTGAACAGAAACAGAGTAAAGGAACAGAAATCTAACGTTAACGAAGCAGTCGTGGAAGAAGAGACGGATGGTGGCGGGGACAGTGACGAAAGTCTGGCGGAGCTTCTGGGTGACGGCGTTCCGAACAATCTGCTCGACGTTGGGGCAGACATTGGCGTAGTAGTTTTGTCTCAGCTGAGCAGAAACAGAGTAAGGGAACAGGAACAGAGCAATCGAAAGCGAGAGGCAGAAAGGGATCAGAAGAAAACGAGCCATGTTGTTTTCTGAGGAAATTAACTTCGTAATCAATGAAAGAGATCGATCAGGAACGCTGGGAATTGCTCCGGCAGTGTTCGCGTGTATATATAGTCCTTATTTGAGTGGGAAAACAGAGCTGGAAAGGAAAAAATAAATGGCTGTTTCATGACGGTCTTTAGCGAGCCAGTTGGCATAGAATCTTTTTGTGGAAAAGAAAGAAAAAACTGTGTTTTTTCTTCCTACTCCTAGTCCAAGTTAATTTATTACTAGGAAAATAATACACGTTTCCATGCACATCTTTTTACTATATACGTCTCTTCATTTCCTCTACAGTTCTCTCTATATCATCTTCCTCATTTATTCAATGTGTCTTTGATTAAGTTTGGATTCTAGTTTAAACCTAATGATTGATTTATTGTTTTTCTCCCATCCCATCAATTGATTCAATTATCTCCCATCTCTGTTCCTACGTTTCTCTTCTTTCTTCTTATATTTCACAACACCACCAATTTATCATAACTAGTAGGAGCATATTGTCAATTTTTTTTTATACTCACATATGGTGGACGGATTTGGGTGATTCGTTTCCGTTGTTAGTGGATCAGGTGGAAGCAAGAGGCTGAAAAATGATATATATCGATGATAAAGCATTCTCAAATAATGACATCAGAATTTTTTATTTATTCGTTGTATCAGACTTTATGTTGGTTGATATACTATTAGGAGTTAATCCACATTTTATTTGGCTAAATCATCTATTGTTCATTTTGATTATTTGGACGTACTTTATCTAAGATTTTTTCCTGTTGTTTATGAGTTATCTATTTTAAATTTATTATACTTTACATGGAAGGTTCAGCTTGATTTATTTTTTTTCTTTCATTCAGTGTCACATGAATAAGTTTAATTTTTAGTAGCCAATTTTATGTTTCTATTGTTTCTTAGAAACTTATGCTGTTATTGGGTTATAAGAGATCGTTTGGCTTGCAATTGATTGAAATGAAGCATCTTCCGTAAAAAAAAAAACACAATTTTTTTTCTCTTGTAGAGGAAATTTTTTTTATGTAGAGTTAATTTCATTTGAAGCTAGTACTTTACTTACCTACTAATTATTTGAATAATTTCTTAACAAAAAATGATTAATTTTATGGCCTTTTTTTCCCTAACCCAACCTAGAAAAAGTAATAGAAATAAAATACTTGTTTTTTCTAATTTTTTTTTTCTAAACTCATCTTTCAGGCTTAAACTGTAGAATTTTAATTGATATATAAATTAAGTTAAAAATGGTTACTAAATGTAAAAATAATCACTCCTAAAAATCTTTGCCCCCTAAAATAATCTCTTTATGAGAGAAAATATTATAGAATGATTTGTATGTTTAATTTTTTCCTATAAGATGCCGTTTGGATTATAATCTCTTTAGTGTTGTTATTGGATTATAAGATGTTATTTGGCTTACAATTGATTTGAAATGAAGCATCTTTCATAAAAAAAAAAAGTGCATTTTTTTTCTCTTTTAGAGGAAATTTTTTTTATATAGAGTTAATTTCATTTGAAGCTAGTACTTTACTTATCTACTAATTATTTGAATCATTTCTTAACAAAAATTGATTAATTTTATGCCTTTTTTTTCCTAACCCAACCTAGAAAAAGAAATAGAAATAAAATACTTGTCTTTTCTATTTTTTTTTTTTCTAAACTTATCTTTCAAGCTTAAACTGTAGAATTCTAATTGATATATAAATTAAGCTAAAAATGCTTACTAAATGTAAAAATAATCACTCCTAAAAATCTTTGCGCCCTAAAATAATCTCTTTATGAGAGAAACTATTATAGAATGATTTGTATGTTTATTTTTTTTTCTATTTTTATTTTTATGTTTTAAACATTTTTCCAATTGTTAATAGTGAAAGTTGGGGGAGGCTGAAAGGAGACTCATCTGCTCTGCTCACTGGCCGCCCCCCTCGGCTGCTTGTCTAATATTCCAACAAGATACCAGCTAGTAGTTCCGGTTAGATGATTTAATAATAGATACTAATGTTATATCATTAGGATTTCCATCAAGCACAAAAAATTACATCAAATCTTTAAAAATTTTCGTGGCGGCTAACTATAGTATGCGTTTTTTTAATGTTCAATTAACTCTAATATGTCTATTCTATTAGTTGTTTCATACACAAACAGTCAACCTGAAAATCGTGACCCCATTTTTCTATTAGAATTTAGAAACGAAGAATTAATAATAGAAAAGCTATTAAATAACTCGTTCAAAAGAAATTCATTAAAAAATTATTATTCTCAATTCTATTAATTTTTATTGAAAACAAATGCATTTCAAAGTTAATACTCTATTTATCTACTAATGACTAACTAAATATTTTTTATAAATTAATAAATTTTGTATGAATTTTACCATGCTAAACTTAAAGAAATGAATTTTAATAAAACATTCTTAATTTTTTAAAAAATATTCTAAAAATATTTTTTGGACTTCTTAAATTGTATAGATTTAACTGATATGTAAGTTAAGTGAAAAAAAATTAATGAAATTGAGAGTAATGCATTAAATAACTAATTACTTAATCTCCCAAACACAAACATGATCCTTACGAATAATAAGATATATGCCACTGTATGTTTAACTAGGGGTGATCATTCGACTTATTTAGTTTAAACCGAACCGAATTAGTCGGTTTATTCAGTTTTTCAGTTTTGGATGATAAGAAATCGAATAGAACGAATTAGTCTCTAAAACTGAATTTACACTGAACCAAAATATTTCAGTTCAGTTCAGTCTAAACTAAATTAACCAAAAAACATGGGAGTGAGATTCTATGAGAGAGGGAATAAGAGAGAGACATTGTTTATCTTCCCAAATTCCATTCAATATAAAAGATTTATTATCCATGAAAAAAAAGAAAATAAAAATTCAAGCTAATTTGGGTTGGTTTGTAGCTTTCTTGTATATGAAAAAATTGAAAAAAAAAAATCTAATAACAAAAATTTTGGAATTAAATTAACCGATATCCAAAACCAAAACCGAATTGAAACCAAATTTTTTGTTATTCAATTTCAACCGAATTACCGAATTGGCCGAACCAAAATTTCAAGTTATTTCAGTTTTTCGGTTTTTTCGGTTTGAACCAAATATTGATCACCCCTATGTCTAATTTAGCTAGAGGTGTGTATAGTATATACTCTAACATGAAAGCTAAAGATTCAAGCTTTTCACAAAGGTATACATTTGTGGAGATGTAATGAATAAAGATCTAATTGTGTGCAAGCTTGAGTCCAGGCTCATATAAGTATTCACTAAGTATGTAAAAACTATGGCTCTGCTATAAACTATAATTGTAAAAAGGTACTACCTTACTTGGCATTTCAATATTTGACATAAACTAATCCTTTGAAGCTCTGAAGGCTAATATATTAAATAACTTATTATTTAGAGAACCACAATGAAATGTTACGGGTAGGTTTGAGTTTTCATTTTTGGGCCACACAAATCCTATTTGCTATTCTTTGTTGGCACTTTCAAATATCATATTGAACTTTGCCTTTAAGACCAAATTTGTCACCGACATTATACCATCAAATAAAAGGGAAAAATTAACACTTTAGTCTTTGGTTCTTAAAATTTCTTCTACAGGTACCCCAACTTTTCCCATATGATGATCATGCCATTTTCTTCACCGTTTACTTACCCTAAGACCATTCAAGATGTTTTGGAAAATATACAGGGTTTGTATTTGTCACCTTCAATGATGAGAAGTTAATGAAGGATGTCATTGAGAACTTGTGTGACTCTAATCACAATGGAAGAAATATCATTGCAACAAGGCTTAATCCTGTGGTGGCAGCAGATTTAATTGTGGAGGTGATGGTAGATATGGCCATTATGAAGGTCGCGATGGCTGTGACAAACGTGAGGCTGTTAGTGGTTATGGCAGAGGTAGTTATGGTGATGGTAATAATGATGACAATCATGACTAAGATCATGGTGGTGCACAAGGTGCTCGAGATGGTGTTTTCGACAGTCATGACTATGGTGGTTCTTATGTTATTGTTCTATTTAATATAGTCTCTTAAGCTGGTGCTGTATTTTTGAAATCTATGAACACCTTTTTGGTTATCTTGCAATGTTAGGGTAAGCATGTTGTGAAGAAGACGATATGATCATCAGATGAGAAAAAGTTAGGGCATTAGTAGAAGAATCATAAAGAACCAAGGATTAAAACTGTTATTTTCTCCCTTTCATTTGATGATCATTAAAAAGATAAGTGGCAAATTTGTAAATTTTTAATACATTAGTTGCACATTGGTCTCAAAGACAAAGTTCAGTTGAAACTTTGGTGGCAAATTTGATTCTTTTCAATATTCTTCAATGGTAAATTTGGTACTTAATCTATGTAATTTAGATTATTTGGAATAAAACTCAAATAAAAATTACAAGTACTACGAGATAAATAAAATGGCTAATTGAAATACTCTGTTGAGGTTTGAGTGAAATTACTTTTTACCTTTTTTTTGTTCTCAAAATAAAGGGAAAAAATTTTATCTTTTCTTTTTGGAATACGTAAATATCATTGAAGAAGAATATGTACAAAGAACTTCATAGCATTCCAAGGCAATGCAAGGAAACACCTAAGTTAAGACTAAATCATTGAACTACATGGCCACCTAGTCCTCTCAAAATCAAGATGGTATACGAGCACAAATCTTAAGCTGTATTCAACATCACATTGCTCAATAATGTTGCTAGTCACTCTGAAGTGCCAATTGTTTCTTTCAAACCCATATGTGATAAATAGAAGCTACAAAGGTTTCGAGACAAACTTTACTCACAATTGACTTGCCTTTCATCCTTCTTTCAACGGGGGCCATAGGGGTCCTAGTTTTATATTTAGACCCCCCCTCCGGGCGGCCCAATGTATAGGCAAACTTACATTTTTATCATAACTATTTCAAATATTTATATTTACCCCTGCAAAGTTAACAATGTGAATCACCATTATAAAATTAAAGGAAAAATGACTAATTTTTCCTTCTAGCTTTTCTTTTTTAGAAACTTTGCCCCCAACTTATACATTTAATGACCAAGACACTTTTCCTAACTTATGCAATTCATCTTTCTCATCTCTCCAACTCAACAAAGCCCATGTCCATATCAATCTCTCCAACTTGACAAAACATTAAAAAGATCATTCACCTCTCTTTTCTCAATTATGTATCCAAATAACCAGTGAATTTAAAACCAAATTTCTACTTTACTGAGCTTATATTGATCCAACAAGACCAAAATTTAACAAAGCCCCATTGAAATCGAAAGACCCAGGCCTTCTGATTGGCATGAACCCTAAAACATTCTGGTAAAAATTCATCAATTCGTCCATTAACCTACATAGAAGCAAGATATGGTTTAATACTTTCATATGTAGTGGGCTTCCTTTCCCCCAGCCTCTCTAAAAAACTCTTCATCAGGAATTGTAGGAGCTGGAGAGCAATATCTAGTCATCGGGAATTGATTTGATTGACTAATTTTAGGAGTTCACAATTTCACCATGGACGGTTAGAAGGGGCAAGCCAATTGCCAGCAGGATGTTGAAAGAGATTGGGGGATTTTAAGGATGAGATGGTCGATGTCCAGGGCAGAGATGAGGGATTCGAGCTCGAGCAGAGAGTAAATGTGTACTAAAGTAGACCGAACAGAGGAGGAAAGTGGGTTGATGAAGAGGAGAATGAGGGTGAAGGAAAAGAGTGGGAGGTATGGAGGAAGACAAGCTTGCTAACTACAAATATTTGGGGGACAATTATCGAACAAAGAAATTTGGGATTGTAAAATAGAGTTTTTGTTTTGCCTAAATGATCATTGACGAAGTTAACTTGGCTGAGGAGTAAGCGTAGGTATTTGAAACAATTAGGACAAAAGTGTAGTTTTGACTAAACGTCAAGGGCTTTTGGTAATTTTCCTTTGATAATTTAAACTATTATCAAAATATTAAGGTGTTGTTGAACAATTTGAATATACTTCCAAGTGAATAACTGCCTGTGGCCGATGGAACAACCTTGAGAAAAGGATTAACTTTGAAGATTGGGCACATGGGTCCTAGTCTTGAACCCGTCGGATATGGGTGGATTGCACGAGCTTCTTTTGCAATAAGAGCAAGTTGCCACATGTCAACCATGGGCGGATTGGGAACTACCCCTTTCGGGGCCTCTCCCAGGCATCGAACAACCATCTCAAAACCAGTACAGACAAGGGAAATTTGACTGTTTACAATAGCAATCAAGTTTTTTGTATCGGACTTTGCTTTTTCAAAACTCCACAATGATATAGTACCACCCGAGTTTTATACATATGCAAGTCAATTTTGATCAAACAAATGTACCACTTTCAAAACTCCATACTCATATAATAGATATGTAGATTCACACAACAACCGAACAAACCAAGGTTTAAAATCAATCAACAATTCATGTAACAAAATGAAACCAACTGAAGAAACTCCAACGCAAAATGATTTTTTAGAAGAATTTCTAAATGCCATAAAATAGAAACTAGCCAAATCAGATATATGCAACTTAGATACATGATAGTTCATTCTATTTTACATACATTGCAAACCTAGAAGTATACATATAAAATCCAAAAGTATACATATATCAGCAAACCCCAATAATACTTAATTGAAACTTATAATAAATTACTATAAAACCCAAATCTTCTCACCCCAAACATTCAACTTTATCCCAGTTTCATACAAGCTTGTACGAGACAAAATTAGTTTTCTTTGGGGCTAAAGCATAGAATCAAGCCATAAGGTGTAGAAATCTGGCTTTGGTTCATTCCAAAAAATTTAGATTCAGTTTCATATAAGTGACATTTGAAGCCAGTATCAAACCAATTAGAAACATCAAAAAACCAAAAGAACTTGATTTGAGTGGAGTGGTATTGAATGTACCAATTACTATTTCATACATGTTCAGTTTGGTTGCATGAGATCGGGGAGGGAAAACAAAGAATCACCAATCGTAACAACCTGCAGCCTCACCTAGTTTGATTCTCTTCAAAGTTTCTGTATGCAACAATGACTATGCAAATTGATTTTGGGTAGAGAAAGTGGAGAGAGTAGAAAGGGGGCAAATCAATTGGAAAGGGTAGCAGTTTCGGAATTAAGATTCTAACTAGTGGGAGAGAAATTTGAGAAGATATGCATGGAATCTTCATTCTCCCTGGATTTTTCCCACGATTTTCATGCCCATATGTTTTTTTTAAAATGAAAAATGTTAGAAAGGGTAATGGAATTAGTTGGTGTATATACACCTAGAGACAATCTCTAATTCCCAATAATATGTTAGGGGTCAGCTCGAGTTTTCATTTTAAAGCCGCACAAAATCCAATTTGCCATCCTCCATCGGCACTTTCATTTATTTGTGTATTTGATAAGATGAAAAATTGTAAACGTAATAACACTTACTCTTATGCTTGGAAAGACTTCCAATTGCACCACAATTACACCATGTGTGGAAGAGGGACCTAAATTTGTGAGGGAGAACAAAAGATGGGCAAATATTATCGTTTCCCTTTACTTCATCTTAAGAAAGTGAAACTGGGGCGGCTGTGGAGAGCACATGGTTTGGCACCATAGATTTCTCTAATAGGTCTTAACATATAAGTCGCCTAGATAGGCCCTTAATTTGGAGGCATCTTTGCTAAACTGACCATAGAGAAGGGATAACTCGAACTCAATTAAAAATCGCAAATACTAGGAGAAATAAAGGGCTAATTGAAAAACTCTGTTGAGGTTTCAATAAAGTTACCGGCCCTTTGGCTATTCTTGTTTCCAAAATATACATTGTACCCCAAGAAATAATGCGAAAAATGACAGTTTTATATTTAGATACAAAGAAAATTGATAATTTAAACTATTGTCAAATCGTTAAGCTGTTGTTGAACAATTTGAATATACTTGAAGAAAGAAAATATACAGTTTAAAAAATTATTATAATTTGAAAAGTTGAAACCGGACATGTTAAAGAAAGTGCTTAGATTCAAGGGGCAAGTTCTATGTATTTTTGGAGTAGAATGGGGTCAAATATCATACGTTTTTTTTGTAATTAGCCCTAAACAAAAACAAATGAAAGAAAATAAGCTCGAAAAATAAAATCGGAAGAAACAATTTAATAATAAAAGATATGACAATATTCCTTTTAAGTTATAAAAGCTTTCCTATCATATTAATTTAGAGAAAATATAATGGCCAGCATCTAGTTTACTACAAAACATAAAACACCACCGCATGTGGTTTCATGACGAAAAATAATCCATAAAAAAAAAAAATTCTCTCTTTGTCTCTAAATAGAAGATCCCCTACTTTCAGTGAGTATATGAGACAAAAATATGACATTTGCCCAGTTGCTAGAGCAAACTTTGCTACTTTCTAGTGGAAGTGGCGAAGTAATTATTGGTATAACCAAGTTCACCAGTTAAAATTAACCTCATGCCAAAAATAGGAGAGACGGCTATGCGGAGTTCCGCGAGCTGGGTAAATTCTACAGCAACATTAGTCGTAATATAATTAATGTAAGTTATTTATAGAATAATATAAATAGAATAATATAAAATGATAAAATCTATTTTGATAGTAAGCAAAATCCGGGTAAAAATAATTGTAAACAAAGAGAATAGTTGACTGAGGATGTGTTTATATATTGCCAAAACAGTATTAAAGATAACAAATAAAAAAAATCAAAGAAAATTTAACCGATTCAAATAAAATTACTAAGAGGAAGAAAAAGCTTCTTGTATTTATTGTGTAGGATAATATTGCATAATATATATGAATAAAAATTTTCAGATTTTTACTTACTAATGAATTATAGTGATAAATTGAAACCTTTAAAAAATTGAGAATCATGCATAATACAAATTTAAATTGAAACCTTTTAAAAATCAAAAATCATGCATAATAAAAATTGTACACCTGTTTCAACTAATTAAAACTCTAAATCAAACCTATTTAAAGCACTCATATATTATGCAAATTGTGCAATTGTTTCAACTAATCAAAACTCTAAATCAAATCATCTAACTAAACATATGAATTTTTTTGGCCTAAATCTAATTAAAAACATCATTCAATGTAAAAGAAAAGGCTTTTGGTATTTAACATAGTTAACAAAGGCATGTCTCTCATTTCCATTTAAGGCCCTATGATTTTAATGTTAAACAGACCATCCAAATTTCATCTTTTTTCTAAAAGTTTGTGCTAGATCACAAAAGTTGGGAATCATTATGGTAGAAGGGTTTTATTCAAGGACCAAAAGAAGGATTTGACCATTCCCATGAGAAGGCAAAAAAAATTGAAACTAGGGGTGAAAAAATAATATGTGACCCAATTTTCAACCCAAAAATATCATATTCAGGTCAATTTTGATAAGAAAATAATCACAAATTGGCCCCACCTGACTCAATAGTTTGTGACAAATTCAGGTTCGGGTAGCACTGAACCCAACAAACCCAAAATTGTCTAAGGTGGAGGATGTAAGAGAGACATCACTAAGAATGTGAAATTATAAATAGTGGGGACTTAAGTGGTAGGCAAATAATAGGTAAGCGATTGAGAAGTGTAATTAGTAATTTTTCTTTTTTCCAACCCTAAAAAGTACAATCTAGGGGTGAAAGTCGGCCAACAACGTTAGGTTCGGGTTAAACACGACTCAAATTATGGATAGTCTTCTCCTGATTATGTAACTTGAAACTGGCCTACATAAGTATAGAACCCGACTAAATTTGAACCTAGATTTAATCGGATTCGGATGGTATTAATTAGTTGACCTAATTCTCATGTTTTGTGTGGCGAAACGTGGGTGAGGAGACTAGAAGGCGAGGCCATGCAGTGACGAGAAAGGTAATAGATGACGAGGAGGGCAAGGGACAACAAGGAGGGCATCAGATGATGAGTCAGGCATCAAACTACAAGGAGGCGAAGGTGAGTCGGGCTTCAAATGATGAGGAAGTGATGAACAGAAATGGCAACAAAGAAGGCAGAGGCACAGTTAGAGAGGGTGAGACTGAGAGAGAAATCGATATAGGAGGGAGAAAGGCAAGACTGAGAGAGAAGATGAGAAAGGAGGAAGCGAGGCGAGAGAAAGAGAGAAGATTAGAAAGGCGGCCCTTAATGGCCATTTCAAATTGAAATGGCCAGGGTTGACATGTCATAAAATTGAGGAAAATGCTTTCAGTCACTGTAATGTTGGTTTATGGCAGTAATAGTCCTCAAACTTTATGATTGACCAATCTTACCATCGTCCACAAATGGTTTTTAGCTCATGACAGTAGGTGAAAGTGGGGGAGCATTATAGCAAATGTAAAATATTTAGGGACCAAACATAAACGGGGAAAAGCAATAAAAAAACGTGTTGTGAGAGTTGTTGTTTATGAACAGTAATTTGTTCCGTGGGTGAACAATGGAAAAGGCCTCCTTTTTTAGAAGGGAGTAATAATTTGACTTTGTGTACAAACTAAGGAAATTTTTATTTTTAATGCTTTTTGGAAAAGAAAAGTAAGCACAATGTTTTTTTTTAAACTTTTTTGAAGGAAACGAGTCAAGTAATCTGAAAGTGCAAAAATGAGATCGGAAAAAGTAGTTGGTACAAAAACTATTATAACGAGTACAAATACGTACAAAAATGGATAAATGATATGTAACTATAGATATGAGTATGACAGAATTAATAAATTCACCATGTAATTTCAACAGATTATAGTGATAAATGGTCATCGTCAAAAAGAAAATGTGTGAAAATTTACTTTAACCTTGACACATAGACCTCTAAAATCTGTTCTAAAGTAAATTTGAACATCGTAAAAAAGGGAAATGTTAAAAACTTGTGGTCATCGAGGAAATCTTGGGATAATATAATGACTTTCCAAACAACTAAAACCATATAAAGCACATATAATAATAACGTTAAAATGTTTGGGACATAGAATCGAAGGTTTCGCGATCGAATCTCATCTCTCTCCTAATCTCATAAATGCTTTCGGTACTACTTTAATTGTCATTTGATGAGTGAAAAAAAAAATTATAACAAGACGTCCAACTTTATTTTGACGAACAATGTTACACAAGTAATCATAAGAGTAATTAATTTTATCAAGTTAGAAATGGTCCCATGTATCATTTTTTTTTAAATTTGTCTCCCTCTGCATGTCTGTTTCTCACGTCGTTTCCATTGATTTTTAAAATTGTTTGAACGGTCCTTGAAGACAGATACACACACAGATATATTTACCCTTAAATTGATAAAAAAAATCAAAAAAATATTAAAAATTCTAATAACCCCTTATTTTCACGACTTGCTAGAGGTATAATAAACAACCTCAAAAAAAAAAAAAAAATATAAGATTAATCTATTACAGGAGGTCTTCGTTATTGAACAAGTTAAACTCACGTTAAATACGATAATGCAAATCCAGTTGCATGACAAAACAAAAAAAAAACAATATTAAGATTTTAACTAATATTAATGTTTATGTTTAAGTGCGAAACAGTGAAATTTGGGGTCATTTTTATGCTAACTGCTGTCCTCCCATTTGCACGCCTTCCAATTCTGGCTCCTCAACTTGCTTGGTTCTCATCTCAAGTGGCATTTGGATTGGCTTTATTTTATGGTTGCTACTCTCTAGACAATCTAGCCAGGAAGAAATAAGCTTGTCTTCTGAAATGTGACTTTCAATGGACTCCTTTTGTTTCAGAAGGGATTCCCTAGTCCAATTTGTTCAAGATTATTGGAATTACAAGTTGCAAACAACTACTTTTATGGCAAATCCCTCAAATTCTCTTTGCCACTTTTGGGGTACTAGGAAATCACACCATCAATCAGAGTCTGTGCAATTCTTTATTGTCGATGGAGCTTGGAGTCATTCAACTAGCCTTGGTGCAAAAGCTTGGTTCTGGATGGAAGTCAATGCCCACCCATGGTTACAAGAGGGGCAAGTTTCTCCCTACTATGGTTTTGGCCCTTCAAGCAGAGCTTCTAGCCATCTAAAGAGCACAGTTGTTGTAGTCTTTCACCTAGCTCTAAATAATATCACCATTCTTACAGATTGCTTATAAGCTTTGACTATGCTACAAGGTAACATTGTTATCCCAACCTCGTTGTTTAGCTTAGTTCAATCCCTTATTGTTATGATAGAGAACTTTGATCACTGTGTTCTGGTGGTCATGTCTCGCCAGTATGTGTCTCCTATTCATACTTATGCTACTTATCTCCTTTCTTATTTTTCTTAATTTTGTGATTCTATGTAAAAAAAAAAGTTTTCACTTTGTTATTATTAAGAAATTTTATCTTTGTTTGTTGTTTTAAAAAAAGATGAACAATAGAAAAGGCGTCATATTTTAGAAGTGATTAATAATTTGACTTTGTGTACAAATGAAGGAAAATTTTATTTTTAATGTTTTTTTTTGGAAAAGACACGTAAGAACAATGTTTTTTTTATTTTTAAGGAAACGAGTCAAGTAATCTGAAACTGCTAAAATGAGATCGAAAACTGTAGTTGGTACAAAACTAAGGCCAGTGCCCAACTACAATAGCTTATTATTGTGTTTTAAGGGTTAAGCCGAATGGGCCTAAACTTTTTATAACAAGTACAAATATGTACAAAATGAATAAATAATATTCACTTTATTTCATAAATCTGTCCTCTTTAATATTATACGTAAATTAAGACTTATATACTTTTTACTTACTTTTTTTAATATAAAACTATTAGTTTATTTATTTTTATATAAAATATATGTACTTATCTAAAAAAATTATCAGTATTTGTACTTTTTACTGGGCCCTATATCTTTTATTCCTTAATTTTTTCAACTTCTCTCATTTTAAGGATTAATATAGATATAAAATAATAAAAAATTACCTTATTTAAAAAGATAAGAAGAAAACAACTATTTTAAAGTTGTCAAAAAATGAATAGAGGTCCAATATTGTTAAATAAAGGGAGTATGTAAAGGGGGTATGTAACTATAGATATGACAGAATTAATAAATTCACCATCCAATGATTATAGTGACAAAGGGTCATCGTCAAATTTTTCTTAAAAGAAAATATGTTAAAAATTAACTTTAACCTTGACACATAGACCTTTAAAACCTGTTCTAAAGTAAATTCTCATAAAAAAGGGGTATGTTAAAAACTTGTGGTTATTGGTGGAAATCTTGGGATAATATAATGCCTTTCCAAACAACTACTGCCATATAATTAAAGCTCATATTATAACAAGACGTCCAACTTTATCTTGGAGGACAATGTTACACATATAATCATAAGAGACTAATTAATTTATCAAGTTCGAAATGGTCCCATGTGGCAGTTATCGTTTTACGCTTCATTAATTTTATTATCAAGCAAATTTCATGAAATAATTACGACAAGACAAAACAAACCATCTACTGATCAATGATATATATCATTTTTTTTAATTTGTCTCCCTCTGCATGTCTCTTTCTCACGTCGTTTTCCTTAATTTTCAAATTGTTTGAACGGTCCTTAAAGACAGATATACACACATATATATTTATCCCTAAATTGAGAAAAAAATAAAAATAAAAATAAAAATTCTAAGAACCCCTTGTTTTCACGACTTGCTAGAGGGATAATAAACAACCTCACAAAATATATAAGATTAATCTATTACATAAATTATTGAACGAGTTAAACTCACGTTAAATAAAATAATCCAAATCGATCCAATTGCATAACAAAAGAAAAAAGGAACAATATTAAGATTTTAACTAAAATTAATGTTTATGTTTAAGTGCGAAACAGCCTTTGTATATGATATTGCTAACAATGTTAGAACCGAAAGGGAAAGAGTAATTTTTTTTCCAAAAGAGACGTAAAACACACTAAACCATCTATAAAAAATTCTATAAAGACTCTAACTAATTTTTGAAGAAAAAAAATGAGAAAAAATTTAAAAATTCAAGTTTTAATCCCAATCTGTTTATTCCACAAACTTTAGCTAAATGCTGCTACTTACTAGTCACCATCATAGGAGGCCCAAAAAATAAAGGTTTAAGACCTTTGGCACAAGTTACCCTCATAATACATCTATGTTTCTAGTTAGTTTTAGATTACAAGAAGCTATGAATAATAGCTGTCATTAGAGAAAGAAAGAAAAGAAAAAAAGAGTTCTCGTGACTTTGGAGAAAGCATGACAATAACCAGAGTGGTGGAAAATTCCAAAACCTGGCTGTCGCTCTCTTCTTCTCTTCCCTACATCGCATTCCTCATCTCTTCCATTGGCCTCTCACCAAGTGTGGATATATATTAATTCAAGTCTGAACAGTTGATTTATTTTCATTATTGTACCTAATTGATTAATCACCCTCATATGTTTTTCACGGTTTCTTCTTTGTCGTCCACCTCCACAAAACTCTTCTATCAACATTAGTAGGAGTATTGACTAGTTCATTTGGCACTCTATCACAGACAAATTTAGGGACTTGTTTGGTAAATGGATTAAGTGGAGTTTGAAAAATAGCAAGGTGTCAGTGAGCTGTTCTCAAATAATAGATTGGATGATAGTGTATGTTTATTTTTTGTTTTCTGATTGAGTCATCATCCATGTTTTGTGCTTGGATGGTTTGTTAGTGCAATAATGTGCTGGTATTATAGTTTGATTGAGTATTGGTTGGTTAGTGTGTTAGTTTATTTTTCAGTTTATTTTTTTTGTCTAAGTTTATTTTTCTGTTTTTTTTTTTTATCTATCGTGTTAGTTTATTTTTCTGTTTACTTTTTTTTTTGTCTACCTCTTTTAGACTATAGGCTTGGGTACTAGATATGTCTCGAATATTTAAGAGAGTTTTCTTCACTTTATAGTATCACAAGAAATGAAAAATGTGTAAGGTTTGTTGAGTCAAATGTCTCCCATTTCTCAGTGTTATATTTCTACGACAAGAATATCAAATTTGCTACTAATGTTTAGGGTTGGGACTAAATTTGCCACTAAATTGTTTTTTTTTTACATTCCCACTAATGTATCAAAGTTTGCTTAAATTGGCCATTAACTGTTAAAAGTTGCAGGTTTTGAAATTTCAGAGTTATATTGTAACTTTCAAAAAAATTTAAAAATTTTAAGTAATTTATTCAATTTTTAACAAACTACAATCTACCTTCACTAGCATCTCCGGCACGCTTGTCACCTCAAACACTTTTGCCGCCGATGCAACTCAACCTCATTGTCATCTCCCTGCCCCAACTCCTTGCCCCGATGCATGCTCGATCCAAGACTCTCATCCTTGCCACGAAACCCTGCCTCAAATGAGGCAACACAAACCGATCAATCTTTGGCTATCCGTGCTACTAGTGCAACATTTCTCCCCATCTCTCTTTTTTTTTTAGCCAAAATTGTACTAGGAAACGAAAGCCCGTTCCTATTCGGCTGAGAGGATGTAAAGAAATATGGTTGACAACTGGGGCATCGGTAGGAGCTCGAGCCGATTGTGTGGGGTAAGTGGGTTGATGTAGCCAAAGTTGGGGTTGGGGAATAGGATGGGCCGTGACTGTGCCACCGAGGAAAGCAGCGAATTGGTAAGGATTGGATTAGGTGTAGGGTGGGTTAAGATGAGCATGTAGCCATTAGTTTGTAGGGATAGATGACAAAAGAATATGAGGATTGACGGTGAAGGTGGTTGACATTGTCAATGGAGGTGTTAGAGGCAACATGTGTGATGGAGGCACTAGTAAAGATGGGGCAAAATCTATTGAAGGAAAAATTATAAATTATTTAAAAATCTTAAAATTTGTTAAAAATTGTATTATATATCAACTTGAAATTTCAAAACTTGTAACTTTTAATGGTCAATAGTCAATTTGAGTCAATTTTAAAACATTGGTAGAAATTTGGGACAGAAATAAACTTTAGTAGTTGAATTGGTTACAACCCAAAACATTAGTGATAAATTTGAGATTTTTACCTATTTCTATAATAGATGTTGTGCATCTTCTTACAGTTAATAAGAATGATCTTTAATCAAGTAATAATAATAATAATAATAGTAATAAAAGTGGGAATAATAATGAAATTGGTAATCAATTAGCACCGGAACTCTTATACCATACGTATGTTTCCTCTAATCATATTTTATTTAATCATAATACTTCAACTAAAAAGTTCTATTAACCTGGCCTTGAACTCTGCCCAATTATATATTGAAAGACATTCATGGCCAATTCAGCTAACATGGTGAGAGGTCACAAATACAATACAAAAATGTGTAGTTAGCAATGACAAATCCTACCATCCACACAAATAAAGCCACTCTAAAGTTTGGATAAAACTAAGTAGGTGAATGGTACGAATACATTTTTTATTCCTAAAATAATCACGAGCTATTATGTATTGGAATATCAGTTATAATGATCGAATCATGAGTCAAACATGTGTGTGTGTGTATCAACAGACGAGTTGGCATGTGGTCAACCTTGCTAGCTGGGCGTGATTAATCAATAGTCATCCATAGGAGCAATAACCACGTGTTTGTAGTTATCGTATAATGTAAAAATCCGTATATATATATATATATATATATATATATATATATATATCATTAATGAATTAACATATACAAAGACTCCCTTAGCATTCCAAGGCAAAAGAGGAAAGCGTTTAACTTAGGACCAAATCACCGACTTACACTACTTAGATCTCTCAAAATTAATACTGCTCACGTGAGTATAAACCTCAAACTAAATTCAGCTGCTAAATTTAGCATCGTAGTTGCTCATAGTGTTGTTGGTCATTCGAATGACTATTCCTTTCTGTGCAAATGTGATAGACAATAGCAGCAAATGCTGCTCGACAAACTTTATTCACGATCGACTTACTCTTCATCATTCTAGCAAACCAGTTCAATTCCTCCTTCCATCTCAATAGGCTACTCTTGATTAGTAATCATCTCAGACTAATAGTCCATTTCATGATGTTATTAAATTTTTAAGAATTTTTATTTTTTAAGGCTTTAAAATAGAAAAATTCATAAAAATTTAGTAAAATTACAAAAAATGTATTTTCAATGGATTATTACAACTACATAATATTGGCTTTTAATTAAAATTAGTTTCAAGAAAAAAAATGTAAAGATAAAAATAAGTTAATTGACTTAAGTCAAAGCGAATTAGCTCTTAAATGTTGAGCGATGCCAACTTTAACTCATGATTCAATATTTTTCGACTTGTTTTGACTCGTCTGAGCAGAAGGGAAGGGATTGGGGAGAGTGGAGAGTAGATGAGCACTGGAGGGAACTTGACAAAAATACTGACATCGAAAGTATAAATGGTTAGGATTCTCATTCTCTTCATAACATAAATAACAACCAATTTGGGGTGTGGATACCCCACTGTTGTAGCCTGTCTTGAGAATTCAAGCCCTTGGTCATAAGCAACTATATAATGAATCTATGCTTTGACAAGGACACATTATTCCATACCACCTAATTCCATGTAACTTGATTACCCACTAGCCGAAGCAAATTGTATGTTTTTTTAGCATCTCGATCACCTTTACTCCCTTCCTTTTGAACCACATTATTTCAGACACAACACTTAATAATATTACTCTAACTCCAAGAAGCATTTGGAGTAGGCTTGATAGTCCAAAAATCATGGTTCTTCATATAGTATTCATGAATCCAGTGACCCAAAGCTGATCCTTCTCTGTATGAATCTCCCATAAGAGTTTAGTGAATACTGCATAGTTAGAGGTAGTTATGTCTTTTGTTAGTGTTGTGCCCAAAAAGTCAATCATGAAATGATTGTATTTTTTGCAAATTGAGTCATGATATTTTATTAAGGCATTAATCCAACAATTATGTTTGTTGTTTTGTTTCTGCGTAACATAATAAACATAATTGTAACCCTAGAATAATGATATTCTCAAACGTTCCTGGTCTAGTATTATTGTTGAGCGGGTTATAATAATATATAACGACTAGCATATGTGGAAACTAATATGAGATATGTAGTCTAAATATGGGTACAAGTTGGATAACTTGTGCACTGGACCGACCTACCATGAGAACACTACATGGATCGTTATATGAGTGTTATAAGTGATTCTCATAGTAATCATGGTATATGTAGTCCTTTGACCTAATTTCATCAAGGTTCTCTACATATGAGTCACATACTTTGATACTTTCCTTTGTTGCTCGTAACTGAGTGAACTTGAAGAAGGTCATTGGGCATGTCACATATCATGCGGAGGGATTTGTATGATCAAGATGAGATTTGTCTCTTCTATGAAACGGGAGTGATATCTTCGGGCCCATTGATAGAGTAAGACTTAGAAAAATGCATGGCCATACTCGGATGAGTTGATATATGATATCAATGTCATCAATTTAAGTTTGTCTACTCAATAATCAAGAAACCAAAGATTGGGCTATACGAGAGTGGCACATTCCACATTTCGTGCTTAGTCTTGATATCTTGGACAAAAGGACAATGACATATATTGATAATGATCATAAAAGGTTTAGTCAAATCAACGACAATCTTGTCACTTGGGTAGCAATGATGTGTTGCTAGACACCGCTCATTGCTTATGATCATAAATATGATTTATGATCATTGCCAACGTGGTAAGAGCCTATTGGGTCACACACACAGAGCTATTTGGATCATAAGAGTGCATGGGCTAATTATTTGGGTTATGGTTTCACAATAATTTCGTATTAATAATGGGCTCAAGAGTTGAGCCATTATTAAGCCCGAAATTAAAGCCTAATTGGATTAGGGCTTTGAAACCCATTAGGCCTAGAAGTTGAGTCTCACTATAAATACAACTTTTAGTGAGAAATTCGTAGCTTCTTTGCCTATCATCCCAAAAGGACAGCCGCACTTTTCTCTTACAATTCCTTGGATGACGCAAGTTAACACTGTGAGCGCAAGAGAAACGCATCTGCCAGGACGTGGTGGAAGCGTGGTGATCCCGAGAGGCTCGTGTGGATACCATAGAGAGCTTGAACACGTCAACTGTTTAGGTTTTGTGATTCGACTCTACAGTTGGGTAAGAGATCTCAACCGAAAATTAGGTATGAAAATTTTCGAACACCCGGTTTACCCCATTTCACTTGGATCCTGAAGAGTTTCAGTTAAATTCCGTTGCACTTGTTTGGCTCCCGAAACCCAACATCTCTAATATTTAAACCTTATTCCTTGAAAGGGTGCAAATTCTTTCCTACTCTACTAAGGCTTTTCGACTTTTGTCCGGTCCACCTGCCCATAGAAAATTCTGGTAGATGGCTATAATAGATTTTACCTTCTTCTTCAAAATGAAGGAAACTGAGCTAAAATACATATGAATTGATAAAAGTACCTTCTTGCATAAGATAAAAGCCTTTTTGTGCATCCTTCCACTTTTTTTCCTAATCTTATTCACCAGTAGGTCAAACTCACCTGACTGTAGAGAAGACAAGGAGATAGGTACACCTAGATATTTAATAGGTAAGGTAGCTTCCTTGAAACCCATCAACTATTAAATATCTTTCTTTAGCAAAGGAAGGACTCCATAAAAAATAATCTCCATTTTAGCCAAACTCGGGTTGAGGCCAGAGACTTACTAAACTTTTGGAGTACTCATTTCAGGTAGTTTACTAAAACCAAATCAGCTTGACAAAGGATGATGAGTTCAACGAAATATGCAAAGCAGAAATTAGTAATCCTTTGTCTATGACATTTAGGATGATAGTGAAATCCCTGCACTTGCTGAAGCTTTATCAAGTTCCTGTTAATAAATTTCATTGAAAGAAAAAACAAGTACGGAGCCATAGGTCACCTTGCCGAAGGCCAGTACCTCATTTGAAGAATCCATAGCTCAACCCATTTATTATGAATGAATAAGTGGTGGTAGAGACGCATTCCATAACCAAGTTAGTGAAATGCTCTAGAAACCCGAAAGCTTCCAGAAGTTGACAAAGAAAAGTCTAGGAAACTAAGTCATATGATTTCATTATATCAACCTTGATCACACATTGAGGTGAAATATGTTCGCGCTCATAGTGCTTTAACATTTCTCCCACCAAAAGAATATTGTCCCATATATATGGCCCATTTATAAAGGCTGCCTGGCTAGGATGAACAAAATAGTCCAAAATACTCTGCAATCGGTTTATAATCACATTGTACATAATTTTGTATAGTACTGTGCAACAGGAGATAGTCTGAAAATCCTTGATTGACCTCACCTTTTTAGATATTGCAATAAGATGGATTTGTGTAGCATTGATTTGTTTGAGGATCTTGCCAACACTGAAGAACTATTGAACTACTCTAACTACATTAGAACCAATGGTATCCAAGGCTCTCTTGGAGAAACAGACATTGTATCCATCTGGACTTGAAGCTTTCATATTATCAATACTCCATAATGCTGCTTTAATCTATTTATAAGTAACTGGTATATTCAAGGCATCTCTTTGAAGTCTATTCATAATGTTCCCCGCTTCAATTATGCTCTTGTAGATTGCCTTATGGGACTTCCCCTAGCCTAGGAGCTGTTTATAAAATCTAACAAATTCCTTAGCTATTTGTTCTTCATTACTTTATCTCCAAACCTAAACCATCTTGGATGTTCAAGATATTCCTTTTGTTCTATCGGTGTTAGATAGTGGAGTGAAAAAAATGAGTATTGTCATCTTTTTCATTCAAATAGTTAATCCTTACCTTTTGGCTTAGGTAACAGTCCTAAGCCTTTAGGAGCACAATCAGATGCTCTTGTGTGCATTTCTCCATTTCTTGCAAGTTACAGTTTTCTCGATTCTCCTGCCTGTTTCCCTAGACTTCCTCTATTTTATTTTGAAGAACTTCACTTGCTGTTGAATATTACTATACTTGCTCCGGTTTAGCTTTTTAGAGGTCTTTTCATAGCTGCCAATTTAGAGCACATTTGGTATATTTTGTAGCCACTAACAAGCTTCGTCTATTCCTAGCAAACAATCTTTATAAAAGAATGATCATTAGCCTAATAATTAGAAAATAGAAATTGAGCTTTAGCTCTTCTTTGAACTCGATCTAGCAAAACCAGAATAAGAGAATGGTCTAATAACTTTAGTTGTAAAAATTTAACTTGAGTGCTAGGAAAAGTATGTATCCATTCCAAATTTCTAAACGCATGATCCAACTTTAACCATATAGTATTAAAACTAATTTGGTTATTATTCCATGTCAAGAAGCACCCGGAGTATGGAAGATTGTCCACTTGAATGTTTGTGAGACACTCATTAATATCCTTAATTTTCTGAGCTATCACCTTATGTCTGCTTTCCCTCTCATCAGACTTACGAACAACATTAAAATCACAAAAGAGAAGCCAGGGTTGAGGTACCCAACTATGGATATGACACAGCTTATCCTAATCCAAGTTATCATTCCTTTATTAAATCCATATATGAATGTGAAAAGAAACTGCTGCTTTGATCCTCTTTCTACCACGTTCAAATGAATAACTTGAGCAGATACTGACATCATTGTAACATCCTAAATTCTTGGATTTTAAAGCACTACAATTTTGTTATTTCGGTGACCAGAATGATTTGAAATCATCTAAAACTTCAAGAAAAATTTCTGGTGTTGTTCCTTGATTCTATTTTACTTTCTAAAATACCAAATAACTCTACCTCTTGAGTACTCAAAATTTAAATAACACCCACTATTTGAGGGTTATTGCAATCTCTTATGTTCCATGTAGCTATAGTCATTTACCAGGTTGAATTGTTCCCCTTTCTTCTTCCTCCTTGTTCTCACTACTTTTCTCAATAATAAGAATACTGTCTAGCACATCGTTATCTCCTACCTGAGTAAGTACAAGAAATTTATTTAGGCTCCTAGTATAGTTGGTTTATCTGTCTTTCACGATCTATCACTTTTGCTCCTTTGAAGGTGATTTCACCTATTCAATCCAATCATCACTATTAGACACCACATCCTCTATAATTCTTTTGTTGCCACTACTTTTGGCTTAACAGCTTTTTGCTTGGGCACCCATTCTTTCTGTGTTCTCTACTAACATGAATCAGTTAAGTGCTCCATCATCTCATCGTTGCTGCATAATTTTGGCAGCCACTCATAATGTATATTCACCACTAAATTTGCTTAGTATGGATTTTTAACCTTTAACTTGTGTTTCAACTCCTTCGCAAGATCTACTTCAACCAAAACGCGTGCATAAGACATACGCTCCATAATGGTAGTCAACTTCTCTATATAAATTGGCTGACCAACATTGCTTACTATTTTGCTTAGAGCCTTCTCTCCCTACGAATGCACTTAACACCATAGTTGAGCCCATATCGAAACTTTTGACATATCTGCCTTCTCAAAATTGAAAGAAGGTGTTCATGGTTTCAACACCAATGGACGCTTCGATAGAAGAACTGGTGCTCTATACAAAATCTGGTCCCTGTCTTGATGATATTCAAAATGAAAAATATACCATCAATTATCATGAGAAGTCACCTTAGCCATCATGACCATGTTCCACTGCCCTTCAACAAGTCTTTTCATAGTGTAATAGCCAACTGATCCTTGTACAACATAGCCCCACCATGGCATTTTCTAACTTGCTAATTACTTTAACTACATCCCAATCTCAATATTAACTACATCATCCTTACCACTGTCAATGTTTTGAAATTGTAATCCATTATCCAGATGGCAGTTCCCAGCCAAAACCTCATTATATTGCTTACGATTAACAACCCCAATATGGTTCTCCGAGTTGTCATTTGTGGTAGATATAATAGGACCCATAGTTGGCTTCATAACTAGTTTGTCATTGCTATTTATTGTTGTATCATGTCTAGAATCAGCACATTGATTCTAATCTTCAATCACCTTGCTCGCAACAAACTCAGCAGATGGAATTTTTCTGTTTGACACGAAGGTTGTCTACTCAACTTGCTGGAACTTTGACAAAAAACAGCTACTCATCCCTTTTAGAACCACTTTCATCCACCCGCAAAATGTTGCAGTCTATCCCTTGCATAATCTGCCATCCATAGTCAGGATAGTGGAGGCCGTCTTTGTTTACCCATCAGACCGGCTAGAACTGTTATCAACGGTGAGAAAAGAGCCTTACTCTTGTCATAGTCGTGTGTGTTGAAAAAATAAATATAATTAAAAAGTGAGAAATTATAAATTTATAAATATTGAAAAGACTGTTTGTGGCAACGTCGGGTTTTCGGGAGTCGCCACCAATCTGTTTACCTAGGTCGATTGGTCACCTTAAATATTGGTCTGCGAGAGTTCGGGGGTTCGGGAGTACGGTTACGTTAAAACAACTTTGTTAAAACGCCCAAAAATTGGCACCTTAGTTGATTTTAATTTTGTTTCGCTTTGCTTTTAAATAATTTTCAGTTAATTTAGAGATTTTAACTGAATTAGTCGAAATGTGGATTTTTAAGTTAATTTGTATAAAATTTTATACTTCCGAACCATGGACTCTGCCGAGTCATTTGGACACGGAAGATTTTGATTCCGAACCATGGACTCTGCCGAGTCATTTGGACACGGAATTTGGTGAAATTTTAAACAATTTTATCCATATTGTAAAAATATGGATTTTTTATCTTTTTATTTAATTTATTTATTTCAAAAAGTTTGATATTTTCCAAACCGTAGATCCTGACGGATCATCCGGATATGGAAGTTAAATTAATTTATAGTTAATTATTTAACTATTACTTTTATGGAATTAATTATTAGTTTAATTATTAATTATTAATTTTTTTATTTATGAAATTTTTATATTTATTAATAATCTAAAAAAAAATTCTTTTCTTTTCTTTCCTTTCTTTTCTTTCTTATCTTTCTTTCTTATCTTTTTCTTATCTTTCTTATCTTATCTTTCTTTCTTTTCTTTTTTTATTCTTTCTTATTTTCTTTTACTTTTCTTTTCTTTCTTTTCTTTTTTTATTCTTTTAGTTTTGTTTTGAAAGATTCTTTGTTTAATGAAAGATATTTATTATTTAAATAATTACTCAATTTATAAAAGAATCAAAAAATAATTTTTAAATATTTAATATCAAAAATCTGTAAAGAAATTAAAGAGTTGACATTTATTTTATGTTTATTCTATTTATTTGATAAAATAATAATCAAAAAGTAATTATTTAATCAAGATTTTATTTAAAAAAATCTAATGATTTATATGTGTATTAAAAATAAAATAAAAAGTCTTGATATTTATATAATTTATTCTGAATAAAAGATTAACCAAAAGTAATTATTTAATTAAGATTTTTATTTATTTAATAAAGAAAACCAAAAATTTATATGTATATTTTAAACATAAAAGAAAAGTTTTGATTTTTCATATGCTTCTTTTATTAAAGAAAGATTTTGTTTTAATTTTTATTATTTTTATTAAAAAAAATTTTATTCTCCAAACCATTGGATCCTGGCGGATCATTTGGACATGGAGTTTAATTTTTATTAAATTTTAAATTTTAATTATTTAATTAATTATCAATCTTAATCATAATTTTATTGGATTTTTATTATTATTTTTATTAAATTTTAATTATTGCTACTTTTAAAGATATATTTAAAAAGAAATGATTTTTATTTTTTTTTATTTTTGTTTTGTGATTATTTACTTATGTTTATTTAATTTTAATAAAAGGAATAAAAAGTTAATTAATTATTTTTTTATTGTTTTTTAAAGAAATAATAAAAGATAATTAGCTTTTTTTAAAAAAATATTATGTTAGTCTTAAAGAATAAAATTAATTATTCACATAAAAGGATTTTATTTAGTTATCATTTACTTATTTATATTATTTTTTTTTCATGATTAATTTCTTTTTTTTTTAAATAAAATAAAATTTTTGCATAAAGTAAATAAAGGAAAATGAATAAAGTGGAGGTTTTCTTTTTGTTTTGGTTTAGACATCCATTTAAAAAAAAAAGTAAAAGATGCATAAATTAAATAATAAACAAATAAAGAGAAAACACATAAAGAAATATTAAAAAACAATGATAAAAATGGGGCTTTTTGGCCATCCATTAAAAGAATAAAAAAAAAGGAGGTATAACCTTCCATGAATTGTAATAATTAGCAAAAGTTAGTAACAATAAAAATAAAAGTTAGTAAGTTAGTACGTTAGTAAGTTAATAACAATAAAAAAAGTTAGCAAAGTTAGTTAAATTAATTGTTAACAACAATAACAACAATAATAATAAAAGTTAGTGAAGTAAGTTAATAATAATAACAACAATAATAAAAGGTTAGTAATAATAACAACAACAAATAAACAAGTAAATATTAAAGAGTTAGTAATTAATTCTGCAAGAACAAAATAAAAGGTTAGTGACCAAAGTGAAAGAAAATTGAAAAGATGAAGGATTAAATGAGAGTTGTACCCTTAAAAACTGAATTTGAAATTCTGGAAACGTGAAGAACAAAACGCACGCGCGCGGGGGGAGAGAAAAAAAAAAGGGTCAGAGAAGGTTTAGGTTTTCTGGAGAGGAAGAGAAGAGGGCCAGGGACCTAGGCTATAATTTTTTCTTTTTCCAAAACGGAGCTCTAAGCTTCATTTCTATTTTTTTTCTGTGTTCAGCACAAAATTTGGGGGGCTATTTATAGAGGAAGTTTAGCTGAACTGTTGATGGATAAATTAATAAAAAATTTCAAACTTATCTCTTAAATTGGTAAAATGACAATTTTAGTCCTTTACGTCTCTCAGCCTCTGGATAAGTTCCTGAAGCTTCTGATTTTGACAATTTTGTCGTTTTCTGTCAATTTGAGCCAAAAACGTCGGCAGGCTCAAAATTTTATGTGACAAACTGCCAAATGCTCCTGGAACTTTCAGAATTTGTCAATTTTGCCTGAAACTTCTTAATTTTGTCATTTTTACCTCAAACTTTTAAATTTTGTCATTTTTATGGAGTTTTCTTTTTTTCTTTCAAACATACACATATACACACATATATCAAATCTTCACAAAACAAAACAAAAAAATATATATATATTTTAACCTAATTAAAAAAAAATTAGTAATAATAATAACAATAATAATAATAATACATTTTTTATTTAATTTTTTTTATTTAATTTTTTTAAAATTATTTTAATGGCCGGACGAAATTGGGTGTCAACACTGTTACATATAACCATTTTAAGTCATTTCTCATCTATTGAGAAAAATTAGTTTTTAAAAATAAGTGTATAGCATATGGAACAATATATGGGAAAATTACAAAAAAACCTTGAGTTTTGTCCCCATTATTTCAGAAACCTATAGTTATCCTCAGCAAGTTAACTCCGTCATTTACATTTAACATAAAAAGGGGAAAATAACTGATTTTGCCCTCCTTGACTTCTTAATTAAAAAGTTTACCTTTAACTACTAGAATCCGTTCAAATCAAACCAATTAATTGCCTCCGTCTCCGATTACCATCTCCTCCGTCTCTGTCTCCATCATCCGAGTATCACAGCCGTCGTCGACTCCTCCAGTTTGTGGGAGAGGAATAACGAATCGACCCGCACGATGATGAATTGCCTCATTCAATTCACGGGAGAGGAAGAACACATCCTCCATACTATTCCTGGGCCCAGCATCGTTGCTCGATCTTCCTTGGCTCTGTCTCAACTCCGAAAGTGGTGAATCACTTGATCGTCACCCAGCATCATCGCCCATCAGTTCTATTCGACAATTGAAGAGAAGATGAGCGAGACTGATTCGCCGTCCAAGTTTCACTGTCAACTCATCCAGACGCGAGGAGAAGAATCATTGGGGAATTGAGGAGCAGAGGAGACCGAGCAGATTCCAGGTGATTTGCGATTTGTGCGTTTGGAATTCGGGTCATTCACAATTAGATGAGATACAGCCGTTCGAGATGGAGAATCGGCTGTGATGGGCTCGGCGACAAGGACAGGCGCGATGGAAAATCAGCATGATGGGCTCATTGGCAAGGACGGACACTGGGCTTGGCCGGAATTGAAGTACTCAGTGGAAATAGAAGAGGAAAAGGCGTCAGGTTCATTCCGGAGGAAGGAGGGCGAAAATAGGTGTTTTTTGTTTGATGCATAAGTTTGGGATTCAAAGTTTATAAGAAAGGAGGTTAGGAGAGCAAAATCAGTTGTTTTCTCTTTTCTCTCATAATAGAGAATTTTGGAGTTAAGTTGGTAAAGAAGAAAGTGTAGGTATTTAAAACAAGGGAGAGGGTAAAGTGTAAATACTTGAAATAGAAGGGACCAAACCTGAGCTTTGGCCAAACCTCAAGGGGTTTTTAGTAATTTTCCCCACAATATATACGTACATCATTTAATTTTTTTGTTGTTTGATATTTCATATCAACTAATTGTTGGAAAAAGAACTCGCCATTAGAATATTGTTGAATGACTACCCATCATTGAAAGGTGGAAACTTGTGCCCGCTTAGACAAGGAATTCAAGCTTGGAATCCTAAGCACTAAGTGACCTACTGAGATTAGTGTACTAATAACCAAATAAGTGAACTGATACTTGCACTTATAAATAGATTCTAAGACAAATTTTATGTCCATGTTGGATAATTTTGATAAATATACAAATCAGACTAGCTGAAACTTAGTTTGGTTTAAAGGTGCTCCTGCTCATCGAGCAAGCTTTTGCCCATTGCAATAGCCAAGCATTAGAATTTTACTAATTGAAATTTAGTTCTGATATCTAGTTAGATACCATTATGTACATCATCCATCACGCTAGGGTACCATAACTTCATTTTTTTAAAATTTTTATATGTATGTATACTCTCTAACCATTGTTATTTGAAAGGTAGTACTTTATTTGCCTAATAATCACTTAACTAAAAATTTTGTAAAAAGTATTTAATTTTTAAGAATTTTTTCATACCCAACTTGTAAAAAAGTTTTATAAGAAGATTTTTTATTCAAAAAAATCTTGTGAAAACAATTTTAAGCTTATTAAATTGTAGATTTTAAATTGATATACAATTTTTGTGAAAGAAAAATGAGAGCACTATATCAAATAACTCATTATTTAATCTCTCACTAAATCTTTGATAATACCATGGTTCATAAAATAAAAAGACATGGCAATAGTGGCTATATTCAAAGAGACCTGGGGTTTGTTAACTTAATTTCACCAAAATTTCTTCATACAACCTATTTTTTGTGTGTCAAAAGTAAAAGCCCATCTTTGTGTCTATGGACCAAGCTCAAGATCATTGACCTCAACAAATGAAAGGTATCATAATTGGGATTTTACATCGAATGGGGTTTATGTTTTTTGTCAAGTGTAGTTATAGCACTAACTCGAATTATAAGAATCTATCGAAGACCTCAAAAAATGTGGAAAAGCTCTATTTAAGATCTAGGCCTTTATACTTCACAAAATTTACTTTTTAATTAGAAAAATGATCATTGATCCATACAATATTTTGGAATATAAAAAATAGGTTCATATATAAGTTAAACTCTTGCAGTCCAATTATAAAATTTGGGATCTAATGACTGCTCCATACTGTAAAAAAAAAAAGATTGAAATAAATATATTAGAAAGTGAAAATATAAAATTTTTAAATATTGAAAGGATTGTTAGATATAACCATTTAATTCATTTTTTTTATCAATAATTACTTTTAACCATAATTATGTAATGGTCCATATATGTGAAGTCTTATGTAGATATATAGATTCAAGTTCCAGAATATAACCACATAGCTTTATCCTTTTCCAAAAGGATAGTCATGTGATGTGGGAAGGTGTTCCCTTGACAAGTTCTAGACTTCGGTCATTATAAATGGTATCAGAGCTGACCCGAGTTTACGATTGTGTAGCATGGTTGGAGTCCACATGTATCATGTATTGGGGCTGATCCTAAATTAGAAACATTACCGGTTCAGGGGACAATAATCCAAGAGACTCCTAACGAGGGTGACCTTGGGTACATAAGAGGAGGGCTTATAACACCTCTATATCCCAGACTAGAGAAATATCGGAAGTCTTATGTGGATATATAAACTTAAGTTCTAGAACATAACTATCTAGTACTTATACAAATGATAGACCATGTGATGTGGGCAAATGTTCCCTTGACTAGTTCTGGACTTGGGTCATTACAAAATAAATACCAAAATTTTTTTAAATGAATAAATAAAATATGACACAAAAACACAAACATAGAAGTTTGTTGGAAAAAGAAAATGAGCTTGCTATTCATCTATTTTGGATGGTAGGGACTTAACCCTAATAGATCACATCCATGAAAGATGTGGAACCTTGTACCAATTTAGGTAAGGATTTGAACCTTGCAAATCCCAAGCACTAAGTGATTTGTTGGGTTCAAGGTATGTAATGATCAATTCAGTAATCATGTCACCACTTGATACAACCATTATCACTTGACTTGGGAGGCAGTCAAGTGAGTAAACACTTATACTTGTAAACGGATTTAACGGGAAAATCTATCTCCAAGCAGGATAACTTTTATATAAAAATCAGGCACACAATTAAAGTGTTTTAACTTGCTAATAGGATAAAAAAACTATCTATCCATCCATGTAGGATGGGTGGGACTTAGCCCCAAGAATGGGGGATCATACCTATTCTCCTTTAGGTTAATTTCATGGCTACCCAATCTATGGAAGATGAATTCTTGTGAGCTTTTTAAGACAACAGAAATTGAGCTAGACTCGCTGCCTATATTTCTCAAATTGCCATCCTTGCGTATAGATACTATGAGTTGGGAGGCAATCAAGTGAATGGACACATAAACTTACAAATAGATTGTAAGACAAAATTTATGTCCATATGGGATAATTTAGATTAATATACAAATCAGACTAGCTAAAACTTAGTTTGGTTTGAAGATGCTCCTACTCATTGGGTGTGGCAACGTCGGGTTTTCGGGAGTCGCCACCAATCAGTTTTCTTAGGTCGATTGGTCACCTTAAAATTGGTCTGCGAGAGTTCGGGGATCGGGAGTACGGTTACGTTAAAACAACTTTGTTAAAACGCCCAAAAATTGGCACCTTAGTTGATTTTAATTTTGTTTTGCTTTGCTTTTAAATAATTCTCAGTTAATTTTCAAAAATTAGAAATTTTAACTGGATTAGTCGAAATGTGGATTTTTAAATTAATTAATTTGTATGAAATTTTATACTTCCGAACCATGGACTCTGCCGAGTCATTTGGACACGGAAGATTTTTGATTCCGAACCATGGACTCTGCCGAGTCATTTGGACACGGAATTTGGTGAACTTTTAAATAATTTAATCCATATTGTAAATATGGATTTTTATCTTTTTTTTATTTGATATTTAATTAAAAGGGTGATATTTTTTTTTAAACCGCAGATCCTGACGGATCATCCGGATATGTAAGTTGATTTAATTTATAGTTAATTATTTAATTCTTATTTTTATGGAATTAATTATTAGTTTAATTACTAATTCGTAATTCTTTTTGTTATAGAATTTTTAGATTCATTAATAATCTAAAAATTTTTATTTTCTATATTTTTCTTTCTTTTCTTTCTTTTCCTTCTTATCTTTCTTATCTTATCTTATCTTTCTTATCTTTATTATCTTTTTCTTATCTTTCTTATCTTTTTCTTATCTTGTTTTAATTTTCTTTTTGTTTTCTTGTTTAATGAAAAATATTTATTATTTTAGTGGATTTAAAATTTATATTTTAAATAAATCAGTAAAATATAAAGTCTTAATTTTCATGTATTTTTTTAAACAGGTTTTATTTTTATTTTTTTATTATTTTTACTGGATAAAAATAACTATTAAAATTAATTTTAACTTTTTGTTATCTTTAAAGAATTAAAAACATGTATATAAAAATAAAAATAATTGGCTTTTTTAAAAATGATTTTTATTAGCCTTAATAATTAATTAAAAAATAATCTTCTTTTAATTTTCATTTATTTATTAATTAGTAAAGGGTAAAGGTGAATTAAATAAAAAATTATATAAAGAAAAAAAATTAATAATAATAAAGTGGGACTTTTTGGCCATCCACTTTAAGAATAATAATAAATGTTAGCAAAGTTAATTAAATTAATTGTTAAACAACAATAATAAAAAGTTAGTCAAGTTAATTAAATTAATTAATTAACCAAAATAATAAAAGTTAGCCAAGTTAATTAAATTAATTAATTAACAACAGTAAAAAGTTAGCCAAGTTAATTAAATTAATTAATTAACAACAATAATAAAAAGTTAGCCAAATTAATTAAATTAATTAACAACAATAAATAAAAAGTTAGCCAAATTAATTAAATTAATTAACAACAATAAATAAAAAGTTAGCCAAATTAATTAAATTAATTAATTAACAACAATAATAAAAAGCTAGCCAAGTTAATTAAATTAATTAATTAACAACAATAATAAAAGTTAGCCAAGTTAATTAAATTAATTAATTAACAACAATAATAAAAGTTAATTAATTGTTAACAACAATTATAAAAGTTAGTAATAATGCAAAAATTAAAAGGTTAGTAACAATAATAGTATTAAAAGTTAGTTGTTAGTAAGTTAATAACAACAATAAAAAAAGGGGTTAGTAATAAACAAATAATAAACAAACAAGTAAAAATTAAAAGGGTTAGTAATTAATTCTGCAAGAATAAAATACAAAGTTAGTGACCAAAGTGAAAGAAATTGAAAAGATGAAGGATTAAATGAGAGTTGTACCCTTGATTTTAAATTCTGAATTCTGAGAAATGGAAACAGAGGGCGCGCGAGGGGGGGAGAAGATGGCTTAATCGTCAAAATGAAAAGTTTTGAGATTTTCTGAGGAAAGGAAGGAGAGCTAGGGACTAAGGCTGTAATTTTTTCTATTTTAAAAACGGAGCTCTAAGCTTTTCTTTCTATTTTTATCTGTGTTCAGCACAAAATTTGGGGGGCTATTTATAGAGGAAGTTTAGCTGAACTGTTGATGGATAAATTAATAAAAAATTTCAAACTTATCTCTTAAATTGGTAAAATGACAATTTTAGTCCTTTACGTCTCTCAGCCTCAGGATAAGTTCCTGAAGCTTCTGATTTTGACAATTTTGTC
This sequence comes from Aquilaria yunnanensis, assembly GCA_039654915.1. Taxonomy (NCBI): domain Eukaryota; kingdom Viridiplantae; phylum Streptophyta; class Magnoliopsida; order Malvales; family Thymelaeaceae; genus Aquilaria; species Aquilaria yunnanensis. The sequence goes on along the minus strand of CM077598.1, from coordinate 93,916,996 downwards.
GTTTTCTGTCAATTTGAGCCAAAAACGTCGGCAGGCTCAAAATTTTATGTGACAAACTACCAAATGCTCCTGGAACTTTTAGAATTTGTCAATTTTTTCCGAAACTTCTCAATTTTGTCATTTTTACCTCAAACTTTTAATTTTTTGTCATTTTTTTCATGAAATTTTATTTTATTTCAAACATACACATATTCACACATATATCATTTTAAATCAAATTTTCACAAAACAAAAATATATTTTAAACTAATTAAATTTTTTTTTAATAATAATAGTAATATATATTTTTTTTTTAATTAATTTTTTTTTAATAAAATTTTTTTCAAAATTTTAAAACACCCGGACGAAATTGGGTGTCAACAGCTGCCCCCCTTTGCATGCTTCATAGGACATGATGTATGCAAAGTCGTTACCAAATTTCGTCCGGCTTAGGTAGGCATTGAGAATGTTCTCGCCGCCCAAACAGTAAGGTTTAAGGAAAGGTCCTTAAAACCTCTAACGATAGGAAAGCTCCTATTGTTGTAAGATGGACTGATTGATTGATTATTTGTTTGAGGTTAAGGAAAGGTCCTTAGAACCTCTAACGATAGGAAAGCTCCTATCGTTGTAAGATGGACTGATGGATTGATTGTTTGTTTTAGGTTAAGGAAATGTCCTTAGAACCTCTAACGATAGGAAAGCTCCTATCGTTGTAAGATGGACTGATTGATTGATTATTTGTTTTCGAGGCAAAGGTTCCATCCTTAAAACCTCGGATTGATTGATTGATCTCGAGGCAAAGGTTCTATCCTTAAAACCTCGGATTGATTGATTGATCTCGAGGTAAAGGTTCCATCCTTAAAACCCCGGATTGATTGATTGATCTCGAGGCAAAGGTTCTATCCTTAAAACCTCGGATTGATTGATTGATCTCGAGGTAAAGGTTCCATCCTTAAAACCCCGGATTGATTGATTGATCTCGAGGCAAAGGTTCTATCCTTAAAACCTCGGATTGATTGATTGATCTCGAGGCAAAGGTTCTATCCTTAAAACCTCGGATTGATTGATTGATCTCGAGGCAAAGGTTCCATCCTTAAAACCTCGAATTGATTGATTGATGTCGAGGCAAAGGTTCCATCCTTAAAACCTCGGATTGATAATTGATCTCGAGGCAAAGGTTCCATCCTTAAAACCCCGGATTGATTGATTGATCTCAAGGCAAAGGTTCTATCCTTAAAACCTCGGATTGATTGATTGATCTCGAGGCAAAGGTTCCATCCTTAAAACCCCGGATTGATTGATTGATCTCGAGGCAAAGGTTCTATCCTTAAAACCTCGGATTGATTGATTGATCTCGAGGCAAAGGTTCTATCCTTAAAACCTCGGATTGATTGATTGATCTCGAGGCAAAGGTTCCATCCTTAAAACCTCGAATTGATTGATTGATGTCGAGGCAAAGGTTCCATCCTTAAAACCTCGGATTGATAATTGATCTCGAGGCAAAGGTTCCATCCTTAAAACCCCGGATTGATTGATTGATCTCAAGGCAAAGGTTCTATCCTTAAAACCTCGGATTGATTGATTGATCTCGAGGCAAAGGTTCCATCCTTAAAACCCCGGATTGATTGATTGATGTCGAGGTAAAGGTTCCATCCTTAAAACCTCGAATTGATTGATTGATGTCGAGGCAAAGGTTCCATCCTTAAAACCTCGGATTGATAATTGATCTCGAGGCAAAGGTTCCATCCTTAAAACCCCGGATTGATTGATTGATCTCGAGGCAAAGGTTCTATCCTTAAAACCTCGGATTGATTGATTGATCTCGAGGCAAAGGTTCCATCCTTAAAACCCCGGATTGATTGATTGATGTCGAGGTAAAGGTTCCATCCTTAAAACCTCGAATTGATTGATTGATGTCGAGGTAAAGGTTCCATCCTTAAAGCCTCGAATTGATTGATTGTTTTCGAGGCAAAGGTTCCATCCTTAAAACCCCGATGATGAAAATTGATTGTTTTCGAGGCAAAGGTTCCATCCTTAAAACCCCGAATTGATGAAAATTGATTGTTTTCGAGGCAAAGGTTCCATCCTTAAAACCCCGATGATGAAAATTGATTCTTTTCAAGGCAAAGGTTCCATCCTTAAAACCCTGATGATGAAAATTGATTATTTTCGAGGCAAAGGTTCCATCCTTACAACCCCGATGAAAATTGATTGTTTTCGAGGCAAAGGTTCCATCCTTAAAACCCCGATGATGAAAATTGATTGTTTTCGAGGCAAAGGTTCCATCCTTAAAACCTCGGATTGATTGATTGATGTCGAGGTAAAGGTTCCATCCTTAAAACCTCGATGATGAAAATTGATTATTTTCGAGGCAAAGGTTCCATCCTTAAAACCCCGATGATGAAAATTGATTGTTTTCGAGGCAAAGGTTCCATCCTTAAAACCTCGGATTGATTGATTGATGTCAAGGTAAAGGTTCCATCCTTAAAACCTCGATGATGAAAATTGATTATTTTCGAGGCAAAGGTTCCATCCTTAAAACCCCGATGATGAAAATTAATTGTTTTCGAGGCAAAGGTTCCATCCTTAAAACCCCGGATTGATGAAAATTGGTTGTTTTCGAGGCAAAGGTTCCATCCTTAAAACCCCGGCGATGAAAATTGATTCTTTTTGAGGCAAAGGTTCCATCCTTAAAACCCCGATGATGAAAATTGATTATTTTCGAGGCAAAGGTTCCATCCTTAAAACCCTGATGATGAAAATTGATTATTTTCGAGGCAAAGGTTCCATCCTTAAAACCCTGATGATGAAAATTGATTGTTTTCGAGGCAAAGGTTCTATCCTTAAAACCCCGATGATGAAAATTGATTATTTTCGAGGCAAAAGTTCCATCCTTAAAACCCCGATGATGAAAATTGATTGTTTTCGAGGCAAAGGTTCCATCCTTAAAACCTCGGATTGATTGATTGATGTCGAGGTAAAGGTTCCATCCTTAAAACCTCGATGATGAAAATTGATTATTTTCGAGGCAAAGGTTCCATCCTTAAAACCCCGATGATGAAAATTGATTATTTTCGAGGCAAAGGTTCCATCCTTAAAACCCCGATGATGAAAATTGATTCTTTTCAAGGCAAAGGTTCCATCCTTAAAACCCTGATGATGAAAATTGATTATTTTCGAGGCAAAGGTTCCATCCTTACAACCCCGATGAAAATTGATTGTTTTCGAGGCAAAGGTTCCATCCTTAAAACCCCGATGATGAAAATTGATTATTTTCGAGGCAAAAGTTCCATCCTTAAAACCCCGATGATAAAAATTGATTGTTTTCGAGGCAAAGGTTCCATCCTTAAAACCCCGATGATGAAAATTGATTCTTTTCAAGGCAAAGGTTCCATCCTTAAAACCCTGATGATGAAAATTGATTATTTTCGAGGCAAAGGTTCCATCCTTACAACCCCGATGAAAATTGATTGTTTTCGAGGCAAAGGTTCCATCCTTAAAACCCCGATGATGAAAATTGATTGTTTTCGAGGCAAAGGTTCCATCCTTAAAACCTCGGATTGATTGATTGATGTCGAGGTAAAGGTTCCATCCTTAAAACCTCGATGATGAAAATTGATTATTTTCGAGGCAAAGGTTCCATCCTTAAAACCCCGATGATGAAAATTGATTGTTTTCGAGGCAAAGGTTCCATCCTTAAAACCTCGGATTGATTGATTGATGTCGAGGTAAAGGTTCCATCCTTAAAACCTCGATGATGAAAATTGATTATTTTCGAGGCAAAGGTTCCATCCTTAAAACCCCGATGATGAAAATTGATTGTTTTCGAGGCAAAGGTTCCATCCTTAAAACCTCGGATTGATTGATTGATGTCGAGGTAAAGGTTCTATCCTTAAAACCTCGATGATGAAAATTGATTATTTTCGAGGCAAAGGTTCCATCCTTAAAACCCCGATGATGAAAATTGATTATTTTCGAGGCAAAAGTTCCATCCTTAAAACCCCGATGATGAAAATTGATTGTTTTCGAGGCAAAGGTTCCATCCTTAAAACCTCGGATTGATTGATTGATGTCGAGGTAAAGGTTCCATCCTTAAAACCTCGATGATGAAAATTGATTATTTTCGAGGCAAAGGTTCCATCCTTAAAACCCCGATGATGAAAATTGATTTTGAGGCTAAGGAGCTTTCCTTAGGACCTCGAGCGAAATTTATATGAAAGCAATTGAAATTGGAATAATTTTCTTCGAAAGTGTGAATTTTCATAATTGGCGAGCGCAAAGAATTAGGCTTCGATAAAACGAGTGAATCTTGATGATGACAATAACACTGACAAATTATGTAAAGGGAACGGATGTTTGGAATCAATATCCAAGGTTCATCTAATATTTTCTTCAGTAAATATAGATTCCCTTGTGAGATATGTCATCCAAATAAGGTTAAAGCTTAACTACCCCAAAATGTTATGCCTAGTAGACCTAATAGGATGCGTCTCAAGAGTAATAAAAATTACTCTTTACTCAGCCATTCCAACCTAAAGGCATTGTCCTATGGTTTTAATATCAGCATGGACGAAACTATCTTATAAAAAGAAATTCCCTGAAAAGAAAAACTGAAACGCGAAAGAAAATGCTGATAATAAAACTAAAGGACAAGAAAAACGGATCAGATCGCTTCTTTCTTCCACAATACTTCAACAGGGTGAGTAGATGACCATTATGGGAGTGAACTGGTCGGGAAAGACTGTCGTGTCCAGTCTATCTGAATCATTGCTGGATCTGGTTCAGGAACAAAAGCTTGTATTTTATCTAGCAATTCTTCAGCAGTTGTTGCGGATATTATGATTCGCCGTGCCACTCTTGATATGAAATTCTTCTGCATAGCATAATCCATAAAAGCTATCAGACCTGTAAAGAAATTGTTAACATTCAAAAGCCCAATGGGTTTTTTATGCAAATTAAGTTGGGCCATGGAAGCAATTTGAAAGACTTCTCCCAATGTGCCAAAACCACCTGGTAGAGCGATAAAAGCATCAGCATTTAAAAGCATTTGTAACACACGCTCTTGCAAATTTTTAACCACTAATTCTTCTCCAATCGTGCCCCCAGAAATAAATTTCAGAGGTCCAGGGATAATACCCAGAACTTGACTTCCTCCTAGAGATGCTGCTGATGCTACACCTCCCATTAATCCGACACTACCTCCTCCATAAACTAAATGTATTTTTCGCTCAGCTAATACTCTTCCCAAATGGTTGGCTGCTTTTAAATACTCTTCATCTTTTCCAGGAAAAGCCCCAGAAAATACACAAATAGTTCGGGATTTACGAGTTGAGGTTTTCTCCATTCCTATCCTTACCCTTGTGAGAAAAGAGGATATATTTATAGAGATGAAGAGATAAGGCAATAATTTTATTTTTCAAGAATGGATACATTATTGCCAGCTATTCATAGTAGTCACGAGTATGACTCTGGTCAGGTATGGGTACACTATCGTTAAAAGAGGAGGAAATTTTCAAAAGCAACTAAAATATACAGTAGTCGCGATTGTAGCTTATGTCAGGAGTAGGTACGTGATTGCCGGAAGTGAAGGAAAATTTCAAAAGTGGCAGCTATATACAGTAGTCCGTGTCAGGAGTGGGTACATTATTGGGAGGATAATTTCAAAAGCGACAGCTAGCACGTACAGTAATCGTAACTATGGCTCATGTCAGGAGTGGATACATTATCGCTGAAAGGGGAGGAAAATTTCAAAAGCGACAGCTAGTACGTACAGTAATCGTGACTTTGGTTCACGTCAGGAGTGGATACATTATTACCAAAAGGGGAGGAAAATTTCAAAAGCGACAGCTAGCACGTACAGTAATCGTGACTTTGATCCTCGTCTTCCACTGGCTTTGCGTCCAGTAATGGCTTCAATGCTTTCTATGAATCGGTGATTTGCATCCCATCCAGTTTTCTCACAAACTGGCAAACTGGGTCGTTTAAAGTCAGATTCCCAAGACTATAACGATCTCGTTCTTTTTGGAAAATTATCCATAATCCAACAACCTCAAATTGCACTATTCCGCAAGAATGCGCTTCAAGAACCTCTCGAATATCTTCCAGAGATTCCTTACGCAAGCCATTCTTGATGAATTTTATTCTATCATTACGATTTCTGGTGATCACTCCTGGAGAACGACATTTATTGCCGCAAATCCACCATCCACAATTATGACAAACGCCTAGCCTCTTTGCTCTTCTTTTTTTGGCATAAGCGCTTTTACCAAAGCCGGGCATACGGGGAAAGAACGCTTCGGGAACTTCACCAGCTGAACGAACCTTAGCTTCAATTAGCCACCGCACATTATCAGGGATGCCTTTGTGCATAAATACTCTGAATCGTTCACATCTAGCTTGATAAATCTTTTTAAGAACATTTATTGGGAAGGAAGGAAAATACTTTCGTAAGGCGGAAAGAGAAGACTCCATTGATGAAGGAGGCAAAGAAAGAAATTAGTGATTGTAGGAAACGAAAATAACTAACACATATTTATAGTGATGAAAGGGATAATGCGTTAATTACACTTACAGAAGCAAGTACATTATTGTCAAAAGAAAAGACAAATGACAACTTATATGTACAGGAATCATGACCGTGGCTCTCATCTTCCACTGATTTATGTCCAGTAATGGCTTCAATGCCTTCTATAAGTCGGGGATTTGCTTCCCATCCAGTTTTCTTACAAACTGACAAACAGGGTCGTTTAAAGTCACATTCCCAAGACTGTAACGATCTTGTTCTTTTTGGAAAGTCCACCATAAATCCATAATTTCCCATTGCACTATTTCACAAGAATGTGTTTCAAAAGTTAATAGGATATCATCCAAAGATTCCTTACGCAGGCCATTCTTGATGAATTTTCTTTTATCTTCATGATTTCTGGAGATGTATCCTAAAAAGCGACATTTAGTATTACAATTCCATCGTCCACATTTATGACAGACACCTAGCCTCTTTGCTCTTCGCTTTTTAGCATAAGCGCTTTTACCAAAGCCGGGCATACGGGGAAAGAACGCTTCTGGAACTTCACCAGCTGAACGAACCTTAGCTTCAATTAGCCACGGCACATTATCAGGAATGCCTTTGTGCATAAAAACTCTGATTCTTTCACATCTAGCAAGGTAGATCTTTTTAAGGACTTTTATTGGAAGAGAAGGAAAGTATTTTCGCAGGGTAGAAAGAGTAGAATCCATTGATGAGAGAAGAATTTGAGAGATGATGGAAAGGAATTAGTTATTGAAGGAAACTTAGATAACCGACTGGAAGAACATGCATTTATAGCGATGAAATGGATAACGTGTCGATTACACTTACGGGAGCAAATACATTATTAAAAGAAAAATGGAAAATTTTAAATATGATAAATTGTATGTACAGTGATTGTGACTGTGGTTCACATCTTCCACTGGTTTTACGTCCAGTAACGGGATTAATGGCTTCTATGAGTCGAGGATTTGCTTCCCATCCAGTTTTCTTACAAGCTGACAAATAGGGTCGTTTAACGTCAGATTCCCGGGACTGTATCGTTCTCGTTCTTCATGAAAAATGCTCCACAAACCAAGTAGTTCACGTTGCACAGATCCACAAGAATGCGTCTCAAGAGTCAATTGGATATCATCCAACGAGTCTTTACTCAAGCCATTCTTAATGAATCGTATTTTATCTTCTCGATTATCAGAGATCATCCCTAAAGAACGACATTTAGTATTACAAGTCCACCGTCCACATTTATGGCAGACTTGTAACCTTTTCGCTCTTCGCTTTTTGGCATAAGAGCTTTTGCCTATACCAGGCATGTGAGACACAAATGCCTCTGGGATTTCACCTGCTAGACGAACCTTGGCTTCGATTAACCACCGCACATCTTCAGGGATTCCTTTGTGCATCAGAACTCTTAATCGTTCACAGTGAACTTGGTAGATCTTTTTGAGGATGTTCATTGGGAGAGAAGGGAAATACTTTCGCAAGGCGGAAAAAGTAGGATCCATTTTCTAGGAGGAAGTAAAAGAAAGAAGGGGTGAAGGAATCAGTTATTATGGGCAACTGAGAGAACCGACTTGAGAGTCACGGAGTACCGTATCCGCCGTTTAACCGGAAAAGTAGATCCTACTTCATTTTGATAGATATTTATTTATTTTTTTATCCGTTGATCCAGTCCTCGATTATTGAATCCATTGTCCGCTTTTGACAAAGTTTCAACGACAATATTTCTTGATGTCTGCCTTATCTTTGACCACAGCTATCTCTTATCTTGGATGCTGCTAAGCTGGCATCAATCCTGTCCTTCCAGGTGTAGCCTCGATTATTGAATCAATTGCCAAGCTTTTGACAATATTGTCTACTTTATCCTTTTTGATATCTGCCTTATCCTTGGCTATAGCTATCTCTTATTTTGGATACTACTAGCTGATGTCAATCCTGTCCTTCCAGGTGTAGTCTCGATTATTGAATCAATTGCCAGGCTTTTGACATATTGTCTACCTTATCCTTGAATTCCTGATGCGGGTTGGTCCCGCATATTAGCTGTGTATCCAGTGATAGATTGGTAAGAGCTGATATTATTGAGATCTCAGCTTATACTGCTGTAACGGTGCGGTGGATGTGTTTCCCATTTGATTCCTATCGTGTAAAAATCATGCATGCATGATGTGAAATGCATGAATGCAAAGCATGTGTAATTGATGGTTCTTTTTTTTTTTTATTTTTTATTTATATTTATTTTTTATTTTTTATTTTTTTTTGGATTGATCTAGTTCTTCATATCTTTGCTTTACTGGATCCTCTTTATAATTGCCTTCTTGGACTATCATTGAATCTCTTTATGCTTTCCAGCTTTTGTTCACTGCCTCAAAAGCCCAACTCTTTTCAAAATCCCCTTTCTTTGACTTGTTCTTGAACTTTGGCCTCAATTTCTTTAAAGTTGGCCCGCCTCATAATTTATATCTCTTTCGGGTACTCATCCATTGTCATGGATTTGATACCATCAAAGGCTTTACTTTCAATGTCTGCTTTGCCCATTTTCTTCTGGCCGTGCGGACACTTGTTTACCCCCATGTTACAGTCCGAATGATTGCTCTTCCTTAGACTCAGGTTCTGATCCATAAGACTTGCCCCCTTGTCTATTGAGCTTCTTTCTTGGCAGTACTTTTCTTGCGCTTAGTAGAGACTACTTTGCCCCCTTGATTATGGTGTTTATGTGGAAAGAGATATCATCTCGCCTTTGATTTAACAGAAGGTTGAGGATTTCTAGACCTTTGTGATGGCACTTGATCGTAAATTTCTCTTACAAGAACCACATCTTATTAAAGAAAGACTCAAGCTATCTCCTTACTTTTAAGTCTACATACATTAATGAATAATGGTTTGGCCTTAAAGAAAAACTTTCATCAATTTTCAAAGCTTGACAAAGTAATTTACGGTCTTTGTTTTCAATTAAAATGTCCTGCCATTCTTCCCTTTCCAACTCGAAGACATAAACTGTGCAAGGCAATAAGGTAGAAACATGATTCACAATAATAGCCTTTTAACTGAATGAGGATGATATCGAGAGGTAAATGTTAGGTGTGAGGAAAGTTAAGTTTGAATGTTTTTTTTTTTTTTGTGGCAGTCTTTTAGCTGAATGAGAATGATATTAAGAGGTAAATATTAGGTCTGAATAAAGTTAAGTTTGAGTGGTGTGAAAGAAGGGTCTTTTAATACTACTCGTGAGCAAATTTGATTATGGTGAAAAACTCAATAGTGATGACCTCAAACTTGCCACTCTTTCCAGAAAGTTAGACCTCATCTGTTGCCCCCCAACTATTGTGATCTTTATGCATGCTTGGTTTGAGGGTTGCTTTTGTGTTCTAAACCGCCTTTGCAGGTTTTCAGTCTAGAATCCATAGCTCACTTTTTTTCTTTCTCTTTTTTTTTTTTCTAGTTTGACCCCTTTTTCCTTTTTTTTTTTTTTTTTTTTGTTTTTTTTTGTTTTTTTGTGTGAGCTATGGTGATAACATACTTGATAACTCTCTTGAAGTGAGATGACTCAAGTGGCCTTGCTTGCTCGTGCTTGTTCTCAGTTCTTTTTGGTTTTGAATTTTCCCTTGTTGGCTTTTTGGTGGAAGGGATGAACTTTTTCCTTTTCGGAGTTTTTGTTACAGAGAACCGAGATCATAGCCTTCTTGAAATGAGATGATTCAAGTGGCCTTACTTGCTTGTGTTTGCTCTCAGTCTCGCTTTTTTTGGTTTTGAATTTTCCCTTGTTGGCTTTTTGATGGAAGGGATGAACTTTTTCCCTTTTTTTTTTGGAGTTTGTGTTATGGAGAACCGAGATCATAGCCTTCTTGAAGTGAGATGACTCAAGTGGCTTTATTTGCTTCTCAGTCTCTCTTTTTTTTTTGGATTTTTTTTCTTGTTTGGATTTTCTCTTTAATGGCTTTTGATGGAAGGGAGGAATTTCTTTCCTTTGTTGGAATTTGTGTTATGGAAAACTGAGAATTTTTTTTTTGTATTGAGCATTTGTGAGAATTGGGAGGCCACTGAAGTCATTTAATATGAGAGCTAACTTCTTTGGAAGTTAATCCCGGACTCCTTGTAAGGATGTTGATAACCACTGTGAATTCTTTTTGAGGGTTGAGGTGCAACATATGAAATCCTTCTTACTAGATTTGGCAGCACTTTCAAGATCATTACTATCAAATTTTCCTCAACTTTTTATTTTCACCCACGAGTAGTATCATTTAGAAAGCAAAGTATGATAGCAATAATGGATAGTATAATGGAAAGGAGTGAGAGATGGATGTAAAAACAGAATTTTTGGTAAGAAGTGATAGAATGTGTAGGTGTAATAATTGAATTTTTGGTAAAAATTGGTATAATATGTAGATGTAATAATGGAATTAAAAAGTGGTATAATGTACACGTAACATCTTTTTGTTAGAGAACAAAAAGAATTACCAGTTGTCAAAAAGTAAAGTGTGATGGCAATAATAGATAGTATAATGGCAAAGAGTGTAAAAATGGAAAGTAGTAGAATGCACGCATTACATTTTTTTGTTGTACCAGAAAGAATACCAGGTGTCCATCTAACAAAGACTACACCCTAGATTCTGGACTAAATCTAGGAGATTTTTACTATTAGATTACTTTTGCAAGCTTTCAAAGATACAAGTTTATTCAAAGGATTCCCTGTCATTCGAAAATGTATGCGGACTGTTAGGTCAGATCTGACTTGGAGCCCTTCCAAAATCAATGTAATTCCAGCTCAAAATCTTCACTTTCAATTACCAATCACATCGGGCCTAGCAGCTTGACCTCGGTTTTGTTTGATTTGTAGAGGAATGGCCTTGGGACTTGACGGCTTAAAAGTAGGTTTTGAGATTGGTATAGCATTGACTTCTTGTTCTTTAATGATCACATTCACATCATCATAAAAACGATAAGTTGGGATGAGTCTATGAGTCTTTGCAGATTCTTACGGAATTCTGAGCATTCTTGGATACAATGACTCTTACTGTCATGAAAGTTGCACCATTCCTCATCTTCAACTTCTTCATGTCCAAAAGAAGGCTTTCCCATAATAATCCCTTCTTTCACAAGGCATGAATATACATGCTTAAGAGGGGTTATGATATCATTGACTGACTTTTTCATCAGCCGGTGTTCTTCTATCATATTGACTGGTTTTTCTTGACGAGGCGGCAATGGATTGTGAGTGACGTTCGGTTCATCGGAAAAGTCCAACCACTTTGATTCGATTAATTGTTGGACTATACGTTTCAATGCTGTGCAATTTTCCAAGCCATGGCCTGGAACGCCATCATGATATGGGCAAGTTATGTTGGGGTCATACCACGTTGGATATGGGGGTCCAAATGGAATTGTAGGAATTGGACGGATAAGTTGACTTTCTATGAGTTTTGGATACAACTCAGTGTAAGTCATGGGAATTGGTGCAAAAACTTCTTTTGGTTTTTGTGTGGGTACTGGAGGAGTCGGAACAGGTGGCCGTAACTGATTAGGCCTGTTGAGAGGATAATTGTTGGGCCTATTGGGAGGATAATCATTAGGCCTATTGGAAGGATAATCATTGGGCATATTGGGAGGATAGTCATTGGGCCTATTGGTAGGATAATAATTGGGCATTTTGGCAGAATAGGATAGGCGAGGACCGGTAGCCACAGTACCTACGAGGGGAATCCCTCTTTCGCGTCCTATTTGTTGTACTTCTTCATCTTTTGTTCTGGATGGTCCTCCTCTTTTCATAGGATCACTAAAAGACTCAGCAATCTTCCCAGTCCTAATCCCATGCTCGATCCTTTCTCCAGACATGACAACATCGGAGAAATTAGTTGCCGAATTGCCAATGAGTTTGTCATAATATGGGTATTTCAGTGTCTGGACAAACAAAGTGACCATTTCTTTTTCTGTCATGGGTGGCTGAACTTGTGCAGCTAAGTCCCTCCACCGTTGAGCATATTCCTTGAAAGTTTCTGGCTTTTTCTTCTCCATGTTTTGGAGAGTTTGGCGATCCGGAGCCAAGTCCATAACATGTTTATAGTTGCCGATGAAGGCCTGAGCAAGGTCATTCCAAGTTTTGATGTTTCTTGGTCCTTGACTTAGATACCACTGCAATGCTGATTTTGTGAGACTTTCCTGAAAAAGTGCAATCCACACCTTTTCATCTTTTGTGAGTGGTTGTAGTCTCCTTAGGAACAGTGTGATGTGAGTGATGGGATCACTCGTTCCATCGTATTTTACGAAATCCGGTACTTTAAAGTCCGAAGGGATTATGACGTCTGGCACTAAGCAGAGGTCATCCACTGAGAGAGATCCGAATATATTACCTCCTTCAATGGCTCGCAGTCTCTTCTCTATTGTTTCGAGTTTTTGAGATTCTCCTTCTTCCTTTGGTGGTGTCTTCTTCTCTTCATACACAGTGTCTTGTTTCAAGTGAACACTAGCAGACTGTCCTGGTTCCTGAAACAGGTTTTCTTGGACTGAGACTCGTTGTGGGGTGAATCCCGGAGTATAAGTGGGATCTTGTGCTTCTTTGATGGGAACTTGAGTTGCTTTCCCTTTGATTATTTCCATCAATTGTCTCATTTGTTCTGCCATACTTTCAATCTTGGACTCTATATCTATGAAACGTCCTTCAGTTTGTTCTGCCATTAGTCTTGTTTGGAGCCGAGTTGAATATCGGTGTTGAGGTCCAATTTTACCTTTTTAAAGGAATATTTATTTTATTAGATTCTACGCGTATATGATTGATGTGATGGATGCATGCAATGAGATTATGTTTTTATCATACTTTATATGCGTGTGATTGATGTAATGGATGCATGCAATATAAAGTGAGATTATGTTTTTATCAGACTTTATATGCACGTGATTAATGTAATGGAATGCATGCAATGAGATTATTTTTATCAGATTTTATATGCATGTGATTAATGTAATGGAATGCATGCAATGAGATTATTTTTATCAGATTTTATATGCGTGTGATTGATGTAATGGAATGCATGCAATGAGATTATTTTTATCATACTTTATATGCACGTGATTAATGTAATGGAATGCATGCAATGAGTGAGTTTGCTTATCCATTATCGTAGAACTTCAAAACTTTTAGTTGTCATTATAAAGACCAAAAAGTTAGCATAATTTGATGCGTGGTTTTGATGCATGAAGAATAATTGCACAAGATAAGGTTATTAATAAGTTAAATAGCAATTAACAACTCATGAAGTATTATGGAAAAATGAATTAAAACCATAAATATAAGACACGAAGAAAATAAAAGTGTAGAGCAACAACATAGCATAACAAGGACGTGCTTATGGCGTTGGTAAAATGGTAGAAATTCTATGGTCAGTTCTATGGTTAAGTGGGGAGTTCTATATGCATAAGGTAGCTTATCAAAAAGGCAAGGGATAGTTCCCGAATCCCGTTACTAAATCATAGTGACGGCCCGATTCCTTACCCTCTAGGGTTAATGTAAGGAATGGATTAATTCGAGTCGTAGCTTTTCGTGGGCCCATGCAGAGACTAACCGTCTCAGAAGGCAATACACTACTTTGCTACTTTGAAACCGGTGAAGGCTTAGAGACCGTGGCCTCACAAGGACAGCAACACCAATTCCGCTTAGAAAGAATCGTGTTTGATTTAAGGAAGCTCGGGTATAGAGCTTCATATTGTAAATGCATTATGCATGTTTAGAATAAGTAAATATAACATATAAATCCACATAATAAGCAAAGTAAATCAAAACAAATCAACTTTAGGCTCGACTCACTAACGTGGAGTCCCCAGTGGAGTCGCCAAGCTGTGGCAACGTCGGGTTTTCGGGAGTCGCCACCAATCAGTTTTCTTAGGTCGATTGGTCACCTTAAAATTGGTCTGCGAGAGTTCGGGGATCGGGAGTACGGTTACGTTAAAACAACTTTGTTAAAACGCCCAAAAATTGGCACCTTAGTTGATTTTAATTTTGTTTTGCTTTGCTTTTAAATAATTCTCAGTTAATTTTCAAAAATTAGAAATTTTAACTGGATTAGTCGAAATGTGGATTTTTAAATTAATTAATTTGTATGAAATTTTATACTTCCGAACCATGGACTCTGCCGAGTCATTTGGACACGGAAGATTTTTGATTCCGAACCATGGACTCTGCCGAGTCATTTGGACACGGAATTTGGTGAACTTTTAAATAATTTAATCCATATTGTAAATATGGATTTTTATCTTTTTTTTATTTGATATTTAATTAAAAGGGTGATATTTTTTTTTAAACCGCAGATCCTGACGGATCATCCGGATATGTAAGTTGATTTAATTTATAGTTAATTATTTAATTCTTATTTTTATGGAATTAATTATTAGTTTAATTACTAATTCGTAATTCTTTTTGTTATAGAATTTTTAGATTCATTAATAATCTAAAAATTTTTATTTTCTATATTTTTCTTTCTTTTCTTTCTTTTCCTTCTTATCTTTCTTATCTTATCTTATCTTTCTTATCTTTATTATCTTTTTCTTATCTTTCTTATCTTTTTCTTATCTTGTTTTAATTTTCTTTTTGTTTTCTTGTTTAATGAAAAATATTTATTATTTTAGTGGATTTAAAATTTATATTTTAAATAAATCAGTAAAATATAAAGTCTTAATTTTCATGTATTTTTTTAAACAGGTTTTATTTTTATTTTTTTATTATTTTTACTGGATAAAAATAACTATTAAAATTAATTTTAACTTTTTGTTATCTTTAAAGAATTAAAAACATGTATATAAAAATAAAAATAATTGGCTTTTTTAAAAATGATTTTTATTAGCCTTAATAATTAATTAAAAAATAATCTTCTTTTAATTTTCATTTATTTATTAATTAGTAAAGGGTAAAGGTGAATTAAATAAAAAATTATATAAAGAAAAAAAATTAATAATAATAAAGTGGGACTTTTTGGCCATCCACTTTAAGAATAATAATAAATGTTAGCAAAGTTAATTAAATTAATTGTTAAACAACAATAATAAAAAGTTAGTCAAGTTAATTAAATTAATTAATTAACCAAAATAATAAAAGTTAGCCAAGTTAATTAAATTAATTAATTAACAACAGTAAAAAGTTAGCCAAGTTAATTAAATTAATTAATTAACAACAATAATAAAAAGTTAGCCAAATTAATTAAATTAATTAACAACAATAAATAAAAAGTTAGCCAAATTAATTAAATTAATTAACAACAATAAATAAAAAGTTAGCCAAATTAATTAAATTAATTAATTAACAACAATAATAAAAAGCTAGCCAAGTTAATTAAATTAATTAATTAACAACAATAATAAAAGTTAGCCAAGTTAATTAAATTAATTAATTAACAACAATAATAAAAGTTAATTAATTGTTAACAACAATTATAAAAGTTAGTAATAATGCAAAAATTAAAAGGTTAGTAACAATAATAGTATTAAAAGTTAGTTGTTAGTAAGTTAATAACAACAATAAAAAAAGGGGTTAGTAATAAACAAATAATAAACAAACAAGTAAAAATTAAAAGGGTTAGTAATTAATTCTGCAAGAATAAAATACAAAGTTAGTGACCAAAGTGAAAGAAATTGAAAAGATGAAGGATTAAATGAGAGTTGTACCCTTGATTTTAAATTCTGAATTCTGAGAAATGGAAACAGAGGGCGCGCGAGGGGGGGAGAAGATGGCTTAATCGTCAAAATGAAAAGTTTTGAGATTTTCTGAGGAAAGGAAGGAGAGCTAGGGACTAAGGCTGTAATTTTTTCTATTTTAAAAACGGAGCTCTAAGCTTTTCTTTCTATTTTTATCTGTGTTCAGCACAAAATTTGGGGGGCTATTTATAGAGGAAGTTTAGCTGAACTGTTGATGGATAAATTAATAAAAAATTTCAAACTTATCTCTTAAATTGGTAAAATGACAATTTTAGTCCTTTACGTCTCTCAGCCTCAGGATAAGTTCCTGAAGCTTCTGATTTTGACAATTTTGTCGTTTTCTGTCAATTTGAGCCAAAAACGTCGGCAGGCTCAAAATTTTATGTGACAAACTACCAAATGCTCCTGGAACTTTTAGAATTTGTCAATTTTTTCCGAAACTTCTCAATTTTGTCATTTTTACCTCAAACTTTTAATTTTTTGTCATTTTTTTCATGAAATTTTATTTTATTTCAAACATACACATATTCACACATATATCATTTTAAATCAAATTTTCACAAAACAAAAATATATTTTAAACTAATTAAATTTTTTTTTAATAATAATAGTAATATATATTTTTTTTTTAATTAATTTTTTTTTAATAAAATTTTTTTCAAAATTTTAAAACACCCGGACGAAATTGGGTGTCAACATTGGGCAAGCTCTTGCCTATTGCAAAAGCCGAGTTCTAGAATTTTATTAATTGAAATTTAGTTTTGATTTCTAGTTATGTGAGATACGTTTAACTGTAGTTTATTATGTAGATCATCTATTACGCTAGGTTACCACAACTTCATTTTTTTTTATTTTCATATCTAAGCGCACTCTCTAACAAATGTCATTCCAAAGCTAGCACTTTTTTGCCTAATAATCACTTAACTAAAAATTTATAAAAATTATTTAATTTTTAAGAAAATTTTTTTCATACCCAACTTGAAAAAAAAAAAGCTTTATAAAACGTTCTTTTATTCAAAAAAATCTTGTAAAAAAGATTTTTGAGCTTCTTAAATTGTTGGGCTTCAATTGACATACAACTTGTGTGAAAAATAAAAAAAGAAGTTGGGAACACTGCATTAAATAACTCATTATTTAATCTCTCACTAAATCTTTAAAAATAAAGTATGATGGTTGTCTCTTCTTCATAAAAGAAAACGGCTGGGCAATGGTGGCTATATTTAAAGGGATTTGAGGTCTACAAACTGAATTTCACGAAAATTTCTTAACACAACCTATTTTTCTGTGTGAGAATAGTAAAAGCCCATCCTGAAGTCTATGGAAATAGTTCAAGATCAGTGACTTCAACATATGAAAGGAGTCATAATTGGGATTTTACATAGAATGGGTTTTCTGTTTTTGTCAAGTATAGTTGTAGCACTAAATCAAATTATAAGAATATAATGAAGACCTCAAAAAATGTGGGAAGACTTTACTTAAGATCTAGACCTTTAAACTTAACAAATTTATTTTTTTAATTAATAAAATGACCATTAATTCATAAAATATTTTGTAATATAAAGAATAGATTCATATATAAGTTAAACTATTGCAGTCCAATTATAAATTTGGGATCTAATGACTACTCCGTAATGAAAAAAGCTTGAAATAAATATATTAGAAAGTGAAGAGTATAAAATTCTCAAATACCGAAAGGATTGTTGGATATAATCATTTAAGTCATTTCTTACAGAAAATGCTTCTAACCTCAAATAAGTATCCAAAAGCATTTTTTTAAATGAATAAATAGCATATGACACAAAAGTATATATGTAGAAGTTGGAAAAATAAGAGGAACTTGCTGCCCATCCATTTAGGATGGAAGGGACTTAACCCCGATAGATCAGATGCTTAACTTCAACTGTCAGGCATTATTTAATGGCAACCCATCAATGGAAGATGTGGAATCTTGTATCTGTTTAGGCAAGTGTTTGAACCTTGCAAATCCCAGGTACTAAGCTCTTGCTCATTGCAGGAGTAGAGTTCTACAACTTTATTAATTAAAATTTAATTTTGATTTCTATTTATGTTAAATTCCTTTAACTTTAGTTCATTAAGTACATAATCTATTATGCTAGAGTACCAAAACTTCCCTTTTTTTCATTTTAATATGTAAGTATACTTTATGAGCAATATCATTTAAAAGCTAGCACTTTATCTGCCCAGTAATCAGTTAACCACAAATTTTGTAAAAAGAATTTAATTTTAAGAATTTTTTTGTACCAAACTTGGAAAAAAAGTTTTGTAAAAGTTTTTTTATTGAAAAAAATCTTGTAAACAATTTTTTGAGCTTCCTAAATTGTAGAGCTTCATTGACATACAACTTGTGTGAAAAATAAAAAGAAAAAAAGTTGAGAACACTGCATTAAATAACTCATTATTTTATCTCTAACTAAATCTTTGAAAATAAAGTATGATGGTTGTCTCTTCCTCATAAAAGAAAAAGGGGGTGGCAATAGTAGCAATATCTAAAGAGATTTGAGGTTTATTAATTCAATTTCATCAAAATTTCTTAAGACAACCTATCTTTTGCGTGAGAATATTGATCGAGGACCATTCTTATGTCTATAGACCTAGTTCAAGCTGAGTGACTTCAATTAATATACGAAAGGTGACATAATTGGGATTTTATGTAGAATGGATTTTGTGTTTTTGTTGAGTGTAGTTGTAAGGGCAAAATCAAATTCTAAGAATCTACCGAAGAGCTGCCCACACACAATCCAGCCAACTCCTTAATTAATAATTACTTAACTAAAATTTTTTTAAAAGTTATTTAATTTTTAAGAATTCTTACTTGTACCCAACTTGGAAAAATAAAGTTTTATAAAAAGGAGTTTTGAGCTTCCTAAATTGTAGAGCTTCAACTGACAAACAACTTTTGTGAAAAATTTTTAAAAAAAATTTTGAAAACACTAAATTAAATCGAAGAGATTTGAGGTTTAATAACTCAGTTTCACCAAAATTTCTTAGCACAACCTACCTTTTGTGTGAGAATATTAAAATCTCATTATTATGTCTACGGATCTAGTTCAACCTCATTGACTTTTTAATATATGGAAGGTATATCACAATTGGGATTTTACATAGAAAGGGTTTTATGTTCTTGTCAAGTGTAATTGTAGGGCTAAATCAAATTATAAGAATCTACAGATGAGCTCAAAAATTGTGGAAAAGCTATACTTAAGATATAGACCATTAAACTTAACAAATTTACCTTTTAATTGAAAAAATAATCATTGATCCATACAATCATTTGGAATATAAAGAATGGATGCATATGTAAGTTAAACCATTGTAGTCCAACTATAAATTTGGGATCTAATGGCTACTACATAATGAAAAAAAGCTTGAAATAAATATATTAGACAGTGAAAAGAGTGTAAAATTTTTAAACATCCAAAGGATTGTTAGATATAACCATTTAAGTCGTTTTTTCTTATCAATAATTACTTTTAACCATAAATAAACTACCTAAAAATGTTTTTTAATGAGTAAATAGCATATAATACAGAAAGATATACATAGAAGGGACTTAACCCCACTAAATCAGGTCTTTAATTTCAACTATTAGCCATTGTTTAATGGCTAACCTTCAATCGAAGATGTGGACCCTTGTGCCTGTTTAGGCAAGGACTTGAACCTTGCAAATCCCAAGCACGAAGTGATCTGTTGGGGGCAAGGTAAGCAATGATCAATTCAGTAATCATGCCGCCACTTGATACAAGCACCATCACTTGACTTGGGAGGCAATCAAATGAGTAAATACCTCTACTTATAAATAGATTTAGCGAGAAAATCTCTCCCCATGTGGGATAACTTTTATGGGTATAGAAATCAGACAAACTTAGAGTGTTTTAAAAAAAATAATAAAACTATATATATATATTTATCCATGTAGGATGGGAGGGACTTTACCTCGAGAATGGATACATGTACTTATAAGTAGATTCTAACACAAATTTTATGTCCATGTGGCATAATTTAGATAAATATACAAATCAGACTAGGTAAAACTTAGTTTGGTTTAAAGATGCTCCTACTCATCGTGTAAGGCAAGAGCCGAGTTCTAGAGTTTTATTAACTGAAATTTAATTTTTATTTCCAGTTAAGTTACATACCTTTAATTGTAGTTCATTATGTACATCATCGATTATGCTAGGGTACCATAACTTCATTTTTTTTTAATTTCCATATGTGAGCATACTATCTAACCAATGTCACTGATAGCTGCCACTTCATTTGCCTAATAATCACTTAACTAAAAATTGTGTAAAAAGTATTTAATTTTTAAGAATTTTTTTCTAGGGAACTTAGAAAAAGAAAGTTTTATAAAAAAAATTTTAAGCGTCTTAAATTGTAGGGCTTCAATTGACGTACAACTTGTGTGAAAAATTTTTTTAAAAAAATTGAGCACACTAAATTAAATAACTCATTATTTAATCTCTGACTAAATCTTTGAAAATAAAGTACAATGGTATGGAGTGGCCTTAATTTCCTCTGGAGGGCAACGACCTTATTGGCATTTCACATCCAGTGGATTGAGCTTATTATGAGTTGTGTTTTCTTGAGATGCTTTTTGGTTATGATTAATGATGAGCCTTCTCACAAATTCTTTCGATCATGTGGTATTCGATAAAGCTGTCCTTTATCACCTTACTTGGTCTTTTTTT
Source organism: Aquilaria yunnanensis (assembly GCA_039654915.1). Taxonomy (NCBI): domain Eukaryota; kingdom Viridiplantae; phylum Streptophyta; class Magnoliopsida; order Malvales; family Thymelaeaceae; genus Aquilaria; species Aquilaria yunnanensis. Next base: position 93,896,110 of record CM077598.1, on the reverse strand, counting down.
GTGCGGAAAGACTATAATATCTTCTCAATCAGGCGCAACAATGAGGTGCTCTATATTGGAGCAGCTATTAGTTGGCTTAGCCATCTGGTTTCTCATATTTTGTTTGTTGATGATAGTCTGCTTTTTCTTCAGTCTTTAGTAAGGGGCATCATGGCTCTTTGGGTATTCTTGATACTTACCGGGTTGTTTCAAGACAAATGGTCAACCTCAATAAATCATCCACCTTCTTTAGTCTTAACATGCCGTCAGGTACTCGTGCTAATTCATGTTGCTTGTTAAGGACTACCTAAATGCTCACCTCTGGTAAGTGCTTGGGATTTCTATGGCTTCTTGGGTGAAAATAGGTGAATCAATATGACTATATGATTGAGAGGATCACTTCAAAATTGTCTACTTATAAGGCTTCCCTACTCTCGCAAGTAGGACACCTTCTTTTGGTCAAGTCAGTTATTCAAGTCATGCCAAACCATCTTATGAGTTCCCTACTTATCCAAACTCGAGTATGTGATCGGCTACGGCAACTGGTGATTCAGTTTTTCTGGTCTACTAATCACGATAAGCGTACTTTTGCTTGGAATACGTGGGATCAATTATGTTCTTCAAAGGATTGCAGAGGCCTGTGTTTATAGGATTTTGAGGTCTTTAACCATGTGTATCTCACCAAGCAGGGATTGCACGTTACTCACAATTAGAAATCTCTCCTTTTCCAAGTGCAAAGAGAAATGTATTTTTCTTCCTTAAATTTCATGCATACGAGGGATAAGATGTGTTCCTTAATTTCTCCTTTCTTGAAGGGGTTAATGTGTAGAAGGCTTCAAGGAGGAGGAATTTAGATAGTCAAACTGGAGATTTCCATTAATATTTGGCAAGATAACTTGCTCAAATTTGGTAACTCTCCACTCAACTTGCCTAATTTTGGTGATTCTCCACACCCTAGAACAGAGGTTTTATTGGGGCTTGAAAATATGGCCGTCTCACAATTGATGTTGGTGAATGGGACTATTGGAAAGGGCTTATGCTTGAGGCTTTATTCCATTTAGATGACATGACTAGCATATCCAAATCCCACTTTTTGTGTTTTGTAGGACAGGTGTACTCACTTGGGGGATGACGTTGATAGGATATTTTACGATGAAAATGGCATGTCATGTGGCTTTTCCACTACTAAAAGGCCATCATTCTTTCGGAAACTCTTTTGGTGCACTCCTGCACCTCTTCGCCTTCCTTTTTTCTAGGTGGAAGGCGATTGCTAATGCTCTCCCTACAAGAAATAATCTGTGAGGTCGAGGTATGAATGTCTCCTACTTTGTCCAGTTTGTGGGGTAGGTTTTGAGTCAATTTCCCATTTGTTGATGACATGTCAGTATGCACTTATGATCCAAGACTGCTTGAATGTCCATAAAATTTTTGCTCTTTTATTAGTTTTTTAGTGGTTTTCAAAATGAGCTACCAAGTGGGGATTTCTTTTATTGCCACAAATGGTTCCCCTGGTGGAATAGAAACAGGGCTATACACAAGGCCTCATGTAATACTTCGTCAATTGTGTCTGTTCACCGGATGTGCCGACAAGGTCTGTATGGACTTTGCTCAAGCGCTGTGTGAGGGTGCCCATCTCGGAGTTTAACTTGTGTGTGAATTTGCTCTTGCAGTGTGGCATACCTCATGTCGCCTTCCCAAACCTGTTCAAAATGCACCCAAATGAAAGCCTTCAAATTCCCGCTTTTACCTTAGATGGGCTCGGGTTGCTCACTTTGTGGCATCAATTGGGACCCTTTTAGCTCCGATTTGGGTTGATGGAACTTTCTTGACGTAATCATCGGAGAGTTAATTGTCGAGGCCTAAGTAGTACACCGTTATGTCGATGTTAGGATCATCGTAGGCAACCTTTTGTATATGTGCGCTTTGGTTTTTGAAGAACAAACGCCCTTGTGAAACTGATCTGACCTCGATGTTGGATGAAGAGGAAGCAACATCCTTGCCCTTGTTGGAATTCTTCCTTTGTGAAGCCATTAGCGGAAGAAAATAAATGAAAAATAGAGGATTAGTGTGAGAAAGTGTGGTGAAGAGGCTGTCTATTTATAAGAGAAGGAAAATTATGTTTTGTCCAAAAAGGCCTCAATAACTAGTCGTTAATGGCTGTTGGGTAAGGGTAAAAAAGTCTAGGGTTAAAAAATATATATATTCTGGAGCTGTTAGAAGGGTCGGTTGTTATTTTGCCAAATTCTTAAAATTTTTCAAAAACAGCCAACGATCGTTTGCTGAAACGGTCAACCAGCCCTACCCGGTTCAGCCAAGTCATGGTCTGGTCTAGTTTGGTCAGGGTTATTTGCATTGCTAGTCCAGTTCGTGCTCACTTGGGCTTCCCCCCTCCCGCCCTCCCCTCTAGGCCGATATTTGTCCTGACAATATCCCAGTCTGATCCGTACTGAGGCGAACCTATGTTTGACCCGAGCCAGGTCTAGGTCACGCCCAAGTCGACTCGGCCCAGTGGCCACCATTAGTGTCATCTCTATGTATAACCATGGGAGGAAATCAAGTGAACCAATACATGTATTTATAAAGAGATTCTATGACAAATTGTCTGTAAGTATGGGATAATTTTGATAGATATACAAATTGGACTGGCTAATTGAAGAAGCTCCAGCTCATCGAGCAAATTCTTGCCCATTGCACGTACCGAGTTTCTAGAAATTTATTAATTAAAAATTAATTTCAATTTCCAGTTCATTATGTACGTTATCTGTAACGCCTAGGATACCACAACTTTATTTTTCTTATTTTCATATATAAGCGTACCCTGTAACTTTATTCAACGTTAAATGTCTTTATTTGGAAATTTTCCTTGTGCACATGTTTGCATGTGAATATAATTTGTCTTATTGAAAAGTTGATGTTTGAAATATTATCGGTACATTAAAATAAGGTTGTTAAAATCGGGATCCTATCTTAGATATTTTTTCATCGTGTAAAATCGAAATCATAAAATTGAATCGTAAATTATAAGATCCTATCAAAACCTAAAATTTTTTATCCAAATAATATAATTTATGTAAAAAATTAATTATATTAAAAATCTAAGTAAAATTTAAATATTATAACAATGATAAATAGTTAAATACAAAACAGATATTGACGCATGATAAGTAAAACTCACTCTTTACACTAGCATAATAAGGGAACAAAGGTAAAACTTAGATTCAAATTTGATTAACTCTATTTAAATTTTTGAACGAAATTCACATAAAAAGAAAAGAATAAATAATTTTCGAACAAGAAACCATGCAGCAACATATGTTTACCACTTATTAAAAAAATTGTCTTTCCCAAACTATTTTTTTATTTCTTTCTCTATTATCAAGAAACAGTAATACTTGCCATTAATTCACTTTTTGACAATACCCCTCCCTCTCCTAGATCTACGTGCCTTTCATCTTCATTTTTTTTTCTATTGTGTTTCTTCTCTTCTTGTTTTCATACTACTTGGCCGATCCACCATCCTCTTTCCTCTATCAACTCCTAACACATGACTTTTATTTTTTCCCGCTAGCAGCAGTGATGTCTGTCTCCTTTGTCGATTCTTTTATGTTTTTCTTTTTTTTTACTCTAGTTTTCGTTTTTCTTTACCATCTATTATGCTGTGCCCATTCCATTTACTGAGAAATAGTGAGATCGTCGAGATGCATTCAACCACTGGTACAATTCGACAATTAAGATCGGCGTATCTTGTACCATTGTGCTGCTAGTACCACGATATCTGGGTGGTATCAGATAAAATAAAATGATTTTCAAAAGATAATTAGGATTGGTGGGATTGAACAATTTTACCGATCCTATGATTTTGCAAGCGATCTTATGTGATCCTATGCCGCCACTAATCCTGCTAAGATTTTGAAAGTTTTGTAGAATCTAGATTGTAGAATTGTGCAATTTCGCAATTTGGACAACTTTGCATTAAAACAATAAAAGAAAGAGAGAAAATAATACTCTATCTGTCCCAAATTTTTTACACCATTCACTTTTCAGTAATTAATTTACAATTTTTTGTTTTCAACATTTTAGTATATAAATGAAAAACCTTTATATGTGAATGATAAATTTAGTTTCTAAATATTTTTTTTAATTTTTTTTAACAAACAATAATATGAATAAATTTAAATTAAACTAATCAAAAAAATCAAATGGTATAAAGAATGTGAGACAAATGGAGTAAAATTTTGTATGATTAGTTTGTTTCCGTATTGAATGAGGAATTGCGGCAGTATTAGCTTATCTGTTCTTTTTGCATACAAAAAATCATTAGAAAAACTCATTATTTTAAGTTTTATTAATTTTTTATTTGCATCGAATTTCATTTGAAAACTAACACACTATTATTTGACTAATAATCACTTAATAAAAATTTTCTAAGAAATATTTAATTTCCTAAATTGTAGAGCTTCATTTGATATATCAGTTGAGTAAAAAATAAAAAAAAAATTTGAGAAGAATACATTAAATAACTCTTTATTTAATCTTTCCCTAGATATTTGAAAATAAAGTACGATTTGTTTCTTGGGAAAGGGCGTGACAACAATGGCAATATCTAAAGAGCTCAGGGGTTTATTAGGGCAGTTTCACCAAAATTTTTTGACAAAATCTATTTTTTGTGTGAGACCATTAAAAGACTATATTAGGGGTTTAAGCTTTGTGACTTCAATATAAAAACGTTATCAGAATGAGGATTTTTTACAGAACGGGTTTTATGTTTTCATCAAGTGTAATTGTAGGACTAAATCAAATTCTAAGAATTTACTAAGACTAGGGGTGTAAGTGCTGACCCTAAACCCGAACCCGATCCTAATTTTAGGGTTAGGGTCGGGTTGGGAGAAGAGAAAACGTAAATTCGGGTTGACCCGATCCTATCCGTGTATAAAATTTAAGGAATCGGGTTGGGTCGGGTTAACACGAAAAAAACCGACCCGACCTTATTTCTGGTTTTAGGCAAGGCAAAGCCTAGCCCATGTCCAACTACGAACTACCCTTGCTTGCGACCTTGTCTAATTCTATTTTTCTGTTTTTCAAGCCTTATTGCCATTTTCGGATTTGCCACTAGCCAGCCCAAGTCACGCACACCAGGGCCAGGCCAGGCTCCAGCCCAATGGTTAAATGCTACCTATATCAATCCGGGCCTCCTCCAGGCTCCAGCATCGGCAAACCGCAGACAGCAGCCACCTAAATTAAAGAATAAAGAGCAAATCAGGCAATCAGCAAAACCTATCCAATTATTCGACAATTCCAGTTCCAGGTTCCAGCTATCCTCTCTTCAGTTCTTCAGTCCGGTCCGGCGGTCCCGACACTTCGTCCAATCGTCCCTGCGAGCTGCGGCAAAAACGGCAACCAAACGTGAACGACAGTCGTCAGTCGACAGTGGCACGCCGGACTGTGAGTCTGTGACAACTGTCCTCCTCCTCCGTCCCTCTTCTCGGCGTTCTCGTCCCTCTCCTCGCTGTGACTGTGAGCCTGTGCGTCTGCGACCAACTGCTGGCTGCTGGTCTCTGCTGTGACGGCGCAACATCTGATCTGAACGTTTGGGCTTTGTTCCACTTACCAAAGCAGAGAAACGTTCTGACTGTGTAAATTTTTCTTTTTAAGTTTCAGCATGAATTTAAATTAGGCTTTAATTAATTGAAATTGAGCAATTGAATGGCTCTAAATCCTCTTATATTTGGTTAATTTGTTACTTTTCAATGTATTTAAGTTAGGCATATATATGTTGTTATGCTAAGTATGATCTACCGAAATTGAGCAATTGAATGGCTCTGTATCCTATGATATTTGGTTGATTTGTTACATTTCAATGTATTTAAATTGGGCATATATATGAGAGTTTTCAGGAAATTAATCAATCTGTTAATTGATATTTCTGCTGGAATATATGTCATTTAGTTTATACTACAGAGCAGAGAAAGCATTATTAGTTTGTTTGCATTGCTGACAGCGTTTGAAGTAGTGCTACATGTACTAAAAAATTTGTACTAAAACCAGCTACATTGTTGTTCCAATCATCCAATTGCAATTGACTATAATATGTTACGTTTCAATCAAATTTTGAACATTACTATTTTTTAATTTTCAGATGGCCAGCAGCAATACTGATGGTGATTTTAGTAGTGGAAAAAGTATGGCAAATGTAGAAGTGGGGGAAACACAAACAACTACAACAGAAACAGACGGAAGTAGTCATGCTCCAACGAGTGAAAGTAAGAAGCTGAGGAAAAGGGCTGGCTATTGGAATCATTTCGAATTTATTGATGGCACCAACCAAACAAAATGTAAGTGCATTCATTATGGTGAAATTTACCTCTGTGATCCTAAAAAGCATGGGACAAGTAATCTAAGAAACCATTATGAGTATAAGTGCAAGGCTCGAAATGATCCAAAACAAGCGACCATTAATTTGAAGAAGGGTATTGATGGGGATCCTTTTATGAGTAATTGGAAGTTTGATATGAAGTCTTGTAGGACTGCATTGGCTCATATGGTTATCGTTGATGAGTTGCCTTTTCGATTTGTTGAGGGTGCGGGCTTTAAAGAATTTTGCAATGTTGTCCAACCTAAGCTTCAATTGCCATCTAGGATTACTGTTGCCAAAGATTGTTATGAGTTATTTGTTGCTGAAAGACATAAATTGAGCAAGTTCTTGAAGTCTAATGCTAAAAGAATTTCAATAACCACTGACACATGGACTTCTGTTCAAAGAATTAACTACATGTGTGTGACTGCTCATTTCATTGACAATGACTGGAAATTACAAAATAGAATCATTAATTTCTGTCCAATTTCTAGTCATAAGGGTGAAGCAATTGGCAAGGCAATTGAAAAAGCCTTAGGTTCATGGGAAATAGAAAATTTGATGACAATTACTGTGGATAATGCTAGTTCAAATGATACGGCTGTTGCTTACTTGAGAAGAAAAATGAGTAATAGCCCTAGGTTGACTAGTGTTCTGAAGGGGGGCTATATTCATATGAGGTGTGTGGCTCATATAATGAATTTGATTGTGAATGATGGTCTTAAGCTTGCTTCTGATTCCATTTTCCGTGTGCGCAATGCTGTGAGATATGTTAGGCAATCTCCAGCACGATTACTGAAATTTAAAGCGTGCATTGTTGAGGAAAAAATTCAGGCAAAGAATTCATTGTGTCTTGATGTCCCTACTAGATGGAATTCAACATATCTAATGCTTGAGACAGCTCTAAAATTTTGAAGGGCTTTTGTTGCTTATGAGGATCAAGATCCTTTTTATGTGACTGAACTTAGGGAGGGGGAAGGTTTGGGCAAACCTGAAACGGAGGATTGGGACAGTGTTAGTTCAGTAACAACATTGCTTAAGGCTTTCTATGATCTTACATTGCGTGTCTCTGGATCTTATTATGTGACTGCAAATACTTACTTCAATGAGATAAGCAATATTGATATGTTGTTGCGGGATTGGAGCATATGTACGGATAAGGGCTTTGCTTTTATGTCCTTGAAAATGAGAGAGAAATGTGAGAAATATTGGGGGGATCCTGAAAAGATGAACTTGATGATTTTTATTGCTGTTGTGCTTGATCCAATAAGTAAAATGGAATATTTGGAGTTTGCAATAATAAAGATGTACGGAAAGAACATTGGGGATAAACTTATTGCAAAGGTGAGAGTCACACTTAAGCAATTATTTGATGAGTATAAGTCAACTTACTCCACTCCAAACAACCAGCCAAGCAAAAGTGATGCAAGTGGTAGTTCTAATATAATAAACTTAGAGGATCAAGGACCATCAATGTCAAAGGCAATCTTGATGAATCAATTCAGGCAACTCAAAGCTGTGAGTGGTCTTGAATCAAAAAGTGAGTTGGATAAGTATCTAGATGAGAACTTGGAAGATTGTGTTGAAGACATCAATGTTCTTGAGTGGTGGAAGGTCAATAGCCCTAGGTTTCCCATTCTTTCTTTGGTTGCACGTGATGTGTTGGCTATTCCAGTGTCCACTGTTGCTTCAGAATCGGCCTTCAGTACCGGTGGCCAAGTACTTGATCCATTTAGGAGTTCACTGTCTCCAAAGATTGTGGAGGCACTTGTTTGTGCACAGGATTGGCTGAGAGTTTCAGGGAAGAAAGAGCATGTCAATGTCGAAGAACAATTGCAAGAAATTGAAAAGCTTGATCAAGGTGAGCTTAATTTTGTTGATGGTGTGATATTAACATGTAAAATTTTGTTTTATTGAATTTATGATTTGTTTGTTTCGTTTTATTTTATTTTCCCCAGATTTGGAGACCATCTCTTCTGCACCCGCTATTATTGATATTTCTTAGCTTGAGCATTGTATTTGTATTGCTGAGTTATGAGTATTGTTGCAAACGTTTCACTTACAATTTTTATTACGGCTTACACACATATGTCAGTTATGTGATTGTTTCCTTATTTTTCTTGAAGGTTGTGACTAATGCTTCAATGTTGTTGGACCCAATAAGAGGAAACGACTAGAAAAAGATGGTGATGCACTGATGCTTTTGTTGCACCCAATTGCTTTGTGTGGTTATGAATTATGTTATCATTGTTATGCTATTAAATTTCACTCTTTCTTCATGTATGGCCATTGGGACATATTTATTATCTTGTTAAGTTTGTTCATGCTGATGTTGTGGCCATTTCTATGTTTGTTACTAGTTCCTTTTAAGTGGATTTAAATGTGTTCAAGATTATGTAAGTGGATATTTTTAGGACCTGGACGCAGGACATATTTGAATGTGTTGAATGTGTGATGAAAATTATGGACTTATAGAAACGTGTGGATTGTGGAAGAATTTGTACCTTTCTGTGCATGGTTTGACTTCTCATTTATGTATTGAATTGTCCAACATGAAATCTAGGATCACAAATTGGGAATGCATTCTGTATATAACATAACAGTGAAAATACTCTTCCTTAGAAGGGTAGTTAGAAATTTGTGTATCTATACATGGACCGAAGGGTACTGTGTTTTAATTGCCCCAAATCTTTATTAATTCGCTTTGTTGATAGATATAATAGGGACTTTAAATCAATTAGGGCCAACCCGACCCTAATTGGGTTAAGGTCGGTTCGGGTTATTAAGGAAATAGGGTCGGGTTAGGGTTAGGGTTAATCGGGTTAGTGATAGTTTAAAAAAATCGAGTTTCAACCCGAACCCGACCCTATAACCCGAACTTTCACCCCTAACTAAGACCTAAAAAAATATGGAAAAAGTATAATGAAGACCTAGACCTTTAAACTCAACAAACTTAATTTTTTTAAATGAAAATAGTAACCATTGATCCATAAAATAATTTGCAGTCTAAATATTAGAATTATATATAAGATACAACTATTGCAATCCAATTATAAATTTGGTATCTAATGACTACTCCATAATGAAAAAAAAAATGAAATATGATATTAAAAGGTGAGAATAAGTATAACACCGAGACAATTGTTAGATATAATCATTTAAAGTCATTTCCGCTCAATAACCACTTGTAACTATTTACCTCAATTTTTCTAAATGAATAGATAGCATATGATACAAAAAAATATATACATAACATCAGATCAATTTTTATTATTTAATATATCATATCAATTAGAAATTTGTTGGAAAAAGAAATGAAATTTGTTATCCATCATTTAAGATGTGGAACAATCTACATGTGAAATCCGAAGCACACTACGTGCTTGCACTTAGGCAGGAATTGAACCTTACAAATCCCTAGCACTAACTGATTTGGGGCCAAGCACTATCACTTGGTTCTAGAGCATTATTAATTGAAAATTCGATTTCAGTTTATAGTTAAGTTAGATTTCTTCAATTTTAGCTTCTTATTTGACTTATGTCCATCATTCATCGCGCCTATTGCAGCGCAAAACCTGATAATTTATGTCTATTTGAACTAAAAATTCAGATACGGTAAAACTCATAAAAAGTACGAATGGGTTAAAATATTGGATGACTTTCTTATCATTAAGTTATATTTTATTTCCCTCTTTTAGTAAGACTTAAATTTATTATTCCCTTTTCATTATATTTTTAAAAAAAGTAAAATTATGAAAAGGAAAAAAAAAATATAACAAAATTATTGCAAGCTCTTGGGTTTTATATTAGGAAAGTAAGATTATTATTTGAAAAGAAAAAAATAGAAAATAAAATCAGAGATTTTTTCTATGTTTTCTCTAATATTTTTTTATGGCAAAAAAATGAAAAATGTCACTAAAAAATATGTATTTAATTTATATGACTATTAAACATGCCTATAAAATAAGGTTTATCAATTATATACTTTTTAAAATTGAAATATTTTTATTAGGACTTAAAAGTGCAACTTAATATCTATATGTATCTATATTTTTCTCTATATATAATAAAAGGTGCAAAGATATATAAAGTAACTAAGCCTTAAATTATAAATTATTAGTTCTCCTTTTAGGTACTAGGATTTTTTTCTATTCTAACGAATCTATTTCCCATGGTTTACTAATTATATTATAATAATAATGGATAAGACTAAATTTTCAAACTCTAGTGATGTGAGTATAATTTCTAAATCAATGGGTAAACATTAATTACCCAAAAAGATAAAAAACTATACAAAACTTTAGTTTGATATGTGGAACAATCATATTAGCTCAGCCATAAAATAGAAAGTAAGTATAGATTTTGATACATTGAGGTGAGTGTATTTATTTTATTAAAAGTCAAGAGTATGATAAGCTTTTGAGTAATGTATAGATACTTATACTAACATGTCTTTGGAGAAATTCAATATTTTTTGTCACACTTATTAATTAGAAATTTATTTTTTATTGTGTTTTTATGGACTTAGATAGTTTTTTCTTTTTAGTTTTGAAACCTAAAAACAGTTTACTTACCTTATGTCACTTAAAAAGGTCAAAGCTATGATAATATATAAATGGTAAACCTATTAAATTGTTCAAGCCAACTAATATAAAATCAACTTGTCATGTTTTGGTAGAAACAGTTGTGTACTAACATTTGGCTGTGTTCTTTCCTTATTGATTGTATGATCTGCTTCCTATAGTGTGCTTGGTGCGGTGGTGATAAGGATGGAGATGTGTCAATCATGAACAAACAAGGACGTAGCTATGTAGGGATGGGGAGGGGCTCCCGCCCCCTTAGATTTGGGCTCCCGCCCCTGTTAGATTTTCCAAAATTATTTATTAGTGGTAGTTAATATGATATAAAATTGTAAAATTTTTAAAGTTGGATACTTGTTTGTAAATTATAAAATTAATGATGAGTTTTTGTGGATTTTATCCTTTTTAAATGTCTTACTCAAATCAGAAACTTTAGTGAGAAAATTACAAAACCCCCCTATAGTTTGGTCTAACCTATACTTTGCCCCCTCTATTTTAAAAAACCTACACTTTACACCCTCCATCCTTTACAACATTTGACAACAATTTTTAAAACACTAACTCAAAATGACTAATATTAATATTCCAAAAATTTTAACATTTTTGACATTTTTTTATAGATAATTGACTGAAAAAATACTGATATGTATTTACAGGAAGAAAAATATATTTACAGAAAAAAAACTGATAATTTATAACATGTATTAACTACAAAAAAAATATTAGGGAGGTTGAAATTACTGAAAGATGACTATTATATAGTTTAAATTACAATTTTAAAATTTGTTATTAAATAGTATAAATGAAACATGAGACAAAATGTATGTTTTTAAAAATAAATGTGAGCAAACTATAAATTAGGGCAAACCTCATAAAATAATTGTAAGTTTCCTAAACTTTAGTAGAATGAACGATGAGTGAACAAAATGCTCATAACCACGCCTTTGCCCCGCCCCTAAGCCCGAGTCTTGGCTACGTCCTTGTGAACAAATATATATGCATGCAAAGACATTCATTATTGTCATCTTTGGAAGATTTCTACTCTGGTTCACGATGGCCTTCTCCTACAAGGTTGTTTAGCCTTAAGCTTTCACTTTAGTATCTTGTAATCTTTAGTAGAAGTCTCAGTTCTCCTTTGTATTTGTTTAAGTTAATAAACACTCCATTACATAAAAAAATCTATAACGCTAAAACTCATTATGGGAAGGATCGAGAGTTGATATGAACTATGAAGAATTGTTATTACTCCCTGGCTTTAGAAATGTAAGGGGTAGTTCATTTTCCTTTAAATAGATTTAATAAGGGCGCATTTAATTGGGAGATGGTGGGGTTTTGCGCGGGTCATGGGCTACTGGGTTGAACTATTCTCAAAATACTCCTAATATTAGCCAAAATTACACTGCCCCAAAAAAACTCATTCATTGTTTCACCGTCGTCCGCCACACTCCAATCTACACTCCCAAGCTACGTCCACCGTCTTTCACTTCCGATCCATGCTCCCAAGCTGTTCCGCTATCTCTTTTGCTTTGATCGACACTCCCACGCTGCATCCACTGTCCGCCACTTTCAACCCACACTCCCAAGCTGTTCCACCATCCCCTCTGCTCCGATCCACGCTCCCAAGTTGTTCCGCCGTCCCCTCTGCTCTGATCCACGCTCCTAAGCTATTCCGTCGTCCCTTATGCTACGATCCCCTCGTGTAACCACCCGATTCACACTCCATTTTTGTCAGCTTAACCTTGTCCTGTCCCGCATCTTCTCCATCCCAAAGGCATGTTGATTGCAAGTTGGGGACAAACGAATGGGCCACTGAATCTGAAGACGGCGGTGAAAATGTGAATGGCCAGAAAGATCTATCAAGGCGAAGAGGTGGGAGTTCATTTGCAAATGAAATCGTTTAAATGAAAGGATAAAGGTGAAGCATTTTGATGGCCCAGGGCCTCATCGTTGTGAGTCATGATGACTGTTGAGGAGACTTCTAGGAGGAAGAACGCCTGGAAGGTGGATCGCCTCAAGGAGAGTACCTGGAAAACTGGTAAACAGGGTTAGGAGGCCCCCGGAGTGTTTTTCCGGGGGGGGAGCCTCCGACGCCCAAGTCAGTGGTGGCCGGAAGAAGGAGAAAATCACTAGCTCAAAGAGAAAGGCAGAAAAGTCTCGCCTAGTATCTTCTCAGAGTATGGGAGCTGTATCTCCGGCCTGCCAACCTCCTGTCAAGTATTTATTTCCTGCATATATAGGAATACCTAGCCCGTTCAGATCATGACACGTGTGCGGTCGGATGCTCCTGAACGTCTGGGCGTAGGGGACAGATAGTTGGTAACTAGATGGCCTCGAGCCTTGTGCTGAGACGGGCCATGATATGATTCTGATGGCGTCTGCGCGTCAGGGCGACTTTTTACGTCTGTGGTGGGACGTGTCAGAGGCTTCCTTAAATGCTTCCTTAAATGCGCCTGCCGTACTCCCGAGGTCCCTGGGCGAGGTCGTCCTCTAGTTCGGACAGAGCCTCTTCGGGAAGCCTACCCTCAGTTCGGGGGTTCCCAGTTCCAGGGGGTTCCGCCTTCGGGGATATCATATTCGGGCAGCAATGTCTGGTGCCACTTTTCCGAAGGCGCGTTGTTCACAACCTTGGGGGGCGAATGGAGTCCTCAAGTTTTACTGGCGTGCCGAGGCTCGGAGCCCTCAGGCTATCTCCCGAGGTGCATGATTCCACCTATTCCCGGGAAGCGCCAGTTCTTCTGGCCGTTGTTGTGGCAGGGTATTCGGCCAGATTGAGGCGACAGCCTTTGGCTATCACATGCCCCCCTCTGGAAAGCCGAAGTGAAGACTTCGGTTTGCATCTCTTTCTGAGGTTGCCGTTGGGAGTCTTGTTGGGAAGCATAACCTGTTCCGAGGTCGCACCTTTTGCCCGAGGGTCTGGGCTGTTCGGCCTTGGCCTATTCTTTGGTGTCTCCGAGGCAAAGCCTGTACCGAAGATACACCTCTTGCCCAAAAGTCATGGGTTGTTCAGCCATAGCCTGTCTCTTGGTGTCCTCGAGGTGGCCTGCTTTTTTATTTCTGCAGGTCTGATGGCCAAGCGTGTCAGACTGAGCGGCGCGTCTCCATTTCTCAGGGATGTCAAACGACGTGTCCCAATCAGGAGGCGTGTCCCGGTTTTCCAGGCACGTTTGGGGAGGCACGTCCCCCATTTCTGCGCAGCGGTTGACACGTGGCTTCTTGCCATTGGAGGAGGGGCGCGTCATTTACAGAGGGCGCGCCTTTTCGGGTGCAGCGGGCAGTTACGGCGACGGTTCGCCTCCAATGGGTACTTATGATGTTCTTTCAGTTACCCACCTTTGGCCTATAAATAGCCCATTCTATCATAAGTCCCACTTACTGTTTTTCTGCTCTTTTTCTGCTCTGCCCTCTGTTCTTGCGTTTTATCTTGCTTTCTGTGGCGGAGCTTCTTTAATCAGAGCTTATTCCTACCAACTTTTACGACGGCGTCCTCAGGCAAATCTTTTGGTGGGTTTTGATTTCCAGAGTACTTGATTCCTCTGTTTTTCTGAGTTTTTCTGGAAAACTGTTGTTTTTTCCAAACTCGTCTTCTGAGTTTTTTCTGGAAACTATTTTCTTTTCCATCTCAAACTCTTTTTCATGTCTGCGATGCCTGTTCCCGAGAGCTGGAAACCTCTTCTGGCCCATCCTTGCTGTACCACCCCCGAAAAACTAGAGAGGTGGAAGAAAAAATTCTTTCTTCCGTCTTACGCTGTGACCAGACTGCCTCGTTCTAGCCATTTTGCTTTTTCAAACCGTGGCGACGAGGTTACCGTCTTCCGAGCCCAACTGAAGGCCGGTCTTCGGTATCCTCCCCCGAAGGTGGTTTGCGAGTTCTGCCAATTCCATGGCATTGCTGTGAACCAGCTTCCCTCGAACGCGTACTGCTATTTTAACGCCTACCTCTGCATGTGTGGCGTGTTCGGGATAGAGCCCCACTTCATCATTTTCATGCAGTACTACAAGCTCTATGTGGTCCCGAAGGGTGGCTTTTATTTCCTGCTGCCTCGGGGATCCGGGAGCAAAAAATTCACCTTCACCTTCGACACGAAGGACAGCTGGCGGGGGTGGCAGCCTAAGTTCTTTTTCCTCAAGGTGGATAAGAACTGGTCTGATGTCCTGACCAGGTGGGCTCAGGGAGTGCTGAACGCAGACGTCGTTGATCCGAGGATGCTGCTGACCCCACCGTTGGCTTCCGTGTTCGCGGATTTCGACGCCCGCATTCGGGCAGTCGCTGACTGGGCTCCCGAGGTCTCTCCTCGTGCTCTTTACCCCTTTCCTATCAACTGGAGGTTGATGACCGAAGAAGTCCTTCGGGAGCTGAAAGTGGTTAAGGAGCACGTGACCGACCTCAATATGCCCACTCCCGTCATTGCCGGGAAGGACTCCTGGCTGGTCAAGCTCCTTAAGGGGGAGACTTCTTTCGAAACTTTTGCCGAGAGTGAGTAATCTTCCATCCCTTTATACTTTTTCCTCGGACTTACGCTGATATTTCTTCTCTTTTTCAGAGATGGGCGATGGGGCTGCCGCTTATTACAAGGCCCTCTTTTCTGGCCAAGTGGAGAAGGGGGAGCAGACAAAGAAGGCGGCTTCCCGAAGAAGGAAGACGACAGGGGCGGGGCCCTCGGCGAAACGAGTTAGGAGGGCTCTCCAGCCTTCTCAGCCAGAGCTTTTGGAAGAAGAAGCTGGCGAAGACGCTGGTCTTGTTGAAATTCCACCGGCCGAGGTCCTCGCTACTTCCGCCGAGGTGCCTCCTCCCGACCTCGAGGCCCCCAGAAACACTGTAGTGGTAGAAGTACCCACCGCCGAGGAGCGGTACCGGCAGAAGGGTAAGGGTCTTTCTTCCGAGGGGCCCGAGGATCCCGAGGACACTATCTCCGAGGTTCCTCCAGGTATGTCTTTAGGCGAAGTTCAGCTCCTTTTCCTTTCGCGAATTTTTCTTTTGCTCCTAACTTCCTTCTCACTTTCAGGGGAGCCTCTTACTGTTGGCTGGAGGGCCATTCATGAGAGGAAACGGGCCCTGCGCGATGCCACAATCCCTGAGGGGAAGATCCCCTTGGAGCCCTTTTGGACAATCACGGAGGATATGAATCTGTTCTCCGACGATTGTCCGAAGATGACCAAAGAGATTTGGAAGGGGATGACCACTGATGCCTCCTTCCGGGCCATTGCGGCGGCTCACCCGGGGGATAATACCCTCGCCGCAAAAGTCACCGAGCATGCTGCTCAGGTATAGTCTTTACACTTTTTTCCTCAATTTTCTAAGTGTTTAGACTTGTACTAACCTGGACTTTTGCCTTGCCGTAGCTGCTGGAGTACGCTGGTTATCTCCGAGTTCGGGTGGCCAGACAGGCTGCCTCCAAGGATGCGACTTCGCGGGAACTCAGTGAAGCGAAGGCTTCGCTTGCGAAGGTGATCGCCAGCAACCAGCAGCTGACAGCGGATTGTTCTCAGCAACTTGCTGCCGTTCGGGAGGAGTTCTCGAAGAAAAGAGAAGAACTTGAAAAGGACTCCTCCCGGAAGATTGCCGACCTCGGCGACCAAGTAAAGGAGCTGCTTGCCGCCAATGAAGATCTTGTCAAGGACAAGGCTGTTTCCGACAGTCTTGCGTCGAGGTTGACGGACGAGAACACTGCTCTTCAAGCCGAGGTCGAGGCTCTGAAGAAGGAGTCCGGAGAGATGCTGGGGATAAGCGAGCTCGAAGAGGAGGTTGCTGAGCTGAGGGACGAGGTCAATGTCCTTGGCATTCAAAAACGTACTTCTGACGACATGGCCAAGGTCGCCTTTCAGGACGGCTTCTGCCTCGCTCGGCACCAGGTGCTGCAGAGGTTCCCAGATTTGGACCTCTCTTTTCTGGAGGGCCTAAATATTCCTGAGGGACCTCGGTGGCAGTGGTCCAGGGTCGAGCATCTGAAGCTTCCTGGTCTTCGTCCGCCCGGCTCTCCCTAGTTTGTTTTAGGGCTCCTCTTATTTTTCTCCTTCGTGCTCCTTCTTTGGACACTTCTTTTGTAAGGCAGCGTTTGCTCTAAATGAACAATCTTTTCGGCTAAGTCCTTTCTTGCAAGTTTCTTCATTTCCACTGTCCCGAACACGTTCGCTTCAAGAGACTTTCGGAAAACCTGCAACCAAAGAAACTTTTTACCTTCCTTTGTCCCGAGCGTGCTCGCTCAAGAGACTTTCTGGAAAATTTGCAAAAATTTGGCTAAGTCTTTTGCAGGCTTTTTGTTTCCTTTTATCCCGAACATGTTCGCTCAAGGGTCTTCGGAAAATCTTTAGCCAAATTTTTCTGTCTTCCTATTGTCCCGAGCATATTTGCTCAAGGGACTTAGGAAAATCTTCACGAGATTGCTCATTCCCTTTTTCCCGAGTACGTTCGCTCAAGGGTGTTCGGAAATTACCTCTGCTTTTGTTTTGGCGTGTACTTTTGCGAGATTCTTGCTTTCCCTTTCTCCCGAGCATGTTCGCTCAAGGGTGTTCGGAAAATTTTCTCTGCACTTATTATGCTGAGTACCTTTGCAAGATTCTTGTTTCCCATTTTTCCCGAGCATAGTGGCTCAAGGGGCTTCGGGAAGTCACAACCGCTTTTTTCGTGGCGAGCACCTTCGCGGAAATCTGTCTTGTACAATTTGGTATACTTGAAAATTTTTCTCAAGACCATTCTTCTCTAGACCATTCTGTACTTAGAATATTTCTTGTACAATATACTTCTTCCGCTCAAGCTTAGGCGTAGAATCTTTTCAGGGCGTCTGAATGCCAAGTGTTTTTCAATTCTACGCCTTCGGCGTCGCCAAGCTTGTACACGCCTTTTCGTACTTCGGCAAGAACCAGATAAGGTCCTTCCCAATTTGCGCGAAGTACTCCGTGAGATGGCCTTCGGGGTGCAAAGTCGGCCTTTCGGAGAACGAGGTCTCCTTTTTTGATTTCTTTTGGCCTGGCTTTTAAGTTGATAGCCGCGGCCACTCTTTGCTGGAAAGCTTTTCTTCTCAGCTCGGCTATTTCTCTGTGTTCGGCCACAAGGTCGAGCTTAGTTCTCAGACCGAGGTCGTTTCCGCCTTCATCAAATACTTGCACCCGTATTGAAGGCTGAACTATCTCTATTGGGATAATGGCCTCTGTTCCGAAGACGAGTGAGAAGGGAGTTTCCCCTGTGGCTCTTCGTGGCGTCGTTCGGTAGCTCCACAATACACTTTGGAGTTCTCCTGGCCATTTCCCTTTGGCTTCCCCAAGTCTCTTTTTCAGGCCGTCTTTTATGGTCCTATTTGATACTTCCACCTGCCCATTGCTTTGGGGGTGAGCTACTGGGGCGAAGTGCATCTTTATTCCGAGGTCGCTGATGAATTCCTGGAATCCTTTGTCTATGAACTGGGATCCATTATCAGCTACTAGTACCCTCGGTATGCCAAATCTGCATACGATGTTTTTCCATACGAACTTCTGCACTTCTTTTGCCGAGATAGTTGCTAGTGGTTCTGCCTCTACCCACTTTGAGAAATAGTCCACTGCTACGACGCAGAATTTCACGCCTCCGGCGCTGTGGGGAGTGGCCCAATGAGGTCTATACCCCAGACTGCGAAGGGCCAAGGATAGTCTGCCGACGTTACCATTTCCGAGGGTATCCTCTGGATTTTTGCATGTCTCTGGCAACTACCGCACTTCTGGACGAACTGCCTTGCGTCCTTTCTCAGGGTAGGCCAGAAGTATCCTTGGCGGAGTATCACTGCTGCAAGGGCATCAGTTCCAATGTGGGAGCCGCACATGCCTTCGTGGACTTCTTCGAGGACCATCTCAGTATCCTCTTCGCCCACACATCTCTGCAGCGGATTTGCATATCCTTGCCGATATAACTCTTCACCAATCAGGAAGAATCTTCCGGCGCGTCTTCGCAGTCTTGCAGCATTGCCGGCGTCTTTGGGAAGCTCATTCTCTGCGAGGTATCTCTTTATGGGGTCCTTCCACCCCATTCCCGAGGTCGCTACGCTTAGCACGGAGATGCTTGGATGGTCTAGCACCTCGGTGTATGTTTTGGACTTTGCTAAGCAATCTGCCTCAGTGTTATTCCGCCGGGGTACATTTTCGATCCGTACGGCGTCAAACTCTTGGATGAGTTTTCTTACCAGCTCGTGGTATTTTGCCAAGATGGGGTCCTTCGCCCCATAATCTCCTGCCGTCTGCCGAACTACCAGCTGGGAATCGCTGTGAGCCCTTAAGTTTCTCACGCCAATCTTTCTGGCCAAGCGTAATCCCGCTATGAGGGCTTCATACTCAGCCACATTATTGGTGACGTTGAAGCTGAACTTGATAGCCTTCATCACCTCTAGGCCTTCGGGTCCTCTGATAACTATTCCAGCTCCCTGGTGTTCGGACCCCGAGGCTCCGTCAACATGCAAGGTCCATTCTGGCTCACCTTCTTTCGGATCTGAGTGGTTCTCCTCAGTGGTGGGTATTTCGGCGATAAAATCTGCCAATGCTTGGGCTTTTATGGCCTTTCGAGGCTCATACGTGATTTCGTGCTCGCCAAGCTCTATGCACCACTTGGAGAGCCTTCCCGAATGATCAACTCTCTTCATGACATCCCGTAGTGGTAGACTACTTCGGACGATGATGGGGTGAGCCTGGAAATATGGTCGCAGCCTTCTTCCTGCAAGCACCAAGGCGTATATAGCTTTTTGAAGCAAAGGGTACCTGACCTCGGCGCCGTGCAGGGATTTGCTGACGTAGTAGACCGGCCATTGTTTCGGCCCTTCTTCTTTTATCAGGACCGAGCTCACGGCCTTTTCTGTGACGGCGAGGTATAGTACGAGGGGTTCTCCCACCCGAGGTTGCCGCAGAGTCGGCAGGCTGGCCAGGTAGACTTTGAGTTCTTCCCAGGCCTTTTGGCAATCTCCTTCCCAGGGATGATTGTTTCTTCCGAGGTCGCCTTCCATTTTTGCTGCCTTTGTGAGGACTTTGAAGAAAGGTCGACACCTATCTCCGTACCTGGAAATAAACCTGCTCAGAGAGGTTATTCTTCCGGTTAGTCTCTGCACGTCTTTCACTGTGGCAGGAGTTCGGAACTCAAGTAGAGCCTTAATCTTCTCAGGATTGGCGTCGATGCCTCTTTCGGATACCATGTACCCAAGGAATTTTCCCGACGTCACCCCGAAGATACACTTCTCGGGGTTAAGGCGAATCCCGAAGGCTCTGAGCTTTTGGAAGGTTTCCTCCAAATCCGCAACGTGGTAGCCGGGCAGCTTGCTTTTTACTATCATATCGTCAACATATACTTCCATGTTTCTCCCCATTTGGTCTTTAAAGACCTTGTTCATCAGTCTCTAGTAGGTGGCTCCTGCATTTTTCAGCCCGAAGGGCATTCTGATATAGCAGTACGTTCCTCCCTCGGTGATGAAGGCAGTTTTCTCTTCATCTTCCGGGTCCATCCTTATCTGATGGTAGCCGCTGAAGGCATCTAGGAAGCTCAGGAGCCCGCATTCGGCCGTTGAATCTACCAGTTGTTCTATTGGCGGGAGGGGAAATGAGTCTTTCGGGCAAGCATCGTTCAAGTTTCTGAAATCAATGCACATCCGGAGTTTGCTGCTACCTTCTTTTGTGGCAATGACCACGTTGCTTAACCATTCGGGGTACTTGACCTCCCTGATAACTTCAGCATCCAATAGGCGCTGGACTTCGGTTTTCACAAAGTTGCTTTTGTGGGCTGAGATGCTTCGTTTCTTTTGCCTGATAGGTTTTGCTTCCGGGCTTACTTTGAGGCTGTGCTGTATTATGCCAGGGTTCACTCCTGGCATGTCTTTCGGCGAGTAGGCAAACAGATCTTTATTTTTTAGCAGAAAGGATACAAGATTTTCCTTATCACCTTTGGCCAAGCTCTTCCCTATTCGGGTAGATTGTCCTGGGACAAGATCTACTGCTTCCGTTTCTGCTTCTGCGGGATCTCTTTCTTTGCCTTTCTCCTGTGCCTTTGCCTCCACCGTTTGTGTAGAGCTGTTTGCCGGAGCCTTTCGTGTTTTTACAAACACGTTTCTTACCTCGGCTTGGTCGATGAAGACCTCGGCATCTCCATCCTTGGTGGCGAATGTGACAGTCAAGTACTTCGCATCGGGGCGAATGTGCAGGTTCCCCTGAGTCTGCCTTCCAAGGATGGCGTTGTACGAAGACGGGACATCCATGACGATGAATCTTGCCATTGTGGACGCGTACGACTCAGCTGCTCCGTCAACCGAAGTGCCTTTCATCATCAAAGGGAGGTCGATCCATCCGAGGACGGGTAGTTCGGATGGCCCAACGCCGAAGGTGGGCGTGGTGACAAGTTTCAGCTCGCTGCTGGTGATGCCCAAGCTCGGCAGTAAGTGCGAGAATAGGACGTCAGCGTTTGAGCCATCATCAAGCAACACTCTCTTGACGTCCCAGTTCCCTATTCTCGCCATTATCAGCAGCGGGTCGTCGTGGGGGAAGACGACAGTGGAGCCATCTTTGCGAGCCAATTTCTTTGATGGACTTTGATACTCCATAACCGCAATTTCTCTGGCCTTCCGCTTTCTTTCCGAGGATGGGAGCCCCGTGGTGATGGTTTGGATGACCCCTACTGGAGGTGGAAGGCGCCTTTTTGGACTTCTGTTTCTCCGCCTGTCGGAGTCATAGTCCTCGTTTTCGGCCCTCTCTTCCTCCTCTTTTCTGCCTTTTGGGGAGGGCATCCGCAGATACTTGCGAAGTTGGCCCTGTTTGATCAGCGACTCTATGTACTTCTTCAGCTGGAAGCAGTCTTCGGTGTCATGACCGTGGTCGCGATGAAACTGGCAGAACTTCTTGGCATTCTTCTTATTATCGGCGGCCATGGCCTTTGGCCGCCGAATCTGCGTCCCTTGCCTTTCCAGCGCCATGAGAATGTTGGTCCGTGTCGTGCTCAAAGGTGTGAAACTTTGAGGTTTCTTTCCTCGCATTCGCCGTGGTCGACCTGTTTGTCCAGAAAGATACCGAGCTTGCTTGCTGGACCCTTCGGCGCGGTGATGATCAGACTTCGGCCCCGCCATCCTCAATTCCTCGGCTGTCATGTGCTGCTCTGCCCTTCGGTAAAATTCTCCGAGGGTCTCCGGGGGGTCCTTTGAGAACTCGTAGAACAGCTGTGAGTCACGCCGAAGGCCCCGTGTCATAGCGAGGATGCGGATTTCGGGCCGGAAGTCCGGGACGCTGAGTGCTTCCCTGTTGAATCGTTCGACATAATCTCGGATCGTCTCTCCGTTTCTCTGCTCTATGTCGAACATTTGTACAGGCATTTTGGCCGTCGGCCTGCTCCCAATGAACTGCTGGGTAAAGGCTGTGGACAACTCCTGAAACTCAGTGATAGTCCCTGGGGGCAACGAATTGTACCATGCTGTTGCTGGGCCCGTGAGGGTGACTTCAAAGCATTTGCACATGGTAGCGTCATCAGCTCCGTGCATTATCATGCTCCGCCTGTACTTCGTCAGATGGGCCTGTGGATCAGTCCGGCCATCATAGATCTCCAGCCTAGGCACTCTGAAGTCGCCTGGCATAGCTGCCTCAACGACGGTGCGAATAAACGGGGAGCCATCTTCGCATAACGCCCCCGACAGCCTGTCCCAAACGGGTTTTCTGGTCACTTGCTTTTCCACTCTGTCCAGCCGTGCCAATATCCTTTCCATAAGCGCAGTGGCGCTAGGACCATTTTCGCGGGAGGGTGATCGACGGCGCCTTTTCGGGGAGCGAGTTCGGCGCGGAGGGGTCAGGGCCCTCGCCTCGGGCGACGAACTGCTCCGCTGTGAGACTCTCGGTCGCTTGGACCCGGTTTGTCCCACGGGCCGTTTCCCGAGGGCTATATCTTCTGTGGATGATTCTCCGCGAGGATCT
This sequence comes from Aquilaria yunnanensis, assembly GCA_039654915.1. Taxonomy (NCBI): domain Eukaryota; kingdom Viridiplantae; phylum Streptophyta; class Magnoliopsida; order Malvales; family Thymelaeaceae; genus Aquilaria; species Aquilaria yunnanensis. The sequence continues at coordinate 93,873,307 of CM077598.1, read as the reverse complement.
CCACTTTCTGAACTGCGGTGTGTAGACTTGGGGCTTCTCTCCCGAGGGCGTGTTGATGAAGAGGGTTTCTGGGCCTGTGACTGCTGTGGCCATCTTCGGTCGATCTGCTGAGTCATTTCAGCAACGACCGAGCGCTGAAAGTCCCTCAAGAAGCTCATGGTGATTACCAGAGGGCGGTCCTCCTCGGGCGTAGAAGTCTCTGGGAGTGTCTGCTCAGCAGCCGGTTGTATCTCAGGCGTGGACGAGGACCTTGGGAGTCCCTTGTCCTTAGAACGCCGAGTCTCAACGACGGCAATCTGCGAGCGGGTTCCCACAGACGGCGCCAAATGATGGCCCAGGGCCTCATCGTTGTGAGTCATGATGACTGTTGAGGAGACTTCTAGGAGGAAGAACGCCTGGAAGGTGGATCGCCTCAAGGAGAGTACCTGGAAAACTGGTAAACAGGGTTAGGAGGCCCCCGGAGTGTTTTTCCGGGGGGGGAGCCTCCGACGCCCAAGTCAGTGGTGGCCGGAAGAAGGAGAAAATCACTAGCTCAAAGAAAAAGGCAGAAAAGTCTCGCCTAGTATCTTCTCAGAGTATGGGAGCTGTATCTCCGGCCTGCCAACCTCCTGTCAAGTATTTATTTCCTGCATATATAGGAATACCTAGCCCGTTCAGATCATGACACGTGTGCGGTCGGATGCTCCTGAACGTCTGGGCGTAGGGGACAGATAGTTGGTAACTAGATGGCCTCGAGCCTTGTGCTGAGACGGGCCATGATATGATTCTGATGGCGTCTGCGCGTCAGGGCGACTTTTTACGTCTGTGGTGGGACGTGTCAGAGGCTTCCTTAAATGCTTCCTTAAATGCGCCTGCCGTACTCCCGAGGTCCCTGGGCGAGGTCGTCCTCTAGTTCGGACAGAGCCTCTTCGGGAAGCCTACCCTCAGTTCGGGGGTTCCCAGTTCCAGGGGGTTCCGCCTTCGGGGATATCATATTCGGGCAGCAATGTCTGGTGCCACTTTTCCGAAGGCGCGTTGTTCACAACCTTGGGGGGCGAATGGAGTCCTCAAGTTTTACTGGCGTGCCGAGGCTCGGAGCCCTCAGGCTATCTCCCGAGGTGCATGATTCCACCTATTCCCGGGAAGCGCCAGTTCTTCTGGCCGTTGTTGTGGCAGGGTATTCGGCCAGATTGAGGCGACAGCCTTTGGCTATCACATTTAATCGATTACACGGATGATTGGTGAAAATCGGACGTCTGCAGTGAGGATTATTCTGTGAGTGTCGATGGAGAGAAACTTCCGATGAGTTAGGTGGCATGCTTTGTAAATATCACTAAAAACTGTGACTAATTCAATTGATTATTTAGACCAGCGTTAAAACCAACCCCGACCAGCAAATAATGCAATCTCTTTAATTGCTTTAAGCTGCAACGAACTCCCCCCTAAGTTTGTTCATCTTCCAGCATAAAACATCAGACCCCGTATGGGAGCGTTCCAAAGGATTTCATGTTTTTCCACTTCTTATAGCCATGGCTGGCATCCCTCTCCTCCAGGAAATTGTATGTGCAAATGAAGAAGACACAGCCTGAACAAGTTGAAGGATGCAACATAGCTAAGGCCATTATCAATCAAATCAGGAAAATGGATGAGTTTCCTAGTGAAAGGGAAGTACACCAGGAAGATACTCTAAGGCTTCCTGCTGAAAACTTTTGAGAGGAGAGCAATCCAACCGAATTAGAGACCCAGTGGAAGGAAGGCGTAAGTTGGGATTGATGCATAAAAGGGTTCTTGTTCCAAATCGCGCTTGAGTTCCCTGCAAGATTTATGGTGGCTTGCAAGAGACAGTTCAACAAGAAAGAAGGATTTGTTCAGCCAATCGTAGTTAAGGAACCACGGGAGCTGATTTGCTTCTGATGCAAGAAAGGGAGAAGCCTATGATGCATAAACTTCCAGGCCCTGCAAACAGCAGAGAATTTTTCCTTCTTGTTGCTTGTCATCAAGCTCATTATTGTTGAAAGCGCTCTACGAGCATAGATGACAATACAAAATCAAATTACTTCTGTTGAATGCTCCAAATGGTGGTTGTGTGTGTGTATAGATGATGACACAATACAATAATCTGCAATTAGAAGCAGAACCTACCAAAGGCCAATAAAGCCCTGAGTTAAAAATTACAAAGCTTACTGACCTCTTTCCCCTGTTCAAGTATACTTGGGATTCTATTATAGAGTTTCTTCAATAAAATCCTCTAGACAAGTAGCAACCAATTCAAACACAAATGATCAACCAACTTCAACATGAAGGGTAACTTAATGTCATTTGCATCAAACAAAAACTGCACCCAGAAACTCCTGTAAATATCTTTAACATGAGATGGCATTTGAACCATAGCGAATAGCTTTAACACCAGAATCAGACATATTAGTCATCCATTTCTGAGGACCATTTGATGCCCCTAATATATTGTAAGCATATGGAGGCCATTTCACATCGGCAAGGCATGAACTTGAAACACCCGTTATTAGATTTTTCTATGTTCTCTCAAGGACAATAAGGCTTGAAAATGTGGAAAGCTATTTCCCACGAAGATATCAGCCCTGGAGCACACTTCATAACCAATTGCTGACTGAATGAGATATGGGCGCCTCTTGTAAATCCCATCGACACCCAATTTCTTCTTCTCAAAAGGAACCAATCCTGGCTTCCAATCACATAAAATCAAAGAATCATTAAGAAGACTATCTGCAACAGCAAGATAAACAACAGTAGGTATTCTCAACCCTGGAATGTTCCCAACTCTCTCCATTATCTCTTGCTTATTACTACAAATCTCATGGATATTCAATCTTTGTTCCAGCTTCTTACAATGAATCATCCAATTTTCATCCTCATATGAATGGACAAAAAAGGAATTGACTCTTCTGCTTTTATCTTTCCTGCAAACTCATATTTTCCCCCTAAGCTCTCTACCCACCTCCCTGATCTTGGTGACAACTTTATCTACTTCCTTTGTTATATCCTCAATTAAAACTAAACACTCAAAGAAGCTTGTATAGTCTTTCACAAGCCAATGATCAAGCCACAAGAATGGATTCTTCCCCACAATTTTTATTACTTCATAGTCATCGATTATACCCTAGCTATACTGCCTTAGTTGCTCTAAGTCTCTTTCAACCGTCCACTTCCTCCCACTTCCCTTCAGGAGATCAACTACAGCTGTTTGATTCTTAATATATGCATAACAACCCAATTGGACAAACTCATGACAGAGTGAGTTAAATTTTTCAAACTGGTAGACTTTGTCAAATGAAACACGTTTCAATTTGTCAAGTTCCTTATAAACAAAGAAGCACTCAAGCTGGGCATCAGTTCCTGTTCGGCAACCTAGCTGTCAGACAAGCTCTAGCAAAAGCTATCTTCTGGTTGTTCAGGCCCCAAACAATTTGAGGAATCTCCAAAAACTTATCACCACAAACCCCATTAGAAGAAGCCAATGATGACGAATGGAGCCTAATCACTTCATCATTATTTGATCCAAGAACACCTTATTCAAAGAATGGATGAAGCAGGGTGGCTCTCAAATACAAAGCAATAACAGCCAAAGTAAGACATTTGCATGTTATGGAACCAAACCGGTAACCCGGTGAAATCTTATAAATGGCGGAGGACTCCCTTTGGGTAATAATACTTAAGATGCTCTTTTCTCATAAGTAATATTGCTGACGAAGAATAGCTAATATTGAAAAAAGCTCTAAGGACAGAGATAAACCATAGTTACCAGATGCGGAGGTCGGACCTCCGAACTCCGTTTCCGGTACGGCATACCAAATCACAATTCAGTGAAATTAGTGAATCTGTTTGTTATAGTCAATCACCGACGGATTATGTTCTAGACGGAGAGAGCGCCACCGGTAATCCCTCCATCAATGGTAGAAAACTCATTGCCGGCGCCTAGCTGGGTGACATATCACGATCGGAACGTTCTAAAATACCTGGTCGGCAAGGATACCCCAATCAGAGCCGTTGATCAAGGGTTTATAGATATTGGTTTAATTACAAAGAAAAACGACATTGTGGAATTGTTTCGTGTGAGGCACTAAAGTTTTACATATTGTTATTTGGTCCCTTTTGTGGTTTGTGCTATAATGTAAACTTGCTTAATCGAGTTAATCGGTCACAAGAAGCGATTGGATAAAACAAGGTGAGGCATTGGGGCCTTCATCAGTTTGGCCAAAAGCGACCTATTCCAGAAGTGGAAAAGAAGAGTGGAGTAGGGTGTAGGCATTGCATGAACTTCGGTGGGTCGGTAGAGCTGATTTGAAGCAGATCCCGTTGGTAGTGGAAGTGGGTTTGCGCAAGTGGAAGAAGTAGGCCGTCAAACTTCAGAAGGGGACTATTAGGCGACAGGCTTGTGAAGCTTTCCTTTCCAACTCATCTCTAACTCAAGTTTCGAAGTAGTGTGTGGCTTTCTATGGGTAGTCAAGCTTTTTAGTCTAAGGCTGTAGTTATGGTTGATTCCAGCTGTTCAAGCAAAGGTAATTTTTCTCCTTCACTGATCTTAGGGTTTTAGGATAATGTAGGCTAAATATAAATTGGTGCCAAATTGTTTTGGAAATAAGAGTTTGGGTTGAACATTGGTTATGATCAGTATGAGTTTTGAAATAAAAGTTTGAATTGTTTGTGATATTTGAGAGGTTGTTCAAACCTGTGAATTATTTGTGTTGACATCATTTATATGTGTTATGGGTATGGTTATGGACTTGGTAGCATATATGTTGTGTTTATTGTTGTTATGCACTCCTGCTTCTTGAGTTATTTGCCCCCTTTTGGCAGCGCTTCAACCTCTCTTTATAATGCAACTACTCATATAAAATCAGTAGAATTATTGACTAATCATGTCATTTGAAGACATAACTTGAAAAATTTTGATGAACAAGTGGTGGTAATGAATGAGTAAAGGACGTAGAAGCTATCATTGCTTGCCTAATTTTGGTGTTTTCCTATCATAAACAAGTGAACATTTGTAATTTGAGGTTATCTGCAATATAACGATTCAAGGGTGTATTTCCTCTCTAAAGTGAACCATAATAGTAGGCTAGCACTACAAAACTAATTTGACAGACTTGTACCACATGATAAATTCTGACTCCTCATTTCTTTTGAACAACAATTGTGAATTTTTTTTAGCTTAATTTTCTAACAAAATTACATTTGTAGTAGTGAAGCCTAAGTGGAGGACATACTGTGACCCAACCCCAACATCATGTGTTGTCATAATCAATTTTAAAGTTTCCTTTCCCAAGTCACCTTTGGCTTATCCTCAATAATGTCGATATTCTAACTTAGTTAATTAATCAACTGGTCATAGCAGTGAGAATCATATATACTAAATCGCTAAGGCGATTTCATTGTTTATGGAACAGTGATCTCGCCTACTACAGTGCATTTTTTTTTTTGCTTTTGTTTTTTTTATTTGATTTTTTTTGGGTTTCAGTTTGGTCCTTTTTTCATTTGTATTTTCTCTGGGTAGGAGGAGTTTTAGCTACAATACCTGCTTTGGTACAGTAACATTTATTTTGAACACTTGTTTTTTTTATCGTTTAGGTTGTTTGTTTTTTTTTCCGTTTTGGTCTTTTTTTTTCTTTTGGCCTTTCTTTATGTCTGGGGCATAATAGTTACAGTATCCATATTACTATAGTAATTTTTTTTTAGCCTGGTTGTTTTTTTTTTATTTAAGTTGGGTTTGTTTTTTCCCATGTGGATCTTTTTTTTTTTCATTATATATAATAATATCTTTTGATCCTCAAACTTGAAAATTAGATATTTTTATTACTCTACCCTAATAAACACAAAAGATATTATAAACTTTTAATTTTGTCATTTTTGGACCCCAAACTACAAAGCATTTGCAAAACTTAATTTTGATTATAACTTAATTTTAAATTTATTTTTGTAATCTTTTTTTTCAGTATAGAGTATAGATGCAATTGGTATGAAAAATTTGTTCCTTTGTTGATCACCCCGCAACAAAGTGGAGGTTTTATGCAACCTTTTCTTATATATCCACACATCTGTCATGTATATTAAAATTAATCATTCCTTATATTGTTACTATCACTATCGATGATAGAGTTTTGTTTTTTTTCTAGTTCTTTTTTTGTAATCTGATTTTTCTTTTGTCTATATTTTTTTCCTTTCATTTGATTTTTTTTTGGAATGAAATTGTTTCTTTTGTCTATATTTTTTCCTTTCATTTGAGGTTTTTCTCGAAATGAAATTGTTTCTTTTTTTGGCAGCTTTTTTTTGGGGGTTTTGGGCTTGGGCTGTTTGTTCTTTTTGTTTTTTTTTGCTACTTTTTTTGCTGAAAACGGATAAATTATAAAATTGATCCTCTATTTATTTGTGTTAAAACCTTCTGATCCTTAAACTTTTAAAGTAGGAATTTATCACTTTCTCTTAGACTTTTGATTATTGTATTTTAGACCCCAATGTTCTTGAATGATATTTAAGACTTTAATTTCTCTTGAAAGGCCAAATTCAATGTATTAATCTTATATCATATATTTTTTATTTATCAAAATTTTTGGTAGAACATTTCAATTGTTTAAATTTTTTACTTCTTTTATATTTATCATATCTTATTTTCAAATTCATATCTTTGTTTAGCATTTTTTTCCTATAAATATAATGGGTACGAAAAAATTGTCTCTTCGTTAGACATCGCACAACAATGGGCGGGTCGCCATCTAGTTATATTATATAAAGCGCTGAGAGCTCATGTGACATTTTTAGCAGGAATGCTGCATGCTACAGTATTTTTTTTTCTTGTTTGCGTTTTGGCTTTTTTTTTTCATTAGATGATATATTTTTTTTATTTGCGCTTTTTTTTAGATTTATTTGAGCCTGGTTCATGTCTTTTTTGGTTTGTCTGTTTTTTTTGTTGAATTTTTTTTCATTATTGATTTTGTTTATTTAGGTTTTCTTTGGATCTAGGATATGTTAATTACAGTACCTACTTTGTTAGAATAATTACTTTTTTACATCTGATTTTTTTCATTGGGGTTTTCTTTGGTTTTGAGATGTTGTGAACAACACCACAATCTACTTTAGTTTTTTCTTTTTGGCTCAATTTGTCTTGGTAGGTTTTATCATTTGGGTTTTATTCCTATTTTTGTTGCATTAGTAACAGTAAAATTGCGTACTACAGTACTTTCTTTTGTGCCTTTGGATTTTTTACTTGTTGGGTTGATTTTTTTTTGCACATTTAGGGGTTTTTCTCCAATAGAGATTTTTTTAAGCCTGGGGTGTGTAAGGTACAATACCCACTCTGTTTTAGTAATAACTTTTTTTTTTGTGCTTGTTTTTTATTTGTTTGTTTCATTTTAGTTTTTTTTTTCTGTTTGCGAGTTTTTATTTTATTTCGGTTTTTTTTAGCTGGGTTATGTTAGGTACAGTTCCTATTCCGTTACATTAACTTTTTTTTTTCATCTTTTTTGTCCATTTGGGTTTGGTTTTTTTAGTTCAGGACATTGTAAAAAGTACCACATTGTAGTTAAGTTTTTTTTTGTGATTGGTTTTTTCCATTTAGATTTTTTTCCGTTTGCATTGTTTTTTTACCCTATATTTTATTCCTCACATTTGATTATTTCCGTTTGCTTTTTTTTTTTGTTTTCCTTTTTTTTCCCCAAACTTGATTGTTTTTCAAGCCTATTGAGAATATAAATGCTCAAATTACACAATAAGTCTTTCTTTTACTTTAGACGACATTTCTTCCCTCAAACTATAGAATCAATCCTTTTTTTGCCAACACTCGATAGTACTCATATTGTTATAAAGCCAAAGGGTATCAAAGTATGCAATAGGTCCTCTTTTTTACTATAATGATATGTTTTCATCTTCAAATTTTAAAAGCATACATTTTTGCCACTTTGTTCGAACTAACACAAACGATGTACTAAATTTTTACTTTTTATTTTTCACTTCAAACTCCTGAATATGCATGATTTATAGTCAAATCGCCAGTTTTTGGTTAAATCCCAAACGTAATTGGTTATAAAAAATTTTAAAACATTTCAATTTTTTCTTAGATTTTTTGAATTCATGATGACTTGGTTTAAATTAACACATTTTGAACTCTTTGTTTACTCTATATAAACGTAATCAATAAAAAATTGTTACTTCTTCATTGATCGAATCACAACAAAGTGCGGGTCGCTTACTAGTTATTTTGTAAAGTGAAAACATACAATATAGAAAGTTGCTTCAAATCTGGCAATGTGTTTTTTTGTTTTCATCATAGGAGCAAACCCTTCATTACATGATCTCATAATCCAAGTCGTAACCAACATGACGTTTCAAATGCATTTATAAACATTTGTAATTGCATTTGAAGCATAAAGTCAAACATAAACAGCATAGGTCTGTGTAGGATTCTTCTTCATAAGTAGCTTTTGATCATAACTAATAGGGTCATATGAAATTCCAATGGTCAAAATTTGAAGAAAATTTTTTAGAGTGTTTGTTAGTAATTGGAAACTTATCTCAGCCTTTAAATTACAATTTAAAGATCTTATTCCATGAATTTTAAGTGTTTCTTTATTTTGCACGCTTTGAAGTAAAAAGTTAAAGTTGGATTGTGATTTTGAGTTATACCATTCCAACATTACATAAGAGCAGGAATTTTCACCCCAAAACTGTAACTAATATATCTTTTAAGCAGAGTTTTAAGCTTATTTTGTTGTGTAGCTTAATTACGCATTTATTCCTTGTCATAGGTAGTGGACCAATTTCTTTACTTTTCCATCAAAGGACCTTGAAACAGAAGCAATAGGTTATGGTGAGAGGGAGGGCATTCTATTTAAAGTTAGGGCATAAGGAAGGTAATATCAAGTTAGATCTAGTGTTTGGAAAAGCAATGGCAGAGAAGGAAATAGAGGAGACAAGACCTTAAGTATAGCTTAAATTTTTAGCTGTGTAACACTTAACAATGACTGTTATTTAATGAATTTGTCTGTAGAGTGCACATTTTATTAGTGTGTAGGTCATATGCAGCCTCGCTGGAGAAAAGGAAAGAAGGGTTGCTGAACGTGGGGAGGCGACCAACAATGTGAAAGTTAACTTACGTGTTGTATATAATCATTATATGTAAGTGTTATTTTTTAGGTTAAAGTATGGTATAATACTGATAGTGGTTTTGTTGATGGTCTTTTGACGTTAACCTTTGTTCAAATGCAGCAATGTAGAAGTGTAAATGTTTAAGGAAAAAAACTCCCGACTGATGACGTGCTTGGTACATCGTGTTAATAAATATTATGACTTTTATTGAATTACAATTGGCAGCAGCATTATGATAACTATGTACACTACTAAATGTAGGAGTGGGCTGATATGAGTTCACGGTGGAAAAACAATGGCATTCGATGAGAAGGTCAAGTTTGTTGGTGAAGTCGAAAGTCCTCAACTTGAAGGGAGTGGTAGATAGTGGGCCATAACATGTAGGCCCGGGTATTTCTATAGACATGTGCAAGGGTTGAGTGCTGAATAAAGGAATTTGGTAGACGAAACTGGGCTTGGCAGTCTTCTGAAGAATGAAGTGCTTAATTTGTGTAGTGACCTCATTTCATGGCTTGCTAGCTCGTTCGACCCTGGATCTATAACCCTTAACATATATGGGAGGATTTTTTAGATTGCAGCTACTGATGTGACTAAGCTGATAGGTATAGGAGATGGCATGAAGCCATTTGATTTTAACCAAAAGCCCCCTTGGGTCAAGACATTTTGCAAGATTATGAGCAAGTGGTGGGTTGTTGATGTTAAAGGCGTTAGTGAGAGGCTTAGCGGTAGTTTTGGTGATGATTTCAAAATGATGTTGTTCTACTTGCACTTGTGATTATTTTCTGCCTTTCAAACAGAAAGTTCATTGGTTCACAGTTTGTGTGCTGCGTTGATAATGTCAACTTATTACATGGCCATCAGTGGGCAAGTTTCACTTTGAGTCAGCTTGTGGCTGCCATCAAGAAGGTGTCTGCTGATGGTGTACATGTGCTTGGTGGCTGTTCCATATTCTTGCAGGTACCAGTGCAACCATTCTTACAATCCCGATACTTGTTAGGCCTTATTAATGTTTGTTTTTTCAGTTTTTTGATAAATATACTAAATCTTGTTAGGTTTATTAAATGCATTTTATTCTGCCTGATTCATATATCGCGTGTTCAGGCACCCTTCCTATATCATTTTTTACAGAGGATGTGATGAAGAAACTGTTGCGTAAATGATGTTTTCATGAAGATCCAAATGTATGGTGAAGTTGCATGTCTTCTGCAGTGCTGTTTTGTATTTTTTTTCATTTCGTTAAGCTCCAAATGTATGTCACCTTGACTTGGTTTGAGTGGGTGTAGGAGTATGGGGAGTATTCCCCAAAACCCTCAAAATTTGGTCGGTGGGCAGCTAGTACCCCTGGTCGTCCATCTCCTTCAACATATAATGTGCACAAGAATGTTGATACTGGTTGGGAAGCCATTCCAACCCATGATAAAGATCAGCCAGACAGAGTGCAAGATAAGATGCATATCTCGCAGGAAGAATTTAAGCATCTGGTTGAAGTGGTTAGGACGTTGGCTGACCATGTTGGTGCTCTAGTTGTGGATGGTTGTGACTTGAGAGCGAAGCAACTGCGGAAAGGGAAACAATTGTAGCAAATAAGTGCACAAGTTGGCAAGTTGGTTCAGGCTCTTAAGTCGAAGCATGTTAAGGATTCACAAAATCTAAAGAATGTTCATTGTGAGGATACTCATCGTTCAAATGAACCGTTTGCGGATACACCTTTACCTCTGCCTGCCTTAGTTCAACAGAGTAATCATAGTGCCAATGAAATTGGGGGCACAGATGATGGGGGTTTTCCAATGGAGAACGATGAGTTGGATGAAAAAGGAAAATCCTTCAATAATGCATCTGCCCGTGTTGCAGATGATAGCGTTATGGTTTTGTCAACCTTTCCTGCTGAAGGCAAAGAGGGTAAGAACCAAGCAGATGTTTATACTTTCAATTTGGGCACATCTAAAATGGGGAGGGTATATGTGTTATCTGATACCGAAGGAAAAAATGAGGGTAAAAAGGAGGTATGTGATCAGGGTTAGCTCTAGTTGTCTGCGGTTACCATTTAATATGTTACTACACAGATGCTTTATATTTGACAATGTGGTTTATTTGTTGTTGGGCAGGTGAAGCATAAATGTTGTAAATCGGTGGTTCCAGCCTTTCATGAATGTCAAATCCGTATTCCAACACTTGCAAAGGTGCAAACATCACCATTTATGAAATGGGAGAATAGGAATGCTGGCAAGTGCATCAGGTTTGCTGCGGGGCCATTTGGTGTGAGACACCCTATTTCTCCCGAAGAGCATCATGTTATCATGTTTGTATATTATGGGCCAGGTGATGCTAGGTAATATGTCAGCATTTAAAACCTTAAGTCTCCTTTGAAAATGTTTTTCTTGTGAAATTATGTTCATTCAGACCTAATTTGTTTTTATTCCCATTTACTGACACTTTGGTCAATCCGGGTGGCCTTTATATTGTTCATCGATTTGATTTTCATTATTTGCTCCTCAATAAATGGCTAATAAGTTCTCTGATTAATACATGGGCTGTAATCTTCACTAATCGAGGTAGAGCCCGATGATCACTCGTGAGGAACTAGTGGTTAACACTTGACTTCACGGTATAACTCTTACCTTCTTAGCCTTTTTGATTGATATGTTCTTGTAAATGCTATGTGTAGTAGTTGTTAGGTTGCACTGACAAGTTCCCTAATTATCTAGTTTATGGCTTCATGGCCTAATGAATCTGTACTCCATTTATGTAAGAATCAGAAGTTTGCAGAGCTGCTTCTTGACGATGTAACAAACTATGATAAGGTAGATGATATGTGATTTTTTTTTTTGAATGCTTTTCGGGTTACACAGTCATGGTTGAACACATACTAATTTCATTGGTGATTCAGATTTTTCTGCCAATGCATGAACCTTCCCACTTTTTCTTGTTTGTAATGGATTTGACTCTTCACAATATTTTTGTGTGGGACACGTTGCATATTAATTCTAGCGTGCATTGGTACATTGAGAAGATGGATGTGTAAGTATGACATAGGCATTGCAAATTTTGTTGGACCTACATGCCATTGTTATATGTTAGAGTTGATTAACATATTTGTTACTGTTTTTTCAAAATTGATTTTTTTTTAAGTGTAAGGCACTTGATCTTGTCGTAAAGCCTACGTCTTTCAGGTTTGTCGACTTTGAGAAGGTTAAATGCGATCCGTTCCTAGAGGAACCAAACTGTAATGATTGTAGATTACTTGTTGCCTACTTCACGGAAAATCCAACTAATGTAGGCACTTTGCAACCGGTGAAAGAGATAAGAAGAATTGGTTTTATATATGCATGGTCATTGTTTTTAGCCCAACATGACTTGAGTTACGATTTTTTTTAGTGGAACTCATAAAAGTAGCGGTGCCATTTATTGTTGGACCTTATTCTATGTGAGAAGAATCAACTCTCAGCAAAAGGGAACATGAAGCGTCAAATTGGTTTGCAGAAGAATGACTTAAGTGGGGTGGTGTTGACGTTCAGAAGGAGCAATCCTTTCAGTTGATGAGTGTGAAAAAAATGTTGCCGTAACAGGTAAGCATAAAAGGAAGACCACCTGTAAGGTGAAATAAACAACAGATTATCATCATTCTTTTGTGTATATGATAGGCATCATTTTGGTTGCATAGTAATAAGTTGGTGTTTTGGAAGTTTGTTGGCCGAGATAACCCATATTTTTGTTAAGGGGTTTACGACCATTTTTTTGAGCATTTGTAGTAGCCAGGCTTTAGTTTATAGTTAGAGCTTTTGTTAGTATGCCCTTGTGTATGTGATAGACATATGAGGCTCCACTTTTTTGTGGCCATATTTTGTACCAACACCTTACATTAACATGTGTAGAAGCTTTTGTTTAGTTGAGGTGTGTTATTTGTAGTTTTACATAATAAAACACACTCCTCAGGTCATCATTCGTTTGCATACTTGTTGCCTACACGGTTTTCCACAACCTCATATTTCATTCACTGACAGATGTACTTGAATTGAGTACAATTTCATTTGCAAAACAACGCACCCACGACTGCATAGTGATGTGTCATTGTTAAAAGAACTTCAGTAAATCAAAATTTCTACAAAAACCTACCATAATTTGTCTTTAACTTCCACAAAAGTGGGGACTACAACATTCAGGCAGTTGATTTTGAATGTTGCTTAACTTCCATTATCTTCAACATGAACTTCTGTTTTCTGGATCTGCAATTGAGCAGGTATGACAATTTAGTTTCACTAAAAATGGAAAAGTAATGAAATGTGGCTAGAAAAATTAATGAGAATTAATACACCATTAAGAAAAATAGTGTCTACCTTCCTCCTTCACACAGGCATCAATTGTGACTGTAGCAATGCTATGTACGACTCGGGGTATGAAATAGAGGGCCACATTGATGCTGAATCTTCTTTTTTTACGGGGGCAACTAGATGGGAAAAGACATTCCCAGTATGGAATGGATATGTGGACTGTTCAGCTTTAATCCCATTTAGACAACCTGGAATCTTGAAAGATGTTGCAGACGGTAGATGTGGGCAGGGGGCAACCTATGTGCCTTCATGGTTAGGTGCACGAGTTTAAGACTTGACATTCTTGCCAACCTTCCCTAAGCTAGCTAGACTGGGTCTTGAGTCACCACTGCCAACCTTGTGTTCCTTGCAGTCCTCGACATGGATGCCTTTTTCATTTTTGCCTTTCCTCTCCCCATTTTAACCTTCACTCTTATCGGGTCTCGAACACCGTGAATTTGGTGTTGTTCATCAGAAGTCCCACCATTCATGGAAACTTAGGCATGCTTCAAACCTCTCCCCAGCTTTAACTGTCAACTAACCGATTTCTCCTTTTAGTTCCGTGTATACTTCACCATCACAACGGGAAGCGAAATATATGAACTTGTTACAAATGGTGGCCAGCTGGTTTCGCTTCGCCGCTTAAACTACTTTCAAATCAGTTTGAATAAGTGATGACCTATAACTTGGCTCCTTCTTTGCATATTCATCGATCGCTGCAAAATCAAAGACTCGAGTATGGTAACTATATTCTCCACCTTCAATATAAAGAAAATGTGGCCACAAGGAATACCTGCATTTCATTGAAAAACCCGACAATTACTGGTACAACACTTTATGATTAATGTTGTTCAACAATAAGAAACAGAGTGAGGAAAGAGTGTTACCCGTGTATGTCAGTATTTTGCAATTGCATTCGAACTTCTTTGTTTCTTTATCATAGGTCACAACATGATTGGCGGCTGATGAAGCGTACTTATAAACATTGTATTTTTTAACCACACCAACATGCTTTATGCACATGGCATAATTCTGTGGTTCGTTAATCATATGTTCTCTGACTCGGTTCAACATTCTTGGCGTGTACACCTTACCTGCATGTTTCTCAACAAGATTTGGATGTGTGGCCAACTACGGTTGTGTACGTTATGAAAAGACATGTTCTTGAACTTCTGCTTCCCAAATACGATCAAGTGCAAAATCAAGCTGTCGAATGAACTCATTATTTCTGAAAAGAGTGAATTCCTTTTGATCGCCGGGTGCTAGTCATTCCAGCAAAGAACGTGCCTTTCAGATACACACTTGCCCACAATAGCCGTTTCTGCCATATTTTAGTTACCTAAACATTTATAGACAAATCGTGCTCTTCGACTTGCCTTCTAGCTCCACCGGGTCATCGACATAAAGCATTAGGTTGGCAAACTCACCCTCAAAATTTGCAGATTCATTCACATTTGTTCTACAATTTCTTAGCAAAATGCTATGAGCACAACCGATGTCTAGTATAAGGAAATGATGCCTGTATAGCAAGTTTTATACCAGAGGCTGAATCTGTTATGACAGCTGTTAGTGTCTTCCCACCCATGCACTTAGTAAAACAGCTTAGTAACCATGAAAAACAGGTCTCTGACTCATCTGTTACAAGCCCACACCCAAACACAGTCATCATGAAGTGGTGGTTCACACACAAAATTATAACATATGGTAGCTTATACCCATTCGTGTTAATGTATGAATACAGTAAACATATATCTAATTAGACATAGTATTGATTTTACATTACCATTTATCTTTCTCTTCTTTTAATGTCGCCGCTTTGTTTCTTTCTCTACCTTCCTCTCATTGCTGCTGCTGCTACCTTCCCTCTCATTGTCGATCGCCGCTCCTGACTTCAATCGCCATTGCTCACCTCTTATCTTCACTGCCACTGATCGCCAATCGTCGCTCGGGTTCACACGATCTCTGTCGCCCTCTTCTCACTGCCAATCACCGCTCCAAACTTTGATCTTCGTCACCCTCCTCTCATCTCAGCCGCCACTAATCACCAATCGCTGCTCAGGTTCATACGATCTCCGTCGCCCTCCTTTCATCACCATAATTATTGATCACCAATTGACGCTCCGGACTTCGATCTCCATCGTGCACCTTCGATCTGAAACATCACCGATCTCCGTCACTTGATCGCCTTACCGATCTTCGTCGCATCATCACCCTCTGTCACTCCATCGCCATTTCTGTCCTCTGTTGCTCCACTGAACTCCATCACGTCACCAATCTCTGATCTTTGTCACATCATTGATCTCCATCACCATCTTCGATCTTTGGCGCGTCACCGATCTTAGTAGCGTCCGGACTCTATCGCTGCGTCACACATCTTTGATCTCTATACGTGCTCTAGCAACTCCGGTTTGAACGTAAATCGCCCGGGTTTATGAGCAAATCGATGGTGCAAATAACGTTTTCTCTTCTATTTTTACAATTTTTGGGTTTACACATTGATTTACATTTTTGTACTTTTATTAAGACGCTTTCACAATTTCATTAAGACATTTTGCTTTATTCTTTTAGGCACTTTGGAATTTAAAAATAACAGTTTTTTCAATATTTTTAAATATTTATTTAAACACTTTTTTTTTATTATTTTCACATACATTCACATACATTGGCTCAGACACTTTTAAATATTTTTTCATACATTTTTTGATATCCAGTCAGATACTTTCTAATTACTTCTTATACTTCTTATTTTTTATAATTATAAATTATTTGTAAATTACGTCAAACACTTTTAAATACTACATTAGACATTTTCACTTATTATTTTTAGACACATTTGCTCATTAATTTAGACACTTTTATATATAATTTTGGCAGAAAATAAATAGTTTTCATATTATTAAAAAGAACAAATAGTCTACATATTATTTTCAAACATTTGTATATACTTGTTTAGACATTTTGGGTAATTTTTTTAAACACTTCGCTCCTTTGTCCTTTTGGCACTTATGCAAATATGAGTAATGACAAAAGATTTGGTGGGGGTAGCGGCAACAGTAGCAACTTCAGCAGTAGTGAGATTGAGGGTGAGATTTCTAAATGGTGAGAGAGAGTTTTGGCAATGGGCAATTTTGTCAATTTTTTTTATGGAAGTAACTTATATATAGAGAGTTAAGAGAGGATTAGTATGTCTAATTAGACATAGGTGTATCATATAATAACTATTCGTGTTATATGTTACGTCAAAGTATATGACATCCTCAAAATGTTGATAATCCTTCAACATACCACCATCGGCCCAAAAAAGATATCACAGCATGTTCTCGCCACCAACAGTATAACGACAATAGAAATCTGGGTCACCATGAGCTCTAGATGTAAGATGAGCAAGTGTCTTCTCCGAGTTAGTTGTAAGGTTGCCTACCCTGCAATCTGAGTCAATCCAATTATATAGGTCTTTACGACTAAATCCGACATTCTTATACCAGCAGTGTGCAACAACCATATAGTCCATTATCTGGGAAGATAAGACTCCTAGTCTACGCATGTTTGTTTGAACAACTTTTGCTGCTTCATCAATATACCTCTGGGATTGGCGGTAATGTCCCTCATGGTTTCGAACAAGATCATGGTTGTGCATGGTTTTAAACTCACCAACAATGTACTTATTCTGCTTCTTTCTATAGTGAACACGAAAAACAACAGTGCATCTACAGTGAGACAAACGACGTGGCTGCCTCTGCCTCCCCTTCTTAGGTGTACTCACCCTTGATATTCCCTCCCTAGAACAAACCTACCTTCTTCGCTACGTTATTTGCAACTTCGTACTGATCCTTATGTCATCCTTCCTAATAGAAAACCCCATTTGGCATGCATATTTATGGTAGAATTGCTCGGCGTCCCCAACCGTTTCAAACTCAACACCCTCTAGATCCACAGCGTCCCACATATGAATAGCTTTGTTTACCTTACTTGTAATGTGTGACCAATCGTTTCAAGCGGCTTTGACCATCGCCCTAAAATAAGGTCATGTTTGGATTCAGTAGATAGAACAATACATTCTATCTCCATCGCCCCAAAATAAGGTCATGTTTGGATTCAGTAGATAGCACAATACATTCTATCTCCATCAGAGGTTCTACTATAAGTACAAAAAAACAACAAATGGAAAATTACATGTCTTCTGTACAATTCTGAAGTAATAGAGCTATGCTAAATAGATAGAGAGGAAAAGTCAAACCAGATTTAGATCAATAAGGCAACGTCAACGGCATTAGGCTTGCATCAACGTAGCAGTGTATAAAGTGGGGTGCGAACGTTCAACTCATGTTAGGAAAATAAAAGTTTGAACTGAGAGACACAAATGCAAAAAAAATTGGATCATTTATTAACTTCTGTGAATCATTAAGTCACTGAACTAAGCATCAAACCAGGTGCGAATCATATATACATCAAGATGATGAGGAAATCATGAAATAGGTATTAACAGAAAAAAAACTCACAAAGCAGAATGAATGACACAGAAGGTTGTTCGTCAGCAATGAGCACCAGTGGCCAAAGATCAATAAGTTGCGACAAAATAGCGGTCGCTACAGGTGGAGAATGACGCAAGAAGGTGTTGGATCTTGTGGCTAGCATCACCCAAATTGATTTCTTTGCATTGTGGTCGGCGTCGCCACGTTCTTCTTCGTCAGTCACCAATAGAACAAAGAAATATCAATGCCTGGAAGAGGATGTACTATTTAAAGGAATTACGGGACATCTTCATTTAATTTAATTGTTACAGCAAGACACAAATATTGATATGGTGAAGTGGTTGTTAGGGAACACAAAGTTGAATTGTAGGTCCTAGGTTCGATCCCAAGTAGATACAATTTAGTTGGAGGAGTCAACTTTTTTTTTGAAAAAACCTATAGCCTAATAATGAACAAAATAAAGAAATCGAACAAAATTACTAATTCAAACAGAACCAGGGACTGTAATACTATTTTGAGAAAATTCCCTAATCCAGATAATTTCCATTTTACAAATAAAATTATATAGATAAAATATATGCTTTGAATGACAAATATTTCAAATTGTCATTTGCTAAATTATATTTAGGTAACGTTAATTAAATAAAAAATAAATTTATAATGACACAATCAAAGAGTAACCATAACCCTTAAGCCTATAACACTTTACAATTACTAACCCTAACATAACCCTAATATAAACCTAACCCTACAACCAAATTAAACCCTAAACACTAACCTTAAACCGTATTATCTGACATCCTAATTCCTACTTACTCACCTAATTCAAAGTTTTCAAACTTGGTGACACTAAACTATAATTGTAAAAATATAACAAAAAAAATTGACATTATGTAAAAAAAACCGTTAATACAATATAAAAAAAACACTAACTATAACTTTAGTTGTAACCTGACTTTAACATCACCCAAACACCTTAACATGTGATAGGAAATTATAAACTTAAACCTTAACTTAACCCTAGTACCTAACCCTCTTCCCTAATTCTTAATCCATGCATCAAATTTAGCTATTAAATTCGTACGACAAATATAATGTACGATATTTATTTGTTTGCCCCTTTTTTCAATCTTTCTTGAATAGTTTAATTTTTATTAACATTTCATAATGCATATTACAAATAATAATACATATTCATTACGTTGATATTCAATTTATCTCAAACTATCTGTAAACCATATGTCTTGTAACATTTACAACATTGTTATAGGCCTAGCACTAATTGAATTTTGAAAATAAATTAAACCTTAAACCAAAACATAAGCCTTAAATACATGGTTTGCATTTATAAATTAAAATATTAAATGTGTTAGTTACAATACATTTAATATTATGTTCCAATTAAAACCATAATATAATGTAAACAAATACTAATCATAACCTTAAATTTTAAACTTAAACCTAGTCCAAAAGTTTAAACACCTAAATCCTAAGTCTAACCCAAAATCCAAAACCATAAACTATACACCTAAACCCTAACATTAAATCATAAACCCTAGCCATAACCCCAAGTCTAACTCCTAACCCTTACCCCAAACCCTAACATATCCCTAATCGCAAATTCTTATGAGTACATACATGGTTAAGCATTTAAAAAATTTAGCAAATATTGTTAAAATTATAAGGATAAGTTATTCACATAAAGCTAACATTAAATCGTAAACCCTTACCTTAATTCCTAATCACTAACCCTTAATACCTAATACTTAATTATGGTACCTAACTCTAATCCTTAATTACTAACCCTAATCCTCACACATTAATACCTAACTCTAACATTTACATAATTTATTTATATCGTATCAATTTAAGGTTTTAGAAGTAACAATTGAAAGGTATAGTGGTACGAAGTTGAGGTTATAATGGCATAAATTTGGCACCACTAGAACCATAATATGGTACCATTACAACTTATATTTGGTACCATTAGATGCTTAATTTGGCACAACTAGAACATTTAAATGGTACCATAGTAACCTTAATTTGGTATCACAATAACCTTAGAATGGTACCACAGTAATCTTAAGTTGGTACCATAATAACCTTAACTTGGCATCATAATACCTTAAAATGGTACCTTAGTAACAGCAACTTGGTACCACTATAGCCTAAACTTAGTACCACAGAACCTTAATTCGGTACAACTAGAACAAAAATTTGGTACCACAGAACCAAAATTTGTTACTACTAGAACCAAAATTTGGTATCACATATCCTTAATTTGGTACCACTAGAACCAAAATTTGAAATCACTTAACCTAAATTTGGTACCATAAGAACCTTAATTTGATACCACATAACCTTAACTTCATACCAATATAACAAAAATTTGGTTCACTTAACCTTAATTGGTACCACTATAACCCTAACTTGGTACCAATATAACCATAACCTGTTACCACAGAACCTTAATTAAGCATTACTAGAACCTTAATTTGATACCACTTAACCGTAATTTGGTACCATTATAATCATAACCATCTACCACAATCACCTAACTTTGGTACCCTTATGACCTTCATTTGGAACCACAGCTCCTTCAAAATGGTACCAATATGGTACCACAAAACCTTCACTTGGAACCATAGAGCATTTAAAATGGTACCACATAACCTTAATTTAGTACCACTATAACCTTGCTTTGATAACAATATAACCTTAATTTGGTACTACTAGAACCAAAATCTGGTACCATAGAACCTTAATTTCGTACCACTAGAACGAAAAGTTAGTGTCATTAGAACCAAAATTTGGTATTATGGTACCTTAATTTGGTACCACTAAAACCTTAATTTGGCACCACTAGAACCTTAATTTGATACCACTTAAGTATAATTTGGTACCATTATAACCATAACCAGCTACCATAGTCACCTAACTTTGATACCATTATAACCATAACCAACTACCACAATCACCTAACTTTGGTACCATTATGACCTTCACTTAGAACCACAGCACCTTCAAAATGGTACCAATATGGTACCATAGAACCTTCACTTGGAACCATAGAACATTCAAAATGGTACCACATAACCTTAATTTGGTACCACTATAACCTTGCTTTGGTAACAATATAACCTTAATTTGGTACCACTAGAACCAAAACTTGGTACCACATAACCTTAATTTGATACCACTAGAACCAAAATTTGGTACCATAGTACCTTAATTTGGTATCATTAGAACCTTAATTTCGTACCACAGAACCTTAATTTGGCACCACTAGAACCTTAATTTGATACCACTTAACCGTAATTTGGTACCATTATAACTATAACCAGCTACCATAATCACTTAACTTTGGTACCATTATGACCTTCAATTGGAATCACAGCACCTTCAAAATGGTACCAATATGGTACCACAGAACCTTCACTTGGAACCACAGAACATTCAAAATGGTACCACATAACCTTAATTTGGTACCACTATAACATTGCTTTGGTAACAATATAACCATAATTTCGTACCACTAGAACCAAAATCTGGTACCACAGAACCTTAATTACGTACCAGTAGAACAAAAATTTGGTACCATAGAACCTTAATTTAGTACTACTAGAATCTCAATTTGGTACCACTTAACCTTCATTTGATATCACAGAACCTTAATTTGGTACTATATAACCTTAATTTCATATTAATATAACCAAAATTTGGTACCACAGAACCTTAATTTGGTACTATATAACCTTAATTTCATATCAATATAACCAAAATTTGGTACCACATAACCTTATTTGGTACCACTATTACCTTAACTTGGTACCAATATAACCATAACCTGCTACCACAATTTGATACTGCATAACATTAATTTGGCACCATTAACCTTAACTTAATACCATTATGACCTTAATTTAGTACCATTATGACCTTAATTTGGTACGAGTAGAACCTTAATTTGGTACTACTAAAACCTTAATTTGGTACCACAGAACCTTAATTTGGTACCATATAACCTTAATTTCATGTCAATATAACCGAAATTTCGTACCACATAACCTTATTTGGTACCATTATTACCTTGACTTGGTACCAATATAACCATAACCTGCTACCACAACTTGATACCACATAACCTTAATTTGGAACCATTAACCTTAATTTGATACCATTAACCTTGACTTGGTACCACTATGACCTTAATTTGGTACCTAAGTTTGGTACCATTATGACCTTAATTTGGTACCTAAGTTTGGTACCATTATGACCTTCACATGGTACCACAATCACCAAACTTTGCTGCCATTATGACCTTCATGTGATACCACTGTCACCTAAAATAGGTACCACAATAACTATAACTTCGTACCATAGTAACCCTAACAACGTACCACAAATACCATAATTTAATACCACTTGAACCTTAAGTTGGTGTCAGTATTACCATAATGTGGTACCGTAATAACCAAATTTGGTACCATTATAATGTTATTTTAGTACCATTATGACCTTAATTTGGTGCCAATAGAACATCAATTTGATACCACTAGAACCTTAATTTGGTACTACATAACCTTTACTTGTACTACATAACCTTAATTTGGTATCACAAAACCTTAATTTGATACCACATAACCTTAATTTCATATCAATATACCCAAAATTTGGTACCACTATTACCTTGACTTGGTACCAATATGACCATAACCTACTACCATAATTTGATACCACATAACCTTAATTTGGCACCATTAGAACCTTATTTTGATACCACTTAAACATAATTTGGTACCATTATATCCATAACCTGCTACCACAATCACCTAAGTTTGGTACCATTATGACCTTCACTTGGAACCACATAACCTTAATTTGATACCACTTAACCATAATATGGTATCACTATAACCATAACTTGGTACCACTATAACCTTAATTTGGTACCATTATAACCTTCACATGGTACTATAATCACCAAACTTTGCTACCATTACGATCTTCATGTGATACCACTGTCACCTAAAATAGGTACCACAATAACCATAACTTCGTACCATAGTAACCCTAATAATGTACCATAAATACCATAATTTGGTATCATTTAAACCTTAAGTTGGTATCAGTATAACCATAATGTGGTGCCGTAATAACCAAATTTGGTACCTTATAACCTTATTTTAGTATCATTATGACCACTAGAACCTAAATTTAGTACCACTATGACCTTAATTTGGCACCAGTAAAACCTTAATTTGATACCACTTAAACCTTGATTTGGTACCGTTATAACCATAACATGGTATCACCGTTACCTTAAATTAGTACCACAGTTACCTTAACTTTGTATCATAATACCTTAATATAGTACACCAATAACCTTAAGTTAGTACCACATGAACCTTTTATTGGTACCATAACAACCTTATCTTCGTACCAGTAGTTTTAAGTTACTTTATTTTTCTATATAAATAACTTACACTTGAATTTTTTCACTTAATTCTTACATTTCTTTCCTTTCAATCGCAACCTAATTTTGCGCTTGTTTAATATCTTCTTACATAATATATATATATATATATATATATATATTATTTTCAATTAATTTTACTTCCTAATGCACTAAATACCAAAAATAAAATAAATTTTTATATGTTTATTATCTATAATATGTACAATAATGCAATTATAGTCATTTCTCATCTTATTACGTAAAGTTATATTTTCTAACAAAGATATAATTCTATTTAATACCGATAATTCCTTAAACTAAATATATATTTTATATTTACTTTACCCTTTTTGGTAATTTCCCCTCTTTTCCCCCTTGGTCACGCCTATCCTTCTCCCTTGCAACCTGTTACCGGAACAACGGGTTGCATTTTAGGCTAATCAGTCCAATGGTTGTTTTACTACTAATTCCTAAGTTGGGCCCTTAACTGACACATTCTGAAAAGTTTGAGGAACTCGAAAAAAAGGTGTGTGGGTGCTCACCGGGTACTGTAGAAAGTTCCCAATTACCCTGTGCCTCGGCCTCCTACTTTTAATTTTAGCACTAAATTGGCTTACCTCCAAAAAGTCACCTCACCATTTACCTCTATTTGACTTGAGTCCCAACGTTGTTATTCCGAAAACTAGGTCACTGAAATCCCTTGTTAGTTTCCTAAGTTATTTCCAAGTTTTTATAATTATTAGTTGTTAAAATACCTTACATATTTTTATCTTATTTTCCATAACTATACAAAAATATAAAAGAAATGAATGATATATACCCTTTTATTGTATTATGTACCAAAATATCATATCGAAGCACACCACTCTCTCATACCACATACCACACACACACTAACGAACCCCATACACATCCCCATACTATGAACTCTACCGTACCTTATATCAAGTAACTATGTGGTAGATTACTTTCATTTGGTGGAGAACTTACTCTAACCAAATTGGCTATTTCCAACCTTCCTCTATATTTCTTATCTATGTTTTAGGCCCTGACGAGAGTTCTGAATACAGTTGAGAGTATCCGTTCAATTTTTTGTTTTTTTGGGGGGGAGGGGGTACCACATCTAGTCGGGCCGGAGCTGGAGCACTACATTACGAGCAAGTGTCATTTATGGTCATTTGGGCAATCTGGAGGGCTAGAACCAAGTTGGTGTTTAGTAATAAAGGGTTAAACATTTCAAATGAGCTAATACTTGTAAACAGATTTAGTGAAAAAAATCTCTATCTTTGTAGAATAAATTCGATACAAACATATCAGATAAGCTTATTAGAAGATACTCTAGCATGTCAAGAGCCAGGTTTCTAGAACATTGTTAATTGAAATTTCAATTTCAATTTATAGCGAATTTATTTTTCTTTAATTTTGGTTCCCTATGTCCATTAATCTCATCTATTGCGCCTAGTGTAGCACAACTTAGTTTTTGCTTATACTAAAAGTTTGTTACTTGATTGAACATTAAAGATTGTTTCTATTCAGAAAATTATTCTCCCTTATATACATGCCCCTGTTCTGCATCCAATAAACTAGCAGTTTTGTAGCACACGTTTGCGTGTGAATATAATTTGAGTTGTATTGAACATGAACTTAAGTTTTGTAGTTTTTAAATATAATTTTTTTTTAAAAGGTGAATATTAGTAAAAATAAATTTAAGTCAAATCTAAATAAAAAAATTAAAATGGTAAAAAAAAAAAAAGGAAGTGAGAGAGTATTTTCTAAGACTAATATAACTTTTGGATGAGGAAATGTGGCCCCCATTTAGTATTTGAAAACAAAGTATGAAGATGGCCACTTCTTCATAAAAGATAAATTCAGCGTGGCTATGGCTAAAGAGCTCAAGGCAGGTTGCCAGAATTACAATTTAATAGGAAGTTAAAAAAGAAATCTTATTTATAAGTCTACCCTAAATCTCGCTACACCTAATATAAGCCTAACCTTTGATTGTAAAGAGAAAAAACTTCTTTTATAAGTCAAATTTTAAATCTTAGTCAGTCAAATGATGGATACCATTTTAATTTGCCAAGAAACCATTGTCATAAGTTTGGCTAATAACTCGGTTTCGCCAAACTTCATGGTGCAATTAATTTTTGTGTACGACCACAAAAGTCCATGTACTTGCGTCTGTGGAGCTACTTATCATTAATTTTCAATTTAAACATAATAAGACGGTCAAAATTGAGATTCTTAATTTTTATTTTTATTTTTTTATAAAATGTAATCATAGAATCAAACCAAATTTTATGAATCTGGAAAAATTCTTAAAAAAAAAATTAAAGGTTATATTAAGATCCAAATCTTTAAAAAGAAATTTAAGTTTTTTTATAAAAATAGGAACAGCCATTGAAACACTAAAAAATTTGGGATTTAGGACACAATTTATAAGTTAGAACTATTAAAAAGCAATTAAAATTTTGGGATCTAGTGACTAGCCTATAAAGAAAAAAAATCTTGAAATAGACAGAATTAAAATCTGGGAGAAAATGTAATTAAAAAATTTTGAAAAAAAATTGTGCCCCATCCCTATTTCTTTGAAACAATTGGGTTTTACATAGAAATTAAAAAATTAAAAAAAAAGTTTGTATGTTGGTCCATTTTTACTCTTCCTTTTTTGCATGCAAATAAAAAAAGACATAAAAAATAATATCAAAATGATAATTTAAATGGCAATACAAAAGAATAATTTATTAGCTAACCAATTTTATGCTACATTGTACGCAAATTAAATGTCATAGTTTAACCAAGAGAAGCCAGCCACTACAAGTCTAATGATTTCTAACGTCGTAGTCAACTAGTGTATGTAACTTCATTCAACTCTAAATGTTACACAAACATGTTCCCACTGTCCCTACATACCTAATTGTAGCCTAAGTATATATACGTACCTAATTGTAACTTCATTCTAACTTTAAATGTTAAACAAACTTTGTTAATACCTATGATTGTAAAAAGATTTAACTAATGATAAATTTTCTCTCTTATGTGGGATAACTTCCACAGACATACAAATTAGGCGAACTAAACTGCTTCACTTAGAAGAAGCCCTAACTCATGAGGCAAGCTAGCTCTCGTCCATGGCAAGAACGAGTTTATAAAACTTTATTATTTGAAATCTATTTTCAATTCCTAGTTAATTTAGGGCAGTGGTGATTTCTCAGTCAATACCTTTGCCAGGAAGATGTGCATGCTTTGGCGTGCCTGCACCTATCAGTCCAAAAAGCCATAACGAATTAGGACTACTTCTCCTATTTTCGGTTCTACCAGTCTCATGACTCCAACTATATGCTTTGGCGTGCCTGCACCACCCCAGCTCACCCCCAACCTCCGGCAATCAGAAAAGGTCCACTTCAGATAGGGTACCCTACCGTAAAAATGTTATTGTCGGGTTAGGAGCCACCTATGGAGCGTAACAATGGAATGTGAGTGCCTTTATTTCGTAGGGCCTGCCTCCAACATGCACTCTCATGTGTTTCTGTCCTCACGCAGACAAGTACAGCCCAATAGTACTATGGTGATGCCCAAGGCCATTCCAGTTCAGCTGTCAAAAACTCACCCTAACCTTAATCAGCTTCAGCTTCTGCTAAGCTGCTGATTTGTATTTGCACTTGAAATCACCAAAACTTATTTACAGAACCACACAAAAAGAAGCAGATTTAGAGGAGTTCCAAAGTGGAACTATCCCAAATAGACACCCAAAAATTAAAATGACCATAAAACAGCTGATGGACCAACCCTTAATACCAATATATAGACACGTTTGAAGCAACAGATCTAGAATGCGTCAGGATATGGAGTGCCTCCTATCTTTTGGAGGTTTCACCCGGCCCTTCACACCAGTAGGTGACACCCCATCAGCTCGAACGAATGGATAAAGGCGTCCCAGCTTCTTCGAGACCGAGTTTATGAATGATCTCTTGGGCAAAGGAGGCCTATTAGGTGAAGGTGGTACGTTAACAATTGGGCTGCTTGCTACTGACTTAACAGAATATCTTTCGAACTCCTTCAGTTTCATTTTCAGCTTCGCCAACTCTAACTTTAGGTCCTCATTTTCTCTTTTCAGGGTGCTGAGTTCATCCGAGACTGGGTGGATATCTGTTGGATATATGGTGACTCTAGGAGGCAATGCAGGGGAGCCTACGCCGGAAATGCTACCACTCGTTGCATCCCGAAGACGCTGCTGCTCGTAGTAAAGTACTTGAACCACAGTCTGGACCGGAAGCCTATTGTTTTGCGCAGCATGAGCACAAGCTTCCCGGGACAGTTTCTGGCAGTCCATCAAGCTGCACACTTTCTTCCTCTCCAAGTCACTTATTGTAGGATGAGCCTGTACATGATTTTGGAACTGCATTAGAACTACCAAATCTCTGCAATTAGTTGTCACTGTTCTTATTACCGAACAATATAACTTGATTAACAAGTAAAGGTGTATGCTCTATAAATTAGAGTTCGGTACCTTGAGGTAAATGTCAATTGCTCTGTACATTCCATCTTCTGTTACCCTTGATTGTTCCGGGATGAGTTCTGCTATACCAATAAAACTTGAAACCGGTAGATTTCTGTCAGCTGCAATCTCAGCAAGATAACTTTCCATCAGCTGCCCTACACGTTCCAAGTCACTTGGTGGAGGGGAAATGTACTCATCATCTCCCTTGAAGCCGAAATGGTTCCCTTCCATTTCATATTCGAGGTAATTCGACATGATTCTCTGAACTGTGTCCACGTCGAATAGAGTATCCCCGGTAAAAGAATAGAAAGGAATCAGCAGATCATCCAGAACAGCCTGCCCTAACTGCAAGGCCATCCTCTTCTCCAAGTCAAGCCGGCAAGCAACTGTTGTTTCGAGGTATATAGAAGCCCGTAGCAACATGGACAGAAAGCTCACAGACAATGCATTTCGTTCCCTTGGAAGAAGACTTACAATTGTTTCTATGACTACCCTCTTCTCATGTTCTTGTCGGAGCTCCATTTTCTTCCTCCCCGTGCCGAATACTTCCTGCACAAAGGAGTGTTAAGTGTCAGGTAACAGACAAATGTATGGCTGTAAGTGAAAGCCAATCGGTACATGATCTCACCAAACCTCTTAGGGACTTCTGTGCATAGAGCATAAGTACTGGACCAAGAGCATACTGCTTAAACCCTCTCCCGACCATTGCAACGATAACCCTTTGGAATTTGTCGACTCTAAGAGCTGTCAAATCCTCAGCCCACCAATCATCAGCAGATTTTGTTACGGCAGCCTCCATCTCAGGCCTTCCGGATAAACTGAAATTGCTCTCTTTGCAGGCTATGTATGCTATTGCGTCTACACATCTGTTCACCAGTTTAACCTTCTCTGCATAAGGAAGGAGGCTCTCAGACATATTGAGAACTGTCACTGCACCGGCGAGGGTCTGTAGCGCTACTTCATTCAAGTATGCTTCTGCTCTGCCAACCAGGTTTCCCACTGCAGAATCCTCTGTCATCTCAAGATGTTCGGCTGCACACCGGAGCATGGCAATGTTTTCCATGTTTATCTCGAAGTTTATGCCGTAACAGAACTTGGCTGCGAGTTCAAATGCTTCTGCTCCACCGGGGATGCCTAGAATCTCAATGTTGGAGACATCAGCATCACTTGATTCCGACACAAGTTTCCTGATGCACCCACACTTTGAGACCAGTGGAAACTGCATACAAGCAAAGTCTATATGAAATTTCTAACAAGGATTCATTTGAACTATGTTGTGATCGGTGGCATGAAATTCATAACAGTAATCAACCTCTAAGATCATATAAGAGTGACATTAGAAATGCATATGAAAGAAAACCGTACCTTATGCAGTGAAAAGGAAGCTTCTCCAACAATAACAGTAACATCACTAGGAATCTCCTGGGAGGATATCCTGCAGAAGATTGAAACAGAAACAACTTCAATGAGCCAGTCAGTTTATGGGACCTAAAAATCAGACACAAGAAGCAAACCATTGACTGGTCCTCTTCATGGCAGACGACAGAAGCTCCTTCCTAGATGGCATGCTAAGACAAATGGCTGAAGTTTCTTTCTGATCAAGCTCAACCATGGCAGAAGCTGGAGCAAGTTTATGATCATGGTGATGACCCCATCAAATATGACACGGTTAGTCCTAGAGATTTCACGTATATTTTGGAGCTACATGAAGCTATGATGAAACAAGAGAGAAGCCTGTCAATTCATGTCATACTTTTGTTGCTTTCTCACATTGTTTTTTCCACAATTCCTCAATGAGTGAGATAATCTTATCAACTTTTTGCAACTCTTCATCAATTATTTGTTCTGGAGACTCCATGTTCACTGGGAATCCACTTTCTCTGACTGCAGCTGCACAGTTTTTCAATTTACCAAATTGCCCTTCAAGATTTTATGGAGGTGTTATTTAGAGGGTTTTGGGATGGATGGTATTTTGGGTATTTGGAGCATGGAGATAGATGGAGGGAACAAATGTGTGGTGAGGATTTGAAGGAGTGATTGGGTGAGGAGATGAGATGGAATTCTTGTTGTTTGGCAGGTAATTATAAAAGATAAAATAGTTCACCACGTGGGAAGTATTGCCATCCACAAAGGTTTCCATCTGCAGTTGTTCTTTTAAGTTTTGGATTTCGAATCTGAATTAATTTATAAGGGGACTTTATTTTCCATTTTCAAAAATTTTTATTTTTCATTTTTCATTTTTATTTTTTACTTTTTTATTTATATTTAATATTAGGTTTAATTATGATTTGCGCATAAGATTTAGGTGATATTACACTTTGTTTGCTTATGTTTCAGAAATATACACTTTACTCCTATCTTATATTTTACCCTCTTAAAAAATTTATTTTACATTTATAGAAAGAAAAAATTGATAATATAAAATGTCCATTAACTACAAAAAAACATCATACCAACTAAAGATAACTACAATACAATTTAGATGAAGATTTCTGAAGTTGCTGTTAAACAATGTAAAAAATGTAAGGCGCAAAGTATATATTTTTGAAATAAGAGAGACAAAGTGTAATATCACCTAAGTCTTGAAGGACAAATTACAATTAATCCTTAATACTCTGTCTATCTCACAAAAACCGTCTTCTTTACTATTCACAACAATTAATTTGTAATTTTATTTCTTTTAAAATTTATCATAAAAATATGAGCTTTTTATATGAAAATGAAGCTTTAAATATTATAGTTTCTAAATTATACTTTTAAGAATTTTTTTCAATACATATTAATATAAATATATTCAAGTCAAACATTACTTGAAAGTTTCTATCCCTTTTACTTAATAATGACTTGTTATCCTTGCACCTTTGGTGTAATAGTGGGACATTAGCTCTTCCACCCTCTCAACCAGAGCAAGTCATCCCCTTCCTCTTTCCCTCCTAACTTCTAAATATTACTTCCTTCGTCCCAAAAGTTTTGCTCCATTTATTTATGGCAATTAATCTATGATTTTTTATTTTTAATATTCTTATATATAAATAAAAAAAATTGTATATGAATGATAATTCAAGATATCTAGTTTCTAAATATATATATTTTTATTTTTTCTAACAAACAATAATATGATAAAATTGAGTCAAATACAACAAAAAGTCAAATGTATCTAAACTTCTAGGACAAATGGAGTATTTTGTAATGATTCTGAGTACAAAATAATAATAATAATAATGACTTGTTATTTGTAGGTCGTCACAAATTTCATACACAATTTCCATAATTTTTTATTTAATAATATTTCTTTTTGAAAATAACTACTCCACAAATTTTGTAATATTTGTTATTGAAGGGCATCCCAAATTTCTTGGACAATTTCCATATTTGATAATTATATTTACATTAATTTATCCTACTACTCTCATTTTCAACCCTATTTCACAATTACAATATTAGTCCATATTTTTTAAAAAAAATCGCAATTAGATTCCTATATATTTTTAATAATTTTTGTTTTACTTATTATTGTTTAAAATAGTTTCAAATTGGCCTAACGGCTTTTTAAAATTTTTGAAATAGGTCAATAAAAATTGAAAAGTGACAGTTTAATTGCTACGTTAAATTTAAATATATTAAAGAACTTGGAATGAATAATGTAATTTTTATGAATTTTGTTCCTCACCAAACCTTTTAGAAAAACTAAATACATATATTTTTCAATTTTTAGATATAAATACTTTTAATGCATTATTAATATCCTGAAATGAACCGATCTGTGCTCGACATGTTTGGCCACAAAAGCAAATTAAAAACATGGGGCACAAATTACTGGATATAAGACAGGCAAAATGAGCACCTACATGTCCAAACGAGGTGGTCATTTCTGCGTCCTATGAAATGCAATCGGACGAACTATCATGACTAGACATCAATAATTGGTTGGAGGATACAGTGCGAAGCATTGAAAATGCCAAATACTCCTCACTTCATCTCAAATTTTCTGTTCCATTTTAGCTTTTTAATTTAAAATTTACTTAAATTAATTAGCAACTAAAATATAAATAAATTCAAGTCAAATTTAAGTTAAAAAAAAAACTGAAATGGAGCACAAAAAATTGGAATGGAAATAGTATATGTGGACAATTGTTTAAAGTGGTTTAAGACGAGTAACGATATTGGATCGCAAAAATGATATATTTATAATAATTAGTAAATAATGCTGATAACTAACTACAATCCATGATTTCAATAATTCTTTTGGGGTGGTTATTAATTCAAAGATACTTACTACTAAAATTTGTGAAAACATCTATTAACAACTTCCCATGACAATCTCAAGAGTTGCCACAGGCTTTCATTTGACGTAGCATCCCATAACAATTGACTATCTCTCATAACTCTGTCACTTAAAGCACAAAGATCAAAGTGTTGAACGCCCAATGATTGAAGTCCCAACTTCATGTAGTGTCCTTGTTATTAACCACCCATAATATGTGAATGTCAAACTAACAAAAATGAGAAAGAGAGCTTTTATGTAATTTAAAGATGATAATCCAAGGAGGATACTCTCATACATACCCATTTAATGAGATTTCATGTGAGGTTTACATCACAAAGCCCCCTGTGTTACATTTTAATTACCCTCTTAAAAAATTTATTTTACATTTACAGAAAGAAAAAAAGTGATAATTTAAAATATTTATTAATTGTCAAAAAATACCATACAAACTGAAATTACTAAGAGATAATTACCGTATAATTTAAATAAAAATTTCAAAAGTTGTTGTAAAATAATATAAAAAAGGTAGAGCAAAAAGTATATAATTCTAAAACAAAAGAAGCAACATGTAATATCACATAAATCTTGAGGGGCAAACTGTAATTAATCCTTAATACTATTTGAAAGTTTCTATCCCCTTTACTTAATAATGACTTGTTATTTGTAGGTCGTTCCACAAGTTCCACAATTTTTTATTTAATAATATTTCTTTTTGAAAATAACTACTCCATTAATTTCACAATTTTTGTAATATTTGTTATTGAAGGCTGTCCCAAATTTCTTACACAATTTCCATATTTGGTAATTATTTTTATATTAACTTACCATACTACTCTCATTTTCAACCATGTTTCACAATTACAATACTAGTCCATAATTTTTTAAAAAATTACAATTTGACTCCTATATATTTTTTAATATATTTTTTTTTTTTTGAAAAATAGTTTCAAATTGGCCCAAAAATTTTTAAAATTTTCTAAGGGTCAATAAACTTTGAAAAGTGACCATTTAATTGCTAGATCAAATTTAAATATATTAAAGAACTTGGGATGAATGGAGTAATTTTTTTATGAATTTTTCTCCTCACCAAACCTTAAAAAAATTAAAAATAATAACAATATACATATATTTTAAAAAGAATTTTTGCTAATATATTTTCAATCGTTTGAATAAAAATACTTTTAATGCATTATTAATAGCCCCCGACCCTTGCTTGACATGTTTGGGCGCAAAAGCAAATTAAAAACAAAACAACTAAACAAGGGGCACAAATAACATGATATAAAACAGGCATAATGAGCAACTTACATGTCCAAACGAGGGAGTCATTTCTGCGGGCGTCCTATGAAATGCAATCGGACGAATCATCACGATTAGACATCAATAATTGGTCGGAGGATGCAATGCGAAGCCTTTCATTTCAGTGTTTTTAATTAAATTTTCTTAAATTTATTATCAAATAAAAATATAAATAAATTTAAATTAAATTTAAGCTAACTGAAAAGTTGAAATTGAACAAAGAATTTTGAATGAAGGTAGTATATGTGGATAATTGTTTAAAGTGGTTCAGGACAGGTAAAGGTATTGGACCGCAAAAATCATATATTTATAATAATTATTGAATAATGCTTGTAACTAACTACAATCGATCCATGATTTCAATAATTGTTTTGGAGTGGCTATTAATTAATTCAAAGATACTTACTAATAAAATTTGTAAAAACGTCTCTTAGCTGATGGTCCATGACGATCTTGAAACGTAACATCCTATAACAATGGACTACCTCTTATAACTCCGTGACTTAAGCATAGAGATCAAATTGTTCAAGGCTCAATGATTGAAGTCCCAAACTTATTGCAGTGCCCTTGTTATTAACCACCCATAATTTGCGAATGTCAAACTAACAAAAGATGAGAACGAAATTAAAGAGAACTTTTATGTAATTTAAAGATGATAACCTAAGGAAGATGCCCTCATACATACCCATTTAATGAGATTTCATGTGAGGTATACATCACAAAGCAACTACCACCAACACCAAGTGTCTTGTTTTAATCAGATGGCGTGCTTCCACATGATGGACAGATAGGGAGAGCCTACAAGCCTTTAAATGTGAAGCAGATCAAGTCATTAGAAAGAAAAAGGTGAATTCGAGTGCAGGAAGAAAACCAGATAAACCGAATTTTCTGAAGGATTCGGATATCAGTACGTAGAAACATACCTTATATATGGGGACTAGCTAGAAAGGAGGACTAGCTACTTACAAATTAAAAGATGGATACGCCAGAAGTGAAAAAACAAAAGATAGATAAACATAAATATTTAAAAGGGGCTAATTTTGGCCATAAAATGAAATTACCATTTTGCTCAATTTTATTTCAAAAACCTGCATGTTATCTATAAATTGAGGGGGAAATTATATCTTTTTTATTTAGATGCATGAAAAATTAATAATTTATTTTATTAACTAACTATAAAACTATTGTTAAATTTTTTAAATTTATTGGAGAAAAAGTTACTTTAAAAGTTTATATCAACAACTATGAAAAATGTCACATGCAATGCACCAAGTGTAATAAGTTTGGGCAAACTATAAATTTCCCCTCCATTCCATTAGTCCTAAGTCCTAGCCCTTCTTTGCTCTGGTTTTCAGATTCAGCACCAGTTTCAACCTTTTCTTCTCAAACTTCTTCTAGACTTCTCCATCTTTTTTCTCAAATTTCTCTATCAAGCCCGGCAAACCTTTATGGAATTTTCTCAAATTTCTTAGATTTCTTCTCAATCTCTAATGGAGATTATAGATCAGCTTCAAGTTCTACCAAATTGCATTGGCTTGACTGCATAGCTGATGCCCTAAGCAACTTCAGAGTCCTCCTCCCCGACGAGATCGTCTATGCTATTCTGGGTTTTCTCACTCCTCACAACATCACTCACCTTGCTTGGGTTAGCAGATTTCGATTGATTTTGGTTAGTCTTTCTCCTTTCCTTGATTTGGATGACAGCAATGGAGATGGGGCGCAAGATTGGGTGGTGGTGAACTGGCCTAGATGAGGTGTTGGGGATGAGCCCCCCGGTGAGTTGATCTGTGGTGGTCCAGAAATTGATGTGGCAGCAAACAGAGGATTACAGTAGCTCCATAGTCAACATTTTAAGGAAGATTATGGCTCATTTGTGAAGTTCACAAAATTAGGGTAAAGTAGTAAATGATTAGAAAGTTTGGTATGGGTTCTGCAAGTTTCCTTTCTCTAGTTATTTATGTAAAAAATTACAGATTTGGTCTTTATCTTTCATCTAAGCTGTAATTATGACATAGAAGATTTATAAACGTTATTCGAGCCTGTCAATCTTTTATGCCGAGCTTGAACCTAAAAAATTGGACTCGAGCAATTTGAGTTCGAGTTCGAGTAGTACCAAATGACAAAAGGGCCGAGCTCAAGCTCAATAGGCTCGGGCTTGGCCCGGTCTGACCCATTTTCACCCCTAGTTTAAGCTCGAATATATTGTCTAAGTATGTACTCAAGAAAATAATTTTATTAGTGATGCTGGGAAAATTACAAAAGTTCATTTGTGATTGGACCTAAACTCTTTATTTTTAAAAACCTACACTTTACGCTCTACTTCCTTTACATCATCTGACAACAACTTTTGCAACACTAAATAAATTGTCTGGTAACTATGTTTTAATAATTTCAAATTTTTTTATTTTTTTCATATTTAACTAACATTTTAAAAAACTAATTTACATTTTATAGGGAGAAAAATGCATTTATAGGGAAGAAAAATAGATAATTTAAAATGCTTATTAAATGTACATTTTAAATTAAGGTTTTAAAAGTTGTTTGATAGGTTTTTAAAAATAAAGAGTTGAAATGTAGGTTAGGCCAAACTACATAAATGCTATTGTAAGTTTTCTAAGTGATATTTGAATATCTAATACACATTACGACTTTTGTGAATCTTAGAAACCAATCTGGATAAAACCCAAAACCTCAAAGCCTTTCTAGTCTCACTAAAAGCTTAGGACAAATTTGACCAACAACCAAAAGTTGTGGCCCTCTCATCGAAAAGTTTAGGACCACTATGAACATAATTTTATGAAAAACCCACAACTTTAAGGCCTCCCAATTCTCAAAAAGTTAAGGACCAACATGAGTATATTTGAAAAGTATCGGGCTTGTTCTAACCAATAACAAAAAATCTTGAGCCTTTTCTATTAGAGTGTAAGCAAATGACCCTAATCCGAAACCCAATTTGAAATATTGGGCTAGGTTCAAGTCAAAAAGTAGAAAATTTATTGTTCAGATTGACCTGAATCTAAACCAATTTGCATGAGTAAAAATCGAGCTAGTCTGGATCCAACTTGAAATTATATAAACCCAATCACTAGCCCATCTTACTCTTATGTCGAGCCTAGCCCAACCCAACCCAACCCATAAGTTAACCCTAACTCACTCACTCCCAAAACCCGCACACTTAAAAGCCAACACACACACACACACACACAAAAAGGGCACCGGCGGCCACCACCTCGGCCACATGGCCTCCTCCTCCATCCTTTCTTGTCACCCTCCTCCTTGATCATTGCCTTGTTTGAGTCTTGAGTTCCTCGCCTCGCCTCGTACAACCTCCTCCTCCCTCCTCTTGCATCGGGCCATCGCACCTCACCTTGTCTTAATCATCTGTCGCTTGTTGCCTTGCTCGCCATTGCCTATCGCCTTAATTGCTTGCCGTCACTTTTTGCCTTGGTCGCTGTCGCCTATTGCCTTGCTCTTTGTTACCTCCTTCCTCCCAAACACCTCACCTCGCCTTGCCCACCATCCGCCACCAGCTCACATTAAATGAGGTTGTCTGGTTTAACCCAAATGCAATCCTATAAATTTTGGTTTAGGGTCAATTCAAGTTACACTATAATTGGAGGCTGTGAATGAGTCAAGCAATTTCTGGTTTGGGGCTAAACCTGACCCAAAGCCTGAACTTTTCACCCCTACGTTTCTATTCCTACTAGAAACTTTTGGGGTTAACTTAAATTAAATTCCAAACTTTAGGAATTTTCTAGTGTTAGTAAAAATTATGGGGTCAACCTAAGGGTCTATTTTGTTGGACTTAAGCACAAATTTAAGTCTTTCAACTTCTAGCATACTGCTCAGTTTTCAACTTCATTCTATTTGCTAAATTGCTACCTACTTCTACTAGGAGATTGAAACTAAAGTCAAGCCGAAAAAGAGCTAAGCCGAATAGTAAGCATATAATGTTCAACTTAAAATAGGTATCCAGCTTGATACCTTTTTCACGTTTAGATTGAGAAAAAAAAAATGAACGGGCCTTGAGCAAACTTTTAACCGATTTGTAAAAGAAGCAGCAAACTAGAAGACCAGCCAAGAATGCTTACCAGGTCCATGTGATCGATGATCCAAAACCCGAGCCAGCCAGTCAAGGAAAGAATAGAAACGCGGGGCAAGTTTTAGCAGATCTTGGTTGGTCGGATTGTGTTTTGTTTTAGGAGGTGGGTTGGTGGGGTGGGGGACAAAGCTCATAAATACAAGCTCGTAATTACCTACAACGAACACCAACAGGAACAGCTCTACCAGAAACCTTCTACTCCATTTTACTTGCTAATTTTGTTAAAATGGCAACCAAACTAACCGTAACTTAGGCTTCTAAAATTAGAAAAAGATTTTGTTGGAGATTTTACTTCAATAAAAAAGATAATATTTAGTAGTTACAAATACTTAACAACACTAGCCGTTTGGTTTTATAATTAGGCCTATAATGTGTGCATTAAAACATAAACGGCTAGTATAGGTTTTATGAGCATTAATTTTTTTTTTCAAACGTTTTTGTTCAACATATATATATATATATATATATATATATATATATATATATATTGGTCTTTTAAGAATAATCTCTCAGCCCCTCTCTCTTTCTAATTAGATATTTCATAAAAAAAAAAAAAGTATTGTCTATGTGTTTTTAATAATATTAGGTAAAGAAATGTATGGGTGAAGCTTTGCTTTACTACAGTGCATATGTGTGTAAAGTTACAATAAGAAAGTTAAACTGTTTTATCCTGCGGACAACATGACTGAGTCAACTGCACCGATATGACACGAAACGTCTGAAAAAGAGTTGATAGACTTACGACTCATCCCAATTATTTTTTATATATAGATGATAATTTTCCTATTTTCTATCTATTTCACTCGTTAATTTTATATTATAAAATTATCTATTTTTATGCCGTCGGTGAGATCAAATTTTTGTTTAAATTTTATATTTTATTATTTATGAACTTTCTAATACTTTTACTATGCAGGAACAACATAATTTAGGTTAAACCCAGAGGAGAAAGATATCATTATAGCTGCTGCAAAAACAGAAGGAACTCACTAGGCCTGCAGAATGAAGTAGACTTGAAAAGCATTTTAAAGCAGGAGGTTGTAAAGAACCATTCATTGAGGAAGAAAATCCTTGTCTAGTTAACATGAGCAATCAAAATTTGAGTATTTTTTTTGGTAGAAAAAAAATTAAACTTGAATTTTTGAAGGAAATAAAACAAAAACAAAATAAGTTCGAAGATTACAAAAGACGCCAACGACATGTTCCATGCAAGGCTCTACAAAACACACACACACACAAAAGATATAAAAGAAAAAAAAAACATAGAAGAACATGCACATATGAAAAGTGGTTTTTAGTGACTTTGAAATTCAACACAACAAGATAGAATTTTCGTGACAATAAAAATTAGTCTCTATCTTATATTCTTTAAAACACTTCACTTTTTTTTACTTAAGTTTTGCTTGATTGTATTCATATTATTATTCAATAGAAAAATTTAGAAAAACATATTTAAAAACTATAGATTTTTAAATATATTTTTCTAGCTTATTATTTATATATAAAGATTTTCCTTTTATATACTAAAATGTTAAAAAAAATAAAAATTAATTGATATAAATAGTAAATATTACCAAAAAAACTTGGGATTGGAGAAGTAATAACTAAGTTTCCATTTGTCACAAGGCTATAAAAGAAATCTTGGCACAATTTGTATTTGTGAATCAAGTTTCGTACCGCAGAAAAAGCTTATTTTCTGTGACAGAAACACTAATAATCAACAGTACAGATTCATGTGGGGGAAAATTTTTTTGTCACGATTGGCAAACTTATATATATACTAGTTGCGATAAATTTCATCTCAAATGACTATATTCCTGTGTTTCATTTATTGTAAAAATTGACTATAGATAGTGACGAACAGACATTGGAGATTTTAAACTTTTTAGATAATTTTTAGTTTTCACTATTCTTGTTGAGATGAAATCCTTTAAATAACAGATATGATAAATAATTAACCCAAGACCTCATATATTACTTACTATTATTAATAGATAAAATCTATAAAATGAAAACAAAGGAAATTGATTTTATCATTTGGACACATGTCCATAATACATACAATTGAGTAAATCGTGTATGCACGTTGTGAACAACACGCACCGTGTGTTCTTTTATTAATTTGTCCATGTTTTTTTATTAAATATATTCTTTTATAAATATTATTTGTTCTTTTATATATTTATATTTGCTCTTTTTGAATTTCTATGTGTTCTTATTGATTGATCTATTCTTATGTTTTCATTGTTATATCATTGAACAATATTTATTATTTTGCTTTGTACTAATATTACTTGCTATTTGTTTAACGTATCTCTATTTGTAATAAGAACATCTGTATGGTTGAAAAGGAACATATACTTAGTGTAAAAAAAACATATTCATTTTGTTTATTTTTACACAACTGGTTCTCATGATTTTTTGTTTATTTTTTTCAGTTCTTTTATGTCTTTATTGAATTGCTGTTTATTCTCTTATAAATATATTCTTTTTCAGTTCCTATAAGTTATTTTATTTCTATTCTTTTTAGTTTCTATATATATATATATATATTCTTTTATACATTATTATTTATTCTATAATAAATCTATTTTTTTTTTTCAATTCCTATATGTTATTTTACTATTAATTATTTGCCCTTTTTCGATTCCTATATGAAACTTATCTTTTTTTTTTTTTTTTATGAAAGGGTTTTCTTTCAATTAGCAGTAAGTCATATGGTGTCTACAAACTAATATAGCGCACTCAATCTCTATAGAGACAATTAGTTCTAATTAGTTGTACCTTTCTACATCATAAAAATAATGTAATCAGAAGAAAACTTCCAAGAATAATAAGATTAACGCTTATACAATGAAAGAAAATCTCATGAAAACAAAAAAAAAAAAAAAGGAAAAAGAAAACAACAAATACACCTACATAGAATTGGACGAAAAAATCAATATAAAATTGTACGAACTATCAAACAAAAACCCAACATTGGAACCGAACAAAAATCGGCAAGTCGACCCGAATCATCACCCAGGAACGATGTTGAAATGCCAATAATTTTTCTTCTCCGCGCCGATTGTTTGCCACAGCCTTCAGTTCTCCAACCACCACCAGCACACAAAGATTGCAGAAAAATCGAAACTCCTGGTACCTATGGGTGAAAACCACTATAAAAGAGACAAGCCTCCCTAAATCTAGTGGAGAGATCCACCAAATCTACCCAGATGAAGTGCAAGAAAGAAGAAACGACTGAGGTTTTTATCTATTTCTTGGGTGAGGCGTTTCAATTTCTAATACATTTCACTGATTAGGTTTATGAAATAATTAAACAAGAAGCGAATGTATACTTTAACCAAAGATTGAAGCATCCCACACATAAAAAGGTCCAATTAGAGATCAGGAAGAGATAGTCTGTCAATGGATTCTTAATAAGTCTATTTTTAGGGGCATCAGATTCAATGATTCTCAAAATCCTTGAAAAGTAAGATTATAATATAGATTAAGGTACCAAAAAAAAAATTACATGATACAAATTGAGAATAACAAGGACTCCAATGGCATGACGGTCCATGAAAACTATGAGTTGACACAAGGAGCAATTTATCATCACATTCTTTATAAGACCCCTCTTAGAAGCATTTGATTCAATAATTCTCAAAATCCTTAGAATCTATGATTATAGGATAGTTACATTGTGGAAAGTAATAATATACAATTTTTAAAACATAAAAATGATTAGGCATGAATGGTAGGAAAAAAAAATATAAATAATACTACTATACTTAACTAGATTAAAAAAATAAATTCTTGAATCTCACTTTCTAGTAACCATCATCCATTTATAATTTTTGAAAAGTAACTTCCCAAACTTCGATGATTTTTTAACAAACTTTGAATAATAAAACATGGTTTTTGGAGAATAAAACTGGAAGAAATTAGTTTCTATATCTACTAAACACAATATTATTTAGATTCTTTTTTATTTCATCATTGATACTCAAACATTTTTATGTTTTAAAGGTTGTGGATTATTACTTTCTAAAATATTACTCTCCTATAATGTTACTCTTCAAGCATTTGAAGAATCTTTAAACTAAATACTCTCTCAAGTTCTAAAAATTTCACACATTCTTTTCTTAGGTCCTAAAAATTCACATCTTCTTCTACGTAAAACTTGAAACAGTATAAACTTTCTATAAACAGTTTTTATAATTCTAATTTAAACTACTTGGAAATTATCTTCTATTCCCTCCGTTTCACATTAATTGACCTTTTTACCTTTTTTTATTGAAATTTAACTTAAACATATTCATATAAATATTTATTGAAAAAAAATCATAAAAGTGATATTTATAAACTATAATTTTTAAAGTTTCATTTTCAAATAAAATATTCATATTTTTATAATAAATTTTAAAAAAAATAAAATCATAAATTAATAATTGTGAATGGTAAAATGATCAGTTTTTATGAAATAGATGGAGTAGTAACTTTAAACTGTACAATTAATTTTCTTACAGCTAGTAAACCATTAAAATTATCAATTTCCCCAAATTTAGGACCAAACACTTGCACAGTTGCTAAAGTTTTAGAACTCATTTATTACTAAAAAAACATAACTTCTATGACTCACAAAAACCACATAAAACCATTTGAAACTTTTAGAACCCTGAACAACTGAGTTGAGGCCTAGAAGTGCTTTTAGTCCCATATATAAGATACAAGTACTTAAGATGCAAGTTACTTTTCTTTGGACTTTATTGTTGAGAAGAAAAGACACTAACATGAACCAAAAAGAAGAAAAAGGTATATACTGTACAAAGAGCACCAACGTGGCTCCTAAGACATAGGGAAGGGACACTTGATTTTAACATGACCATGCCTAGGGAATGTTGAACAAAGAATAGGCCACAAAACAGTTGACTATTATTGTCATTTGATTTATTTGACCAATTAGAAAAAAAAAATTACATTGCTAACAAGGCCCTATGTGTATTTCATCTTAACCATCAGCAAAATTTACATACACCCACCAAAAGGATGCAAAAAAGGAAGCTCCAGACCCCATCTCTGCTCATCTAAGACCAAAATCCAATAGTCATCCAGTTCAAACTAAAACAATAAACAACAAAAGGAAGCATCCTACCAAGGATGCTTGGTTTTGCATCATAAGATGGAAACTTTGTCAGGAAGGAACAAGAACCGGAAACGTGAATCAAAGGGGAGAATACCGCAGTTACGAGAACCAAGCAATTTCTGTCGTCTTTGGGAGATGCATTGCTCCACAAACATGGCTTGATTGGGAGGAAGGTAATGCGAAATCCACACGGCTAAATTTGCATCGTCAACAAAGCTTTTCGCAAAGCAGTGCAGCAGTTTTGGAACCAATAGCTTCCCTTTGGTGCTAACCCCTACTGAGGCACGAATGAAATCACGCTGAGCTTCTTCAAGCTCCTCCTTAACATTATTGGCAGTGTAGATTCGAACCTGGCATTTACAGCATTTTTCAAACTATAAATCCCAACATCAATATAGGAAAACAAAAGAACCACAGTTTCTCACAAAGGAGCATCGACATTACCACTGGTGATGAGTACATCCCAGAACTGAGAGCAAAAGATACAAGAGGCTCATAAGTATCAATGGCAGATTTCCGCTGATCTTCTGATACTCTCAATTTGTGAAGAGCAAGAAGTAAGGCCTGGTGATTAATTGCAGTCTTTAGTAAAATAATTATGCAGAGGTTAAGCATCTAAGGAATGCAACTAAACATCCATACAATTTGTGGCCGGTGAAGAGGTGGCTTCATCTTCAAAATCATGTACTCAATTGCAGCTGCACTGAAGGAATGTCCCCCAACGGTATATGCAGCCTGCAAAAACCAAATGGTGTCAAACAGCAGTTACCAGGAAAGGCTTTTAAAAAACTGGAAGTCCCCACCCAAGCCCTTTTAGTGGGCTTTCTAAGTGGCAGACTCCTATATTGTTGATGTTTGAGATGCTTTATATAGTGGTTAGCCCTCCACTCATTGCCAATTGATTTTAGGTTGGATGCTTTACAACAGTATCAAAGCCTAAGGTTGTCATTCCCCAAGATGCTGTTTGCCAATTTTTGTGGCTCATGCGACACTCATTTTCACTTGTTTCACCAAGCTGCAAGTGAGGGGGATATCAAGTGATAATGAACTTGATGGTTTAATCTGTGCTTTGGAGTGCGGTGAGGCCTCTCCCCCTATTGTCGACTGATTTGGTTGGATACTTTAACTGACTAACTTTTCGTTTGGATGTAAACTTCATTTTGTTTGGGGGGCTGGGGGGGATTGTCAAATAAACATAAAAATCAGTGTCTCTGTCATTTTCAGGCTCTAGACCCAACTGTTATAGAGGCTCTTCTTATCAGACTAAAAAAAGCTTGGGTTTCTTATATGTAATACCTCAAGGAACCAAAGGCCATGTTTCCATCTCTTTTGATTTCCACTTTTTATTATCAAACTTGACTATAAACGTATCAATCAAATGCACAAATTAAGAGCAAAGGAAGTTCATCAAACATGCACCAAGACATTAGTTAGCAGCTCCTTGCCAACAAATTCATCTCCTCTTCTTAAAGGTAGAAAAATCTTTCATCTACATATGTTGTTAACTATGGAAGAAGGATAAAGGTATTTTAAGCTAATACTTAAGGGAAAAAAGTTAAGCATACTCGATATGGAATTTAAACCTTTTGCATCAATGAGAAGAGCTTCAAGTCGCTTCTTGGAACTCCATATGCCAGGTAAGCCTGTCGAAAATACCAATGGTAAAGAAACAAGATTTCAGTTACCTTTCCTGCTGTGTGAAGCTTCACAACTAGAATGCCTTCACAAAGGGATGCGCCTCAAAGGTCTAAGAAACCTTACATGCATAATTAATGCATTGTATAAGTTGATCCAGAAAGCAAGCTTCTCATTGCAGCTCAAGTGCAGAGGATTTACTCTGGCCAACTGCTCCACAAGCATTCTGTCACCCAGAAAAAGAAAACAGGAGAAAGATTACTCAGATTGCTCCTTTTGCATA
Organism: Aquilaria yunnanensis; assembly: GCA_039654915.1. Taxonomy (NCBI): domain Eukaryota; kingdom Viridiplantae; phylum Streptophyta; class Magnoliopsida; order Malvales; family Thymelaeaceae; genus Aquilaria; species Aquilaria yunnanensis. The sequence continues at coordinate 93,828,765 of CM077598.1, read as the reverse complement.
ACTGCTGGCTAAAGAAATGATGGTTTTTTTTTTTAGCTTGCAAGAGCAAATTGTACAATGAGGGCCTAACTCATGTACAAAGAAAAGATAAAATAAGTAAAACAAAATTTGGATTACCAAAAATAGAAATGTTACTCCACTAAATCTATACATTTTATGCCAATATGAACAAATGTCCAGCGACCCAAAATCTGAGAACCCATTGCAACTTTGTTTAAGAATATGAGTAAGGCACTTTCGACTCCTCAAAATGTTTATATATAGACACACACCACTTGTTTCTTTATATATAGACACACACCTCTTGTTTCTTTCCTCCACTAGAAACAAAAGGATGTCCGAAGAAAGGCTTCGCACTATCCAAAATGTTCAGGAAAAAGTGAGAGAAGTGGTGGAAGAAGGCATTTGACACTTGGAGACTCAGTTGACTTCTAAACTGACATCAAACTTCATTTCAGGCGAACTGGTCAGCTAGGTATGAGCTATCTTGGTTATCACATAAGCCTCCAAACTTAAAATACATCATCCAAGTATTCTAGAGAATGTCACCAGAAGGAATGTAGTTGACAGAAACGAATAAAGGAAAGCAGGGATAAAATATGGAAGCAATAATAAATCCAGGGCTCTTTTTTTTTTTCTTTTTGCCAAAATAAATACAGGGCTCAGACCATTGATCGGAGAACATTACTAGAAGTTGGGAGTTTAACAAATTATGTGACCAAACTGATTCTAGGACGTGCAGCAACACCGTAAGTAACACATCAACTTCTACAAGTGCAACAATAGTAATTAGGTAAAAGACAACAGGGTGTTGTAAATAACAATCTCGCAACTCTTTTAATAACAGTGCCGAGATAAGCAGTGTAAAGTGGATCTAATTTAGCACATTTTTTAAAGTTGTTAGGATCCACTGGATCTATTTTCGTGGTGACTGCAACAAGAAGAATGATTTTCAAGCTAAGAACTTGGGATAAAATGTTACCTGAACCTCCTTAGGGCTCCTGATGCATATTCTAATTGCTTTTTCCCAACTGACATCCAAGAAACTTCAGTCGCTAATCCATAGTTTCCAATGTCTGCCCAACTTAATTTTCCACGTACTCTATATGGATCAAAAGAATTTTCTGAAGCTAAGACTTCAGAGTTGCTCTTTACATCAACTTGTGGGCTTTGCACCCATGATGAGATCAATGATCGCTCAGATGACGACCACCACGAAGAATTGGACACATATCCGTGTGGCGACAAAGGTGAGCAATTATTTTCCAATGCAGATGATTTTGAAGGCATGGTTGAATCTGCAAGAGACATGAATATATTCCGCATGCATCTCACCATTTCTTCTGATAGTTTATTAGGCTGATTCCAGAGGCTTTTGGGTGAAATACCTCTTGGAATCTTTTCAGCCTCCAACAACACAGATTTGCCTTCTGTTCTAACCAATTTTTCCTTCAAATCAAAATCCACCAACAAATCACTAGATTTGAAAAGATCTAATATGCTACAACGACTAGATAGGAATTATAATTATGAATTCAAAATTTAAAAGTTGCTATACTTTCAAAATGATAAACTGTGTACAGCAATGATGAGATGAATAGAGAAGCGAAAACTATATAAATCAACTTCACCGTGTTTATGCCCATCACACGAATGAATGAATAAAAGGAAAGGAAAAAACCATCAGCTGACACATTCTTTGCAGCCAATGTGACAAAAGAGGCAGTGGCTAGCGAGCACCATGGAATAGTTTTATCTTTTTCAAATTAATTATACACATCTTCCATATAAAAGCTAATGCTGCACGGCCACTGTTACTGCAGAATTTGATTTTGTACTTCATCCTCCCAGTTCATATTTCACTTCGACTGTCAAGCTTTAGAAAGACAAATGGTGGCATGAGACTGACATTTCCTTTTCTAAACATCACAATTCGAGCTGATCCCCAACAGTAATGCTATCCTCAATAGTGTGACCAGACCAACTGATATGAAAAACTTATGATACACAATAGTGGGTTTGGATTTCAGGGAGAGAAGGCCATATAACCATACAGTTGAAAGATTGACACAAGAAAATGATCCAAACAGATACCTCCATAATTGACTCTGAACAAGATGATTCACCAGTAGATTCCACTGTTTGATCAACTTGCTCTTTGCTATAATTGTCTTCTGAAGAATGAGGCAGTTCCATATTGGAAGGCTTAAAGCACCTTAGTGAAGCTGAAATCTACATAACCAAGTAAAATCTCACATAAATGCAAATGAACTAGATCATGCTAAAGGTCTTGTGGTAGAAGATAAAGTATCCCATTAGAACAGTTTCTAGTCGTAAGGCCTAGGTTCATCTTCAACTATAATAAGCCAAAAAATAAAAGACAAATGTATACTCAAAAAAAAAAAATGATACTGATAACCACTGTTACAGCCCCACTAAGCACTCACTCTGCAAACAAATACATAATTGGCCAGTTATGAACAAGGTTGGTTTAAAAGTCACTAGCATTCATGTTCTTACAATCAACACTCCAACAATGCCGAGAATAGCCCATTTTCACTCGCATATAGATTTACATGTATATCAAGCTCTTTAACCTAATATGATTTAGGTTTTTAATTTTATAATCACTATGATGTGTACAGAGGCAGGTCTGATAGGAAAAGGAAACTAGAACTCAGATGCATCCCAGCATTTAACAGCATTTAAAACATGAGTTGAAAAAAAGTTTCGTCAGGCCAAAAACAAGTTTAGACTGGTTTAAACAATGCACTAAGCTTGAAAAATTTACAGATTAGCACAGTTGATTTATGCTTACAAAAGGAAGCTTTTTGTATAATTCTATCAGATCAATGACCAATTGCAAGCCCAGACAGCTTCATGTGATAAAAGTGGGGTACAAATAACAACAGGATAACTAGGAACTAAATTTAAGAAGTTAGTTCAAATTTCAAACTGGTATGCCTAGAAGAACTGTGTCAACCAGTAAAACCTTTAAATTATCCCGAATATTTAGAAATACATAGACAGAAACAAATCCAACCCCAAAAGTAGCAAAACAACGATGAGGGTTTGAAGTGACAGAGAAGTTTAACATATCTCAAATGAGCAGTACCAAGTTCACATAATTGCAGGAGAAAACAGTACATACTGATCGTGAACATAAATTTTTTAGACGATATTCAGCAAGCCTTCTTTCATTTCTCTCCTGACTAAGCTGGAAATGTAGGGAGACCATCTCTTTTTCCAGTCTTGAGACAATCACCTCCAGTGTTGAGATAGCAGTTAAAAGTTTATGTGCCTGCCAGGAAATGAAAAATGGAAAGAAAGAAAGAAAGAAAGAAAGAATAAGTGTGACAATTCAGTATCCACAAGAAACAACTCTATGCTCACTTGCAATAGTGGAATTATAAATCACTATCCATTAGTAAGCATGAATATCTAAAAGATGGACATTTCCATTTCTTTCTGACACAAACTTGAGGAATTGGTAGAAATCACGTAATCATAACCTGGAAGCATTTTCTAAGTTTTGGTACTGCTCTATACCCTAACATAGTGGGAGATGATAATGTATGAAAATGGAATATGTCAAAAGAATAGTATTTTGCTACCATTCCATGTATTTTAGCTTGTATAGCAAAATGATCTTCAACCAACAGTATAACATGAAATAGAACATCTAAGCTAAATTGTTCAACCTTAGTTACAATCACAAATGATCAACTCTGCAGAACACAAAACACCAGCCTCATATGCCACTGTGGCAAATAGTTATAGTGAGATATGTAAGATACTCCAAGGAACAACCACCCCACTGCCAGAGAAAAACAAATCCCCGGTGCATTCACACCATTCATGTCAACAGTCTCCAGTAAACCTAAGCCCAAAAGTCCCTGATTTTCTAAATAATCCTCATCTACTCATCCTACTAGAACCCTGGTGAGACAATTTCCTCCAACCTGTCCTGCACCAGCATTGACTACATAAAAGTTTCAAAACCCATACAAAACCAATAAGTTGCAATAAAGTAGGGAGTAGCTTCACAAAATTAGTCCGCAAATAGTTTGAGGAGGAAGAGTATTTCACTAGAGTGAACCTTTTATTAAACTACAAATTGCATGTAACCTGGGAAACATAAAGCATACATTATCTGGGAGGCATGGAGAACTGCATAACTGTATGGCATTTTTCTCAATAGCATTTTGCAGAACACAATGCAATTGCATCTCTTCTTGCAATTGCCTTTCTAGTCTATGTACCTGTCAGGGTGCAAAAATACATCAACAGTAAAAACCAAAAGCAAGTTCCTGTAATCAGACGTAATCCAGGGAAATGACAGAAACAGGTGGGATACTCACTAATGTTAACAACCAAGGGAGGGAGGGGGTGAGAGAGAGAGAGGGAGGGAGGGAGAGAGAGAGCAGGGGGGGGGAGCGGGGAAGCAAATTACTGCTTCTCAAGGGAGGGAGGGGCAAGAGAGAGAAAGAGAGAGAGAGGAGCGGGGAAGCAAATTACTGCTTCAAAATATAGCTAACTACAAGTGATAGTATTATAAACATATTATGTTAGTAATTGAGACTTTTTGCATCTTAGCCCACATTGTGTGAAGCCGGAAACGGTCGATCATTATAGGCAAGAGAATGTTAGAAAAAAACTTACATCCTGTTCAAGTTGAAATCTATAAGGAGAAGAATTGCTGCTTTTAACAGATGATCCAACAAGACGAGGATCTTCATCAAAACTCCTTCCCTGAATAAATCACCTTATTGTGAGCATAAAACATAACAAAATTACACCAAACCAGATCAAACAAATAAAGATATATATAAGAAATGAAAGAAAAGTGAGAAGGTTTTGCAAAATGATACAGATAGTCAAAAGAGACAATGGTGTTTCTTCACCCAATTCACCATTTAGCTTCTGAATTAAGCACAATTGAATCCAAAAAGATGTATATTCTTGACCTGAAACATTGGACAAAATCTATGGAATCCCAGTTGAACTGAACTGGAAACAACCTAAAAGAACAACTCTTTTGCTTGCATGCAGTAATGCAAACCATCAATGTGCTAGTCTTAAAACAAGTTCCCCACTGTAGCACTGGCATCGAAGAAAAAAGAATCCTGGTAAAAGCTGGGCTTGAATTGAAGAAACTCAATTAAATGGGCTCAACAGGTAAGAGATGAATGAGATAATTTGCAAGCAAATAAGGATGCACAGTTCAGGCCCAGTGTTCATTGACTTCTACAGAAAGGGAAATCCCTGATCTATAAAATCAGATTTAGCCCACAACTGACCTCCGAGGAAGCTAACTCTCCGTCATCTACCTGAGCCTCTAGACTACATGACGCAGCCCTAGCATGTGGACATTTGGAAACAGAAACAAACCTGCCAGAAGATCAGTTACCAAAAACCAAAACCAGAGAAATATTCTTAGAATCTAACCAACCAATTATAGGCAAAGATCAGAGGAAGCAAGGCAAAACAAAATGCTGCCACTTACTCGTTCGGCTGAGCTTGCACCCTTGATGAGTCACACATTGTGAGACCAAAAGATTTGGCATTTACCCAGAAAAGAACATATGGGAATTCTTTAAACCTTGGCCTCTATATTGTCCAGTAGATTCAAATGCCACCAATTTTTTTTCTGATATTAAATTGTAATCCTGAAAACCAGCAATAAGGAATGAATTGAAAAAGTGCTGTTACACCTGTGAACATGTAATAAGGACAAACAAACTTAATGAATGCCCATCTACCCGTCATTTTCAACACAGCGACACAAAGGAAAAGAGATGAGCAAGTTTAAGTTTGGAGCTTTTAATCTCACAACCAAACTAAACATTAAACACCCGCACGCCCACCAAACAAATTTCTAATAAAGAAAGTCACCAAAACATGCAGACATATTTCAAAAGCAGTAACGGAAGTGATGAAGACACTTCTGTCTTGCAACAATCAAATCCATAAAGATTAAGAGCTAAAAGAAACTGATTAACGAAATATGCTGAAAATTATGAGCGTATGATTGCCTACAAAGGGGAAGTAAAAAGGTGGAAGACAAAAAACAAATGAGAGGGTTCAGAAAGTGTTATTACAAAGCCGATAAACAGGAGACATGGCAAATGGGTGGCCTAAAACCGTTGAAATGGGGAAGAAAGGGAGAAGAAACCCAATATCAAGTCAAAAGAGAAAAGAAAAGAAAGTGAGCCAAAAAAAAAAAAAAGGAATGCAAATGAAGGATCTGAGTGGTCCCTTTCCTGAGAACCAAAAATTTCAGAACCTGACCCACCAACAACAATAATTCCTCGCTCTAACCCCATTAAACTCGAGTTGAAGTGCTTCCACCCAAACTTTCAACCGAAAAGGCAAAACCCATTAACCGAAAGAACCCAGATAAAGAGAGAGGATACAAGGACGAAGAGAAAATTGCAGAGTTACTTTCGTCTCCCTCTGTTGCAGTTCGTCAAAGAACCGAACTTGCCAAGGGTGTTTCGTTCCGCGACTTGTTTAGGAATTCAAAATTTGGTAAGGCAGAGACAGAAGTCAAAACATGACAAGGATCGGTAAGAGAGATTTCAAAAAGAGCAGACAAGAGTGGAGAGAATCTATATAATTGATATATCATTAAACAAAACGACCACCAAGGTTTTTGGCACGGTACCAACTATTTAGGAAAATTTTCAAAAAACCACTGAGGTTTAATAGAAACTTCACTTACCCCTCTTATTTGGGGATCTTTTACTTTACCCCCAGAAGTTTAATGAATCTTTCATTTATCCCTCCCACAACAGTGAGAACCAAAATGTTTTTTTCTTGTCTACTTAAATAGACTGAATTGACATAATACTCCTATGAGGCAATAATACTTTGTTAAATTAACTAAAAATTTGTATAAAATTATATGTCACAAAATCATTTTTTCTCAATTATCAATAAAACTATGTCGGTCATACTTAATATAGATAACATTACTATTTGATAATTACTTCTCAATTGTAGCATTTGAAATGTAGTAGCTAGACACAATATATAACTGAATGTGAAATATGTTTAACAAAACAGAAATTAAAAATACTTTTTTAATAACTATAAGTATTTAATAAAATAGTTGTTCCATTAAGTGGGAAGTAAATTGTCCATTAAGAGTACAGTAATAATAATAATAATAATAATAATAATAATAATAATAATAATAATAATAATATAAATCAATTCAATAAAAAATAAGAATGAAGAAAAAACTTCTAGGATTTCAATAACAAATGAGTTATGGAATATAAAAAGATGAATGTGATGTGTCTATCACAATAATAGAAGGTCAAGTACTAATATTAACAAAACCCTTTTTTTATATTTGATAACTCATTTTCTATTAAAATCTTAGAAATTTTTTCTCTATTCTTATTTTTTTTGTTATTATTATTATTATTATTATTATTATTAATGTTGTTGTGTTGTTGTTGTTACTATTATTATTGTTGTTGTTGTTGTTGTTAGAGAAACTTACAATTATCCCCTGAGATATGCCCTAACCTATAGTTTGCCCCTTCTATTTTTAAAAACATACACTTTGCCCCTATACTTTTTACATTGTTCGTTAACAACTTCTGAAATTATATTTAAAATGTATGATAGTTATCTTCTGGTAATTTTAATCTCTTCAATATTTTTTCATAATTAATAAATATTTTAAATTATCAGTTTTTTCTTTCTGTAAATACTTTTTCTCCCTGTAAATACATATTAGTATCTTTTAAAGGTCTGTTACCTATGAAAAAATATAAAAAAATCTTGAAATTACTAAAAAATTATTATTAAATAGTTCAAATTAAGGTTTTAGAAGTTATTATCGAACACTGTAAGGGAAACATAGGGGAAATGTAGGTTTTTAAAAATAGAGATAGCAAAGTGTAGGTTAAACCAAATCATAGGAGGGTTTTTGTAATTTTTGCTTATTATTATTATTATTATTATTATTATTATTATTCTCTTAATGGGTAAGTTACTTCTCACTTAATGGAACAATTATTTTGCCAAATACTTTTAGTTATTAAAAATATTAATTGTTGATTTATCAAACATATTTCACATTCAATTACATATAGTATCTAAGTGCCATATTTCAAATGCTACAATTGAGGCAAGATTCTCAAGGAGTAATGTTATGTATACTAAGTTTGATCAACAAAGTTCTATTGATAATAAGAATAATTTTTGCTACATATAATTTTGTACAAGTTTCTAGTTAATTTAGCTAAATATTATTGCCTCTTAGGTGGTCAATTCAGCCTATCTAAGAAAATAAGGAAAGGGCATTTTTTGGTTTTACTATTATGGGAGGGGTAAGCGAAGAAATCATTAAACCTCAAAGGGTAAAGTGAAAGATTTTCAAATAAAATGGGGTGAGAGAAGTTTTCATCAAACCTCACGGGTTTTTTTTTTTTTGGAAATTTTCCCAACTTTTTAAGAATTTAATATTTAAAATACTTTTGTTTATGATGACCCACTTTTTAAGAAAACGTATGGAAATGGTCTCACATGATAAATGGCATTAATTTCAGTAAATATACAATGTTCTGCCATCTCTCCCATTATTTTTTTTAAATGCTAAATATGGTGACAGAATAATGATACAAACAACACAATTAATAGTATAAGATGGAAACAAATCGAACTCAATAGTTCGAGTTAGATTTTTTTGTTATTGAATTGAGTTTAATGAATCTTGAGCCTGAACTCAAGTGCATATTATGTTCAAATATTTAATAAATTAAGCTTGAACTCTATACTGTTCGGCTTGAACTTTTATCATACCCAATACAATATTAATATAATATAATTGTGCTTAAATCTTAATTGAGCTTGAACCAAACTCCACCATCTAAACCGAGTTTTTAGCCCATTGAGTCAAACCGGAGACTTTTCTAGTCGAGCTTCAAGCATTGTTTATTGAAAATTTAATTATGTTTTTTTAAAAATTTAAATTTTTTAGGTTGATTAAGTAAAAATTTCATAAAATTTAATTAAATTATTAAAATATTCTATTTAATAAATTATCATATCTACATAATATAAGCTTTCAAATGGTATTGACTCTAAACAAAAAAAAATTAAAATAAAAATAATTCATTTTAAATTAATCCAATTTAATATAAAATGAATTAGGTGTTATGTACATACTCAAAACTAGAGTGAAGCAATGCTTGGTGCCATTACCTATATGGATTCTAGCTCTCATATATCCAACTTCACTGTCAAATAGTTTTTTAAGTTCTCCGATAGTTTCTCTCAACATGCAAGAATACACTCATCCATTTTTTTTTTTTTTTTGTATTCAGAGTACGCTATTACATATCTAGGGAGCTAGGAAGCAGAAATGTTCGCTCATTGGATCCCAAAAGTCAACCAAATTGGCACTACGTGGCTAATGTAAGGGAATGAAATGAATCTAGGAAATCAAATTTATGTCCATAGCTCTTTGCCACTAGGCTGGAAGCATCGGACACAACCGATCATATATATTAGTAGTTTGTTTTGGGTTTTTACAATCGCGTTAATGTGTTAAAATCAGCCAAGTGGGACCGCTGAGTTTGAAGCACAAGATTCAAAATATATTTACGTGAAACAAACCATAAGGTTAACAATATTTACCGTCACTTGCCCCTGAGTTATCCCAGCCGAATCTCTCTGTTCTCTCAACCCTAACTCCGACCTCCGCCACTAACCTGACACAAAAAATATTGTAAGGGTCAAATGTGAGTACGATCAAGCCAAGAAAATTAAGTGGATTAGAGAGATACGTCAATGGCAATCCTGATGGAGAGGATTAGGTGGGAAGAGGAGATCGTGGGGGAGAAAGAATGGGTTTGGCCAATGGATGTATTGAAATGGAAGATAGCAGGCCAAAGGAAGGAAAGGGACAATGACTAAGGGGTCGTGATGAAACAATAATTATCCGTTTATGCTGCCCCACAGCCCCATGTCCAATTTGTTTGCAGCCAGATGATCTGTCCCCATCCACAAAACCCCCGCTGGAGATACTGTAGATACGAACTGCTCTTGCCGAAGTTAAGGAGCACGGTCAAGTCATGGGGAGGAGACACCAGAAGAACTATTGTTGAAGGGAAAAGAGCAAGAGAAACAAGGGTTGCGATTCAGAAGACCAGGGGACACGAAAGCTGGTTAGCCATAAGTCTGTATGGGAGAAGCTCCAGTAGCAAAATATTGTAATTTTACGAAATTAGATGTCCAATTTTATTCACCATGAAGTCCTTCCAACTCAGCAGATCCATCCAACTTAAATTAACACATTAATGCGATCATGAAAATCCTAAACGAATTAGGCTGTATATTCATGACCTGTTTTAGGCTTGTGCTCAAGCTCCAAGCCTATCCAGGCATGTAACCTACGTAACTCGGTCCTATATGTCAATGGTCTTCTTTAAGTTAACAAACGGATAAAAAGCACAATTGGTCCCATATATTTAATTCCCATTGCAAAATCGGTCCTTAACCTTCATTTTATTGCAAATTTGTCCCAAACCTTTATAATTCATTACATATTGGTCCCCAACTTTAAACAGGCACAGAAACTTATTTTATAGAGAAATAACTAATAGTTTAAATTGTTCATTATCTGTAAGAAAATTATGGCACAATTTGAGTTTATAGAAAAACAGTTACCGAACAGTTTAAATTAGAATTTAAAAGTTAATATCAAATAATTCGTAAGAGTTAACAAATTTAAATTGTTCGGTAGTTGTCTTCCGATAAATTTAAAATGTACCATAATTTTCTCATAATTAATGAATAATTTAAACTATTAGTTTTTCTTCTCTGTAAACTGAGTTTCTGTGTCTATAATGGGCTGGAGACCAATATGCAATGAATTATAAAGATTTGAAACATATTTGCAATGAAATGGAGGTTATGGATCAATTTGCAATGGGAATTAAAGGATAGGGACCATTGGTGCCAGTTACCCTTTATACTATATACTAAAAGCCGTTTTCAGCTCCTGTTCATTTTAATAGTAAAAAACAGTGTCTTTATGGTTTTGCCCCTGGTTACTTTGGTGCCACCGTATTTTTTTTTTTTTTTTTTTTTTTTTTTTTTTTTTTTTTTTTTTTTTTTTTTTTGCTTATTTTGGTTTGTGGTAAAACCTTACATTTGGTCCCTGAATATTTCACATTGCCATGTTGATCCCTCACTCTCTCTTCCTATCACGAGATAGCATGAAGACTATTTGTTGATGATGGTAAGATCGGCAGATAATAAAGTATGGAGACTGTTACTTGTAGAAACCAATGATTTAGGGAATGAAGACACATTTGTCCATTTTATTGCAAGTCCCTGTTTCCATTTGTTTTTTTGACTTCCAAGGGAATGTTCAAATTCCCTTTTTGGTCCCTCAGTATGACAATTTTGCCATAGTGGTCTCCAACTTTTGCAATTGGTTGGAAAATTTAGAAAAAAAAATTTGGATGATTTATTTAAATTTAAAATAATAGAGCCTTAAATGGAAATAAGAAACATGTTTTTATTAACCATATTAAATACCAAAAAAATTTTCTTCTACATGATTTTATTCAAAGGTTTAGTTAGATAGGTCAGATTCAAAGTTTTGATTAATGCACGAATGATTTACATAGGGTTTGATCCAAAGTTTTGATTAGTTAAAACAGTGCACAATTTGCATTACGTATAGGTTATTAATTGTTAAAAGGTTTTATTTTATCGTTGATTCATTAGTGAATAAAAATCTGGAAAAACTTATGCATATATATTGTGCAATGTTATCTTACATTATAAATACTCTAGTTTTTTTTTTTTTGTTTTGATGATTTTATTTGAACTGGTTACTGAAACTGCTTTGACGTTTTTTTTCTGTTATCTTTAATACTTTTTTAAAAATATGTAAACACATATTCATTTAGCTATTCAATGTATATATTATCTATTCATCATAGACCAATGTAACATTTATCGTTTCTTATCAAGCATAATGAACTGCCGAAACGCACAGACTTTCCTAACCTCGTAAGAGCATCTCCAACAGCTTCCCCAAAATTTCTATAAGATGGGGAAGCAAAAAGTAAAATCTCTATAATTTTTTTACTCAAACTCCAACAGCTTCCCTATTTTGTAGAATTTTTTATTTATTACATAACAATTAAATACTATGGATTTAAAGCAAATTCAAATTAATGACTAGATTAATTATTGTATAATTAAATATTATTAAAAATGTAAAAAAATTACTCCTTTCATTTTACAAAGAATGACTCTTTTACCTTTTTTACTAAAATTTGACTTAAATATATTTATATTAATTTATATTATAAAACATTTTAAAAATTATGTTTATAAAATAGTCTTTAGGTTCAATTTTCATAAAAAAAAAATTATAATTCTATAAAAAATTTTGAAAAAAAAAATGAAATAATTGTTGATAATTAAATATTGTGCAAAATATAAAAATTTACTACCTTTGTTTCACAAAAAATGACTATTTTAACTTTTTTAACTAAAGTCTGACTTAAAAATATTCATATTAATTTGTACTATATTTTTTTTTTTAAAAAATAAATTTATAAAATAGAGTCTTTAAGATACCATTTTCATATAAAAAGTTTATATTTCTATTAGAAATTTTGAAGAAAATAAAATTATGAATTAATTGTTGTGAATAATAAATGGGATAACTTTTACGAAAAAGGGAAAATGTTATTTTTCATTCCCCAAAATTTTTTGGAGTTTCTGCAAAAATAGGGAATGAGATCTTCTCTTTCATCTCATTCCCCATTTTAGAGAATAGGATGGGAAAACTGTTGGAGTAAAAAATGGCTTCATATTCCCCAAAACGGAGAAAAACTGCAAAATGGGGAAGCTGTTGGAGATGCTCTAACAAACTAATTATTGTATTATATTTACTAGAAAAAGACTTCTACAAAAATTTCAGTTCTTGTAAAATTTTCTCATTATCAAGATCATGTGCTAAATATAGCTTAACATGGATGCACCTGCGGGTTTTTACTGTAAAATTTTCTTATTATCAAGATCATGTAACCTTCTCTCAATTTTCTTATATAAAAGCACGTGGGCGTTTTACTGTTCATTGAACATTATGCCGTTTGTTTGCCTTTTTTTTTCCCAATTTGAGGTCAAACTCCACTTTCAGTCCCTTGTATGTTATTTCTACCCTTTTGGTCTCTAAACTCCTCCATCTGATGTTTTGATCCCCATTTTGGTTCACTATTGTGCTTGAAAATTGGAGATTCATTCAATCACCACACGAACGATCTTGGGAACCAAAATGGCAAACAGGACATACTCAGGGACTAAAATAGAAATTTGACCACTTATCGGTCAAAAGCAAAAAAACGAACGAGGTTCGAGGATTTTGGTGGACAAAGGCTTTTTTTTTTGTTTTTCTTTTCCCAGAGATGGTCAAACTTCACTTTTGATCACTAAATATTTAACTTCTACCATAGTAATCCCCAAATTTCGTGAGCTAGAGCAAAGACAAGGTTGAAACTGGTGACTCGATCATTAGGTGGATTAGTTTGGGGACCAAATGGCCAGAAATAAAAAAATTTAGGACTAAACATAGAACTCTGCCAACAATTAAGATTTATGAAACCTTCAAAACTTATAAAACTACATTAGAGTTTTTTAAATTTTAAGGTATACAAAAATCTTAATTCATATTTTTTTATACCCTAGATTGAATTAAGATTCATAAATACTTTAAAATTTTTAAAAAATATACGTAAGAGTGTTTTAATAAGGCACGTAAAAATTTTAGTTCCCAGAACATACTACAAGGACCAAACTACGGCCCCGTTTGGGAACTGCTTTTACCATCAGTATTAGAGTTTTGGATAATTTATTTGACGATTAAGATAAAAACGCTGAAACTAAAAGCTACCATTTAATAACTTTTTTAAAACTCTAACGCTAATGTCAAACGGAGTCTACTTCTCTTTCTCATACATAATAATAGCATGTTATCAAAAAATGCTGCTCTAATTGTCTAACTAAATATTATCTTGCATACATATATGTTTTATTTCTTTCCACAGACTTGTATTTTCATCTGTGTCAATTTCGCACCCTAATCACGCGACAATCCGCAGGCTTTCATAACTAGTATATATGAAATTTTGTAAAATTCCTAATTTATATGTGCAAACTTACAAAAATCATTTATAAATTTCTTACCCGAGTTTGTTGACACGTGGCAGATATGTTGATGAGTTAGTAACCACATTGCTAACTTCTCTTTAAGACTTTGACGTAATCGTATAAATTGTTGAATTTTCATAGGTAGTTGTTGATCTTATTGTTAAAATGTCGTTTTCTCCCTTTCATTTTGATTTTTTTTTTCCTGTAATTTTTTATTTGTTTTGATAGGTGCTTTTTCAACACTAAACATCTTAAAATCTCAAAAGCATAAAACTCTAGTTCGTTTTACTTTAATACCAATATAATGCATTGTTTTGTGAATCATACGCTTTACAAAGTCAGCAAAAAAAAAAAATAGAGTTAAGATGAATTTTATAAAAATTAATAAACATTGTTACTTTTTTATAAAAATATATTAGAAATTATTTTTGGCTTCTTAATTGAGTTGTAAGGTCTCAATAATCGTACAATTTGGATGAATGATCGTACATATAAATAAGCACAAATAATGCGTTATTGTTGATCCATGACAAACTGGACATGACAACGAAAACATTATTGAAGTATCCTTTTCAAGTGATGTACTATTTGCAAACCTTGGATCATATATATGATATTAAGGCAGCATCCATGGTAACATAAAATATCATTTATAAAATCATTTATTTTCAATTTTATTTTATTTATAATCAATACAATTTAAAAAGCTAATATTTAATTCATCCCATACACACTTGTTTCATTTAAAAAAAAAAAAGTTAGTTATTATGATTGCAAAGCTTACAAAATAAACCTTGATATAAAATATTTAAATTTTGTAAAAATATTTTTTGAAAGTAGTTTTCAAATTTCTTAAAGTGTAAAACTTTAACTAATATTTGAATTGAGCAAATAATTATTATATAAAAATAATTACTAATAATCACATTTTAATAATATCCTTTATAATTACTTGAAACATTTGGGGTAATTAGCCTGAAAAGTGAAGTCGATTTTTTTTTTCAGGAAAGAATGTAGACTAATAAATAAATAAATAATAATAAATGGTTGTTTGACTAAACTATAATAAGCAATTTGTGTCGGGTTGTGGAGTGGACCGTAGTGAAGTGCGTATGGCGCTCTGAGTGGAGGAACGCTTGAGACACAGTTGAATCCACATTTTCAGAATTTTGGTTTGAATTTGAGGTCCCGACTCCCAATTACTCGATCTTTAAGGTAAAAACAAAAAGGAAAAAACAAGTAGTTCTTCACATCTGACAATTGTGTTTCTTTAGTGGCCTTGAATATATATGAAGCCCCAGTAAACTATACTTCACCCCTTTAGGTTTAGATTAAACTATACTTTGCCTACTGTTTTACATTTAGATAGATGAAAATGTGATAATTTAAATTATCAATTAAATGTGAAATAATTGTTAAATTGTTTACGGCCAGTTCAATTCCTATTAATCAAATTAATTGGTTAATGGGTAAGAGCCGGTCAAAAGTAAGCATGTGCAAGGTAAAGAATTGTGGGTGGAACTTAGTAGAAATTATATCATTGTGCCACTGGGGAGGTAGCAAGAAAAAACCTTTGCTCCATAAACCACAGGTCTACAACCCCTGGTTTGTGCATTTTTGCCTTCTGCACAAGTCCGACATTGCTGCCCACTGCGCACTCTCCATTATCGGCAACTTGCAATTCCCAATCCGGTTCCCATGCACTACTCCCTTCACCTCATCACAACTTCCATCCAAGAAATCACTGGCATTCAAGCACACCTCTTCATGAACCTTCACCGTGTGGATGACTCCCTCTACCAGATCTCGCACCTTGCCTTTGTTATTGTCAACTCCATGTAGTACCTTACCCCCGATTCACCTCCGCCTTGGCCGTCCACCTCATTGACCTTCTCGAAGAAGCTGAGTCATTCTATGTGACTACCAATGTGTGATGAGAAGCTTAGGAGCAATGGATTGGCCATAGACAACTTGATTCATTGAGTTGAATTGGCAACCGGCAATTGGCCCAACGCAGCTGGGTGGTGCTCCGACAAAATGGTGAAGCTTGAGTAGGCTGTGCTTTGTGTGTGAAAGAAGATGTAGCTTCAAACAGATGTGTTTGACTAAAGTGGGGAGAGTAGTATAAGGTGTAATTAACTCAAAAGTTGGGGATATTTTTCAATTTTGGCCTTGGGTTTTATGGACCAGCATTGAACTAGTGAATAATATGCATCAATTAATCCCATTTAATTCGAAACGAACTACCCCTTAAATTTACTAAGAGGTGTTACACAATTTAAATTAAAATTGAGAAAGTTGATGATAGACACAAAAACAAAAAAAGAAGTCGGTATAAGGTGTAGTTTGAAACAAATGGTGCAAGGTGTAGTTTTAACAAATTTGAGGATGCTAAATGGTTTTTAGCAATTTATTTTCATATATGCGCAAGGTTAACCAAGCATGTTGGTCTTAGAGGTGTTTGGCAGGCCTATTTGGCTTGGGACCTACCTAGCCCGGCCTAGGCCTACATTGGTAAAGACCGAGCACGACCTACATATGGGCATCCCGATCCTCTGTTAAGCCTAACTCGGGCCTAGGCTGAGCTGAGCCTAGGCCTGGCTTTTTAAACTTTTTCTATTTTTTATTTTTTTAAACTTTAGTTTTTAGAAAATATTTGCAAAACTAAATATTTTAAGAATGAAACACCACTATCCATGTAAATTTTATTAATTTAAAAGCTAAACGACACTTATATTAGTTGAAATGGGCCTTACATAAGTCAATGACAAGGCATTCTAAAAAAATGAACTTAAAAAGAAACCTAGAATATGTGCTCAACAATATAATCAAATCAAATACAAACTAAGAAGATAAAGTGGAAACCTAAGATTTATGTGTATACCTTGTCCAGGTCCTCATCGTTTAAACTTTTGTGCTCTTACATTCGTAATGCAATAAGACCCCAATCATGATTGTAGACACAAACCTCAATGGCATCTAATGGCAACCTTGTTTATCTCTCTGAAATAACTTATTTTCTTGCATTGAAAGTCGACTCGGATGCAACGGTTAAAACATGAACAACCAGAACTTCCTTGGTAATGATGGAGAGTATTGGAAATTTGTTGCTTCTCACTTTCCACCAGACCAAAATGTCGGTTTCATTGTTCTCCCATACTAAGTTAAGGTATGTGTTGACTTCACTAAGACCCAAAGATGCAGACCAAGGCTATTTAAAGAGATTTTCGACTGAGTTGAATGATGCTAAGGCGGATGATGATAAAGTCTCGATGGTGAAGGAAGTGGTGTTTCCTACCTTATCCTTATGCTGGTTGGAATAAATTTTGTGTAACTCATACAAGTACTCCTCAAGTATGGCAATATAGCAAGAACATTTACATGTGTCATTTCTAAAAAACTATGATGCCCTTTGAGAAGCTACTATGTACCTGTGATTCTAACAGTCAGTTCAAGTGCAGATGTAAGTAAATAGATGGGAGATATATTAATGAAATATAAAATTCATTTGTCTTTCATAGCCTTGATTGTGTCTTTCAAAATTTTGTTTTCCTTGTATTGTTTGAAAACTTATGCAATGTTCACCAAATAAATTAAAAACTTATGCACAGTAGGATAGTATACACCAGAACAAAAAACAGTTATCTCGTAAAAATATTGTAGCACAACTACTACTTTTGATAGTTTATCTCACATCTCTTGTTTTAAAATTATTTTCTTTTCTTTAACATTTATAAAATATGTCATATGTGCAGCAAATGGAAGTGCATCCATTAATATCTTGAATATTGAGTTATATCAGGTAGGACAATCAAGTTTAAAACGTTTCTAACTAAATTCAAGCTCATTTTCAAGACAATACGCTTTAAACTCTTTGTACATTTTAGACCTTGACTTCAAATAATGGATTGCCCACATAATAAAAGTAATTTCAGTACTCAAAACCTCAAGCCTTTTTGGATAGCCAAGTTTAAAATATGACAGACACATCTAATGTGGAAAAATACGGCGTTTATGACAGGATACAATGATTCTTTCAACGTCTCAATTGTGACATCATTGTTGGATGCATTGTCAAATGTAATGCTAAAAACCTTATCATGACAAAAAAAAAAAACTCTAAAAGTTTCAGAAATAACTTGAAAAATGTTCCAACTAGTATGATCGACCTCTATTTATTTAAATGTAATGATACATTTTTGAACGACCAAACTATCATCAATTCAATATGTAGTGGCATACTAATAATCTTGTCATAGTGGTGAAGTCCACATGTCACTAGTGAATGAAATATGCTTGCAGATTTGATTTACCAACTTCATATATTTTAAATGTCTTAATCTTAGCAGTACTCGTAGATGTCTTTTTAAAAGCCAAGTTTAATTGTGATTTAATTCAATTTTCCATATGACTATCCTCAACTTGTCTATATGGCTTCTCATTCAACATCATCCATTCTACCATGTCTTGCCTACAATTTTGCTGGTTAAATCTAAAAATACTTGATCCGCCAGCAGTACTCCCTAACTGTGTTTTTCTTCCGTTACTAGTAGCTGCATTTGGATACATAATTGGATGTGTTATGTTCCATGTGCCATTTAAGTGTTCATGTGCTAGAGTTTTCTTATGCGTGAGCTTCATTTTGCAAACCTCACATTGTTACCATCACCATCCTTCTCGAAAACTTGGTTGAAATGCTTCAAAACTCATGTGGTGGCCTCGACGATTTTTCTTGTGTCTCAACTTCGGGCTGATAACTCATCAAGGTCGGTTAGGACCCATTTCCTCCACCAAGATTCTCCACCGGTGTGGCTTTGTCCTTTTTTATGTCATTGTCGGAAAGTTAATCGTCAAGTCCCAAGTCATATTGAGCCATGTCAAATTGCTCGTAGTCATCGGTATTTTGAATGTGGACCTCATGTCTTGCTGGTTGGGAAATAGAATGGAAAAATGACCTTAACCCAATGTAAAATGAAGAGCTAGAGGCCTTTCTTTTTTTCCCTTTGATGCCATTTGTGAGAGAATAAAGTGAGAAGATGAAAAAATTTGGAAGTAATTAAGGAAAGATTAAAAAAATATTAAGAAAATAAGCTTGAAAGCTTGAAGAAAATGAGGGTGAATGTATTAGATGAGGAAGAGAAATTGTTGAGATAGGTGTGAAGAAGTGTTGTAAATGGCCTCTTTATTTGTAGGAGGGAGCCATTTTTTTGGGACCAAAAAGCCTTCTAAATATAGTTGTTAAGGCTAAAAATGGAATTTTGGAGGCCAAAGTTAACCTGCAAACCATTGGAAAGGCCTACAGTGTCATTTTCTTTGTTTTGTTTTTTAAAAGTTGTTGACCGTTGGCTACTTACTGTTGGGATTGGACCAAACTGGCTTAGGACTGTAAGGCCTGGGTTGAGCCATGCTAGGTCCCATGCTTCTTGGCTATGCTATGTCGAGCCCAAAACTGAATTAGGCCGTGCCGGTCCCAAATCCAGTTCCCTCATTCCTAGGGCCCATACCTGCCCCTCTTGATGTTGCGTTTTACCTGGACCCGTGCGGAGCTGGGCTTTGACAGTTCCTGTGCCGGGTTTGACCCAGGTTGGTTCCGAGTTGGGCCAGGCCCAACCCACCCCTTTGACCACCTCTAGTTGGTCTTGGAACTCAATCACCTCAAGCAACATGGGCTGGACTCGATTCATTCAAAACGTTCTCTATAGAGAAAGCTTACTAGGAAAGATTCTCATTTTGGGAGCTAACCATATTTTGATGAGATTAGTATTGAGTTGCCAATGAAGATATAAAGATGCAACGAATAGAAAGTTAAAGGGGAGTTTGTTTCAAATTAAACTAGATTAATGTGCCTTCATTATTTTCTGATAAAAAATAAGTCAAGGTGACCTGCATATAAGAAATGGAAAATAACCCCAGTCTTTTAGTTATTTACACCTTATGCCATCCACCCTACTTTAGTCAAACTTAATGGTCCAAAGCCTTTTATCACCACACCCAGTTGTTGCAACCGTCAAGCAGTACTTACATGCACAAGGCATACCTCTTAAGAAACCTACGACTCCTTCCACCAAATTTTGCACCTCGCCACCTTCACTATTTACTCTAGTACCTTGCCTCAATTCCCCTCCGCCTCACCATCCACCTTCTTGACCTTTTTGGATAAGTTGAGTGCTTCTAATGTGAGTACGAATTTGTGACGATAAGTTTGGGAACAGTGGATCTAGACAACTTGATTCACTGACTTCGATGAATGCCAAATCATTTAGTATGGTGGATTTAGCAGGGAATCATCGGATTCACCAGTGGTGAGAGTTGTTGCCCAAATCTGGAAATGGGTCAACTGGGCAGGCTGTAGAGGGCAAGGTGATTGTAGGTCAATGGCAATGCGGTGTTAGGATGGTGTGAGTGATGTGGCACTTGTGAGCGTCTGTTTATTTCTAGGTGGCATAATGTTGTAAATACATTGAAAATAGGGGTGTGTTAACAAACTAACCAGATAAGTTGTCTTAACCTATGTAATAATTCGAGTTGATCCGCATTTAATGAGACGTCATTAATTTGGTTTAAAGGCAACAAACTCGCACTAATTAAAGAAGTGATGAAGATATTTAAAATAGTGGGTCAATAGTTGTTGGATTTGTTAGCTCAAATCTAAGAGACTTAAAAGATTTTGGTCTTGTTTAGAATTTGATTTTAATTTTCCTATTTCGGTGTGGTTTGAGTTTTGTATGTAGTCTATAATAGGACATATTGTGATGGAATTTTAAGTAAGAGAAAAAAGTCAATATGGTGAAATAGCAAGATGTGAGGTCAATATATTGGAGTTATCAGTAATGTGTATAAGATCTATAAATCAACATGAGCGCTAAGGGTATACTTCTACCATAATCTTTATATTTTGTTTGAGTAAAATTTTCTTATCTGTGGATATATGTTAGTTATGAGCCAAACCACACTAAATTTATATATACCCAATCATTATGTTTGTTTTTTTACTGTGCGCGTTAGGTAATCGAGCAATTTTTTCCCAACAATAATACCCACCCACCCATAACCCACGAGTGACCTGCCCTTGATCTGATCCTACAAATGCTTACTATGGGAAATGAACTTCCTGTGAAGCTTTAAACATTTGTTAACTGTGTTATCAATCCTTGTTCTTTTTATGAGCAATCAATGCTAAGTATTTTAAAATTTCGACCAATGGGCGGTGGCAAATGTATACAACGCTCTGGTAGAAATTTTTTATACATGAGATTATTTTTTTTATCAATTGAAAAAATATAGTAAAAACGCTTTAAAAGCTTTTTCTACAAAAAGGCACATATTTTCTATTAATTTTTTTAGGTTATGTAAAGAAAACGAATCATAAAAAATCATTTCTTTATTAAAAAAATATGGTACAACTGATTATTAGATTAATAGAATATTATTTTTTCAAATGGTATTATTCATAAAAAATGAAAATCATTGAAAATGAAATGAATGAATTCTTAAATAAGAAAATAATAGAGCAAATCATTTGATATTCGTAGCGATTCCTTTGCCACTCATGAATACCCCTGCCACTACTATCCTCAACAAGTGCTTTGGAGTGTACAAGAGCCTGATTCAAGCCCATGATGGAGCTTTAGGAGATAGTTTTGATTTCCATGCTTTTCTGTTGAATCAATGCTTGTTGATTCAGTTTTTGTTGAATCAAGGTTTGTTTGAGCTTGGTTCCTCTAGATCTGGTTTCAATTCTTGCATTTCTCTTAGATTTCTCTATTTTGTTGCTTCTTCTAGATCTGGTTTCGACTCTTGTAATTCTACAAAATCAATGCTTGCTGAGCATGGTGCTTGGATCTTGTGATTGTTGATCTAGAGTATTGGAGCTACTTCTAGCTAGTTCTTGCGATTGCTTGTTTTGTTGATTAAATAGATTTTTTTTTTTTTTGCATTTGTGATTGTTCTACTCCTTTGAGCTTGTTTTCATCACTTTGTTATATTTTTTGAATCAGTTGATTTGATCATTTTAGAGTAACCTATTGTACAAGTGATTAATTGTTCTGCAAATTGAAGTACTACAATCATGATTTTGCGTCTCAGATCATTCTACTTTGCATCAACAAAAGAACAACAATATCAAACTAAAACACAAAAATTGTATATAGGAAAGCAAACTCGATTGAAGGAACAATAGTTAAGAAGAAATGAATAGCAATGTCAAGTTAATAAATATCAATTGTGAGGGAACAACAATAAAGATTAAATGAACAACAATATCAAGTTGGAATATCAATATCAGCTAAATGAATAACAATATCGACCAAGTAAACAACAATGATAATTGGGTAAGTAATAATGGCAATTTGGTAAGTGAACAAAAATATTTTTTTGGAATGGCAACAAGGAAAATTATTAGAGAGAGAAAAGTATAAACATCTTAGAGGGAGAGATGACGCAAGTAGAACCCAACCCCAATAACCAAACAATAAAAAAAGGAAACCCTCAAACCCAAGCACTCGGCCTTAAAACCAAAACCCCACAAACTCAGAAAAAAAATCAACAACCCCCCCTAAAAAAAATCCTCATAGAGATTCCTATACCAAAACCAACCTATCTTGGGGGTAAAAGAAAAGTTACCCACATAATTCTACCTTCCCTAGACCTCTTATTTTGCTATCTTAGTTTATGTTACTGTTTAACCTTTTTGGTTCATGATTTGCAACCTCTTCTTTTCGCCACACCACCTTCTAACTTCGAGTGGAACTCTTCAACCACTCTTTTTTCCTACCTACCTCCTTAACAAGTAAAAAGGTCAATTCTGTGAACTCCTCAAAAGTGAATCCTGCCATTTTACATACCCTCTTCAAAAACCTATCAGCCCAAGCAGAACTACACAAATGTAAGGAATCTTCTCTGGTACCAACACCAACACCCTTCTCTAGATGAATTACGTTTAAAGGAATCGTCTTAGTTACAAATGGAGCCTATTTTACCTTTTTTTAATCAAGCTCGATTTAGGCTATGCTAGAAGTTACTCCTGACCTTATAGCCATAACCAACTCTTCCTGGACTTGAGATACTGATATTTGATCATTTGAATAATTGGCACCCAACATTTCATTAGAGATAAAATGCATCTCTGCCCCTACACCCACTTCATCATCTATACCATTCACAAACTCATTTCCAGCAAATAGAGGATCCGATTCATCCTTCCTAACAACAGACCTTAAAGCCAAATTTGAAACATCATGGATTTAAAGATTTGAAGATGGAATATGAGAATAATTGGCAGCAACTTCTTTTAAAACAGAATTTGATTAAATCCCTACACCCTTAGGGGCAGTAATAGCCTTCACAGAGGCGTTTCCAGCAAAAAGAGTAAGAGATTCATCTAGCCCAATAGATAAGCCCACAGTTCCACTAGAGTTCCTTTCCAAACACTCAATTGAAATAGGGTTTTAAAACTTACATTGAGCCCGATTTGTATTACTGCCAAAATCCAATGAAGGCCCAGATGATATCCACGTTCATTCTAACCATTGCCTTATAGACTTCTTCTATAGCCTTACTTCTGTCTTCGTCAAACCAAAGAACTTGGGCATATGTCTAGCTGTTGATACCTAATTTTGTCCGGGTACTAACTTTGGTTAGGAAGAATTAGTTTAGGAGCATTTTTTGTTTTTTAAGAGGCAATTTGGTCTTTTTCATTGTGCTATTAATTTTAGGAGTTTAAAATGTTCATCTAGGGTAGAAATATGAATTAATTTAGTTTAGACACTAATTTAAAGTCTTAAGAGTTTTGTAAGGTTAATTAAAAAAAATTAAAAAATGGGGGTTTTAAGAAAAAAAATTGATGATTTTTCTAGCAAAATTGGGAAGTTTGAGGTAAATCTGTCAAGATTGAAAAGTTTGGGACAAGTCTCGCCAAAATCTCAAAATTTTAGGGAAATATGGTATTTTTACAAAGTTTTGGACTAATTTGATAAATCCGGGAAGTTTTGGGCTCGATTGACAGATTAGAGAAATAATGGGTGAAATTGAGAATTCGCATGAAATTTGGGCTTGAATCAGCAGCTCAAGAATTCTTTTTTACCTAGATTAGAATTTTGACCAAATCACTCTAAATTCAATATTTGCTGCTTTTTTTACTTTGAGAGCCCGTTAATCACGCCTAAGGCACCCATTATAAATATGGGATCAACAATTGAGAGAGGGGGGAAGATAAAATTGGCAAATCCTACCTTCTAGCTGAAAAAGAAAAAAAACTACAGTCTTAAACCCCTAGCTTCTCGTTACCCTACCTAAAAACCCTAGAACTTTCCCTAGACCACCTCTGTCCCTAGTTACTCATTCTCTGCTGCCCGACGCATCACCTCACCGGCTGCAGCTCCTGCAGCTGCCAGTCATTCCTCCTCCCCAACCACCAACGTTTCAGCTTCCCGGCTCCACCGCCGCTGTTCCTGCCGCCTTCCATGTCGTCCGCGAGCTTTTCCCGTCGCAACCGCCCCCGCTTTTCTTCTCCATCCGTCACTAGACTTAACTGCCTCTCGCTGTCCGCACTATTGGGAGTCCCCAACACCATTGCGGACCCAATCCTGCTGCCCGTTTGCCCAAACCTTGCCGGAGGGAAGAAAATTAAGCTCAGATCCGTAAACAAACCCGTAATCCGACCCGTCTGTATCTCATTGGGGTATAAACCTCATTTAGTCCTTTGTTAATTTTATTTTGTTTGTTTGAGTCGTTAACTTTCTTAATTTTTGCGGATTCATCACTGATAACATTTTTTTATTAATTTGTTCTATTGTTGTTAAATGGAAGGTTAAACCTCCTATTTTTATTTTTGTTATACGGATGGCCAAGCCTTCCACCTTTTTTTATTTTATTTTCTATTACTCTTGCATTTTATTTTATTTTTATTATTTTTGTCATAGGATAGCCAAGCCTCCTACCTTTTTTTTGTTATTCTTATATTTTATTTTTATTTTTATTATTTCTGTTATAAGGATGGCTAAGCCTCCTGTCTTTTATTTTTCTACTATTCTTGCATTTTTTTATTATTTTGGTTATATGGAAGGTCAAGTCTCCAACCTTTTATTCTCTGTTATTATTACATTTTTTTTAATTTATTATTTACTGTTAATGGAATGCTAATCCTTCCACATCTTTTGTTAAAATAAAACATCCATGTCCGAGTGATCTGATAGGATTTATGGTGTGGATTGATAATCAACTAAAACATTTAAGAAAATAAATAAAGATAAATAACAACACATTAAGTTTTTTTTTAATTTTACATTCGGGTGGTCCGATAGGATTTATGGTTTGAGAATATCAAAATTTCATAAAAATAAATAAAATCAAGTTATAAAGTTTAAAAGTTCGTATCCTGGTGGTTCGATTAAAATCCATGGTTCGGATATTAATCAAATTAATTAAAAGTAAGGAGAGAAAAAGTTAAATCAAACTAAGGTACCAATTTTTTGGCGCTATAGCAGGTGGTTCGATTAAAATAAAAAAATACAATAATAATAGAGAATAAAAGGTAGGAGGCTTGACCTTCCATATAACCAAAATAATAAAAAAATGCAAGAATAGTAGAAAAATAAAAGACGAGAAGCTTAATTATCCGCATAACAGAAATAATAAAAACAAAAACAAAATGTAAGAATAAAAAAAAAAGGTAGGAGGCTTGGCCATCCTATGATAGAAATAATAAAAATAAAATAAAATGCAAGAGTAATAGAAAATAAAATAAAAAAAGTGGGAGGTTTGGCCATCCGCATAATAGAAATAAAAATAGGAGGTTTAACTTTCCATTTAACAATAATAGAACAAATTAATAAAAAAAATTGTTATCAGTGATGAATCCGCAAAAATTAAGAAAGTTAACGACTCAAACAAACAAAATAAAATGAACAAAGGACTAAATGAGGTTTATACCCCAATGAGATACAGACGGGTCTAGGGACGGGTTGGATTATGGGTTTGTTTCCGGATTTGAGCTCAATTTTCTTCCCTCCGGCGAGATTTGGGCAAACAAGCAACAGGGTTGGGTCAGCGATGGTGCTGGGGACTCCCAATAGTGCGGACAACGAGAGGCAGTTAAGTCTAGTGATGGATGGAGAAGAAAAGCGGGGGCGGTTGCGACGGGAAGAGCTCGCAGACGGCGTGGAAGGCTGCAGGAACAGAGGCAGCGAAGCTGGGAAGCTGAAACGTCGGCGGCCGGGGAGGAGGAATGACTGGCGACAGCGGGAGCGGCAGCTGGTGAGGTGACGCGCCAGGCAACAGAGAATGAGGAACTAAGGACAGAGGTGGTCTGGGGAAAGTTCCAGGGTTTTTGGGTAGGGTAATGAGAAGCTAGGGGTTTAAGACTGTAGTTTTTTTCAGGTAGGATTTGCCAATTTCATCTTCCCCCTCTCTCAATTGTTGATCCCATATTTATAATGGGTGCTTTAGGCGTGATTAACGGGCTCTCAAAGTAAAAAACGCAGCAAATATTGAATTTGGAGTGATTTGGTCAAAATTCTAAGCTAGGTAAAAAAGAATTCTTGAGCTGCTGATTCAGGCCCAGATTTCATGCGAATTCTCAATTTCACCAATTATTTCTCTAATCTGTCAATCGAGCCCAAAACTTCCAGGATTTATCAAATTAGCCCAAAACTTTGTAAAAATAACTACATTTCCCTAGAATTTTGAGATTTTGGCGAGACTTGTCCCAAACTTTTCAATCTTGACAGATTTACCTCAAACTTCCCAATTTCGCTAGAAAAATCCTCAATTTTTTTTTTCTTAAAACCCCTCCTTTTTTAATTTTTTAATTAACCTTACGAAACTCTTAAAACTCTAAATTAGTATCTAAACTAAATTAATTCCTATTTCTACCTTAGATGAATATTTTAAACTCCTAAAATTAATAGCACAATGAAAAAGATCAAATTGCCTCCTACAAAACAAAAAATGCTCCTAAACTAATTCTTCCTAACCAAAGTTAGTACCTAGACAAAATTAGTTGTCAACACCAGCGACTTCCACCTTGATTATTATCTCCGAGCTGCAGCAAGGACAGTGTAGTTGAGACACCATTGATTGTTAATCTCCCTCTACCTTCGCACAACTACGGTTATAGCCATTCGATGGACCTTCGGTGCCTTTTTCCTTACCACCTAAATAGAACGTCTTCACCACCTTTCATTCCCAGGAATGCTATGCAATGGTCGCGATGGCAGAGCTTACACACAACCATCCGCTTGCCTCCCTTCCTTATGGAAAAAAAAAACTTCATTTGTTGTGTACCCGAAACCACCAAAAGTTGTAAAAATCACCCTATTGAATTTTCATCCAACTATAATTTGATCGCTCTTCCCCTCGACTCATGACATAGCATCTAGGGATTTCCCCCTTCTCAAACTAGAATTCGCTCCATATTTCTACCCACCAATGAATTTTGTCCTTTTCCAAGATCATTGAAGAGCTGAATCTCTTCCTAGACTAAAAAAAATGCAACACTTGCCCATGGATTCTGTCTTCAATCAATAGGCTGAATTGCTTTCTTTCCACTTGAATAGTCACCCTCCTCCTAATCCTAATTGAACCAGCTATCTTCCTAACAACGGGAATCTCAACTGGTAATCAGTCAAAAGTATTAGAAGAGTTTAAAATTTGAAAAGGTAGAGCTTCTCTCTCTTGCCTTAACCAATTCTCTTAAGTGAACAATAATATATCGGCTAGACCAATGATCTCGAGTTGGAATAGCAATATCAACCAAATGAACAACACAACCAAACAAAGGGAACAACAATATTGATTAAATGAATAAGATATGATATATTTAGTAAATATCACGAATTACACTATACTTCTAAAGATGAACACAATTTACTGTAGATGAATAGTGCAAAAGTAGAGTGAAAGTGCACTATTCATTAACAGTGTCGCAGCTTTTTTTGTTTTTTGCTTTTTCCTGGACCAGATTGACTGTTTTTTAAGTTTAGTTCACTTTTTGATAGGCAGATCGCGTCCTGAGGGCCAATGTTGCAATTTTTTCAGTTTAACAGTGTTTCACTTTTGGTTGTGGTTAAATGCGTTTTTCGTCCCAGAATTTCTAACCTTTATCATATAAGTCACTAATTTTGACCCGTGTTATGTTTTGGTCCCCAAACTTAATAATTACTTAATATTCTTTCTATTTGCTCTCTTACTCCCCATTTTTTTAATATTTTTTATGTACAATTTTCTAAAGAAAAATAAATTAAACACAATTTTTCTATTTCCATCATATAGTTTCATTATTGATAATTGAGTTTTGTAGCATGAGTTATTTAATTCAAAATATTTATGGTTTAATAAAGTAATTTGGTCCATAATTGTTAAAATTGAAAGTGAAGTTTTCTAAATAAATTTCTCACTAATATTAAAAATTAGAATTTGAGTTGATTAGAGAAATTTTTTAGTTAATTATTTTTTAACAAGAAAAAAAATATCCATAACTTTTAAACATGTACAATGCTATTTTTCGATCATGACTAATCATTTTAATGATAAGAATATAACATAAAGAAAACTCAACTCAAAATTAACATTTATTTTAATGGTAAATTTATCAAAACAAATTAAATGCTACAAAGTGTAGGTAAAAAAAAAAACCTAGTGTTACTCTATATATATAAGTAAATAACATTGTTCCACAGGCTTTGGCACTTTTGTTCCTCATGTATCAATTGATGTTCTCTTATCCCACAAGTGTTGTTACTCTCATATTACTTGTTATTCTAGAAATTTTTTTGCTTATTCACAATGAATTGTGGTTCATTTCATAACAATTGTTGTTCTATAAAATGTTGTTTCTTTGAGTAATGAATGGTATTTTGTTCATAAGAATTTTATTGTTATATAAAATGTTGTTCTTTTTGTAAGAAATAATGTTCCATATAATGTTGTCTCTTTCAATTAAAATTGTTGTTCCTTAAAACATTGTTCATTCAATAGGTTATCGATGGAAGATGAAGTGCTACTCTAGATAACAAGCAAACAATATAAGGTATGTCACTTTTATCTCCCACAAGCTAAATATTGTTCATTTCAGTAAGAAATGACATTTTATTTACAAAAAAATTACTATTTTATAAAATATTATTCATTTTATAAGAAATGTTGTTCTATGTATAGGGACAATCTTATAATTATTAGGTTACTGGAGGTATACATAGTACAAAAAATGAGAGTACAATATACCTAATATTTAGCCTTTTACTTTCATATCCAATTCAAGTTAGGCCAGTTCAAGTTCATATTCACGTTGATCGGGTTGGGTCCATTTTTCCCATCTTTGCTTAATTTAAGGTATAAAATTGGCACACAAAGGATTGTAGGTTTTTGTGTGCGGGAGGACATTGATAAACTTCAAATGGGAAGTTCACTAGTTCAATTGCAATCACCAATTGAAAGAACATTGAACAACACAAAGATTAAAACAAAAATAATGATGTTCAGACTCCAAATTGGCACAACATCAAGCATACAAGCTCAAGCACATCTAAATTCTACGACTATGAACAAAAGCTGGTGTTGCAGTTGGTGCCCTTGTTAACTTACTGGATTTTCAACCACAGCCTCATCCGGAGCTGGCTTTGAATTGTGCTCTAGGCAAGGCCTTTTCGCAGTTGGTTCGTGGTTGGAGTCATTTGTATCCAAACCTTTATGCTTCTGAGGCAAGGGTGATGATGAAGAATCGGCTGCTTGGGATGCTGATGGAGAAGAAGGCTGGATTTCAGACTCATTCTGTGAACCGGTGAGCGATGACAAGCTCGAAGGAGGCAGCAAGGAGCTACCAGCCTTCTGTTGATCTTCCAAGATCTTCTGCAAGTACCTTGCGTGTTCCTCTATGCGCAGTTGAAGTTGCCTTTGAACCTTTTAACATAGGAAGCGGAAAAAACACTGAGAAATAGCCCCTACACTCGCACACATGTACCGATTTCATCGAATGTTCCTGAAGGGACTACAACTACATGAAAGTGTACAAGTCCTTTCATTGTGTAGATTTTGGAAGGACTAAACTACCAGTAAGCAAAGACCAAGGGAAAGGGAAAATGTGTCTCCAAGACAGACAACAATTGAGACTTGGAAGAAGACCCGATGAGGCAAAACAAAATTAGCCTACTTCAGAGAGGGGAGCAAAGTACCTCTAGTTGCTCATGCAATTGCTTTTGAACTTCCATCTGCATGCGGAGGGCCTCAA
Organism: Aquilaria yunnanensis; assembly: GCA_039654915.1. Lineage (NCBI taxonomy): Eukaryota > Viridiplantae > Streptophyta > Magnoliopsida > Malvales > Thymelaeaceae > Aquilaria > Aquilaria yunnanensis. The sequence continues at coordinate 93,798,350 of CM077598.1, read as the reverse complement.
CAAAATGCACGCTCCTGCAAAATATTTGGCAGAAAAGGTTACCTCAGCAGTTTGATTGCAAGAAACAGGACATGGAAATGACGCTAGGAAAAGAGCAAGAATAAGACTTACCCCTGTTTCTTCTTATCACTTTCACCGCTACTTGCACCTGCTTTCTTTTCTTCAGGGACAGGAGACTTCTTTTCTACATGTAAGGAAACATGTAATCTGAAACAACTAAACTTGTACCGCTTAACCAGTACACCCATGTTGGCTGAAACAACACTCGTTTCATGCAAAAGAAGTTGAAAAGTGATAAAGAAAGTATCTATTACCTTCCTTCTTCTCTGGCATGTATTTGGCAAGTCGATATTTCTGCAGAAGGTACAAGATGAAGGTCGAATAAGGAACAGCTGTTATTTTCAAGATGTTCAATGTAGAATAACCATCATACCTGTAAGTGGCTTTTCACATGGTAGATTGTCAAACCCTCAACATTCATAATCTTCAAAACACCCTTCGGAGTGGCCTCTACATTTAGAGATACCGAATCAGCTAAGAGACATATTCACATCATTAACTTATTAACATCTGCTCAACTAGGACACTATTTTGTGACTGATCTTATATATTAGAATTGACATTTCTGGTCAAGGCTGGCAAAATAAAAAAGGAAGGAAAGATTGTTTCAGCTACTGACTTTCTGGACCGTCAAGCTTGGCAACAGCCTCAACGAAACACTCATGAAGCTCAGGTGTCCATCTCATCCTAGGCTTGTGTGCTGCAGATGTTCCAGGACAAGTAAGACTTGAAGGAGAATCCACAGAAAGTGTCACAGAGAGAGAGCTTGGACTTCGAGTTAACTCCCTCGCTGGCTGTGGAGAAGGTTGAGGCTTTTCATATATTTCCTGGAAGAACACCAGTACTTAAATCAAAACGCTTCACAGAACATGTGCAAAAGATGCACCAAACTTCATCATATATGATCCAAATTTGACTGACATTTGTCCAGCTTTCCATTTATGTGGTAGCCAAAGCATGGAAAAACATAAAATTCGAACAATAAGGTTTACCAGAAAATGTGAGTATGAATAGGTGAATATGCTTACATCAAGCCTGGGATTTTCTCCATTATCAGTGATAGCCATGTCAAGCTCATCAGACAAAAACTGTAGCTCCAATTGATCTGTGAGTGCCAGACCCTCACTTCCACAATGGATGCTATGAAAGCTACTGTCGGGATTGTCTATTTGTATACTAAGGAAGTCTTTCACAAAGGCTTCAGAGTGATTCTCATCATATGGAGTGCATAGATCATCACTTAAAACCACAGGAGATTCAGATAAATCAACAGCAGAAGCCGACTGGCTGCACGTTGGAGGTGGTGGAAGAAAAGGCAAATTTCCAAGCTGTTTTCGGGTTTCAGAAGTTGATGAGGATGACAAGTACAAACTGGTGCAGAACAAGGTAGAGCGTGAAAACGTGCTCTTCACAGGAGAACTGGAAGAAACAGGACTGCTTAGCCCAGATTTCAATGAATTCTTGACTGAAGATGGCGGCACATGATCAATACAGCTACGGGACTCAGCTCCAATGAAAGGTGAAGGTTGAGAAGATGAGTATTCCCCAGTCAAAGAACCATGTCCTTTTGATCCAAGCAAGCTTGGAACGGAAGATATGGCAGTATGATATGAGTCCCTTAGTCCATTACACTCATTTTTTGTCACAGCTACATAACTTTGGTGATTCATCCTACCAATCTTCATCCAGCAACAAAAGTGAAAACTATGACACAAGGAGGAAGAACGAAAATATCAAAAGACTGGAGCAAATGCCACCAAATCCAATTCTTCACTTCCTCATGGATGGAAAAATGCACAGAGAAAAGACCCCTCAGCACCTGTATTCAGATCACCAATTTAAGCCATCATTACCGGAGCAAAGGCCTTTTATAAACAATTAAAGAAACCACATTTAAGCTACAAGCATCCCAAAAAGCAGTCATGAACAGGAGAAAAGGCTAACAACATTGGGTAGAAACAAATTTCCCTTGACACAAAACTGACCAAAACTAGGGGGAAAAAAACAGAACAATGTAAAAGAACACTTCTAAAAAATAAAACATCAACCAGCATAGGTTGTATATGTTGGACTATCTAAAATCTTCTATAACCAAAATAACAGAGAAACTAGAAAGATTAATATGAGATAAGCAAAAAAATAGAGGAAAACAAAGAGAAAGAAAGTAACAGCAATTGGCTGCAAAAATGCAACAGCTAGTTACACCAGAGATAGAATGAATCATCTTCTCCTTGAAGGAGACATCTGAATTGCATTTAAATGCAAATTCAGCAGAATATCTCAATCTTTCTTCTGCTCTTTCTGCCGTTTGAGCATAAAGCACAGAACATTATCCAGCAAAGAGAGATGAGAAAGCTGATCCTTCGACTTGCGCCAGACAGCTTTGGCCAAGAATATGCACTAATGAAAAGAAACATATGACTTGCTGCGTCACAATAAACAACTTTGAGGCCTCCAAATGTTCTACAGTCATCGTTCACCAACTTCAGATGTGGTCAAAATAAGAAAAAATGTTCCAAACAGTCTCCAGTGCAGCAAGATACACATATGTGCCAAAGTCAAATTCATTCAATGACGGTGGAACATTAAGTAATATAATCGGGGAGATAATAAATTATGAAGGAAATATGCTTGTGAATTTGAAAAAACTGGGGAGCTTCAGTTGTACGCTTTTTCAGTGCCTTGAGTGTGAAGTTAGAAAGAAAAAGAATCAAGTGCATAGAATATCAGCCTTACAGAACAGTCTCAAACAAACAAAACTTTGAAGAAGGGGTAAAGACATAGACACCCATAAATTCTAACAATGAGTTTTTATATTTTCTCTGTAACTCAAATGAAATGATAAGCTAGAACTTGAATGGTTCAGATTAAAAAAATCATCTGGTGAAAAATTCATCTTTTTAGGTGTTTTTTTTTTCTTCTTTCAGAAAAATGAAACAGTATGTGAGATGAACTGTTTGAGAGGGGGAAAAAAGAGAAGAAGAAAAGTTGATAAGACATGGCGCCCATGGTCTGCCTCAGAAGAACTTATCCAACACTAACTCTTCACTTGAGAGCTATTCTAATCAGCTAAGACAAGTGAGAAATACAAAAAGAAAGCAATCTGTTCAGCATCCAATTCAAGTGCAATTACAAGTACATATGCATTGGAGATTAAAGCAGTAGCTCCCAGAAGAGAAAAACAAAATCCCAGACCTCAGCGTCTGAAAAGCAGCCATTCACCAATAACAAACTGAAAGCCTCCCACACAAGGGGGAGGGAGGGCGAGAGAGAGGGCGAGAAAGAGAGAGAGAGAGAGCAGGGCGATTGAAAACCGGATGGAAGAAGCTCTAAAAACAAATTTTAAAAACAACCCAGAAACCATAGCACCTGAAATCACATCAGAATCACACGCAGCAACGGAAATCCATCACAAGAACAGAATGAGACGAAGGAAGAAGGAGAAGCAACAGAAGAACACACCCCAGATTTGTGAGATCTTCAGATTGGTCACCAATTCAGAATCTGTGCAAGGTGGTCCATGTCTGTGGTGAGCAATCTCAGCCTATGACAAGAAATTGGCCTTGAATCCAACGTTGTAATTTTAAGTATTATATGCATAAGAAATTCCAAGAAAGAAGGAGGTGGAAATATAGAGGCACTTACGAGTTTGGCTTTGCCAAGTAATGTTTTAGGATTTGGCTGCGGGTTGGCTCGCCGCTCGCGTCATCCAGGCCCCATGATTATAGCATAAGAAAAATGCTAAACTACAGTCAACGACATGTATGACATTCTATTAGAAAAAAAAATGTAAGATAAAAATGCTAAACACTACAAAGAAAAAAATTCTCACAAAATTTTCTCCAATCAAATAATGTCGTGTAATATTAGACTAAAAAAATTCTTACAAAATCACTTGATTTTAAATTAACAAGTTAATTTTTTTAATATATTATTTAACAAAATAATAATAAAATTTGTACAAATGTTATACTTGTCATTAGAGATAGAAAATGGTCTTTGATCCCTTTATCAAATAGTTCAAGCTCGAATTCAATTTTTTTGTTATTGACGTAAGCATACTAAATTTCTAGCCTGGACTCGAGCTACATCCAAGTTTCGAATACTCAATGAGCCAAGCTTTGAGCCCAATCATGTTCAACTTGAATCTTTATCAAGTTTAATGAACTTAATATAAAAAATATTAATATATTAAAATGTAATTATAATATAATTATAAAAAATAATCTTACCAAAAAAATCCTAATACACTCATTGAATTGAGTTTCAGAACTATTGAATCACCAAGTCAAGCTCAAGTTTTTTAAAGTCAAGTTTTGAGCCTCGTTTACTGTGGCCAATTCAATAAGTTAACCGAGCCCGTAATCAAACCCGACCTGCTATTAATCGGATCCCATTAATTACATTAAACCGAAACAAACTACCTCTTGAATTTCAATGATAAAAAGCATTAATGCACGCTCATTAATCGAATTAAATAAAAACAAGCCGCTCCTTGATTTTTATTATCCTTTAGCCTCTAAATTATAAAAATTTAAAGAATATTTGAAAAAGAAAGGAAATTGAAATTATAATTAAAAAAAAAAAGACACAAAAGATTAAAGGTGAAACAATAATAAGGGTGACATCACAGATCACCATGATGTAAGTATTTTATAATAGCCAATTGGGTAAAGTGTGACAAATGATAGGGAATCTGGAGAAGCGGCCATTGGAGGGTGCACCACACTTCCCTTGATTGCGATTTGAGGAAGCAAAGATGTTTGTTAACAATCATGCACCGCATGCTTTTGTTTTTGAATAATACTGTATCATAGAAGAGAACAACGGAACTCGAACACTTATGAGGAATCTGTTAGATGAATATGAAAATGTCCCTAATTTTCGACGTAACTATATTCTTGTACCATTGCTTACTCGTATAAATACCAGTTACTCAGTCGTGTAAATACGACAAAACCCATAACTCATTTCATAACCTCATTGGCAGGCCATCTCACCAGCCCCACTGACCCGTGTTAATTTGACCAAGAATAATGTGATGTCTTTAATTAGATTAATGCCAACCCAACAGCCCCTAATGTTTGTGAAATTTACCATTTTTCAAAGTATACAGATGTAAAGGCAACATCGATGTCGTTGCAGGACTTTTGGTTAGTTTATCCATTAGGAAACTTACATGGTGAAGTTGTTGTGCTTGTGTTGTTCTCGGCCTGGAGCCAAGTTGATAATTAGATATCGTCAATAATGGCGTTTATAGAAATGATTGTTTAGTGAAAGGAATAGGAGATAAAAATACACAAGAAGACAAGTGCAGTTGTGGTTTAAATTCTTCTTCTTCTTCTTCTTTTTTTGTCCTGATAAAAAATGACCATTTCAAAGTTCTAAAATAAACTCAACTCTTAATTAGTTCTCTAATGGCTTCATAAACTTTAAGGAATTCCTTAGTGAGATAATTCATGTTATAATGTTCGTTATTGATTTTAAGTTGTGGCATTTCAAATGAACCCTCTAATTAACATTGCAATGAGACCAAGTGTCCAACTTGTCAAAGTTTATGGGTTAAAGGAGATGTTTCAAAAAAAAAAAAAAATTATTATTAATTTTCAAGAGTCCTCTAGATTGGGGGCTAATGTCGATGTAAGTTCTCAAAATTTTCTGTTTGTTTCATTCAGTTACTTATACATTTAAAGTTGCAATGTACTATATCCCATTGTTATATTAGGGCTAGTTACAGTCTTGAGGTTTAAATAAACACTTTACCCTTTGAATTGAAGGGAAAAAACTGTTTTAAGTTTGACTAACTAAATTGTTTACTAATTGTAAAAAGAGTAGTAGCTTAAATTTACTGGGACATAGATATTTTACGTTTTAAATTAAAATTTGTGAAGTTATTGTCATGCATTATACAGGAAAAAAAAAGTCATCTAGGGGCATAGTATACATTTATGAAATAAAATGGGGCTAGCTGCAAGCTTACTCAAACCCAAGGGGAGAAATTGTAATTGGCACGTCATTTTAATGGATTAAATCCAAATTTAGTTTCCTAACTTTAAGGGTTGTCCTAATATAGTCTTTTAACTCAAAAAGTAGCTATTAAAGTCTCCTAACTCAACTTACATATCATATTCTGGTCCCTATCGTCAATTATACTGTTATTTTGAATGAAAATTGCTTACGTGGCATCCATACTGCCACGTGTCTGTCCCTATAACTAAATTAAAAAAACAACAAAATTCAGACTAAAATGATGCAAATGCATAATCCTAAAGTCTTAAGATATGGTTTCACCCATAATCTTCTTCCCCAAACCTTCTCTGTTGATACTACGCCGCCGACCTCCGCCTCTCCATCCCCCCATCTCCCCATCTCCCCAATTCCCCATCTATCCATCTCTAACTATCTAATTGCCGCCACGCCTGTCCCCTCTCTCCATCAATTTTGCCCGCCACCACCTTTCTGCCACGCATGTCAATTACACTCGTGCTTCTCTTTCTCATAACTACTCCTCGCTGATTATGTCCATCACCACCTCGCCGCCGCCAATGTCGATTACTGCCACTCCCTCAACCTCACTAGCTCCAACCTCTTGATCTTTGGCACTCTTGAGCTAGTGATGAAAATGGTTCGAGCTCATTCCGAAATTAGACAAATCCGGCCTCTGTCTTATGGGTTTTTTCTCAATTTTGATTCTAGAGAAGGCTGAGGGGGAGATAAAATATAGGGAGCAAGAATAGTGTTAAGGCAACAAGCATGATTTAAGTTTGAGAGAGGGAGAGGTGACTGCGGTAATCGAATCGGAGAGGGGCAGAAACGATCAAATCAGAGATTGGGGATGATTGGGTTAACTAACCTTTTAGGTCCCTAAAATTACTTGTCATGTCAATTTTAGCTTGAGCTTTATTGTTCTTTCAACCTAGTCACTTCTTATTTCCATACGAAATAACGGAAGAACTGACGATAGAAACTAAAATAAAACACATTAGTTAAATTAGGGGACTTTAATAGTCACTTTTGGAGTTAAAGGACTACATTAGAATGATTCTTAAAGTTAGGAGACTAAATATGAATTTTACCCTCATTTTAATTAGGTCTCAGATTGCAGAATGTAATCACAAAAAAAAAAAAACAAGAAGAAGAAAAAGGAAAAAAAAAGAATAAATCAAAGAAAGAAAAGAATTAAAAAAATGAAGCAAATGGACACTTTGAAGGCATGTGAGCATTCAATTGGTTTCATTTCAACTTATCTAAACACACTAATCTGATCAATTATTTATTTTTTTTATAAAATTTCAATTATTTGTTAGAATTGATTCAAACTATCTAAATTATATTGTAATTTATTTAGTTCATATTATTTCATTCATCTTTCTAAGAACTAAGCGTATTGTGAATGAAAAAATATACAATAAATATTCAAAATTTTACATTTACTAAGAATTAAAGAAGGTGGAGTTAATATAAAGTTAATGAAACTCTGTTTTGGTCTTAAGAGATAGAATTCAAAAACAACCAAACCATTATATCTAAATACAATCAATTTTTTACTTTTATTCAATTTTATCCAAATAATGTTTACATAGAGCATAAGACGCCTTCTGTTTCCAAACTTGCCAGTCATCCATGGACTAAAATCATACATGGTGAGCCATTGAGTTGCAATGTCTTGTTCCTTTATTATTGCCTCATTTATACTCCTCTGTCCCTAAAGAAATCAACCATATTAAAAATGTTAAATTATTTTTATTTTAAAAAAATTAACATTTAATTTATATTTCTGATCTCTTTTAAATTCTCCTTACCCAAAAAAAGTCAAGAAAGAACTTTCTTTTTGTAAAAAAGAAATCTAGCTTCAAGGCAAAAATAAAAAAATAAAAAATAACATAAATTATATACATTTTAATTTCTGTAATTAGGTAGGCGGCTCAAAATAAATGTGATGGAGAGGGTACTATTATTTTTCTTTTAGAGGAAGATTTATTTATTACTCCCTCCGTCCTATAAATTTTGATACATTTGACTTTTTGTTGTATTTTGACTCAATTTTATTCATATTATTGTTTATTAAAAAAAATATATTTAGAAACTACATATCTTGAATTATCATTCATATACAAAGATTTTGTATTTATATATTAAAATATTAAAAATAAAAAATTATAAATTAATTACAAAAAATAATTGAAGCAAAACTTTTGGGACGGAGAGAGTATATTTTTTGCTAGAAAATTAAACTGAGAATTGCCTCGATAATAAGATAACCCGATTTTATAATTATCATAATTTTGGCGGGTTCCGTTTCACCAAAAAGCTAGGCTATAGCTAGCTGCTCCTATGTTGACGACTTCAAATGGGGACCAAATCAGTTCCACGTTCATGAACGCCACAAATTTCCCGATACGAAAATTAAATGAAAGGCGACAGATAACCTTCATTTTCAATTTGTCATTTTCATCCACAAATTATACACAAAAGAGAAATAATAGTAATAAATAAATTGAGCACTTATGAACTCTATCTGTGTCTCAGCCGGCACTTACATGGAAATCGCTACATATTTGCTTGAAATTACATAAAACACCTAAAGGAAGTTAACAATTACGCCATCTCAAATGATTAGTTTCTAATAGTCTGCACCACGATAAAATAGTGTTTTTCTATTATAAAATGTTATCCATCTCACTAATTGTAGGTCATATAATATCCATAATAGAAATAAAACCTTGATGTATGGAAGATAGTTTTGCTTAATTATAGCCCTTATAATGTGTCTCGACCATATCAGGAGGCAAACTTTCCAGAATAATTTGGTAATCTCAATATTCATACCTATAAATCTGAAAAGATAAACAAAAAAGAAATAAAATGCAAACAAACCAGCAAACTGACTGAACATACCAACAAACTAACTAATACTAACATATGGTTGGACTAATTTATCACGATCCAAGTATAATACTTGAATGAGTGCCAAAGAAGCAAAAAACACAAACTTAAAATAAGAACAAAACAAAAAAACTCTTGATCCATTATTTGGATATTGCTCGCCATCGTTACAAAATTCATGTCATCTTCTTCTAACTTAACCAAACCACCATCGACAAAAATAGCAAATCATAATCCACAACCAAGCCATCCACAATGCTTCATGTCCACAAACAAGTTCCTCTCCAAAAAGAAAATGATCACTAGAAAAAGAAGCAAACATGAAAAAAACCTTAGTCATGACGGCGATCAGGTGGCACACAACAATAGATTAACTAGCTGAACTTGAAAAGATTTATAAAAGTGAACTCTACAAATTTATAGAAGTACTAAATGTAGAAAAAATTTATAAAAGTGAACTCAACAAGTTTATATGATGGAAAATTATTGACCAGTTCAAAGTTAAGTAAATCATTCATAAAATTCAACTTCAATCACAACCTAAGAGATTAGTGTAGCAATACAATTGTAGAAGCCTCTAGGCCCTATGTGTATAGCATTATTCATTGTTAAAATGCTTGTGTAATTATATCTATAAATGTTAGGGTAATTATAACTATATATTAATTGGCGAACAAGAACACTATTCATCAACAATGGTTTTTTAACTTTTTCCTAGCAATAGTCTTACTGCTCTTCTAGACCATTCAAATTTCCTTTCTTGCATCTTAGTCCCTAAATTGTTTCATCTAATAATTAGGCCTTAAGGGACAGTACGGGGCACTAGTGGGTTGACAGATTTGTAAGTTTGGAGTTTCCTGAGATTTGCCTATTTCTCATTTTTCTACTTAAATCCATTTCAGTCCCTGAGCAATCAATATTTTCCATTTTCAGTCCTTAAATCCTACCTTTTTTTTTTCCTCTTTACATCCATTAAATCAATATTAAACCTTACTACCTAATTATTTTCATTTTCTTTAGTAATCCTGAAACTTAACTTTGACTTTTGTGCTAACACTTAAACATTTTTTTTTTGTGGAAAGGCTATTTCCTTTTTTTTTTAGGGGAAATTTTGATGGTTATAGTTTATCTGATTCTGGCCATAGTATTGATTGTCATCATACGTTGCTTGGACGTTTGGTTTAAATCCACAATTCGTACCATTTTATTACTTTTTGTGTCAATGGCTAAACATCATTTTTAATTGCTAAAATGTTATTTTTCACTTTGTTAATCATGAACTTTATTTTATAGAGATTAGACCTTGATTTTATGTCAACTCCAAATATCAGTTTTTCTATTTTCAAGGAAAATTCTTTTTCATTAATTAATGGTTAAACCCACATCTATTTCTAGAACTCTAATATTTCATCTCTAAATCCCTAAACTTCATTATTTAATAATTATTTTTCTATTTTTGCATTAAATGCTGTCACTTGTTGAGTCGTTGCAATGTACTTGACAAATCAACCTTGTACTATTTATTGGCTAAAATCACATGCATTTAATAGTTTCTAACATGCATTTTCCTTCCTAATTTCCTAACATTCCCATGTTAAACATCAATCAACACTAAAAAAAGAACAATATGCCTCATGTAGAAGAAAATATAATAATTAAGAATAATAATTCAAGGTTCCTAGTAATTATATACTAGTTATTGATTTAAGCTTTTCATAAACAGCTATTGAATCATTTTAGTTATTATTTATTTTTAATTTAATGGTAAATTAGTCTTTGTTACACTACTAACTTTTTGGTACATAGGAGGAAGACCAACAAAGAAGTGAGAAAACAAACTTTGGACCGCTTGGTAATAACCACAAATCTTACTCACTAGATTAAGGCCTTGATTGCTTCCTTTTATTACTAACTAGATATGAACAATAGGCCGGGCTGACTTGGTCCAACTCAAAACTGGCCCTGGTTAAATCCAGCCCAAGCACAACACAGCTTGGCATGGGGAAGGCTAAGAAAGAAGTGGGCCATGTATGGGCCTGACGAAGAGGAAATGGAGACCGGCCCAGGACTGGGTGAAGCCAGGGCCTAGGCATAGCTTAGACCAGCTCATCCGGTCTATGCTGGTTCAGTCCAGGCCGTCAACGGCCTACCGTTTCACTTCCTCTCCAACAAATCAATTGGTTCAAAAAAGGAAAAAATGACAAAACAAATACCTCTAGTTGTGATTAACGGTTTTTTTAACCAAAAACCTTTTTTTTTTACCCTTATCCAACTTTTATAAGTGGCTAGTTTTTTTGGGTATTTTTGTCCAACAAATTTTTTGTTACTTCTATAAATAGAGAGCTTTATTTCCTCACTTCCTCACATCAATTGCTAAATTTTTATCTCTACTTCTACTACTTTCTCTACAATTCCCTTCAACCTCTCCACTAATTTTTGTAGTATCCTATTAATCTCCCATTAATCTCTCCATCAATTTGCTTCAAGTTAATGATATTCAGGAAGAGTAGTAGCTTTGGCACTACAAAGAGCTCTTCCTCCCACACTAGCTTACGGTCATTTTTTAGTCACAAGAGTTCGGCAAGAAAGGAGTTTCACATTTAAGAGGTTGACGAGCTCGCCAACATTGATATGACCAATATTGATTTGGAGTTCAAGAAGCAACAATCCAACAACAATGCTGAAGTCCATGAGATTAAGGCTCCAACCGTTGATCTACAAGAAGGTGATGGGTCACAACTAACACCTCAAAGCCAAGTCCCAAAGGATGTTAAAGGTAAATCTTACCTTAAATCCTTTGTGTTGGAGCATTTTAAGATGGTTTGGGAGAACGACAACAGGTTCACCAAGTGTAAGCATTGTTGGAAGAAATTGGCCCACAAGGTGAACTCCGGGATTGAGATGCTAATGACATATAAGGACCAACCATCCAATTTACTATCCACATAGCTAAGGTAGTTTAGGTGGACAAACACAACTCAGGAGTTTGACTATGCAATTCAGGTATCTTTAAATTTAATCAACAAGAATAAGGGTGAAAAGGGGCCGCGCTTTTTTCAGGTAGCTCGAAAGCTCAAGTTGAGGCATTTTGAGTCAGACTTATTCTAGCTCGAGCCAAAAAATGGGCTCGAACATTTTTAGGGCTTGAGCTAGAGCCTGAGCAAACTCGGCCCCATATGTTCATGGCCCTTATAGGCCCCTTTTATTTATTTTTTTTCCATTAGGCCCTAAACCCTCCCTTATTCCCTTAGTCTCCCAAGCCCTACTCAATTAAATCTCATTCCCACCAACACCAAGAGCACCCATACCGTCATCCACCACCAAGAGCATGATTGACAATGAGAGCAGAAAAATAATGCTACCGCCACCGTTGACAATAGCTCCACTCGATGAGATCGTCTCACTGGATTTCCACACATCGCACTCTTGTCGATTATGCGATTTATCTAGCTATGCTCTTGAATCTTCACTGACGCCTGATTGTACCCACTTAATCGGCTATTGGCCAATCCTACTAGATCCCGACGATGATTGGTGATGACAATCACCACCGACAATAGCCCACCCAAGATCTTGTGACAATAGCTCGCACCACTACCAACAATAGCCCCACCCAAGATCGATGTCGTCGCTATTGATGCTCTAAGCAGATGCCAAAGACCCAGATTGACAACTTGAGGATAGACTACGGTAACTTCACTGTCGAATTGAGGGAGATGATGTCTCATTTGTGAAGTTCACAAAATCAGCGTAGAATAGCAAACAACTAGAAAGTTTGGGATAAGTTCTCTATTTTCTCTTTTTTAGTTATCAATGTATGAAAAATTATAGATTTAGTCCCCATCTTTTATATAAGTTGTAGTTAGGGTATTAAAGATTTATGTGTCATTTGAGCAGAGCAAGAGCCTAAAAAATTAGGCTCGAGCAATTTGAGCTCAATCTCGAGTAGTACCAAATAGTGAATGAGCTGAGCTCGAGCTTAGCAGGCTTAAGCTCAGCCCAGTCCATTTTCATCCCTAAGCAAGAATGTAGGAAAGTTACGGCTAATTGGATGATTCTCACAGAAAAACCATTTTGACAAGTTGAAAATGTATATTTAGAAAATTAGATTAGATCTAAATTAAGCCTGACATTTAGAAAGACATATAAGACAACTGCTAGAAGAGAAACATCTAAAATGTATAAAGCTGGAAAGTCTACTATGCAAGCATGTTTTCACTCACTTGATCATTACATTGCTTTCAGTAGTGACATATGAACATCTCTTATAGTGGAGGACTATTTTTGTGTTATTGCATATTGATAGATGTAGATTGGATAATTCAAAAATGTATTATTATATTTAAATGCATGAAATCTGACCATATTAGGTACAATATCTATCAATAAATTTTAGATATATTGCGTGAATTTTATTGTATTGAAAAAAAATTTTGTATTTGTTTTAACAATGCCTCTAATAATGATTGGGTGGCCTGAGAACTTTGTAATGAATTAAAACCCCTCGGACCAATGTTTTTTTCCACGTTAGATTCATGTCTCATATTTTGAACTTGTATGCACAAAAAGGGCTTGAGGTTTTGCTGACGAAAATCTTTCCAATCTGAAACATATTGCTATATTTGAAGTCTAGGCCCAAAATTTATAATGAATTCAAATAATATGGTCTTCAAAATAACCAACAATTTTTGTGGGAATGTTTTAAACTTGATTATCCCTTCGAACTTCACATATGAGATGTTGATGGATGCATATCTACATGCACCTCTATTGAATGTGTTTTTGAACTTGAAAGCAAACTCGGAACTTCTAATGGCTGAAATGTGGGATAATGTTACACATTTTGTCAATTATTATGGTATTTTTTATAAGGCAACTACTTTTTTTTTCCGGTGTTTACTATCCTATTATCCATAAATTTTTGATGTATTTGGTAAACATCGTTTATGTGTTGAAATAGTACAAGACAGATACGTTTTTAAAATCACTATTAAAGCAATGAAGGACAAGTAGGCTTCATATTTTTTTGACATTCCCCATCTTTTTACTTGCATTTTCACTTGATCTGACTGTAAAAATTTCGAGTGTGTTGTCTTTACTTGATGGATGCTATTGTTTTTTAGAAATGGAGCATATAAGTGGTTTAGCTATGATTGCTGAAATTGATATGCACTTGCAGGAACTAAACAAGGAGCATTCATCCCACCACAAAAACAAGGTAAGAACCACAACTTTTCCATTGGTGGCACTACATTCTCCTCATCATCAACACCATTCAAAACAACTACTCAAGTGTATGCCTGAAATAGATGATTACCTCAATACCTCATTTAAGACAAGTGAGGATGACAGTTTGGAGTGGTGGAAAGCTAAGAATAACAAATTTCCTATTTTTTCTATCATTGTCAAGGAGGTTCTAGCGGTTTTGGTCTCGACCGTCACATCTAAGTCTACTTTTAGTACTTCCAAATGAGTTACTTCAGATAAACGAACAAGGTTGACTCTAGAAGCAGTGGAGGTCTATGTCTACAACCATACTGGGGTCTTGCTGCCTTAAGAAAATAAGTCCAAAAAAGTTTGGATGATAAGGTGCAAGATGATGACAAGGTGCAAGATGATGACAAGGTTTTCATATCTTAGGTTTTTATTTTTTCAGTTTTGAGTATGTATTTGTTCTAATTGTATTGTGCAGCATAAATCATAGATTTAATTTTCAGTTCTTTTTTTTGAAATGTTTCATCATTTTCTCATATAAGACCCATTTCAAGTTGTTTGTAAGTGTTTGGCTTTTTATTAATAAAAATTGTACTGATAGTGGCATTTTCTTTTCTAAATTCATAATTTATAAAACATTCTAGAAAAATTTTAAAAAATTGGCCCAACCTAGGCCCAGCATAAATGAGGCGTGCCATACCTAGACTTAACTTAACCAAGTCTAAACTTGGTCGAACTAGGCTGGTCCTAGGCCCGATCGGCCCAGTGCTCACCACTATTACTAACTAACACTTGTTTAATGAGGCATTAAAATTTCAAATTAAAGTGTATTGTTCGGGAGAGTAAGATTATTTAACCCAAACTAGTTAATTATCCTGAATACAAGAAACCAATCAGCATTTAATTCAAGATACTACTAATTGTATATCAAAACAAACAATTAGTGCTACTATATAAGACACCAATCAGTAGTTAATTCGAGATTCCACTGACGCAAAAGTTACGACTTCGGTGCATCGGTAATCCAACTTTTTTGTTTTTATGGATGATGATGCAATTTGTGGCCCCTTATAAGTAGGATTTAAGAATTATGATCTGCTTAATTGCTTTTTGTATTTTTTTTATTATTCAGAATAACAACCAAATTAGTTTTGTTAGGGTTAGTTGCATTTGTAACCCCTAGCTTTTTATTATTATACCATTTTAGATTTTTTTTTTACATAGAAAATTTCTAATCTTATTTTGGATATTGCATTGGCTTGAGTCATTAAGTTAAACAGAAAAAAAATGAAAAATTAGTCTTAAATCCTAAAAACTTTTCCTTTATCTTCAAAACTTTGAAACTTTTTTATTTAACAATTTTACCACGATCTTTATAACCTGACACATTTTTATCCCTCTCTAGTTATCGTCCGCCGCCATCTTCACAATCCACCGCCTCTACTAATTCCTCTACTTCTTTGCTTTCTTCAGCTCGCTTTATTCTCACCCTCTTAACCAGTGGCGGAGCCACGTTCACGTGAGAGGGGGCAATTGCCCCAACTGAATTTTGACAAAATTACATATTTAGTATTGTATTTTCAATAAAATTAGTAACTTGACCCTATAAATTTTAAAGTTTACATTTATATATTATAAAAAAATTATCATTGCCCCACTGACAATTTTTTCTGGCTCCGCCCTTGCTCTTAACCCCAACCTCGATACACCCTCCTTAACTTCCGTCCTGACTCCCTTTTCTCTTTCGTCACGGTGACGCTCTTTCACTACTCCGCCACCGCCAACTCCAACTTATTCTAGCATTTCTCTCGTTCCAATCGCTCTAAACCACAAGCCCTGCACGCCCGAGCCTTGAAATCGCCCGTGCTTTGAAATTTCCGAGAGAGAGAGAGAGAGAGAGAGAGAGATGGGTCGGCAGGCTAGCAATAGGCAAGGCTACTGCGGTTGGCTAGATTGAAATGGATATAGCCTGCTGCTGGCGATATAGCTATGGCGTGTGCTTAGAGAGAGACAGAGATTGTGTGAAGGGAAATTGAGGCCGATGGTGGTTAGTCGAAGTTAGGCTGGAACCGTACTAGGCCACGAAGAGATAAAGTTGATGCCAAATAGGTATCTTTTCCAATTTCTAGAGAAGAATGACTCCAGGTATAATGATTCACATGCGAACCATTTTGGGTATGTGTATTTTTGTTCTTACTTGATGACATTTGCGGAATCCACTGCAGTGCTTGAATGAAAATTTTCAACTTTATATCAAATTTAAAACCCAAGATTCATGACGCATATGTGTAATATGGAATTGTTTGCCATTCCAGAGTACAGTTGCTGTTGTTTCCGATGACAATTTTTTTTTTCTTTGAACTCCTTGGTATATGAAATAAACTTGTACATTGGTTGTTGTTTTCATATTCGTTTGTCGTACCTCAACGTTTTGCTGAGGTGGGGATTAATAGGGTGAGAGTGAATGTGAGGGTGAAGAAAGCAAGGAAGAAGAGGACCGAGGCAATGAGCTGCGTAGGATGGTGGCCTGAGAGAGACGTTAGCGTGGTAGGTTGTGGAGATAGTGGTTTAATTGTCAAATGGAAAAGTTTCAAGTTTTTAAGGTAAAGAGAAAGTTTTCAATGGTTAAAATTAATTTTTCATTTCTTTTTCCATCCAACTTAACGGCTTAAATTAATAGAAGGTTTAAAATAGAATACTTACACAGGATTGAGGACTTTTTATGTAAAAGAATTGAGGTTAGGGTTCAGAATAGTACAACAATAGAAGACTTGGGTCACAAATATAATTAAACCCTTTTTGTTATGACGTGATTTAGGAGGTAAAGAGGTTAGAATTCAAACTCTAATCTCCCCACATCCACTTAACACCTTAGCAATTGTGTTAAAGGTAGGGGGATGCCTTTTGATATTTTAAATCATTAAGTATCACACAATAGGCTTCAAATGCCAGATTTTTGGTTTGGATGAAAAGTAATAAGAAAAAACTAGTAGCATTTTTGCTTTCATACAATTAAGTTTAAGAATGTCAGTGGATCAAATTTGGGTCTGATAAGGGTATTTCCATATCCTACTCACTATGTTGGACATTCTGTTTGTATCTTACCTATTTTTCATCAAGTGAATAATTTTTACATTCATATCCTATTCACTTTTTTACGGATTGGGTCAAGTAAACCTCATCTACCTAACACACTTTCATAGCCACAATTTTGTTAAACCATGTCATATTTAGCCATACATTTGTTTTTGTTAAAAAAATCTATTACAACGTATCTATTAAACCAACCATCACTTGTTCCTAATTCTATATGACTTATCCATTATACTTTTATTTTCAGCTCATAACTAATACTAATATGTTGCACATACACACACATCAAATGAGGGGCAGACGAACCCTAAATCCCCATCTTATCCAAACCCGTCGGCGAATGAAAAAGGAAAAACCATATACAAATCAAACCCGATCAATTGCAAAAAAAAAAAAAAAACCTGATTTGTCAGATCGGATGCAATTGGATGATTGCCGCACTAGATATCCATTGACATCCCTAGTTAATTTCGCCTTCCCAAACAATGCTAACTAGACAGAAAGAAAATGTTACAACTTCATCTTGCCCTAAGGATATACATCATAAGAGTTTTTGTCCTTTTTTTGCCCTTGATATAATAACATGTATAATGTATTACATACAGTGTAGACCTAGAGATTTTTATTAGGGGCTACTATTAAAGATCTTAGAATATTTTAATACAATAAAGAAATCCAAAATAAATACATTAGAACAACTTATTTAAATTGTGCTCTTTATTCCTGTATGGAACAAAATGGTTTATAATTATATCGGTATCAATTTTGCAACAAACTCGATCTCAATATACATTAATAAAAAGCTCTTAAGAAAATTGATATCTCTCTTATTGTAAAGTCAAATCCTTACAATATTTATAGCAAAAAATTCTCACTTTGTAGATATAGTATAAATAAGAAAAATAAGCACAAGTCAAATCAATATATCAATAAAAAGATTTCTTCTGATTTCCCACTTTGCATTGGCCATCAATAAAACTCTAAAAGTTTTGAAAATTTTCCAAAATCAGAACTTTATGACACATCAATTTGATACAGTCAACTCATATGGCAGATATTCCATCTCTTGCTCACTAGAATCTCCAGGATAATGTTTCAAGGCAAGCTTGCAAAATGTTTGTTACATCAAATGAATGAAAAGAATCTTTAGGATCAATAGTTGCTAAGCACAAAAAGCTCCACTATTTCTTTAGTATAAACTACTTTTCAATTCATTCGGAAAAGAAAACAAACTACCTTTTCAATTCTTCTTGATACCACATTAGTCCCAAATGCAAAACCTTAGCAGCCTAGTGGAGGCTTTCTCATGGATCTGGTCCATTACAAACATGCTCATGGATCCAACAACCAGAAGCACCATAATTAACATGGTTATTAAAGGAATACTTGAATAAAGAATGAAATCCCTCAACTATAGGATTTTGTTCCAAGTTTATGAGAGCCTCTTCCTTTAGCAAACATCTCTCCAAGCCTATAAGGGGCCATAAGAGAAAATCCTTCTATAAGTTTTGGATACCTTTTGGAACCTTTTATACTCTTCTTGAACTTGTACTGACTTGGTATGAGAGGGCTTTTCATATACACACAACTCCAGGGCCCCTAGCATTGTTTTTCATTGCATGTTCAGCCATTTCTAAGGTCCCTTGCAACCCACTCACCATAATCAGGTATCAGTTTGGTGCAGTCTATGGGAAAAACAACAATTGTTAAGATGAGGAGATCATGTTTGAACAATGAGACAAGCTGAGAAAAGGTGAGAAATGATGCCATAATAGATAGATGAACACCTAATCTAACAATGAGAAGTTTACTTGTTGGCTTGAAGTTGAGCATAACAAGTTCAAGGCATCACAGAGAACATTCACTAGTTCCAATGAAGGCATGAAGAATAGGAGACAATTATCTGCAAACAAAAGATGATTAATATAAGGGTCTCTAATATTGCCTTGAAGACTGATAAGTTGCTTATTCCTTTAAAGCTTTAGAAGATATGCATTGAAAGCTTTCACACATAGAATAAATAAGGATGGTGAAAAAGGATCTTCTTGCCGAAAGCTCTTATAGGGTGTAAACCAATCCAATATGCTTTTATTCACAAGGATGGAGAAAATGATGTTGGTGACATACTGTATAATAAGACAAATCCATTTCACAGGTGTCGCGGAACGGGGTCCTAGCACCCCACATTTCTTGGCTTGTAGGCCCTTAGGGACTATGAATCCCACTTAGTTACTATTAACTAACTATTACTCGCTAGTATAATTTAAAAAAATTTATGTGCAACTAGTTTCTTAGTCTACCTTGCAAAAGATATGCGTGCTTTTGTCCTGGCAATGCAAACAAATAAGTAAACTATTTGTTAAAAAACATTGCTCGAGCATTTCATTTAAAACATGCTTAAATCATGCCAAGACAGGGAAATGCTAGTTACTTCGGCTTCAAGTAATAGTCTATGCACTTTTAACAACACTAGTATGCACCCAAAAGTAACTCAATGGTTTTGCACCACAATGTTTCCTAATAGAGGCAACACCTTAGTACACAAGGTACTATATACATGAGACAAAAACCTAACTAAGATCCTTTACTTGAGCCCCACCTTTGAGCTATCAAAGCTCAAAGTGTAAGCCCTTCCTTAGTTCTTGTGCACCACTTAGCTTCTACACTGTAAAGTCATAGAACTTAGTCAGTACGTAGCTTAGTCCACAAGTAAACTTAGAATCACAAGGATTCTAGAGAAAGAATACTTGCAAAAAGAGAAAGCTTAGCCCACAATTATCCACTAGTTGTTAGGCCTGATGTTAGAACCTGCACAACAAACTTAAGGGAGTAAGTACATGAATGTACTCAGTAAGGGTCCCTTGGGGTACCTACAAAAAAGATAGCAGCAAGCCAGCATGCAACCATGACAAACAAACAATCAAGTAACCAACCAACAAGCAACTCAAGACAACAACATGGAAAATATGCAATGCATGAATGCATGGTATGTAATTCACACAATCCTTGGGACTTCTTGCACACTAAGTGCCTAATGCTTGTTGTGAGCCTAAACGACGGAGGTACCTGAGACATTGGCCCTCGTATCTCGAATACTTTACCTCCCTTAAGTCCCACTTATGGGTCCTAGAGTAGGTCGTCACCTTCTCTCAAACTTACCTGCCTTACCTTTAATTTATTGTACAGGGTAGCCATCTTATGTGGTTTAACTAGCCAAACCCCTAGAATTTGGCTTAGAGCTCCTTAGGGGCTCACTTACCAAACCAAATGGTTCGGTTGGAATTTTCTTAGGTTTCTTATTCAGTTCTATTAGGTTTGAGACCTTTTTCTTTTAGGCCAATGTAGCCTTTGAAACCGACTTAATCCCCCTTAGTGCCCACTTGACAACTTGAGCACTTTTAGCCCTTAGCCACTCTACTTAGCTTTAACTTAACCACCCTACTTAGCTACCTCTTAAATAATGCATAATTCTTAACTTAAGAATCAGTGTAAGACCCAATCAAGGCTACAGAACGTTTTAAATTAGCCTAGGGATGATAATCGAGAGTTTGAGACATTTTTAGGATACCTCGAGCTGGAGTGACTAATGCCTTGGCGGTGCCGTCGGGGACGTGGCATTGATGCTCGAGAAATTTTGATGTCTAACGGTGACACGTCTCCAGTTCGCATCGCCGTCGCCAATGCATTTACAGCATTGCGTGACAGCTTGCGAACTTGTTCAAACTTTCTCATCCCAAGTCTGATTCACATGGGTCAGTTTTCTACTTCATTCCCACACATAACACTATATTTCTATGTATTATTTAAGCTAGATTAACTTGAAGCCTTATCACAAACTCAGCCACGAAACAAGAATCGAAGCACATGCTCTCTTTAGCTCAACCAAACTCTCTTGAGTTCCAATCCTAAAACCAACGTGATATGGCACCAAGAACCTCAAATCAAGACCCTTTCTAGCTATGGGAACAACTTAGAACCAGCCTAAATAAAACCAAGAAGATTACCTAAGGTTTCAAGTCCAAAACAAGCATCAAAGAGCTAGATTGAAGCAAGAACACCAAAATGGAGCTTGAGGCTTCTTCTAATCACCTTGGGGCCTTCAAATTCAATGGGAATTTGTAGAATTGGGGAGTTTTGGAGCAGAAATTTTGGTGGGGAGAGGAAGCTACAAATTTTAGGAAAGAAAGCAAATGGTAAAGGAAATCAACTAACCCAAAAATATCCTAACTTTCCTACTAAGGCATACTTCTTGTTTTCTTGCTCCTTGACCCTCAACTTCTCATTTGTTTTACTTTGGTCACCAAACACTCACCCAAAATCATATTTCCTTTGTCCTAAAGGATGCCCAAGAGCCTCTTACACTTAGCCTCTGGACACTTAAGCCACTTAAGATATAAATGACTCAATTAAACACTTAGTGCAACTTTTTACTCTTTTTCTTCAAAGACGGTTCTAATAGCTAGGATAACTAATGGTCTTGACTTAACTAGGCCAAATTTCTTACATGACCCTAATTTCATCAAAATTATAGTCATGTTATTCACTTGGGTCAAAATTACTATTTTGCCCCTTTTTGATCTTTAGGTGCCAAACTACACTTAGGAACTCACTTACTTAGCTAAGCTTGTCTTTCTTGCTTAACAAGGTGCCAACTTGAGGTACTTAATTTAAAACAAGTAAATAAACAAAAAAAAAAAATACTTACTTGATTAAGACCCGTTATTAACTAAGAGAGTCGTCACAACAGGGAACCCAAAAGTGGAAAAAAGTCTTCTCAATGAATAACCATTCAAGGTTATCATATATGTTTCAGGTATCCAATTTCAAAGCAGCCTTGAAGGCCCTAGGATTGCTACTCTTGGAAGTAGATTTAATGGCTTGAAACAATTCATAAGCAATAACTATAATATCATGAATTGAGTTTAAGTGACTTATCAAGGGAAGATATAATGGGTTTCAAGCAACTCAACAAAGCCCTTGAAATAATCTTATACGAGATGTTGCAGAGGTTAACAGGCTGAAATCCTCAATTGATTCTGGATGAACCTTTTTGAGAATAAGAGTATTATACGAATGGTTAGGCTGCTTGAGGAGAACTCATTAGGAAACGATAGAGCAACGTATATAATGGAATGTCCCATAAAACTCCAATACTTTTTGAAGACTATTAGAAGGATACCATGAGGTCCTAGAGATTTATAGTTTCTTAGTTAAAAAGCTGCTTCCCTAATTTTTTTTTCAGGGGTAAATGAAGCCAGAAAATGCTACAATTGGCCACATGAAAGTTTATTTGAAATATCTGAGCAAAGCAAC
Source organism: Aquilaria yunnanensis (assembly GCA_039654915.1). Classification (NCBI taxonomy): domain Eukaryota; kingdom Viridiplantae; phylum Streptophyta; class Magnoliopsida; order Malvales; family Thymelaeaceae; genus Aquilaria; species Aquilaria yunnanensis. The sequence goes on along the minus strand of CM077598.1, from coordinate 93,775,784 downwards.
TCCTGGTAGTGTGATCCAGATGAAGAGGAAGAGGAAAAGTTAACACGAATAGAAGCTGCTCATCCGAAAGAACAATAATTGTATCAAAAGCTCTACGATATTTTGTTGTAGCGTGAAAAAATGAGTATTATTGCCTCCAAGTGCAAGCGAACAAATCTTAGATTTCTGAGCCTAATTTAATTAAGACTCAGAACACTTGTCTACCACGCAAAATCTAATCCATGTCAGGTCCTTGAAGCTTCAGATTTGACCCAAATAACCCAACATTTGGGGAAAAAAAGGAAGATATAGTTGTAGAAAAAGAGCAAATTATACCTCATTTTGAGTGCATAAAAAGAATGATATATTTTCCGTTTTTTGTTTTTAAATTTAATACAGCACTTTCTCCCTCTATAATAAGAAAATAGCAACGTTTTCCCACCGAAAAGAGTATTGACTCGGAGTCGGATTTGACTGAAAGATCTTTTAATGCCTTATAAATTTTCTTAGACGGTAAAATATAGATTTTTAAAATAAGAGTATAGAAACTATAATTTCACTCAAACATTAAACCAGATTATATATATCACACGCAGAAATCAAAGTGAGGTGATTATAAAAAAAATTACAAAAAAATAAAAAAATAAAAAAATAAATTGGAGGTGGCTTACCTTAGAGTAAACTGTCACACTTAATTCATTTTAATTTAAGTCAATTTAAATTTAAAATTTTTTATTTTATTTATATATCTTTTTACCCATAACCAATTTTATTTAAAATTTAATATTATGTAAATGTAATAATTCATTCAAAAAATTTAAAATTTTTTAAATTGTACGAATTTTTATATTTTAATACTTATAAAAAGAAAAATTTATAAAAAATTAATAACATCATAAAATATATACATTTAATGGACTATTACACATATATAATATTAATTTTTAAATAAAATTGATTCTACTTAAAAAAATATAAAAATATAAATAAATTATTTTAAATTAAGTTAACTTAAATTAAAATGAATTGGGTTTGAGTGATGCTGTGAATTGTAGAGGATCCTAATCTCAAATTAGGGGTGCAAAAACGCAAATTCGAAGAGGAAAGTTGCTTAATACGGATGGTGGATGGTTGGGACGGACAACAAAGTCTGGAAGTCGCTCTCTTTGGTTCTTTTATGGTGGCTGCAAGTCGAGCGGCGTATCATGCAGCCTGGGCCAGATTTATGAGAATTTTTGGAAGCTCATTCCAACTTGTTTTCTTTTATTTCCAAATGCAGCCGACTTCCATCACGTTCTACAAGGGAATGGGTCCCAAAATGATACCGATAATTTGCTCAATAAATGAACAAGTATGAGATTTGGCTTTCTAGTAGTAGCACCAGCACTTACTATGTCTGTCTCAGATATGTCAATTGGTGCTGATCTAAAGGTAACAATGACATATACATATTGTTTGTAATAGAGCATGTTGCTGGAGAACTCATATGATCTGTAATCTTAAATAGGATGACAAACACACTGTGAAAGGTATGATGAACGAGCGTGTTACTTTTAAGTGTATTGTACAGGTAAGATTACTCTTTTACACTTAACTAGAATTATCTAATCCTCAGCGTGTCATTTTCTTCTCCTACAAGATTTGAGCATTGTTCCTATAACATCATCTCTCGATCCTTCAGATCTGTACTCATCATTGTTCCCCCAGAGTAGTTCAGCGTCTGCCCCTAGCCATTACCGTCGCTCCACCCGTCGTCGATCGCACCCCAACCACTGCTGCCGTCCTTTTTCTTGTTTTCTTGTTTTTTTTTTTTTTTATGTTTCCGGTGACCCAAGATTTTGAGGTTTGAGAAGTGACAAATGACGGAGACGCTAGCTTGGCTACACAAGTAGATTTGTTCAACGACCGAGCAAATATTTGCTTTTGTTCCTATTTTTCATTTTTTGTATTTTCAAGGTTGGAGAAGAGAAGCAAATATTGCTTTTACTCGTTGGAATCAATCAGTTCATCTTCTAATTTTATCTTTATTTTTTTATTTATAACCAAATTGGGCGGATCAGCCTCCAAGCTATTGGGCAAAGTGAATCAGGAACTTGTATGCAAAGACACCTTTAGGGCCTTGGATGACATATCAGGGAGGAATCCTCCGACTGTCAACTTCCCAAAAATGGTGAAATAGCTATGAGGTGTAGGGTTGCAGAACATACCTTGGAGGTCCAGTGCGGGTCCCTTTTTATGGAGCTCGATGTAATCCATTCATGTTAGGAATTCTATTTGATGTGGGGTTCCCTTTTAATGTAGAAGTCTTATTCCTTTTTGGGTTGGGCATCGACCTATTGTGCTAAATGTATAATGAGTCGGGCTCTACTAGACAATCCAGGCCTTGGTACTAAGCTATAGGCTTAGTACAATTTCAACATGTTCCTTCCTAAACAAATGTGGGATATTGGTCCTACATTTTTAATGATGCTTGTTTGAAATGATTCCTATTTGAGAGTGGGAACCAAGGCGGCACCTATTGGAGAGGTAGAACGACATCTCTTTTGAAAAAAGGACATGGACTGACACTTGTTGGACAATGGATAGGCAAAGTGGCATCTACTGGACATGTGCCGCTTCACAACAGTAGGAGTTGAACTTAAGCCTATTAAATGAACATCAGGTGAATCTGATAGACGTATGAATTTTGCAATAGTCAAGAGCCACATGGAGCCTTGCTGGTGGCCTACTTCAAAAGGTAATGATGGCAGCAATTTTTGAGATGAGAGGTGAAAAAACCTTTTAGGATTATAAGGGCTGCTTTTTCCGCCATCCTTCTCTTAGCATTCTCTCTGCTAATTAAACTCTTAACCAAATTTCTTGCCTTCTCTTGCTTTATCATTCTTTCTCGATGACTATTCTAGCACTTGTGCCTTAAGTAATCTTGTACTCATCATCGCCAATCAAAGGTAACTTCTATTCTCTTTCATCCACTTTTTATTTTCTTTTACTTTTTTCCTTGTTTTCTCCATGACAGCCGACCGCCATCCTAGACATCGTCTCAAAACCTTTTTCTTTTCTTTTTTTCCTTAGATGGCACTTTATAAGCTTGCATTAGGAAAGGAATTAACCCTTGCTCAGTCTCCCACCACCATGGAATCCTTTGTTGGAGGGGAGAAGGTAAAGGTACTGATCTCCTTTAACTTGGAGGAGTTGTGCAATGTTAAGATTATGCTAACCTAGAAGGTGATGAAGGTTGCTCGCTAGAGGTGGTTCTAGCTTCTGGCTAACAGATGTCGAGATTGCCATTAGAAAAAAGGACACTAAGGCCATCGACGTCAACAAGGATGTCATTACTATATCTCTTACCTAGCTTCAAGGTGCACCCATTTTCCTATTCACCAATTGTCAACTAGTTCTATGAGTTTTGCCATATTCCCACTATTTATCTGGCCCCTAACTTTTTCATACACATTAATCTCTTTATCATCTCTTGTTATCTGGTAGATGTCAAACCATACTTAATGCTTTCCTCCAAATCTACAACCTTACTCAATCTAAGGGGTCAGCCTTTTTTCATGTAACTCTAGTGTTGTGTGGGGAAAACACATCTTTTGCATTCACCATCTATAAGGATTTGTAAGGTTCATGCAAGGATCAATTTTTCTTCGGCCTCAATGACCTCTAGTGGCAATTCCCTTACCAGTGGATTGAACTTTTTCAACAAGACATCAACAAATAACCCCCATTGTTTGAGGGCTTGGAGGGAAAGAAAACATACAATGGGTTGTTTATGTGGCTAAAATCCATTGTAGACAATGAGAGCTATGAGGATCTCTTTGCTTTGCCCTATTAGAGGATAAAAAAACCAACCATTCAATACGTGGGCATAAGTTATGCCCATCTAAGCTACAAGTGGATGCTAAATCCCTCTAACTATGAATTGAGGACAAAGAGCCAGCTAAACGAGGCCTTTGAGATAGCGGTCAAAGCACAAAGAGGTCTATAAATATTTAATATGCCCATTTTTCTTCCTTCCTGAGGTGTACTAATCTTTATTATCATTTCTGCAGATATAGGTTGTGCAAAGAACACCTCAAGAAGAGGAAAAACATAGCTGGGAGCATAGTATATGCTAGGAAGCTCTAGTTTACACCCACAGAAATGACACATATTCATCCTCCCTGATGCAAGCTCTTCTAACGCTTTAATTGCCTTCAATTTTAACTCCTCCACTACTGACCCAACCCCCAATCTCCAATTCGATGCTGCCACCTATAAGGGTCATTGAGGTAATAATCTTCCTGGCCTGGCTTGCCTCTTTAAGAGCTGTCCCAGGCTTCACACTTTAGTTCTCAAGATTATCAATGACTAAAAAATTAAAAGAAGGGTACGTATAAGGCTGCATCCATATATATGCCAGTTGTTTGTTAAGCAATAGTAGCATTTTATGAAAATTGGTAAAAGAAAAAAAGGTCATGCATGTTATTTGCTTTTGAGTAGAAATGGAACAAGGACTTATGGGAGCATTCCCTCTCAAAGCCATTCTCCATACCCATGCATTCCCATTCCACATCAGCTAGCATACCACATAGATAATAAAAGTCACGCAAAATTTCGTACTTGACATAAAACTAGTACTTTCCGCCCTCTTCTTTAATAATTAAACTCATATTGGTGAAACAATCCCCCAATGCCTCCGTTGATCATACTACACCCGAAATGGAAGGAAAAGCAACAAAACTGCACAAGAAACAATCAAGCAATTAGAGAAAATCTAGCTATGTCTAAACAATCAAGGAAAACGCTCAAATATGAATGAAGTGTTAGGGTCCAAGTTGGATAGGAAACCTTAAGGGTGAAGAGGAAACCCTAGCAGAATAGGGAGAAAATAATAACAAGTTGGAAAGTTAGGGGCTTCTATCAACCAAGCCTTAGTTCAAGAACTAACAGCTTATACAAGTTGGCAAATTTCAAGGCCTTTTAATATACTCTAGTTTAAATCAATAAAGTATTTAATTGTTTATTCTTTGTTAATAAGTGTTTTCTTTAAGATTTATTTGTTTTGGTAAGAGGAAGTTAAAGGCATATAAGTAATGCAGGAGAAACACAGTTTTGTATATTAGAAATAGAAGGTGAAAGCCAACAAGCTTGCAATGGATGTTGTTACTTAGATGAGCTTTCTTGTAAGGGCTTTTACTTTGCAGCATTGGCAACTTGTTTGTCGCAATGCCAACAGGACCTAAAAATAAATCATTGTCTCCTTGAAAATAAACTATTTAGAGAATGATTCATTTTTAGGGGTCAATAGTTCATCTTTAAGAGTTTGTTACTACAATGGAAAAATAGAATTTACTTGTTTCCTATTTGACTTTATTCTGTATTTGGTCTTTCACTGCTTTATTTCTTGTTTTTTCTCTACTTTGTTGCCTTAGCTTGTTTCCTATAGGTTTGTTAGCTGTTATCTATTGGTCTATAAGATGCTTAATGCTAATCTAGATTTCTTTCGTCAGTTTTTTTCTTGATTAATAACATATTACCTTATTTAAAAAAAATAAAAGTCCTAAAAAATGGATGAGCAATATGCATTAAAAAAAAAGCGAAATTTTAAATTAAAGTGAAACACATGCAAAAAGCAAAGATGCAAAATGAAACCTTGTAACATGTCAGGCTAAAATGAGAAACATGTAAAGTACAATGATATTTCCTAAAAAAGCAACATGCTCATCTGAATTGCCTTTTTTTGTTTTTTTACAAAAGATACACTATTTCAATCAATAATGAACCAAACAATATCTTATAATCCAATAACTGTATAAATCTCTAAGGAACAACAGAAACATAAAACTGACCACTAGAATGAAATGTTGCACCTAGAAACCCTCTTGGAATGAAAGCTTTCCCCTCAGCATTCAAGGTTTAGTTTTAGTAAGACTCTTCCTAATTGAATGCTAGGGTTTAGTGATTGGTGTTTTCTTCTCTATTTGGGTTTGGTTGTCAACATACATGTCTTCAATTGGAGTTTTCTTGAGTGGGCGTGTGTGCTTAAGGGTTATTATGACCATGGATGCTTTGGGCACAACCTTTACAAACATGAGTCACACATAAAAAAAAAAGTCCTTGTGTCGCCTCGTTCTCATGGATGAATCGTGTGGTGCTACGTTGGACCTAACAGTTGGATTAAAGGTTCTTTTGAATCGGGCAGTAAAGGTGAATAGCTTGAGGGACTCGCTCAATAAGGCATGGAGATACCAGTTTTGCTTCATTATACGGGCAGCAAGTCCTATTCCGAGTATGAATATTTTCATTGTAACCTTTGAGAAAGTGGAGGATCGGGGCATCATCTTCTGGAATGGGCCCTAGTCTTTTAATAACAGACTTATTATGATGAGAATCTTGAGAAAAAGAGACTGCCCATCATTATTCTTTTTTGATCAAGCACTTTTCTAGGTGCACATGGTTGATTCCCTATTTCAATGGTTTAAACTGAAAGTGGGGAAGCTTTAAGCAGTCGCTTAGGAGGGGGCCATGTACATTGATTGCTCTAGTCCATCACTACAAGTTTGGGTACCAATGGATATTTCAAGGCCATTAAGGACAAGCTTGATGGTGGAAAAGGAAGATGGTAAACATTGGTACTACATAACATATAAGAGGTTTAGCTAAATTTTGATATCTTTGTAGAAAATTGGATCACATGGAAAGGGAGTGCATGAAGTTTCTTGAAGGGAAGAAAGAGCCCATCAAGCAATATAGTGAGTGGTTAAGGGCTAGTCCTTTCTGAGCCTATGATAACTGGGCTAATGAGCATGGTTTTGTGCCATCTGATAGTACTTTTCAAAAGTCGATGGCACGTTTGAACCGACGAAGAGAGCATATGAGTTTGCCAAATACAGTGGTTATCATTAAGAGTACTACCTTAGTAATACCAGTCATAACCAATAAAGATTTGGAGAATACTAATGCACAAGAGGATCATGTGGACCATGCAACTTGGGGAACCGAGCATGAGGTTACTGCCATTGTTAGGGTGGACGCTTTGGCAAAGCTTGTTGGTCTGACGAGCAAACCAAAAAACTTTGTCTTTGGTACAGATAGGATGAATGAGGGGATAAAAAAGGTAAATGCACCACCTTTATTGAAAACCTAAAAGAGGCAGTGAGGCATAGGAAGATAACACAAGAATTAAGTAGTCTAGTAAAGGGTCTTACATAAATGGATGTCCCATTGTAGGATCAAGCACCACTAATGCCATCTAAATGCAAGGGAGAAGGGTTGGACTTCTTAGAAGGGAGGGCTACCAAAGCACGGATAGGGGAGGAAAATTTTTTTCAGGCAGGGTTAAGCTCAGACTTGCCCTAACTAAATAAATAAGCATAATGAGCCTAAACTATCAAGGGTTAAGGTTGATCTAGACAATTCATGCCTTTCATCAGGGCAATCCTAAAAAGGACAACATATATTGTCTTCCTTCTTGAAACCTAAAGGATAACATGCAAGATGGAGAAAGTCAGAAAAACTTTAGGGTTTCAGTCATGTCTGACGGTGCGGTGTAAAGGTTGTAAAAGAGGTTTGGCACTGTGTTGGACAGTGGGTTAGAATGTTGAGCTTTCTTCATTCTCTCAGTACCACATTGATGTAAGGATAATGGGCAAGGACTCTTTTTGAAAGCTTACAGGGTTTTACGATCATCGAAACATGAGCTTTGATCTGAGTCATGCATGGGTGCTTATCTGACATTAGCCTCGCAATCTAACCTGCCTTGGATTATGGTTGGAGATTTTAAGGAACTGTTATGGGCGTTTGAGAAGGAAGGTAGTAAGCCAAGAATAGTGGGGCAAATGAAGGGCTTCAAGGCAACAGTAAATGATGTGAATCTTTTAGATTTAGGATTTCATGGGATTGACTATAAATGGAGCCACATATGCATTGGGGGTATCTAGGTGCAGAAACGTCTTGATCGGGCCCTCACCACCATTTTATGGAAGAATATTTTCCCGAGAGCCCATGTAGAGCATTTCTCCTTTCCGTATTCTGATCACTATGGCCCTCAAGTCTATTTGTTCAGGCAGCCTGATCTTTTCCATAGAGGTATTTGGCATTTTGAATCCATGTGGACCCTTGAGTCAAAATGTGAGGAAATAATTCACAGAAGCATAGAAGGTTTTGATTTGCTTTCTCCTTGAGAAACTTGCAGTTTGTGCGTGTAACTTATGGAGTAGAGGAGCAGCTTACAATCACTTTATGCTCATATTAAGGAGGCTGAGAGGAAAGTGCCATAACCAATGGAAGTTGAATCATTTAGGCACCAAAAGTCCATTGAAAAAGAATTAGAGTGTCTATATGATTAAGGGGAACACTTTTGGAGATAATGAGCTAAAGTTAATTGGCTAAGAGAGGCAAATTGCAACGTTCATTTTTTCCATCATACTACATCGAGGAAAAACCAGCGTAATTATAGTCGGTGTCTTCGAAGGGAGTGAAAGATTTATTGTGCTCATCAAAGCCAATTTAAACTTTATGTTCTGCTTTGATAAACCCATAGAACTATATTATATATGGATTGATGGATGATAGAGATCATGCCAAATGAGACTTGATTCATCTTTATAGTTCTTTAAAAGGTGTTCACAATCTATGGGTATATATATGGGTTGATTACTCATAAAAGATTGCACATATAACATTACTATGTGAGATAGAGTGATTTGTCTCAATCACTGAAATATTGATTCCTAATGTGTATATGGATATTTATGGAGATAAATATTTGAACAGGACCAAATCAATTACTCTTAAACCTTCAACTGTTGAGAAAGAGTAAATATTATTTATTCCGTAGACTTGAGAATAATATGAATTTAAATGTATACTTTATGTGATTTTGATATGTCAACCAATAATGCCTAATATAGGATATACTTGGACATGTTGGATCACATAAATGTAACATGTTAAGTTCGTGATTATTCAACATGGAATTCACTGCTCTTGAAATAAGAGTGAATATTATAGAGTATGTCTCTTGGTTTTTCGGATTAAGAAATTCACATGGTCAATTTAGAAAAATATTGTTTTGGAAATATTATTTTCTATATATAAAATTATATATATGGTATATATAGATTTTATAAATGTTTTTCTAAATTGTTTAAAGTCCGAATAAACTTGAAGATACGTGCACATATTTAATTCCGTATTGACAGGACCACATTTTGGATGTGGTTAGTCTAGTCCGGATTATGTGCAACAATATTGGACGGTGAACGGAATAGAATAAAATGGGTACTTGTAAATTGTCTCTGAAATCCTGTGAGATTTTACAAGGTCGTGCAAAATGTTATACTGATTTGTAAACAATAAATTAGTTGGGGACTAATTTGACAGGATTAAGAGATCCCAAGGGTCCCACGCCACATTCTAAACTCTACCCGGTTCAAATTATAAAAGAAGTTGTACTTGACTTCCAAAATAAGTTATACTTTAGCTTCTAAGAGAAGTTATTATACTTTTGCCTATAAAAGGAGTGGTTGTGCATTGTTGATAAGAAAAAAGAAGAGACATAATTAGTCCATTAACAATAATAGCACAAACACTCATATAGTGCAACCGGTGGAGAAGGAATTCGAGCGTGTAAAGCTTGAAAAATTCTGCATTTGTGGAATTTTAAAAACTAGGTACCCGTGTGATTATTTCTGCAATCCGATCCTGGTATACGCTAATTTAATAGCGTAAAACTCGTTCGGATTCCCAACAGGGAGGGCATTAAGGTACGGGATCAAAGGGATATTGAGAATGAGATAGTGCGATCTTTTTCGGTTCTTTTTGAATATTTCCAACTGATTGATCGAGATGATGTGGTTCCATTCATCATTAAGTCGATAACGCTGGAAATGAATGAGAAATTATTACAACCTTATTCTGCTGAAGAGATTTGACAAGGTTTATTCCAAATGTTTCTAACCAAGTCCCCGGGACCAAATGGTCTTCCCCCAGTTTTCTTTCAGAAGTATTAGAGCCACTAACATTCAGATGTCGCATAATATATTCTTGGTATTTTGAATGATGGCTTGATCGTAGAGGAGCTCAACCATATGTACATTGTGCTTATTCCAGATATTCAAAATTAAAAATCAGTGTCAGCTTATCGACCAATTAGTTTATGTTATGTGCTATATAAAACGACTTTGAAGCTTCTGGTTAATTGACTAAAGACCATATTGCCATCGATTATTTCAAATAACCAAAATGCCTTCATTTCGGGTTGATTGCTCACAGATAATAAACTTATTACACTGGAGACTTGTCATTATATCAACGGATTGCATGGACTTGGTGAATGGGGCAGTAATTGTGAAGCTAGATATGGCTAAATTGTATGACTAGGAATTGAGCAGTGATTTCTGAGTGCTGTAATGCATCAGATGGGCTTCCATCCCTCCTGGGTCAATTTGTTGATGAGTTATCTTGAGACTTCATCTTTCTCTATGTTGGTTAATGGGCAGCTGTCAAAATGGTTAAAACTCTCATGGGGTATTAGGCAAAGGGATTCCCTATCCTCTTTTCTTTTCTTGTTCAGTGTAGAAGACTTATCTGCATTACTGTGAAATGCTGAAAGGTTGGGGCGGATCAAAGGTGTGGCCATTAGTTGCTATAGTCCAGCCATCTCCCACTTATTATTTGCTAATGATAGCATATTATTTTTATGAATGAAGGGCAAGGATGTTAGGCATTTATTGGCTCTCCTAAAGCTTTATGAACAGATGGTAAATATGAGGAAATCGTCCATCTTTTTTAGCCTTAGCTGTTGGCCTCAGGTAAGATCAAATATTTCTCACTTACTCGGTACTAGTAATTGTCTAAGAGCTGATAAGTACTTATGTTTTCCCTAGCTTCTCAGAAGGAAGAAAAAATTCCAATTTGATTATTTAATTGAAAGGGTCAAGCAAAGGTTGGTGAATTAGAAAATGTCCTTGTTGTCACAAACAAGTAGAGCGATAATGATAAAAGCCTTGGTGCAAGCCATGCCCATCCATTTTTATGAGCTACAAATTGATCCTGACGAAAATGTGTAACAAACTCAAATCCTTAGCCATTCAGTTTTTTTGGTCTTCGGACATGGACAAAAAGAAGATAGCATGGTATAGTTGGGATAAATTATGTACCTTGAAGCAAGCTAGGGGGTTGGTATTCATAGACATTGAAGCATTTAATCATGCTTTGCTTGCCAAGCAAGCTCGGCATTTGATGCTTAAGCCAGCTAGTTTAGTGGCTCGTGTGTTCCGCTAGAGATACCACCTCTCATCATGCATCATTTTTGCAGGCTCCCGCTCTAAGCCATTGTTCACCAATTTTTTCAGGCATACTGGCAGGCCATGAAATTGTCCGAAAAAGAGTTTTTTGGTGAGTAGGGGATGGTTTGCACATATTTATATGGTCAGACAAATGGATCCTAGGGCCGAGCCTTAAACCTATTACCTGTCATGCCCTGGGCACAGAGTTGTCGCGGGTCAACCACCTTATTGATCATGGTGCATGTCAATGGAACCATGCTACCATTAAAGCCTTTTTCCATCCTAAAGATGCAGAGCTTGTGAAGTAGATTCCCCTCTCGGTTCAGTTCAGAGAAGACGTATGCACCTGGGGTATGATGGAGTGCGGTAACTTTACGTTGAGTCTGCCTACTATCTAGCTTATGTAGTGTTATATGGGAAAGATCCTAGGATGAAATCTGATTTTTGGACATGGGTGTAGAATTTTTCTCTACCTCTATGAGCCCATCTCTTCTTTTGGAGATTGTGCGCTGATGCCCTTTTTACAAAAGTAAACCTGCCAAGTCAAGGTCTGAAGGTTCCGAAGGTGTGTCTAGCCTGTGAGAAGGGTGATGAGTCCGTGGTGCATTTGCCATTTTACTGTCCTTTTCCACTTTCAGTGTAGTGGGGAATGCCAATAAATCTTCCCCTCTTTCATGTTTCTTGGCAAGAAAGTTTGAAGTCTTATCTAGAAGTAGATGAGTAGCGCTCTATTCTTTCAGTCCTTTTTGGCTGGTTCATCTGGTACAACAAATACATTGTAGTGCATGACCAGGTGTGCCAACATCCGTTATAGGTGGTTGCTGCTATCCGCTACTGGAAGAAGAACTAGGAGCTACATGCAAAAAAGAAGAACCGTGAGCAGGTACTGAAGCGTGTGGTTTCAGTACCTTGGGTGCCTCCGCCTGTTAGGGTTCATAGAATAAACGATGATGCACAGCCATGAATTGTGCAGCAAAGAAAGGTAGTGTGTCAGGATGCTCGGGGAGAGGTTTATTTCGTTGTGGCTTTTGGCATACATTACTCAGTTGGAGATGCCCTTTATCTAGAAACTTGGCGATTCTTGGGGTCTAAAAGAAGCTCATCAGATTGGTTTATCTTCTACCATAGTTGAATCGGATTCATCCATTTCGGTTTCGGAACTAAATAAAGAGGATAACCCTTTTCTTTTCTATTTTGGGCTCTTGTAGACGAAGATCGTTTTTTAGGTAGTTCCTTTATTTCTTGTTCATTTCTTTTGTTAAGCGTTCAGGAAATGAGGTGGCACATACTTTATCTAAAAGAGGTTTGAGTACTATTGGTCAAGTGTCGTGGCAAGGTTCCTTTCCAAACTGGTTGTTATATGCGTTGTAGTTTGATTAATTCAAGCAGGCAATTTTGTTTTAAAAAGAACTGACCACTAAAAAGGATACTCGTTATTAGAACATCAAATGAAATGAAGAAAATTGGATCCAGTTAAACCTTCCATTTAAATTGAAATACAATAGGAACAAAACCAAAATACAATAAGACCAAATAACCAAAACAAATAATAGACGATTTTACCAAATAAAAGATGGATCAACTCTCTAATACTAGATCAACCAATATAAAATCTAATATAATGAGTAGATTAAAAAAAAAATTTTGATGTCATCACTTGTTCCATTATTCGAGAATGTCTTATCATCGATGTCTGTCATTTTTCAGCCTCTGACTGTTGCCTAACTCCATAATATTGAAAATAGATCACTTAGATCTATCTGCCGTAGAGTATCGGAAGAACAGACAATACTTCCGTTAATAGTGATAAAGTTTTGAGAAGGATTAGGAGGAAGAAGAAACCATAAAAAAAAATTGATAGGTGGTTGGTTGGATGGAAGAAAAAATAATAAATTAACTAGTCAAACTTGAATCGGAATCCAAACCTAGCTAAAGATGTGGAGAAAAGATGAGGAAAATGGTGTAAAGAAAACTAGAGAATAGAGGAGGATGTAGTGGTTAGGGTTATGTTGTAAATTTAAAGATCACCTTGAACATAACCTGCCAATCTGAAATGAGCAGGGTACAAACTATAACATAAATTTGTAGCATGTAAGACACAAACAAAGAACATGCAAAACTCAAAGATGTAAAGATGAAATAAGCAACAAAAAAATTATGAGTAATTAATTCAAATTTCTTGATTTTTTTTTTTTTAGGTAAGATAGGTGCATCATTAATTAGAAAGGGCGGAGTCCAACCACAGAGGGTGTGGACAAGATCAATCAATAAAATCAATTACGGAGAGGCCTAAATGGGTTATCGAGTAATGATAAACTTACATTTGTTATATTTATCTTTCTCATAAATAGCTTATTTTAATGTGTTTTAAACTTTAGAGATCTTTTTTCAATATGTTTTGTAGCTTAAAGCATATCTAGACTCAATTGATTACAAGTGGATTTAATTTGCAATTTTACAAATTTTAATTTGGTTGTGTTCTTTTAAAATTAATAGATTGATGATGTTCCGGTAAAAAAATCATATCTTGAGCTACAGAGATCAAAATGAAGTGATTCTTAATTCATTGGAAAGCTAACATCAGGAGCTACAAATCATATGGACACCATAAAACCCAGTTTGCACGTTAAGGGGGTTAAATTTAGTTTCAAAATCACAATTTACGAGTCATCGCTTGTTTAGAAGCAGTTGTGGTATTTTAGGCATATCTTTAGCTGTAGATATCCATTTTATGTGAATCAGATGTCATTTCGAATCCAAGAAAATTATCTATAACTTTCATGTTTTGAGTTTTGAGAGATAATGACTGCATCAAGGTTAAATTTCAGCTTGAAATTGCTATTGATGTTTTGGAGAATTGTTTGGCTCACTACTTTGAAACCTTCTAGTTATTTTGAATCTTTTTATTTGTGTAGGGTAATTTTGTAACAGCATAAAAAGTTTAGGGAGATCTTGTGAATTTAACACACTATGTTAGTTTTTTATTAGAATTGGAGAATAGCAGCTTGTCTCTCTCCGGCGGCTGGCCCCCCTTCTCTCTTCCCTAACTCTCTTTGTGTTCTTTTCTTGTTTCTTTTCTTTTTAGTGATTTTCATTGCCATGTCTAGCTGATTCTTTTTATTCTTAATTGAAGAAGACTGAAACCCCAAATTCCTATAACTGATCATCAATGTATAGACAGATCAATCAAGACTTTGAATATTTATCATTGGAGTTATTTTCCTACCTCTCCTTGGTCGTAGTTAATCAAAAAACAAGCAATCTAATTAAACCTAACTACTAAACAACTTAAGACAAACATTTTGATTTAATTTAACAATTACATTAAAAATTAGAGAGATCGATGAAACTAAATAATGCAAATACAAGCGGCATTTAACTTAGTTGAATGTTCACCCTAACACCTAATGATTTATGACACAACAAATCAATAAACCTTAGTTGCTTCATAGATTAAAGAGACCAAACAATTACGGATTTGATTTCTAACTCAGCAGTAAATTAAATTCGAATAACAACTAGCAAGCCTCCTAGCATATAAATGAAACAATTATGAAATTAATCATAGAAGAACATCCAATACTCAAAGTATTAATTGACTGAATAAAAACAACTTTGATCTTACAATACTGAAGAATTCTGATTTTTACTGTTATACTACAAATTTATTTATTCTGATTTGTTAGTAATACTAGAATTATTTTTTGTGGTTTCGATGACCAACTAAGTGAACAACTGAACCTAAAGAATGCAAAACATAAAAAAAAGAACAAAACATTAAAAAGAGAGCACATACAATGAATATATCCAAAATTACCCTAAAAGCCCAAAAAGAGGGGTCATCCTCACCATGCAGATTATGAACCAAAGTGGTAGTATCAAATTCAACAATGATCTTTTGAAACCCTCTTTGGCCTTGCTTCAATAAGGCTAGAAAGAATGGTCATGGCTTCCATCATAATTTCTTAATACTTATTCAAGTCCTTGTTAATTACATAACATTTGTGCAAAAATTAGCAGGTGACAAAAGACGGATGTGATGAATGCATCCATGCTATTTGTTTCTATGACTAAAACCCATATTTGTACCCTTCTAGTTGTTGTTGAAATGTGTGCTTTCATACTATATACAATATAAAATTTAAAAAAAAATTGTTGAAAATACATTGGTAGCAATGAACATTTTGTAAGATAGGATAGTTAAGCTCAAGCTAACTAAAAAAAAGCATTGAGCAACGTTCCATAATTTGTGAAGAAATGTCTCGTTAATCAAATGTTGTAAATAAAAAATAAGGAAAATCCTTAGCCCACAATCCACTAAAATGGCATATCAATATGGACTATCCAGCAACTACAAGCCCCTGAATCGCAGTCGGGCCTTCAAGTGATCCAAATTGGTCCATCAAACCAATAAATAACTTCATTTACATATGTTATCATTGTTACATCATATAGCTGATGGTCTCCAACTATGTCCTTAATGGGGAATATCAAGTTGGAAGTATAGATGAACTGCAAAACCCTAGTCAAGCTACCTATTTTCCAACAATATTTAAAAAATACAAAGTCACATCCATTATTCTTGACTCTACGTTGTTGATCAATTAGTTGCAAGTCTAGTCCTAACAGTGGCAGATCTAAAGTACTTTAAAGATGAGGTTCATATATAAGCTTAAATTATAATCACTCTTAAATTTAAATTGATCAAAAGTTAAAATCTAAACTATAACATAATCATCTAAAGAAAATATCTAGCTTGTAACCCTTCCCTTGTAAATTTTTTAATATTGAAAAAAAAACAAATAGAACCATCTAAGTAAAAAATCTTTGAGCTAATTTCTAATAATATACATACAAATAAAAATTATTTTGAATACCCTTTAATTTTAATTTGTAGTAAATCATTAAATTTTATTGATTTTCAAAATAAAGTACTTCTAAGTCACTAAATATATATGTTTTGTATTTAAGTTTGAATTGAATTAGTTTTTAAGATTATTTAAAAAACTTATAAATAAATTTTGAAAGAGAAATACTATTATTACTTTTTCAGGTAAATTATGAAGATATTTAATTAATTTTTTAAAAATCAAATGGTGGTATCCCACTTCTTAAGGTGGACTACCAAAAAACATACTAATTCCAATTTCTTTTGAATAAAATAATCTAAATATATAAAAATTTATAATTTCATACTAAAAACAAATAGAAAAGGTTTTTTTTTTTTTAACAACGTTGACACTTCTATTAAGAATTAACATGATATAGTTAAAACACTTAAACTTGCCTTAATTTAAGTTCAATGACTAAAATAGGTTGACTTGTAATTTGAGAGTTAATTATCTCAGTTAAGTGAAATCCAAAAAGTAATGTTACATTTAAGCCATGATTTTACTATAAAAAAAAAAGAACGACAAAAAATAATTTATAATAAGTGATTTTTTTTTTTACAATATTTTTATTTAGAATAGTGGGATCCAAAAAAATTTTAAAGTGGTCTTAAAACTTAATTTTACATATTATTTACTCACATTGTTTTTAAATAAAAGTTACCCCTGAGTCTTAAGTTATATAATTATTCTATTTTTTTCCACAATTCCTACTTTTGTGCTCAATTGTTACTCTTATTCTCATTTTCACAACACCTTTACTTATTTAAATTTTAAAAAATAATATTTTTTGCTCACTTTCCCTCTCTCCACTCTTGTTTTTGTGACGTTTTATGTGACTCAGGTTTAGTCTCTAGCAAAAATTATTTTGTTATTAATAACCAAAAGAGCGGATCTGCCATAGATACAAACGTGCAAACTGATGCAGTAGTCTCTGTTCTGTTAATAACTCAATATATTTATTTCCTTTTCTTAAGGGAAAAAAAAAAAGAAACTGAAAAAGAAAGAAAGGAAGGAAGGCGGTCGTTAGTTCAACGTTAACGTTTGAGCATCATCTTTTTCCACAAAATTTCTTTAAGCCTGCTTCGGTTCCCATAAACAAAAACATTTTTCCATTTTGATTTTTTTTTTTAAAACACAGTACTATTTGAAAATCAATACTATATCTGTTGAATTAACAGTTGAACAATGCTTTTGTTTGGATAATAATAAACCATTTTAAGGTTTTAAAAATAAAATTCAATAAAAGATAATTAATCTTGAAAAGACTATCTCTAAAAATGCTTTTAGAAGTCAGAGGAAAAAATCATATCTATATCTAGAAACAAGTATTTTTTTTAATTAATTTTTTAAAAATAACTAATTTTTCGTTTAAAACTTGAAGAATTTTGACAATCAGAGATTAACCAGACAGTAGAGATTTAGCTGCATTCTTTGCAGTTGAAATAATCACTTATAAAACTACTTCAATTTTTTTTTTGTCTAAAATTAATGTAATTTTAAACTCAATATTCTAGTTACCTAAGAACCATTTGAATCATCTGTTTTTTACAAAGTAATTTTCTTTTTTTAATCAATTTTTTCCTTTCCCAGCTTAAACCGAAAAAAAATAATAATAGTTGCTTTTTGCAAAAAATTATTTCAAACATGATTTTTGGAGCTCTTAAAATATGAAGTTTTAATTAATATATGAGTTAAGTAAATAAATACTACTTATAAAAAATAATCACTTATAATCTTTTGTTAGTAATCCCTAATACACCCAGGTTGTTATGAGAGATTTAAATCATTTATTTAGTACTTATAAGTATTACAAGTATGAAATGTGAGAACCTACCTAATGAAAGCTCATAGGATGATGTATTTGTCACGCAAATCCTGAAGGGCTAAAGCTACAATTGATCTTAAGTTGCCTAGTTTTTTAAAAATGCTGTGCCAATCGAACCCTGACTCTGGTTGGGGGTGTCTGTGTGCTCAGCCAGCGGAGCTGGAAACCGTAGACAAAGATTTTAAGTCTTAAATTTTAAAGCTAATTCATTTTAACTTAAAACAACTGATTCATTTTTACTTATATATTTTTTTTATCTGAAACTAATTTTATTTAAATGTCAATGTTATGTAAGTGTAATAATCCATTTGAAAGTAACTTTTTATAATGTTAAATTTTTATAAATTTTTCTTTTTTAAGACTCTAAACTAAAAAAATCCATAAAATTTTAATAAGATTACAAAAATTATATTTTCAATTGATTATTACAGCTACATAATATTAAGTTTCAATGAAAATTAGTTTCAAGTAAAAAAGATGTAAGAATAAAAATAAGTCATTTTGTAATCAATTGACTTAAGTTAAAACAAATTAAGTGTTACTTTCCCATCAGTATTTCTTTCCTTAATACTCACTCCCCGATCCCATGCAGTATGTATATTTTTCCCCCTTTTAAAATTTAAAAAAACAAAAAGTGCATTGCAAATGATCATCTTTCTATAGACTAAGGTCTTTTTTGCGCAATTATGCATAACCACCCATTTCCATTATTTTAGTTTTTTTGCAACTCAATCACTATTTTTCTACTAAACGTAAGGTTAATTGATTATAAATATTTCACCGTAATTTATTTTATAAAAAAAGAGAGATATGAGATGGTGACCGAGAAGCAAAACTCGTGCGCCAACCACACCAAGTTTTCTCACTCACTTTCTACTTGATCTCTAATCCACTTTGTTGCCACCCATTTGGTTCCCTTGATCACCGGACAACTCCCGTGCAGCGACGCCTGTGAAAACAAGCAGGTAAGAGACCAAACGTCGATGAAGCTAACAAAGTGTGTGGAACGTAGAAACACTACTTACTGGATCAATGGTTCCATTTGGAAACAGGGAATGGAAGAGAAAACCATCCCCTTGCCGCGGCTTCACTCTCAAACCGGAGCATTTACTGAAATCATAGCTTGCGTTTGTATAGACGCCATTCTGCAGATAAAAAGCATCAAGTCATACCGCTTCCTGACATCGGGAAAGCTGTTGGAAAAGAGGACAGGTTAGAAAGGCAGCTTACCTCGAACGGAAGCATGGTTTCGCCACCTTCTTCAACATCGGTCAAATACAACAAGAAAGAAGCAACCTAGAGGATTATATACATTACTCAGGATCTTCAACACCTTTTCATCTGTTATATAAATGTTCTCTCGTTGCAAATCAAAGTTAATTCAAGGTGATGGTCTAGTAGGCTGGTAGCGGAAAGCTACAGTTGTAACCAATATCACGCTTTACTGATGCAGAGAAAAGCAAAATATGACAGCGAACAAACAGAATAAACGCGATCATTGAATTAATTTGACTATTCTTACTTACAAAAATTATCTTAATAAAATGCAAAGGGTGATGGTCCATCTGTCTCCATGATTTCTCATGAATGGGAAAAGGGCAGGGAAAGGGAGAAGGAAAAATGCAGAACGACTGGTAACTGCATTTGTGAGACAAATGAGTGGTAAGACTTCACTACCAAAGACCTCATTCATAAGCAAGCTACAGAAAGTATTACCTTAAAGCCACCGTTGTTATGAGCCTATTTCTGTTGCATGTGTATCCGATTCAGGATACTGTTCGGAACTGAAGAATTATAGTTTGCAGATATCCAAGTGGAAGTGTGATAAGGGTTTTGTACAAACGGGAATGCGTGTGTTTGCTAAATAAATAACACCAAGGAGCACCAATGAGATGAACTTCTGATTTCTTCTAAGATTCACTTACCCTTTGGCTCTTCACTTCACCATATTCAGCAGGATCGAATGCATCATAATGAGACTCGTATTTCTGCCCCAGTTCATAGCGCAACACATTGAAAGCCTGAAACATGGTGACATCCTCAGACAGTTTAAGACATGACCTGAAAAAAGACGTTAACATACTCAACGAAGTCTACAGAAACAATAACAGAACAAAGATTATACGATTGTGATTTAAATTTAAAACAAACAATTTCAAAGCAAATATGTCATTTACCTTAAGTCATGACAGAGAGTCTGAAAGAAAGAACTACTGCAAGAGTTAGGGGCTTCGATTCGGATAAACTGTCTAGGGGTGGAGATTCTAACAGAGATTAACAGGGTGGTTAATAAAATGTCTACTTTCTTCTTCATGAATTTTCCAGAATATTGGGCTGCCAAGCATTTGTGGGGTGTTTTTCCAGCGTTTTGGAGTGGTTCTTGATGTGTACATTGCGAGAAAGAAAACTAAGTCAGGTTGCAGTTTTGGTCTCATTAGATTCAAAGGCGTTGGTAAGGTGACGGTGCTGGAGAAAGAACTAAATTCTATTTGCATCGGCTCACTTAAAATGAGAGTCAACATTTCTCATTTTCATAAAAAAAGCCAAGCTGTTTATTCAAGGGAATGGCCAAGGAATTGCAGGCAAGAAAAGGATGGAAGATCTTACAGAATAACGGTGATAGGATGCTTTCAAATTCTAACTGGAGATAAGACCAGGCAGAAGTGGAGACATTTTCATAAAAAAAGCCAAGCTGTTTGTTCAAGGGAATGGCCAAGGAGTTGCAGGCAAGAAAAGGATGGAAGATCTTACAGAATAACGATGGTAGGATGCATTCAAATTCTAACTGGAGATAAGACCAGGCAGAAGTGGAGATTGAGTCTAGTGATGAGGAGCTTTTATGGCTTCAGAGATGTGAGGTTGGAGAAGTTAAATGAATGGTGCTGCAAAAATTATGTGATTCGGAAGGGATAGGTCCTTGCAAGGTGAAGTATATTCGGGGCATGAGAGTGATGCTCAAATGCTTATCAAAACATTGGTTGACATAAAGCTGGAAAATGCGGAGAATGGCTGGAGCAGTGGTTTGAGTGGACAATGCAATGTGAGAAGGAACTTAGTGTACGTCAAAGACATTCCATCGCACGCATGGTCAAAAAGAATTCAGTTCATGTTGGCAAGGTACTTGTTTTAACATGTTTCTTTTGAGTTTATATCATGTATTATTAAGTTAAAAGTTGATAACAAGTTGAATAATGTCAGAATTGTGGAGGTTCTTAGTCAGACTGCAATTACTTGCTTCAGAAGTAGCCCAAGCATTGTCGGCTTAACCAAGTCTGAGGAGTTTGATTCAGAATCAGATTCAGATTCAGATTTTGTTGCAGAGACTAACATGGAAGAAGCAGGGAGGCGGAGATCAGTAAGACGTGTGGCTTTGGTAAAAGTTGGTCGAGAGGACTCTCTTGTGGCTGTCGAACAAACTAATTCAAATGGTGAAGTGGCTTCACAGACACAGACTGACCAGGAGCAAAGTCTGTGGAAGATGTGAGCCAAGATGTTATGATTAAATATAAGCCCAAAAGAAATTGTAAATCACAACATTACTAGAGCTTTAGCAGCAGAGAATAAGAGAAATTGAAGGTTTGGAACTAAAAGAAAGAATTCTAGTAATTCAGTGTCTGAAGAAAATAAGAGGGCCAACATGTTGCAGACAATTTGATCACAGATGGTGATCTTGAAGCAGGGGTAAATCGTGTGTGGAAAGAGCTGGATAAATCAAGAGGAAAAAGCAGTGTGGAAGACAGCAAAAGTACTGAAACAGAGAAGACGTTTCAGATCGGCAGAAAGCTTGGGATTGACTTCAATGGGGGCGTCGATGAGGTGGTAGATGCATTCAGAAAGATGGATGGGGCAGTTGCAATTGCTTAGATTGGTCACAATGGAGAAATTGAAGTTCATAGAAGGTAGGTGCTCTGTCTTTTTGCAATGCGGATGTCTTTAAACTGAAGAGTTTCAAAAGGAGGTTGGTTCATGAGATACGTGGTAAGGAGAGGGTGGAATTTTTGGCTTTACAAGAAACAATGCAGGATGGAATGTCAACTAAGATTGTGAGTGTTTGTCCAGGAGCAACATCAGAAAATGGAGTCGTTTGTTGAATACTAGGAGAAAGAGAAAACAAAAGAAAATATGTTAACGCAGAAGGCTAGAATCAGATGGGCAGCAGAAGGTGATGAGAATTCCCGATTGTTTCATGCTGTGGTAAAAGGAAGAGTAAAGAAGAACAGAATTTTCGGGTTACTATGTAATGGCAGATGGATTTAAGGGGCTGCAGCTATTGAGAGGTTCTAAAATTTTCCAAATCCAATTTTGAAGAAGATCATGGATTCAGACCGTGTTCCAGGAGTAATAAGTTTCAGAAGTTGTTGGATAATTCGAGTGAAATTTTAGAGAGGCCGATATCAGATAAAGAAGTGAAGAAGTGGTTTGGTTGTGTGGAGGATCAAAGAAGAGTTTATTAAGTTTGTGAGAGATTTTGAACTGAATGGCAGGTTTGAGAAGGGAAGCAATATATCCTTCATAACTTTGGTACCGAAAAAGTCTAACCCAGTTAGTTTGAAAGACTACATGCCGATCAGTCTAATCGGCTGTCAATACAAGGTGGTGGTGAACATATTGGCTCAAGGGTTAAAGGTTGTGATTCCTGAGTTGATTGGAGACATTCAATAAGGTTTTCTAAAAGCCCGGCAAATCTTGGATGGAGCTGTAATTGCAAATGAATCAGTGGACTATGTAAGAACAGGCAGAAAGAAGCTGTTGATGCTCAAAGTAGATTCTGAAAGGGCCTAGACAAATGAAGATCTTGGATTATGACTTGTCTAAGGTCTTCTTGTTAATGGGAGTCAAACAGCTGAGTTTGTGATGAAGAAGGGGATTCGTAAAGGAGATCCAGTATCTCCTTTTTCATTTCTACTGGTGGCAGAGGCCTTGAATGTCATGGTGAAGGAAGCTATCGATCATGGTATTCCTAGAGGCATAAAAGTTAGGTTCAGATGGCGTGATGGTATCCCACTTACAGTATGCAGATGATAGTTTATTTGTTGGTGAGTGGGACGTTGATAACTTGATGAATCTTAAGAGAGTTTTGAAGTGTTTTGATACCTTGGTGATCACTGAACAATATGAACTCCATTGAAAAGGAAATTATTAAATCAGTGGATGACAAATAATACCTCATAATGTGTCCTAGGTAGCATAGTTGCCTTTGCAATTTTTTCCTCGATTGCATCCAGAATACCAGCATCGTCTTCAGAGGTGCTAATAAACATGCTCATACTGTTCAACAAAAAACATTAGTCAAGGTCTCTGGCTACAAGCTGTAGAATATGCAGATTAAATCTATTCAGATTGATATTTAGTTGTGGATTTTTGTTTCAAGCATCCATTCTAGGACAACCACTGAACTTCAGCCAACCAATTCAGTTCTCTGATTTGTGCATTAAGTTGGAACTTACATTTCATATGTATGAGGTGTCACAACATTGAATTGCAACTATATCTCAAACAAATCTCCTTCATCAGCAAGTTTCAGACAACCACCAAAAATTTTGGACAACCATCATTTCAGTTCACTATTACATTCCCGCCACTCTTTGCAATGAGATGAAAACCATAAAACAACTGCTTTATCTAGTATTAACTTGTTGTGTTAAGATCAAGACCACATCATTTTCATATTTAATTTTAGTTAAGGATACTCAGAAAAGATTTCAGCTTTTGAACTGCATCCATATAATTACGAGGAGAGATGAGTACAAATAACTTTCTGTCATCAAATGTATATCGTCAAGGTATAGAACTGTAGGCAAATATTTTGTGAACATACTCTTGTCCTTCGAGACATTTGTTCAAGATTTAAGGCCTCAAGATTCATGGGCTTGCAAGGGTGCAAATGAAGAGATCCAGACTAGCAGATATGTGAGACATACCTTGTTCTGATACCACGAGTACTATCTTCAGTTTCTCCCTTGCGTAAAGCTAATTTTGAGGGCTTAAGACCTGGTTTTGCCATGTCAATTATGGCCTTGCATTGTTCTGGAGTTGCAAATTTCGGGAAATACACAGCTCGTGGACTCCAGCTTAGAACCTACATTAACTATAACCATTACAAGATGAAAACACACACAAAACTGAAGGCCTAGCCTAATGGTTGATTTTGTTGTTTTTACCAACAAGATTCTTGGTCTTCTTCATATGTATCAAAAAACATAAGAGAGGAACAAGAAACTAAAATTGAGTAGTTTAAGTCATGAAATAGTGAAACTTGGGAATAAAAAAAAAATACCGGTAGATTTGAGCATGACCATTGAATCTAGTATTATCAGAAGCATTGAGAAAAATTTTACTCCCAAGCAAAACACAAAAAGTTTTGAAAAATATCAATAAAATT
Source organism: Aquilaria yunnanensis (assembly GCA_039654915.1). NCBI lineage: Eukaryota > Viridiplantae > Streptophyta > Magnoliopsida > Malvales > Thymelaeaceae > Aquilaria > Aquilaria yunnanensis. The sequence continues at coordinate 93,751,433 of CM077598.1, read as the reverse complement.
GCAATTGTAGTAATAAAAAATTAAACTCATATGCCTTAAACCTCAAAAGGAAAAAAGAAAAATGGCTGTTTTCCTGTAACAGGACAGTAAGATCATCACTTAACCTGTTCCTGTTAAAGAACTAACCTAACCTCAAATGATACAAAGGCGGACCAGTTTAAAAATAATATAAAAAATGAAGAATTCCTAGAAAATCCAATTTGATAAACATCACCAGAAAAAATTCTTAAAATTGTTTAAGTGGGAAGAAAAGGAATTTCTTCAAAAAAAAAAAAAGCTACAGGAAGACACCTGAAAGGGGATTATCGTAATAGAATCATCCCCGGTTTCTCCACAAGGCACCAACTGGAGCTCCTCCGATTCGAGCCGCCTCTCTCTATGTCGAACTCCTCCACAAGCTTCCTGTAGACGAATTCAATTCGATCATCTCCAAACTCGTCGCAAACATCAGAAATCATGCAGAGGAAAAGATTCGGGAACCTGAAGAAAGAGCGAGGAAGCAAAAAGACCAGCGATGAAGAAGAAGGTGGAGAGGAGAAGAGCAGCGGGGAAGCTCAGCTTAGCTCTGGGCCACCAAAACGGGTTTTTCGACGGCTTCAGCTTGGCCTTGAGATTGTGATGATCGGGGGAATTCAGATCCAATGCCATTGTTGAAGGGCTTGTCTGATCAGTGAAATCTCTGGGGAATGAAACGGAAATTCTGTGGGCGGAGGGGTATTCGTAACGAGTAAGAGCGAGCGAAGCTGGGTGCGTTAATCAACGGGAAAGGAAATGGGGCGGGAGATTTTCTAAGGCAAGTGCCCACCGACCGCTAATTAATATTCCTACATTTTTTTTCTTAACCAGTTTACACCCAGGATTTCAAATTGGCCAAAATGCACGTATAGTCCTCCAACTTGACAAACTCGAGCGAGTTAGTCCTTTTTGTTTGACTTAATGTGAGTTATTCCTCTAACTTTCTAGATTAAGCGTTTTAGTCCCTCAACTTTGCCAAACTAAACGAATTAGTCCAAGGGTGACAGAAAGCATCCAGTTGTGCTGCCTGTGCCTTTAACACCGTGTGTTAGATGCTTAGGTGGATTAAAATTGGGGCTTTGCTCGAGTGGCAGTTGGAGAGGAGAGGGTCAAGGATGGAGAGAAGAAATTAGTGACAGAGGTGTCGATGATGGAGCGAAGTGGTTGTGTGGATGAGCCACGGGGATGAAGCGGCTCGCTGCCAGAGGGATTTGAGGTAGTGGCAAAAAGTTAGAAAGGCGAGATTTTGCCGCAGAAAGTTTGCTGCAATTGGACAAGAGCATGGTTGGGATGGTGAATCAGGAGGAAGATGTTGTTTATGAGCAGAGCAGACTCCAAAGAAGGTCTCTTTCTCTCCCTCACCAATTGACAACCATTGCTTCCTTGTTTCCTATACCTTTGTTTTTTATGGATTTCAATTTCATGTCCTCTGATTTGTTGTGCTTGACTTACTGCCTCTGATTTGTTGCTTCAAGAAAGCAAAATTGCCTCTGATTTGTGGCACCAAACTAATGAGGGTGGAGATGCCGCCATGGATGACCTTGAAGGACGCACTTGTGGGTGACGGTGATGCAACCAATACTCTAGCGGGAGAGAGGTAATCGAGGGCGTTAAGGGGAAAATCGATGGTGGAGGATAGTGGCGATTTGGGTAAGATGAATTAAGAAACGAGGACTCTAGCAGGAGGAAGTGCTTGATTTGGAAATCAATGATGGTGGAAGCAAAGCCGGCGGTGAAGAAAGGTTGACGGTGAGACTGGAAAGAAACGTCGTTTGTTCCTCCATACAATGAGGGGCTAACTCGCACAATTTTTTAAAGTTGGGGGACTAAGTCTCTCTGAGTTATAGTTAAAGGACTAGCTCGCTTGAGTCAGTAAAGTTGAGGGATCAAATGTGCATTTTAGCCTTTCAAATTAGATTCAATATTAAAAAATAAAAATATTATTAAGAAAATTATTATCAGAAAAACAACACTTTAGTCTACCACTCTCACTCTAGTAGGGATGTCAAAAAATATTTTACTCAGCCCTACCTTCTCCAAATCTGACTACCCAAACCTGAACTCGATCCTACCCTCAAAGTCATGAGTATGATATGAGTTTAACTTATTCTATCCAACTCTACCTGCACCCCTCTTAAATTAGTATATTTATATTCAAAATATTATTTTATTTCAAAAATAAAATTAAAATTTAACATTAATTATCTTATATTAATTTAGTTTATGATTTTTTAAGTATTAATTAATTATCAATATACACATTCTTTTGAAAATAGATGTAAATATATAAAAAGAATGCCTAAAAAAGTCAAACATATACTTTAAAATGAGTAGATGGGTAGTATCCACTTACTCGTATGATAGGTACTACCTAAACCTGATTACTTGAGGGGGGATTTGGAATTAGTTATGCCTAGCCCAAACCCTATCCATTGACTTCCCTACACTCTAGTGCAGTCACTATTAAGAATCATTAAAATAAATATAATTTGAATATAAGAACATGAGAAAATAACATTAGATAAATGTAAAGTGATAAAATAATGGAGTAAATTTCATGAATGGCCCTAAACCTTTGGTCATTGTGTTCTTTTAATCTTTAACCTATTGAATATCCTATTTTAGTCCTAAATCTATTAAAACGTTTCATTTTAGTACTAAACCGATTGAAAATGCTTCATTTTTGTCCCAATTTGATGACATTTGTTAACTCAAAATATTAGTTTGATAACAACTTTTTAGATCATAGTTTAAATTATCCGATAACTGTCTTATAATAAATTTAATTTGTATAATAATTTTTTTATTGTTAATAAAAAATTTAAATCACTTTTTTTTCTCTCTATAAATTGAACTTATTTCATTCAGAAAGAAAAAACTATTAATTTAAATTTTCTATTTATTGTCAAAAAACACTAAACTATTTAAATTTACTGGAAGACAGTTACCGAATATTTAAATTAGAATTTTAAAAATTTCTATCAAACGATTATTCTGAGTTAATGAATTTCATCTGGTGAGGCACTAAAATGAAATAATTTTAATAGGTTTAGGACCAAAACAGAACATTCAATAGATTAGGAATTAAAAGGAAACAATGACTAAAAGTTAGGGACCATTTATGCAATTTACTCTAAAATAATAAGAGTTATTTCTAAAGGATGCTGTTTTCAAATGTTTTATTCATAGAAAAATTTGTATTATATTTGTAAATAGTTCTATGCTCATCACAGATACAAAAAGATAAAAAAAAATTATTCATATATATTAAAAAAATAAATATATTATGTTAGATTAGTTTATTGAAAGCAACACATGGTTGGCTCCTTATTGTAGAATAATTACGATTGACATATAAAATGCACATAAAAACCCAAAAGAAAATTTCAAAATTACTATTTCTCTTAAAAAACGATTTCAAAGTTACTATTCACATCCCAGTATTATAATAATAATAATAATAATAATAGAACATTAATTTAACTTAATGATTCTAAAATGGTTAATATAATTAGTCTACCACCCTCACTCTATAGCCCATGAAAAATGTGCATTACCAAAATTCATTTAATCAACAAATACAATTATGGAAAATTATTTGAATTTCATAAATGTTTTAGAATAAATAAATTCAATCACCTTAAATTTAAGATTCAAATTTAAACCAGGATAAAATTTCACCTATGAAATTAATCTTGTCAATGACATGCTCTCATGCACCTAAATAAAACAAATTAAGTGGGGCAAACCTTAAATGGGGAAATTGGTTGTGAAATTCTAAAATCACCATTCTCTTCTCGTTATAATACAATAAAATATTGAAAATGAACTTATTTTCCAAAACTAAACTTATTGATCAAATTAATAAAAATAAACACACTCTAAGATGTGATTGATGATAAGGATGCATGTTAGTTTTTGACAATTATTTTTATAGTGATCAAATTCTCTGACATTTTTATTTCATGTTAATTGTCATTCCAAAATGATCCTTCAAAAACATTCCAAAACAATATATCCATCTAATTAGAAAAAATAATTATAAAATTAAATTAAGTAATATTGATTGAGTTATATGTCAAAAACCCAGGGGAGATAAAAAAAAGTTTAAATTACTTACCTAAAAAAAAGTTTAATTGACATATTAAGAAGAATTACATAAACTTACTAAAATGAGTTTTTTCCAATCAATTCAAATTGAAAAAATAAAAAAGGAATCACCTATAAACTCTCTTTTCCCAGTTCCCTACCCCCTCTCTCAATGTGTTCATAGTTTTGTATTTCCTTTTTCTTTTGACGACCCATCCCTCGTCATTATGGGTGGAAAATTTTGACCTGACCCGAAAAGCTGGGTTAACCCACTTGAAGCCAAACTTGACCTGACCTGATTTGACCAGAAAAGTCAATGACCTAAACCCAGTTATACCCAATCCAACCTGCACCTGAATCTGATTAAAGTGAAACAAAAAAAAAACCCAAAACCTAAAATACCCAAACCCGGAATAACCCAAACCCAAATTAGACTAAACCCGAATTGACCATGAACCCGAAATGACCCAAACCCGAAAAGACCTGAGTCTAAACCCAACAAGACCCGATTTCTATGATTTGTTGAATTAGCCCATGATTTTATGAGATCATCAGATTTTACCTTATAAAATTACTAAATTTACCTCAAACTCTTGAAAGTTAACAGATTTGTCCCAAAAATTTCAATTTTGTTTAGAACTTTCTCAAAACCTTCAATTCACACTCAAACTCTTCCATTTCGCCTACACTGACCTCAAACAACCTCTATGGCTCCAAATTAGTACCTAAACTAAATTAATTCATATTTGACCCTAAATAATGATTCTAAATTTCTAAAACATTATAACTCGAAATGATAACATAATTTAAATGCGTCTAATCCTACCAACTTTTTAAGTTTTAAAATGATCGAGTTTATAGTTTCATGAAGCGAATGTGCAAAGTTTTGAATTAGGTATTTTTATTAAAAAAATTATATATTAATATTTTTATATCTAGCTAAATTAAATTGTTTAGATTATTTTTTATACCTAGTAATTTTTTAGTTCTAAGATACCTAAATTTTGGAATTTTCATTTTAGTCACTCATAAAAATTGTAACATGGGTCTCTAAACTTTTCAAATATTTGCATCAAAAATCAAATTCTTTAATTTAAATGTTAGAAAAATCTAAATAACAAATTGAATTAATCTAGTTATTTCAACTTATACACCAATAATCCGATTAGACACAAATATTAACCTGAATCTAACCCGAAAGCCAAATAACCCGACTTGAAGTTACCCAAAACTAAAATTGACCTGACCTGAATTAAACCCAAACCCAAATAAGACTGACCCAAACTCAACCTGAACCCGAAATCTACTCAACCCGAACCCAAATAACCCGACCTGAACCTAAATTAATATTAACCCGACTAAACCTGAACCTGAATGACCTGACCCAAACCTAACCCGACTCACCCAATTGCCATCTCTACTTGCCATTAGGCTAAGGATTTGATTATTTCTCTAAATTTCCTTTTTTTTTAAATGACAAACTTTCTAATGCTAGAAATTCTTCGTTCGTTTGTTTCTTTTTTATCCTTAAAATCTTGTTATTTATGGAAAAATCTAGTTATTTGAAAAAAGAATAAAGATATAAGTTAGATAATTATCTTATCATTTTAAAGAAGATAAAATTGTATTTATTTTTGAGTTTTTAAATAATGATATTGATAAAATTAAATTAAAGAAGTTTATCAAAATTAAATTTATTTTGTTAATTTTTTATTTAATTTTTTGATCAATGTCAATAATTATAGGTTTGACTGTCACGTGTTACTTCTTTGTTGCTTCAAAAAGTTAGGGGTATATTCGGTAGATCATGTGTAAAAATTTGCAATTCCCTTATTTAAAAAGAATAGGTCACCACGTTTCACGCCACATTTCACCTGTGTGTGTGTGTGTGTGATTTTTTTTTTTAAATTTCTATTTTATTTTAAATAATTTTGAATATTAAGTTGTACCAAAATTTCTTTATACAAATAAAATAATATACTCTTTCATCTCATCTTCTTTGCGCAACTTTTCTTTTTAGGTTGTCCTAAAGTCTTTGCAACATTTCATCTTTTGGTAAGTTTTAGCAAGTAAAATGACAATCGTACCATATTTGTTTATCCCTTCATCTTTTCCTTTTATTTTATTTTTCCTCCCTTGCACGAATTCAGAAAGATCAACATAAGAGCCCAAAAAAATAAACAAACAATTTCCAATTAGAACTCTAAAACTTGGAAAAGACCAACAAATTAAAATTCTATGCACGAGAATTATCCCTAGAAACTCCAATTTGATCTCCAAAATATTCCAGACCTGAAATGGAAAACCAACTAAACCAGCAAATGGCTCAAACAAAGTACTTGTGAAATCAAACAAAGTTGAAAGCAATGGATCCAAAGAAGACAAAAGGAAAAAAAATTTGTCTCCACTGCCACTAGATCCAATGCTGTCATTTCCTTCACCGCCCGTGATTTGCATCAAATCTAGTCAAATAACAGTGACGGAGACAGTGATCGAAGAAAGAGACAAAAGTCAAAGGTAGGGACAGAGGCCAAAGACGAAAATAAAGGTTGAGATGAAGTCCAAAGGCTATGATAAAGGCGAAGGCCAAGCTAGGCAGCAATGGGAAGAAACAAACGAGGGCAAAACTGAAAGATAAGTGCAGACAAAGGCCTCACCAAAAACTCTGTTAAACCCAAATGGTGTAATAAAAATAGGACAAGGGAATTATATTTTTATTTTTTCTTATTTTTTATTTAAAGTAATCTTATTTGAAAACTAATATTCGGTTTATTTCATAACTAATATTCTATCTAAATAAATCTTTCAAAAAGTTTTTCATTCATATGCAACTTGCTTTTCATTTGTCTACAACTCTATGTCATTGTTCTAGTTGTTGGTAGTGGGTTGTTTTGTGGTATTGTAGTAGGTTGCTTTTTCAGATTGTGAACATGGATTCACTTGACAACTACTTTACAACCATGAGCCTATCGAAGGAGGAAGGGCAATTGTACCATCTAAACACCTGAGAAGAGCCCTCTGCAAGGCCTAGTGCTATCAAATCTCATTGTCACTCTGGTCAGCTAGCCTTTTCTCAGGGGAAAACTTGTTTATCATAAGCTTTAAGAAGGTAGACGATAGTGCGGCTGCCTTTAGGGGCAGTCCCCAGTCTTTCAACAATAGGGTTGTTGTTATGAGGCAACTATTTAAGGGAGATAGGCCTTCATCATTGCAATTCAATCATGCTGCCTTCTGGGTGAATATTATAGACACTCCGTTTAATTGGTTTACAAAATCAATAGCCGAAACTCTGGAAAACAAGCTAAGGCTAGTTATTAGAATTAATATTTTGGGAACATCACTAAGGTCTTCATTGATATTTCTAAACCCCTCATGCATGGCCTATCGATAGATGATGAAAAGGGGAATAATGGTTTTACTTAAAATATGAAAGGCTGCTAGATTTTTACTATAGATGTAGGAAAATGGATCACATTGAGAAGGAGTGCTTGGTGGGTTCAAGTGGTGAAGAGGGCATGGTGACTTAGTATGGAGACTTGCTTTGGTATGTAATAGCTCAAAGGAGTAGGGTCAGGACCTGTGGAGCTTGGGCAACACCGACATGACTTAGACCCACAAATTTCTATACGAAGATCCTTGGATAAGGTGCCTATTCTAGAAACTAATGAGAAGTTATTGATGAACTTTAGCCCATCCCTATAATGCTGGTTATGGATAAAGAGACATTATCTCAACTGGAAACAAACAAAGGTTCTAGGGATTATTACTCAATCTTGGAAGGTGGTTCAAAATATGCCAAATGCAATGGGTGCTTTAGTTCATATGGAAACATCCCTTGTTAAAAACAATGTCAAGATTGTTGGCGGTTTCAATTTTGTGTTCTTATCCATGTAGGATGTGGGTTCTGGTCCATCTAGGAATAGACCAACCATGCAAGTTCATACAGTTAAGGCATTAGCTAGGGTAAGGGGTACATGTATGAGTCACTCGAGAGAGTCAGTTTGACATCAATTGGGTATGAAAAAAAGAAGAGAAGATGAGTTCCCTAACACCGTTAAAGCAAAAAGAATTATTGGAATCAAAGGAAGGTCGTGCAATGAAAGGCTAGAATGGGTGTTGTGAGTCTTGTTCAGGTAGGGATGAGCAATGACTCTCCCTATCGGTCCCCATGAGTCTATTTAGTTTGAATTGTTAGGGGTTGGGACCGCCCCGGACAATTCAAGCCCTAAAAAGGGCAATTAGGAAAAGGTCCCTCGATGTGGTTTTCCTTCTGGAGACCAGGAAAATTGTATTGAAGATGGAAAAGATAAGGAGGTCTTCAAGTTTCCAGCATTGTTTTGTTGTGTTATGTGGTGGTCGAAAAGAGGGACTAGCTCTATTGTGGTGGGATGGTTGGCAGGTGGACCTACTATCATTTTCTTAGTTCTATATTAACATTAAAGTTTCTGCTATGGGCCTCATCTAGAGGTTGACAAGATTTTATAAGAATGTGGAAACCTATGGCATTAGTCTTGGTCTTTACTACAGTCGTTAGCTAGTTAGTCTAATATTCCCTAGTTGGTTATTAGTGACTTCAATGAGCTAATTTGGTCTTTAGAGAAGAAGGATGGTAATGATTCTAACCTTTGACAAATGGATAAGTTCAAAGAAGCAGTGATGGACGTGCAGCTTTTAAACTTGAGGTTCCATGGTTCTTATTTTACTTGGAGCCGTGTGTGTTCAGGTGGTGCTGTTGTGCATGAATGGTTGGATAAGGGATTAGCAACCTTGAACTTCAAGTCACTCTTCTTGAAGGTGCATGTGGAGCATTTCCCTTTTACTTGCTCGAATCACTGTGGTCTTTAGATCCATTTGTTAGAAAGAGGGGAGTAAAGAGACCAACGTATCTAACACTTTAAATCGACTTGGATCTTAGAGGAGAATTATGATAAGGTATTTTGGGCAAGGCTTAATTGTAATCAAGGTGCTCATTTTCTTGTTAAGCTAAAAGAATGTTACAATGGCTTGCTAGACTGGTCCTTAAATTCGGACTCTTTCCCTAAGAAAATTAAAAGGCCGAGATGGAGCAGGAAAAAGTTGTGTGCAATGTCATGTCTGAAAAAATAATAATGCTTCGAGATGCCTTGGGAAAAGAGCTACATATGTTATATGAGATAAATGAGAAGTACCGAAGTCAATGGGCTAAAAAGATTTGGTTACAAGAAGGATATTGTGACACATGCTTTTTCCATTAGGTAGCTTCAGGTAGAAAGAGTAAGAGCTATATTCATAGTTCGTGGTCCAATGCTGGGAAGGAACTTTCGCAACTTAGTGATATTCAAGATAAAGTTGCTTAGTACTTTGAGTCATTGTTTACTTTTTGGGCTTTGATGCATTTTGATGAGGTCATACCGTTGATTAGGATGTGTGTATCGAATGGTATGAATCAAGAGTTAAAGTGGCATTTTTCAGCTAAAGAGATAATGCATACATGGTTTCAAATGCACTCGAAAGAAGGCCCCTGGTCTTGATAGTCTGCCTCTACTCTTTTTTTTTTTATCAGAAGTATTGGCACCTTTTCGGGGGTAAGGTTATTGACTTTATCCTAGGGATCTTAAATTCTAATGTGCTCCCAAAAAATCTAAATTCTACTTTCGTGGTTCTAATTCTAAAGGTGGGTTGCTCAAAAGACTATGTTTGATTTTAGGCCTATTAACCTGTGCAACGTTCTTTATAAAAATCATTTTGAAAGTTTTGGCAAATAGGCTAAAATCCTTGTTACCGACAATTATCTCACAAAATCAATATGCTTTTGTTCCTGGAAGGTTGTTGTCGGATAATGCCTTGGTTGCTTTAGAGATGTGTCATTTCATTAATTTGAGATATAGGTAGGGCACACACTTGATGATAATAAAACTTGATATGTCCAAAGCATATGACCAAGTGGAGTGGAGTTTCATAATATAGGTTATGGCTTAAATGGGATTCTTCTACAGATGGATTAAGCTGATCATGTGTTGCGTGGAGACTTCTTCATTTTTTACATTGGATAATGAGCAAGTAGCCCAATCCTTTAGAGCCTCTAGGGGGCTTAGACAAGGTGATCTCTTGTCCCCATTTCTTTTCTTATTTTGTGCAGAAGGTTTGTTTGCATCGCGTAAAGAAGTTGAGGTAAGTAACATAATCAAAGAAATGGCGTTAAGTCGATATAACCCCAACTATTTCCCACCTCCTTTTCACAAGTGACAGCATTTTGTTCTTATGAGCTAGAGAAAATAGTGTGAGCCACCTAATTACTTTATTACGGTTTTTGAATGTACTTTATTATGGCTTTACGAATGTGCCTTAAGACAAATTGTGAATATGCAGAAATGTTCTATTTTCTTTAGCCCTAGTTGTCACCTAAGAGTAAGGAGAATTTTGTTTCACCTGCTTGGTACACAAAATTGTTTAAAGGCAAATAAATACATTGGTTTTCCTTACCTCTTGGGGAGGAAAAGGACAACATAATTCAAGTATTTCATTGAACCAGTAAAGGCAAAACTTGCAAGGTGGAAGGCATCGTTGCTCTCTCAGGCAGGCAGAACTGTGCCTATTAAAGTTGTCGTTCAAGCAATGCCTTCTCATCTGATGAGTTGTTTGTTTCTCCCTATTGAGGCCTGTGGTAAGTTGCAATCCTTAGCCTCTCATTTCTTCTGGTCATTGGATATAAAGGAGAAGAAAATTGCTTGGCATGCTTGAGATAGCTTATGTGTGCCTAATTGTGAAGAGGCCTTGGGGTTTTGAGACTTGGAGTGTTTTAATATGGCCATGCTGGCGAAACAAACTTGGAAGATAGTGAGTAATCTGGATGACTTGGTAGCTAAGGTCTTTAAAGGGTGGTATTATCCTTGACATTCTTGAGAGTGGATAAGTCGAAGAGCATATCAATTATCTATAAGGGATTCTTAGCTGGGCATGAGGTTCTTCAGGCTGGTACTTTCTAGAGCGTTGGTGGTGGGACTAGTATCTCTTTTTGGTATGATAGATATGTCCCCAATGCTTCGTTAAATCTTATTACAAGCCCAGTACAAGGTACTGAGCATTGGAATGTGGGGAATTTGATCAATCACGACACAAGGGAATAGAATGTTACTTCAGTTATATTGAAGTTTATTCCATTGTTCCCAAGGTTCAGGGAGGATGTCTTAACTTAGGGTATGGCCGATGGTGGTAAGTTCTCAGTGAAGTTAGCTTATTTTCTTGAGTATGCCCTCATTCATGGTCGAGATCCATTTGTTTGCTCGGATTTTTGGAAATGACTTTGGAATTTACCTTTGCCCTCATGTATTCATCTTTTTCTATGGAGGTTATCCATGGACGTGTTTCTTACCCAAAACAACTTGAGGAAAAAGAGTTTAGACATTCTGGCATTGTGCGTGGTCTGTGGAAGCTCAAATGAATCAGCTCTGCACCTAATGTTTGATTGTCTATTGGAGGGAAGGGTATGCCAAGAGTTAGGTATTTGTGTCTCTTTTGACCTTCACAAGTGGTAGGAAGACTTATGCTCATTGATGGAAGAAAACAACCATCTTGCACTAATGCTTTCGGTGTATGGCTAGTTCTTATGGTTTAATCATAATAAAATGGTACATGAGCCTTTCTTCCAATCACCTGGTAGGATTGCTTTGAAGATAAAATGCTAAATGGAGGGCTAAAGGCAAAGCCGTGAAAGAGGTGCCCCGAAGGTTCCTAATGCCCCTACACTCATGAACAGTTGGCCTTTACCGATGGGGGTGGAGGTTAAGATTAACGTTGATGCAACTATGGATTTGTCCTTGAAGCAAGGAAGCTTAGGAGTTATAGGCTGAAATGGATCTAGAAGTGTTCTTTTTATGGTTAGCTATGGTCTCCAATTCTCGAGTAGGGATGCAACATACCTAGAAGCCCTTGCTATCCTTAGTGGTCTTAAAGAAGCTCATTGTCATGGTCTCCAGCATATCATCATCGAGTCAGACTCTTTGTACTTGATTAGTGAGCATAAGAATGGGGTGGCCCCTTCTTTATTTTATTTTAGTACTATTTTAAATGAAGTTTGAGTCTTAGCTAGTTTCTTTTCATCTTGTTCCTTTTCTTTTTTGTGTCATCTTGGGAATAGTGCTACCCATGTCCTCGCTAGAAAAGGTCTTTGGTGTATTGGTAGGTTTGCATGGGGGAACCCTATTCTGGATTGGTTAGCCTTGATGTTAAACTCTTCTAGTTAAGTTAATAGCATGACTTTTCTTAAAAAAAAAAAAAAGTTGTACCAAAACTTTCTTTATACTGATTGGCTAATATATCTTAAAAGAAATTATTAATCTCCATATATAGAATGGAGAATACTCTACGTACAAAGAATAGTGTGAACTTCTTAACCAAAAATTCAATTTTGAGTTCCATTCTTGCAAACATACTCCCTCAGGTAGGATACTTAATGCATTGGCTCCAACACAAGTCTAAACTTACTTGATTTAGATTAATCATACGGTTTTGTGAAAGTGACATTGTGTTATATATATATTCAATTAAAACAAAGAGTTATAGTTGTGAGATTAAAAATATCATGAAAAATGAAGAGTTGCATTTGCGATAGAATTTAAAGAAATAATAATTAGCAAATGTTCAGTTGATCTTTTGAAAATGTATTAGGTATCATGGTCAAAATTACTTTTGAAATTATAAAATATTCATCTTTATTTTGTATTATTTGTCTCCAACAATTAATAGTTTGACAATTGAGGAATCATAAATAAGGTTTGTATTTAAATCTACTGAGGATGTCAATTAAATAAGTTTGCAACTTTCTGTGTATTAATGGTTTAATTTTTTTATTTTTACTTATAATTTCGAGAACTTCTCGCATCCACCCTAGAGGACATCCACAATAGGATGGAGGATTGACAGGGGAAATCAGAGAGATAAGATAGTTTTTTGAATTTTAAATTTTGTCATTAGCTGGGAGATAACCATAATATTTTTTAGGAGATTTTATAGAAAAAAAAATCTCTTTTATTGTTCTTACTAGGATCTAGATGAATTACAATTTCTCAGTTTCGACACTAAACATTTAATGTTTTAACTGATGTCGATCAACATAGATACTAATTAATTTACACATCAACTTAATATAATTAGACATCAGAATATCAGTCACAAATACCAGAACAGCAGTCTTAGGCATCAAACTAACTAATTTATACATTAACCTAACATAATTAAACACTAGAAAAATATTACTTGATACTATGCATAACGATAGTACTAAACACCAGAATTGTAATGTTAAACATCAGACTAACTAATTTATACACTAATCTAATATAATTAGACACTAAAAAAATAATATTTGACAATAGAACAACATGTCTAAACACCAAAACCATAGTTTTAGATACAAGTTCAACCAATATATAATACCAATTCAACATATACTACATACCAAATTTCTATGATGCTAGCATTTTCATTTGAAAATAAGAGATTTTTTTTTCTCTTTTCTATAGAAATAATTAAAATCTTAAATTTTATTTCTCCCATGATTACAAAGATTTATTTAGAATAACAACTTTTTCACCTAATAATAACTACTTTATCTACTCCATTATTACATATATTTATTTAAAATGGTAACTTCTCCTCTCTTAGTAATAACTATCTAACATTCATTAGTATATCAATTAGTAGTTGGCATCCATCCTGATGGATGGTATAATGTCTCTATAATTTCAATTTTTGACAGTCAGCTCAGTAATTAATTTATCCAAGTTAGATAAATAAACAAAATTTAGAAAAAATATCATCATCACAGATCATTATAATCTGTGATGAATTTGGGCCATTGAATTGTGAAACCTACAATGGACCGTACATATCTAATGGCTGAGATCTATCATAGACCAATATATGATGACACAAGGGTCTGAGAAGTTATAACGAGGAAACACTTGAAAAAGAGAAGTTATAATGATGAATAGCTTGTTATCAAAAAACTTTTCAAACGCCTGGGAAAGACCTAAATATTGCAAGATCTCACACCACTTGGGAAGTTTTTGACCAAGAGCATGCTTGTGATGACACTTTTATGTCCTTTGTGCAACCATAACTTTGGTCGGTTGAATATTAGACAGCAATTAGTCTGGGTCAGGTTGGGGCGATATCGGATAGTGGCGATGAAAGCGAGGAAGCAAGTAATTGAGCGGTGTCAGGTAGTGTGGTAGTTAGAGGTTTTGATTTGCATAGTTTTTCCATTTTTGTCTTAGCCATCATTAATGGAGTTAATGCTGAAGGGGTAAAAGCTATGTTAAATTTTGAAGGGTAAGTGTAGGTATTCAAAATAATAGGGATAACAATGTAGGTTTGAGAAAACATAAGGAAGTTTTGGTAATTTTTCAAATAAACAAATAAATCAATAAATAAATAAATAAAACACAAGAAAATCACCGCCTGTACTTTTGGTAAGTGAAAAAGAAAAAGAATAGAATAGTGTTAATGTCACAAAAGCTTTTATACAAGCAATTTCAGAATAACGCAACATAATTATATGCAGGCACTTCAGTCGCTGGAACCTGTGAGTGCCGGCCATGCACCAGGGAGTGTCGGTGACTCAATCCATCCCATTTTAATTGAAATATTTCGGATTTGATATAAAGATTAAAAAAATAATAATAAAATCTGTGTGCTGATTTTCATTTTTATCCTTCATTATTTATATAGAAAAGCCAAGAGAGATGAAATAAAAAATGAATATTGGAATAATAGCTTGAATGGTATTATGTTAAAAATAAATCTGTTTTAGTTTTTTTTACTTAAATTTGACTTCAAGTTAAATATATTTTTATTATTATTTACTAATTTTTTTAAAAATTATATTTAGAAATTATGAAAATTATAGTTTTTAAAATATATACTCCCTCATTCCTAAAATAGATGAAACATTTTTATGTGTACGGAGATTAAAATATATGTAATTTATGTTTTTTTTTTTCAATTTTACCCATAGAACTAAAATTATTATTTTTTATTTTGTATAGTGAGAGTTTAAATAATAATTAAAAAATAAAATATTCTTTTTTTGGGTTTTTTTAATGAGAAATTGAATGAAGATTAAAAAAAATATTGGGTTTTGTGCGGTGAAAGTTTAAATGGAGGTAAGAAAGTAAATTAATTGTTTAAAATTTTAGAAAAGAGGAAACATTTCAACCTTTTTGGGACATCCAAAAAAAGAATGCATTTTCTCTAAATTGAGACAGATTGAGTATTTTTTTAAAAATTGTCAAGTAATAATATAAATAAATTTAAATAAAAAGTGAAAATAGTACAAAGAACTTAAGATACACGGAGTATAAAATGTTGTACAATTTTAAAATGGCCTAAAATAAAATATATTATATCCTTTTCTGGCAGAAAGTATTATTTTCCATAGATCCAGGATGTGCTTAAATTTAAGCACTCAACCATCGCTTGAGACATAAGTATAAAGTTTCACTTGAGAAAACCCAAAACTTCAGGGAACAAGAGAAGTAATAAAAAAAAAATTCACATTTTTAAATTTAAATGAGTAAAAATATTATAAAAATAAGATGAGCAGTCACAGCACAGAGCGGAAGAGCAAAACGACATCGGAAATAATAAAATTATGTTATTTAAAAAAAATTTTTTTCAATTACCCTTGAACATTAGGTGATATTATACTTGTCCCTTGAGGTTTGAAAATCTACACTTACTCCCTTTGTTTTTTTAACACCGTCAGTCAAAATTACATCCAAGCATATTGAATTTAGTATGGTTTACAATTATACCCAAAGCTTTAGAAATTTACAATTTTCCAAGATTGCTCTTCCCCTCCTCATCTCCCCACTTTTATTCTCCCCAGCCTCCACTTCGACCCACCCATCTCTATCCCCTCATCTCCTCTTTATGCAACTTCTCCTTCTGCTCTAATACCTTCTCCTTCGACTCCCTTGCCGATGCTCCTCAAGCCCTTGATGGCGACCTTGTAGTTGCTATATTGAGACTTGCCTATACCAAGGCCACTAACTTGGGGCTGCCTCATCTCCACTCTCTTCGCTCGTGCCACCTACACTGCCGATCGTGCGATACTCCAAACATGTCGAGATTGCAACAGTTATGCCACCTCTCAGCTTTTGGTCACCAACAATGAGTTCAACTTCGATTCCTACAACATCACAGTAGACAATGTCAATGCGGCGGCCAATGCCACCTGAAAATGCAAATATGAAGCTCAGGAGTCAACCCTGGTTGAGCTCAGCTCTGCTTTCCTCAAGCTTTGTGAAATTTGTGTTATTTCTATTAAGTTTTTCAATTTCAAAAATGTAAATTTGTTTCTCGACTAAGAGCTATACAAGTCATCTATATAGGTCTTACCAAGAAAGAGATTTGTTTATATATAAAAATAATAAAACAAGCACGTAATAATGATGTCAATATAAAAATTGTAAAGTTCATCAAATTTTTTGGAAGTTTGCAAAACACTCCTACCCATATTAGTGAAAAAGACAATATGTGTCTCTAATTATTAGAGATAAATTTTTATTTAATTTTTTATTTGTGCCAATTATAATATTTGGTTCCAATTATTTGCCTCTATTTTTTAATAGAGTTTATGGAGTCAAAGATTTTATTTGATTCATTTTATTTATCTCCAATGTATATTAATTAGTGACAAATATAATATATGTTTCTAAGTTTTTGCGTCAAATTTCAAATATAGGTATTATAGATAAATGTGCTATTTATTCCATTACATTTGTCGCAAAAGCTAGTTCCTCATATAGTGAATTCAAAATAAAATAAAAAAATTAAAATGAGAAATGTTGAAAACCGATTTATTTTGAAAATATGAGATAAAGCAACATTGCTACATATTTGACAATGATCCTAACAAATGAGTTATTAGTAATTATTTTGATATATAGAAATTATTCACTCAACTTAAATAATATCGATTGAAACTTTATATTTAAAAAGGTTGAAAAAGTATTTTTTTGGTATTTTTTTCTTGATTTTTATTTTTCTTAGTTGGCTACAAAAAAATTATTTTCTAAAAACATTATTCAAATGATTATTAATTAGATATATTTTTTTCCGAAAACATTATTCAAGTGATTATTAATTAAATATTTAAATGATATAGTTCTAGATAAAAAAAAATCCAATTGAAGCAGCTGAAAGCATTAAAGTGTTAACCTTCCTCTTCTCTTATTTGATTTGCATCGATTCACGAAAGGACATGTAAGGTGAATTTGGATGAGTATGAATTGGTTAGGGCGATGAAGATAAGTGATTTTAGGGATGAGATCAATAAAGGAGGTGATGGAAGAAGATAGCAAAGGTTAAATAAGGAGTCGAGAAGGCGGCAGAGATAAATGGGGTCAAAATAATAATAACAAAAAATAAAAGTAAAGAGACGAGAAGAAGAGTAACAACCCTAAAAAATTGTAAATTTCAAAATTTTGGATAACAGCCGAATCCATTTTCCCCGCCCCATATCCAAGTTATGGTCAAAATTCAAACACAATCCAAAAAGATAATCATTGTCAGGTGACAGTAACAATCAGCAGGCACTAGTAATCCTTCAGAACTTTGCTTTTTCACACGTTAATACATGTGAGTAACAGCTCACAGTCCTATCAAGCAGCCATGTCTCCTGTACTTGAACCAAAGAAAAACCCTATATGGCACCTAGCGGTTGGTACATGCTCTCCGGTTGGAGCTAGGATTTTCAGGTTTCGGGTGTGGCTAAAAAATTTTTAACAGAGAATTTGTATACAAAAATATACTAAAATTATAACTCGAGATCTTATGATTAAGAATGTTGAAATTTATTAATCTCAATTTATGAAGCAATTTGAAACATTAGTTCTATGTTATATCACAAGTTTTGTTGTAAATTAGAAATAGTTAAAACTTAAGAAAATAGATACGATTTATTGTTATGTTAAAAAAGAAAAGCTATATATACCTTATCAAATTTTAAGTAGCGTGTTTAGAGCAGGAACAAAAACAGGAAAATTGCCACTTTTTAAACTTTAAATAGATAAAAGTGTTACAAAAACAAAACAACAATTGAGAGTAGTAGAAGAGCACGAGAGCAAGAGCATTAACCCAAAATTAAAAAGAAACATGTCACATAGTATAGAAATGCAGTTGTGCTAGCCTTTTTTTCATCGAGTAAAAATTATAATTTTATTTGTAAAAAAAAATTATTATTTCATTTTTAATGTAAACAATCAGGCATTCAATAAAATGAATAATAAAAAACATATAAAGAAATAAAAAAAACTAAAATGTAACTCAGAAATTAGACAGTAGCTGACATGAAAAATGGAAAAAATTACAACTTTGATTTCCAATTTACAAAATTTTTTTTCGCAACGATGCAACTTTTTTTTTTTTTTTGTAAGAATTCTAACATGAGTTTTTGGAAGGGAAAAATGAGAGAAAGTTGCCATTCAAAGGTTAATTGTTTTTTAAAATATAATTTTAGGTTTTTTTGACACATGAAAGTATAAGTTTCCACATGAAAAAAAAGAGTTAAAAGCCAGTTTTTTTTTATATTTTCTTTACAATTTATGTTGTTATATATAATTTTTTTAACTATTAATTTCCCGAAACGTTTCGTAAAATATACGTTTTATAACACCCCCAAGCCCCTCCCTATCTCTACCACTGTCTCCAATGCTAAGGCCCAGTGCACAAGCCTCTAATCATTGCACGCTTGGTTGTAATATGCTCCCCCATGAGCAGCACCTGTAGGATCTCACCATCTCAATCCATGGTCTGGGCTCAAGTTAATAGCAGCACGTAGCTTGGTTCCAAAATACAATTGAGCAATGGCAGAATCAGGCTGGATGTTCCTACTTCCCTCTCCTGGCCTGCGACATCACAATTCACATCACGGAAGAGCTAGGGACTCCAATATTTAAGCGTCCAAGGACATCTTGGCCATTGCAGATAAATGTAGGCAGATGATATTTGATGTAAATTCATGCGAAAGTCTGAAATCTGTTATTTCCAATTTTCCATCCATCATTTTGTTTCTCCCCTTACGGGCCCTAGTGCAGCAGAGATGACAGAGAAATTGGCCTGTGAAAGAAAAAAAATGAAACCAATATTTTGGCAATGCAATGCACAGATACAAGTCATGCTAAATCGTGTGGTGCATCCACTTTTTTGTGTCCCCAAGCGCCCAGCGAAGCACGAGGGGACACCTCCCCCACCCCAGCCGGGATTTGACTCCCTTACCCCCTTCCCCAACTTTGCAAAAATGTCACTTCATCTGGTTCGATTGCCTTTTGGGTCCTGAACAAGCCAGCATTCCCCTCCTTAAGTGCTATAAACTAACTACTACAACCCTTATACACTTGTATACTTGATTCTGAGTAATAAAAAAAAAATTCATGCTAAATCGAACTACTCACAAAACAAAGCTATACATATGCAATCTTATATAGCTTGCTATTAATTAGACTAAAAAAAAAAAAGAATAGCAATCAGAACCACACATATACGCTACACAAAAGAAGCGGAGATGTACCTGAAATAGGTATTGTCTCACTTTCTTGATAAGCTAATGCAAATGGCTGCATTTCAAATGGAATACAACCACTTTCGCAGCTGCCGCCTACATTTGGCAATTCTCTGTTAGTATCTGATTTGCTTTCAGGAAGGCCATGGAAATCAAACCGAGTTATGTCCATATATTATTAAGCAAGTCCACCAGAACAACAGAAGAGAATCGTCGCAGAGCAATTTGTATGATCACCTCAGCATGGTTTGTCTTCATGTCTCCTTGGAGGATTTCTTTTTGCATCAATTCTACACGGAAACCCTCAAACGTTCAAAGCTTCAACAAAGCAACTGGGCAGGATTCAGCATTTGTTGCAGAAGGTAAACTGGAATAAATGACTGACTTTCTAACTCCATCATGTCAATGTGCTTTATACTATCCAGAAAATGAATGTTAACTGTTCTACCCCTTGGGCAATTTAGACCTAGGGATTCAAAAACAATTTTGAATTAAGATTTTTTTTTTATTTTCATAAAGGATATCTCTAGATTCCCAAACCTCTCATAAAGTATAAGCTTCGTGGGAGATAGTCAAAGGAGAGATTCTTACAAGCTGCATAGTTTTTTCTCCAAAAGAAAAAGAAAAAAAGAAAGCATAAAGAAGAAGAAGAAGCAGAAAACAGATTAACATCAATGTGGTTGCCAGCTAGTACTTACATTGATATACAAATGCACATGCAAATCTTCTATCTTCACATAACTCAGCTTCTGATGCAATGCCAATGTCATGCTAAAGATATCTGAAACCGGACAATAAGGTAAGAAAAGAAACCTATGTCTTTCATTCCCTTCACTATTTGCTTTGCTGTTAAAAACACTGGCTGTGGTCTTCTTTCACATGAATTTGACAGCAATCAATTAAAAAGATCCATATCCTCCATTCCATAAATTTAAGGAAGAGCCTCCAATAGGTTCATTGAGCTTCAAGTACTCTTTTATCAATTTCAATTGGATGATTACAACAATGGTGATGGTGATGGTGATGGTGATGGCTATGTTTATGAATTTATGATGGTGATAATGATTAAATAGATTGCTTGGTTGGCCTCTAAGTTTTATGACCCAAAATGTAAGTTTTATGAACTTACAAATCGTTGAACTTTATCATCATGGTATTGATCAATTGCTATGGTGCCAATCTTGAAAGCATCTTGCCAAGAGGAGTCATCGAGCAAAACAGGAGAGAAATGCATCTCCAAAAATGAGTCTCCAGGCCTTTGACATTATAAGTCATCTCTAGAGAAATTATTTAAAGGACTTCATGTAACAGTTCTCCCAAATGACTGCAACATCTGCGACAGTAACATTACCTCAGTTACTTTTTCAAGGACTTGAAGAAAAACAGGTACTGACAACCATCGAATCAATGCAAATTTCTTGACAGTGAATATCATACATGTCAATGAAGATCTTTACCTTTTTCAAACAGACAATGTAATTGTCCAACAAAGTGGCGAGGATAATGCATTCTTCCTAGATAATTCTCTGGCACCAATCAAGCATTCTAGACAGATTTCCTTCAACAATAGATCTTATAGTTCGCTTTTTTCTTCTTGCATCCTCAATATCAAGAGTTCTATATGCAAGAGAAAGCAAATATACCGAGGGATGGAGTCTCCTGAAAGTATCATAAATAAAAGAAGATGATTCAAACGTTACACAAAGAAAATGAAGACTGTCTTAATATTGTTTTACACAAGAGATAGTGGAGACTTTCAGGATAATTAATCATCATAAGAGCCAAAAAAAATTCAGAACCAGATAGAAAGAAGCCACCATATTCTATTGCTAGCAGTTAACATAGGGGCCATTCTACAATGAGGCCATGATTTTTAGGGCCATGGCAAGTTAGTTGTAACATCCCTGATATAGGGCAGCAGAAGGGCATTTGTGATAGGGCTGGAAATTAGGGCTTAAGAGTTGGATGGGATTGAAGGATTGCAGAAAGATAAGAAAGATAGAAAAACCTTGGATGTCAAACCCAAAGCCAAGGATCCCTAAGCATCACAACTAGGTCTAGATTGTGTCACACAATCCAAGAAGGCATAAAAGCTCTCAATTTCTGAAGTAGTCAACTCTCTATAATACTGAAGCAATTACACGCTTAAACAGAGCTTTAGAAG
Organism: Aquilaria yunnanensis; assembly: GCA_039654915.1. Taxonomy (NCBI): domain Eukaryota; kingdom Viridiplantae; phylum Streptophyta; class Magnoliopsida; order Malvales; family Thymelaeaceae; genus Aquilaria; species Aquilaria yunnanensis. Next base: position 93,729,621 of record CM077598.1, on the reverse strand, counting down.
CCCTATTTCTTCTAGGTTAAGAAAACCTAAATAGATTTAAATAAGACTTGTAGATAAATTCTGGTTTAATACAACAGATCTGGAAAGATCTGAAAATTACCAGAGTACATTTATTCTTTAAAAATAACTAAAATAAACTAAATTAAGCCAGACAGGAACTAGTTTAACCTTGTAAAGTTGGTTTAGAAAAATTAGAACCTGATGTTTCTGGAGAAACACTATTTTCCTGAGTCATTTGCAACTTAGGTACCTATTTTTTATTTTTCTCAAGCATTTCCTGCGTCAAACTCAGTTTATAACCGTATATTGAAGTTTAAAACTTGTTGGCACTTACGTGATAAAGAAATCCAACTGGAACCTGAGATCTTAAGAAAATTGCATTTTTTTCAGCCATTAACTGCTAATTTAAGTAATGAAGTGCCTTGTGCACTGCTCGAAACAGCATTAAGGGACCTGAATGCCACATTAGTGGTTATACCTGTTAAGATTGTTGCAACTTAATCATCATCTAATGACCTCCCACCAGGCTACACTCGCCATAGAAAGCCCAATTCACATGATTCAATTTCAGTGAACAAATCTTTCAGAAGCAAATGCAAGAATTACATGTAGGCTTCACTTTGGATTTGAAGGCTTGGCCAAAATTTAGGCCCGTTCGTTTGCAAACGAATTAATGTGTTTGGGCAATCGGGTCAGGTCGCTTTCAGACGAATGGGAATGACACCTGAAGTTCGCACAAAGTACGGTCAAACCCAGCCAGCTATCCCCACATAATTTTTGTGAACTTCAGGGGCAATTCCCATTTGGCCAAAAGCAGGTTGTGCCATATCAACTTGACCAGATCGCACAGATGCATTAATCCCAAAAAAACAGGCTGTTATTTTCCAAATGTTTGATGGTTCAAAAACCAGAACTTTTTGCCTTTTCCAGATTATTTCATCAATTTCATTTTTTATGCTAATTTGCTTGAGAAAATGCATTAGGGTATGGAACGTATGGGGGAAAGGAGGAGGGGAATCATAAAGTCAAACTGAAAAACATCCTCGTGTTGATGATATAGGCTCACTCTTCAAGATGTTCCATTGTATCCGGACCATCCCACCATCTTTGTGATGCGACTGTCCGTCCTTTCTTGTCTCTGCCAAAAGTTTCAATATACCAACCCCCTATGTCATGCATTCCGCAGCGAGGTTCAAACAACCAAAATCTGTTATCAATAGAACACATTTAAAGGTATTGCCGTGCAAATCGAGTCACAAAAAGGTGATTCCAAGAAAACAAGGTAAATAATAGTGTCTAACAACCTGGATACTTCGCTAATCAGGGAAGCATCAAACTATAGACAGACATAAAGCCAGCTAATAAAATCAAGCTACCAGCTAATCTCAAATGAAATTACCATGCCAACAAATTAGTTGCAACCATATTGAAAACATAATTCATCCAACCTGACCAGAAGTATTTGCATCCATGAAGCAAACACCAACATATTTTTCCCTCACTAGTATCCCAAGAACCAGCGCACAATCTCTTCTCTTGACTTGAAACGCAAGCAAATTTGGAAGAGGGATTACACGTATATCTGTGAATTCTTACTTCGGATTTTGAAACCGAATATTGAACTCAGAAAGAAATGCTTGAATCACCATATTCAGGATTATTCTTGAGTTCAAACTAACCTGCTAGGTGGTAATCTTGCTCTACTGCATCTGCACTCACAAACAGAAACTTTCTCCCCAACCCAGTAGTAGTGCATGTGCTTCACCTGAGAAACACAAACCACAAATAAGGATTTCACCTATCTAGTCAATTCTGCTACCTGTCTGATCAATTTTTCCAATCTTGCTCTTTTGCCAATAACTGAATAAATATAGAAACAACACATGCAAATATAAAAGGCCTCGACCGAATAAAAATGTCAAAAAGTAAAGACAGCTTGATGATTCAAAATACTTTTAGCAAACAGCTTATAGAGAAGCAAAAAATTTGACTATTAAAATGTTGCATTAAGACTGCTGTAAGTCATACAGCGCTCAAATCCATAGCATTTGCCAGAACTAGATAGTAATTAATAATGGGTAGAGAAAGACATGGCTGACTGTGTGCAGAATATTGAAGGGAAAAGGGTCATCAAGGTGAAGCTAGAGGGATCTATTACATATGCTTCAAATGTTTTGAAATCAGATAAAAGGTAACATGAAAAAACATGAACACGTCAGATTTAAATCAGGATACGCTATTCAACAGTTAAAAAAAACCACTGAAAAGTGCCATAAAGTAAAAAACCATTGTGGAACTGGGATTCTTTATTCCTGGTTAATAACAACAAAACAGTGGGAAAGTAATATAAAAAAGAAATACAACAATTTGATATGCTGTCAGGATATGAATGAAAAGGCTGAAAGAAGAAGAAAACGAAACAGAGGTTGTAAGGGGAATTTTTTTACGAACCAGCAATGTTCTATGTTTCATTATGACATGGGTTTTTGTTCCACTGCTGTTGTAAACAAAACATAACCCCTCCTGGGGGCTAGTTCCAAGGCCAACTATTGTTGCTAATGGACTCCGGTTTTCAGATTTACTGCCCAAGAAGCCCACCTTGGGATGGTTATCAACATTTTCCATGGGATCACTAAATGAATTAAGGAAGATATGTATGTGATCATCAGAATCCTGATTTACTATCCCATTGCAAGTGCTTTTAGGAGGAACCCTAGAGGCTCTTGCAACCAACTTTCCAGACACATGCAATTCCAGATCTTTATATGCATCAGACACAAGATTATTGCTCTCTGTTGCTTGCAACTTAGAGATTACAGCATCATTTTCTCCATCAGGCTTTACATATCCAGATGCATTAGCAGTAGACTGACACAGGGCATGATCATTTGATCTAAAAGAAGTCAATTTTTTCTTTTCAGGAGATAACTCGGCACATTTATTACCCAGACAGACCATCCCAAACAGACTCCTCCCAGAGACCAAGTGTAACACTTCTGGAGTTTCGTACACAGATCTCTCCTCAGCTTCAAACCTGTCAGGGAGAAGGTCCATGGACTCAACAGAAGGGCCGTAGTATGCAGCATGAACAGCAGAGTAGAAATCAGCTTCAAGAACATCAAGATAACCAGTTCCAACCACTACTTTTCTGTTCGACACTATATCATTTACCACTAATCTGTACCACTTCAACCATTCAACAACTTCCATCTCCTTATTTGTCGTATAATAAGACTCAACTGTGTGCAACAAAGACTGCTCCCTAGAGTGTTTCTGAACAAGCTTTCTCTGAGAAAGCAGATAACTATCATAATGAGCCCTCTTCTTAGAATCCGAAAGAATCTGAAAATCCATTATCCAAAACACAAAGAATTACTCTAACAGTACAAAGCAACGCTCATTTATCACAAAATCACTATGATTACTGCAATTTTTTCATATGAAGTTCTAATCTTACCAAATGTGTAAGACGAAAAGCATGGGATTATAAAATATTTCAACCAATAACAATCAAATCTTTTCTCGCAGCATATAGGAGCTAGTAAATTGCAACAGCACCTCATAGGCAGCGAGGATTTGGACGAAGCGCTTGGAAGCGGAGGGGTCTTTGCTGGATTGGAGGAGGTCGGGGTGGGTTTGCTTGGCGAGCCGGCGAAACGAGTCTTTGATTTGGGAGAAGGAGCTGGTCTCGGAGACACCTAAGATGTGGTAAGCGTTCTCGGTGGGGAAGTCAGCGGCGGTAGCCGAGCCGGAGCGGCCGCTGAAGAAGTGACTTCGGAAGGTCGGATATAGAAGAAGCGAGTAGCAGGAGGAGGTTGCTTCCTGATAGAAGGGAATCGGGACGCAAGGGATTTGGCGGAGGCGAAAGAGACCGCAGAAGAAAGCCATGGATTTCTGCAGCTTTACGAGTGCTCGAAATCGGGAACGGTTGCTCTTCTCGGCGACGGTGCAATGGGGTCGCCGGATTTTCTGTTAACTGGGGTATCTAACACTGAAGTTTTCCACTTGTTTTATGGAATCATTAATAATAATACTACTTTCATAGTCCGTCAAATGGTCGTCGCTGTTACATAATGCATTATCTATTATTGAAAGTAGAGCCATTAAAGCTAATAATGGAAATGGAGAATGAATCGGGCGAAAGTTTGATATACACTTGGGTGTACATCTACATATTAAAAGGAAGGAGAGAGGAAGAGTCCCCAATATAGTTAAGAATAGTGTTTTGAATTTCGTCCCGTACCGACTGTACCGGCTGATACATATTGGTATTGGATAAAAAACGGAACGGAATAGGCTACCGGCGTATCGGATTACGTACCAGTCTGTACCGGTTTGTACATGATATTTTGTTGTACCGGTGATTCGGCTGTATCGGTTCTATGCAATATAGCCTTTAAGAAACGTAAAAACAAAAAAAAAAAAAGGAAAATCCTGACCTAAAATCCTAAATTCCTAATTCATTTCGTTCTGCTGTTTGCATTTCGCAATTTCAGCAGGCGACAGACAGACAGAGTCGAGAGGCACAGCCTACCGGAAAGAGCTCCGCCTTCGGCTCCTCTTCTATTTTGCTCCGCTCCGCCACCACAGTGGCACAGCCCCTACCCATCCACCACCACCCTCACTCCACTTCTTGCATCTGTCGATTTTGTTCACCAGCGAGCAGCAAGCACTCCGAGCAGAGCAGCTAGGGATAGCAATTGGGTGGGTTAGGTCAGGTTTGGGTCAGGTGATTCAGGTTCGGGTCTACTCAGGTTAGCATGAATTCAGGTCCAGGTCGGGTTCAGGTCAGGTCATTTGGGTTCGGGTTGATTTCAGGTTGAGTTAATTTCAAGTTCGGGTTAGGTTGGGCCGGGTTTATTTGGGTTCGGGTTCACTTCAGGTCGGGTAATTTTAATCTCAGGTAACTTCAGGTCAGCTTTCGGGTCAAATTCGGGTCAACCTTTGTGTTCATGTGGGTTATTGATGTGAAGTCAAAACGATTGAATCTATTCAATTTTTTTTTAAATTTAAATCAAATAATTTAATTTTTTGTATGATTTAATTTAAATTAAAATTTCATTTTTTAGTATATTTAATTAAAATATTCATAAAAATCTTCTTCATTAGAGTTTAGTACATATTTAAATAATTTAACATTGATAGTAATATTTGATTGTTTTTCTAAACTCATACCCTTTAATTATCATTGTACAGATTATTCAGATCTTTACCCAGCTATCACTCAGACATACACAACGACAATTTTGTTATGCTTACGTTTCAATGAATTTTCTTTGAAATTACAACAAAATGCAAATCAAGTTCATTATCAGTGTCTAAATTGTAAATTTTAAAAAATTTTGGGTGAAAGTGCAATGATTTCAAAAATTTTAGGATCCATGTTGTAATTATTATGGGTGACTAAAATAAAATTTTTTAAAATTTAGGTATTTTATTGCATTATATTTAAATGTTTAGGGGTGAATGTTGTAATTTTAATAATTGCCTATTAAGATCATTAAACTTACTAAATATAAAAATTACTTCTGTTGGAAAAATTCAAATTTGGGATTCACTAAATATGAATGTTTTTTCCCCAAATAAGATACTTGTAATATATAGAAGTCCTAAAAAAATAGATGTTACTAAATGTGGAAATCCTTTCTCAAAATATGAAAATGATTAAACATGAATATCTTAAAAAAAGAAATGAAACTACTAAATATGAAAATCTCATCTCCAAATATGAGACTTATTAAATATGGAAGTACCAAAAAATGGAAGTTACTAATAACGGAAGTCATCATTCCTAAATATAAGACATATTGAATATGAAAGACTCAAAAAATGGAAGTTACTAAACATGGAAACCTCTATATTTAGGACTGACTTAATATGGAAAATAATGAAAGAGGAAAGTTAAGGTTTAGGGTGAGGGTTAAAATCGGGTATTATCGGGTTTAGTTTTCGGGTCATCTTGCGTTCAGGTCAGGTCAGTCTCGGGTTTGGGTCATTTCGAGTTCGGGTCAATTCAGGCTCGGGTCATTTCGGGTTCGGGTATTTCGGGTTTGGGTCATTTGGGCTCGGGTTTTCTCGGGTTTCCTTTTAATCGGGTTCGGGTTCAGGTCGGGTTGGGCACAGTCGAGTTCAGGTCATTGACTTTTTTAGTCAAATCAGGTTAGGTCCGGCTTGGGTTCAGGTAGGTTGGTCCAGGTCATCGGGTCGGGTCCGATTTTGCCATCCCTAAGAGCAGCGCCAGCGAGCACACCGAGCAGAGCCTACAGTATCAATCGAAGCTTCTCCTCCCCATTTCTACAGCTCCGCCATTACATCCTCCACCGTCCACCAGTGCACTTCCACTTCTGCCGGAAAAAGCTCTTCACGGATCCAGGTTTGTTTCATTGCTTTTTTTTTTTTTTTCATTTTACATTTGGTTCAGTCTAATGTAATTGATTTGTATTTAAGTAGTTATATTGTTATTGCTTTGTGAATTGTGACTGTGAGTGAATTGTGAGTGAAAATTAGCTGGCCATCGTTTCTATAATTTATCCCTAGAAGAAAATATTGGTTAACTCAGTTTATTTCTTATTATAAATTGAAGACTCATCCACAATGGGTTCCTATTATTATTGCTATTTATTCATTTTTCACTGCTATGTATTCATTTTTCACATCTTGGAAGTGCTCGAAAATGAAATGATTTCTTGATAACAAAACATTGCAAACTTGTTGATATGTTCTTTTTATATGTATATGATTTATATATATATGTATAAATTTATTATAGACCGGTATATCCGAGACAAGCCGCCGAGACGATTCCGGTACCCAAGACTGTACCGTACCATTAAAAAAACAGCACAGTTTCCGGTACGAGATTTAAAACCTTGGTTAAGAAAGAAAAATCTAATTGGTTGAAATTTTAGATTTGATTGGGTAATAATTTGGAGGATTTATAGCTTTTATTATTTTATTTATGGCATCTAATTGTAGGTGTTTCTTATTTTTTGAGTTGACTCCGTTTTTTTTCTTCTCTTTCTTTATATCCAAAATTTGTTTTGTAGTCTCATTTGTTCTCAGTTTTTCACTCTATTGTTATTGTATCAGGTTCAAAGGGGAACTCAATACTATTTGGAGAATATGTTATTGGATTTGAACAAGTTTCCAACTATGAATGATTTTCTGTATCTAATGTTAGTGTTTTAAGTTTTCTAGGTTGTTTGATTGTCTATATCTCATTTTATTGATTTGAAGTTTTGCAAGGAATTTGGATAAAGGCGACGATGCTAGGTGGTGACGATGAGTTTAGTGGTTTTATTTTTTCATGGCAATGTCATTATCTCGTGCGATGGTTTTGTCACATAGATTAATACATTTGACTTCCAGTTTAATACGTTTCAGTTACAGTCTAATACATAGCCCACATAGTTTAATACAATTCACTTCCAATTTAATATATATCTCACACAATTTAATACATTTTATTTCCAATTTAACACATATCACATACAGATTAATACAATTCACTTCCAGTTTAACACATATCCTACACAATTTAATATATTTCACTTCCAGTTACATACATTTCACATCCAGCTATTGCCGATGGTGATGACGATGATTATGGTACTGATGGTGATGATGATCTTGGTGGGTTTTTTTTTCATGGCAATATCATTTTCTTGTGTGATGATTTGTCACATAGATTGATATTTTTGACTTCTAGTTTAATTCATTTCACATACAGTTTAATACATAACTCAAAGAATTTAATACAATTCATTTTCAGTTTAATACAATACATATACACAAGTTTCATACAATAATAACTAGTTTCATACAATTCATTTCAAATTTCATACACATATATAAACTATCTAGAAACATAAATGTAAAACTCATAATCACACATATATATCTATGTTCTTTACAAACAATCCAAAGCCATACAGATAAAACCTAGAAGCATACATGTATATTAATGTTATTTACAAATAAAAAAATCAGAAGCATACAAAAGCAAACATATATATTTTTGTTTTTTACAATTCTAGAAGTATAGATGTATATCGATGCCCTTTTTAAAAAGAATTAAAAGCATACATATAAAACCTAGAAGTATATATATAAACCTGGAAGCATATGTTTATATTTGTGTTCTTTTTTAACCCAGAACATACATATAAGATTCAAAAGCATATATGTACTTCATAGACCATTCAAGCACTTAGTTATTTTTTTTCTAATTTCCCCAATAGTTGAAACCATGTCTTTCCTTAGTACTCTCATACTATTTCAAATTGATCTATTCACTTTAACCACCCCCCCCCCCCCAAAATAACCCATCTAGTAATTTTGGGATTACACACCTACTTCTTTTTTGCGAACCCACCGTTCGCACCACCATCGGCAAAAGTTATCACTTCGTCAAAAACACAGTTGCTGCTGTTGTTGGGATTTTTTTGGCTCCAAAAGATAAATGTATGATATTGGGTAAAGGGAATAAAGAAGGATTAGGACTGCATCGGATATGGGTTTGCTTTTTTTCACAGTGGCAAAGACAAAAAACAGGAGTGGGGAATCATGGGTTACGTTTTAGGAGAGATTCAGGAGTACTTTGTATAGGAATGCTTCTTAATTAGCTATCTCCTAAATCTTCTCCCTAATATTCGCACTTTTCCCTTTGTTTCAAACTCTAGTAATAGAAGGTTCCATTAGCAACACTAATAGTATTACAATGTGTATATACACATAGGTGGGTAATCTTAAAACTCATGAATTGGATTAGTTTTTTTTTATACTCATAAACATGTAAAAATTAAAATATTAGAAAATATTTGTGAAAAATGAAGAATAAATTAAGCAGTAAACCATTACAAGTTTGAAATATACTAACAACATTTATTTAGTGATAATGAACAAAAAATAATATAATAAAAATCAAATAAGGTAACTATTAAAAATATCACTTTATAAATGTTGGGGCTTTAGGTGGCATTTGAAGGTTAGTTGTGCTACTAAGCTGGAATTTTGGAAATGGGCATAAGTACCCCCATTTTTTTCTTATCAACCCCGTTTCACGTCTCGTCTGTCTCCTCTCTCCAGCTCTTTAGTATCACCGAAGAATAAAGGTCGTATGGGTTTGGCTTAAATCCATACTAGTGCCGTAAACTTTCATAACTCGGCCATTTAAGGGCCTGAACTATGAATCGGATTAACTCAGGACTCAAACTTTGCAAATTGAATTAGTTAAGGACAGAGGGTCAATTTTGCCGTTACGCCGTTTGTGAATGTTAAGGGGTTAAAGCTTAAAATGATCGAGACGAGCTAGAATTGAATTGGGGATTTTGGGAATTTGGCATTTGAAACCCTAGAGAAGAATTGACAATCCTCTATCGGCTCCAATCTGTCTCTGCTCCAATCGTCCCTGGTTTGGCTCCCTTAAAGGATGGTGACGATCGTTTAGTCTGGTGTGGATTGCTTCTTCAACCTTCAACCTAGACGGTGCAAATTTTTCTACATCCAGAAAGTTGGTTTCGATGGTTTAGCATCGTGTTTCTCCAATCAGGTGATGTGCGTCTCATTAGTTAGGGTTATTTTGTGTTTCGGTATTCTTTCAGGTGATGTGCGTCTCATTAGTCAGGGTTATTTTGTGTTTCGGTATTCTTTCAGGTGATGTATGTAATTTGTGTTTTGTGCTTATTTTTCTATTACTTGGGTTTGCTTTTCTTGGATTATCTCTGATGTTTTAACTTGTTGTTGCTTTTCTTGTTTTGTTAATCAGGTGTTGTTAATGAGTTTTTGACCTGTTGTTCTTGTTTTGTTAAATAGGTGTTGTTGTTTTTCTTGGTTTGTTTCTCTGGTTTGCTTGTTAGGATTGCTTTTCTGAATGAAGTTCCTTTTGTTTGGGTTACTTGTTAGAAGTTTCTCCTGTTTGCTTGTTAGAAATGCTTTTCTCTGCTGAATTGTTTTTCTGTTGAATTGCTTTTCAGATTGATATTGCAAATTGTTAGAATTGTTTTCCTGCTAAATTGCTTTTCTGAAATTTTTTATTGTATGTTTAAAATCTTTTAGGAATATCTTGGGACTGCTTAGCTGTTAGTGTTGTGCCCAAAAGCCAATCATGAGATGATTGTATTTTTGCACATTGAGTCATGATATTTTATTAAAGCATTAATCCAGTAATTATGTTTGTTGTTTTGTTTCTGCGTAACGTAATAAACATAATTGTAACCCTAGAATAATGATATTCTTAAACGTCTCTGGTCTAGTATTATTGTGGAGCGGCTTGCAATAATACATAACGACTAGCATATGTGGAGACTAATATGAGATATGTAGTCTACATATGGGTACAAGTTGGAGAACTTGTGTACTGGATCGACCCACCATGAGAACACTACATGGATCGTTATATGAGTGTCATAAGTGATTCTCATAGTGATCATGGTATATGTAGTCCTTCGACCTAAGATCATCAAGGTTCCCTACATGTGAGTCACATACTTTGATACTTTCCTTTGTTGCTCGTAACTGAGTGGACTTGAAGGAGGTCATTGGGTATGTCACATATCATGCGGAGGGATTTGTATGATCAAGATGGGATTTGTCCTTCCTATGTAACGGGAGTAATATCTTCGGGCCCCTTGATAGAGTGAGACTTAGCAAATGCATGGCCATGCTCGGATGAGTTGATATACGATATCAATGTCATCAGTTTAAGTTAGTTTACTCGGTAATCAAGAAATCAAAGATTGGGCTATACGAGAGTGACACATTCCATGTCTCGTGCTTAGTCTTGATATCTTGGACAAAGGGACAATGGCATATATCGGTGATGATCATAAAGATTTAGTCAAATCATCGACAATCTTGTCACTTGGGTAGCAATGATGTGTTGCTAGACACCGCTCATTGCTTATGATCATAAATGTGATTTATGATCATTGCCAACGTGATAAGAGCCTATTGGGTCGCACACATAGAGCTATTTGGATCATTAGAGTGCATGGGCTAATTATTTGGGTTATGGTTTCACTTTAATTTCGTATTAATAATGGGCCCAAGAGTTGAGCCATTATTAAGCTCGAAATTAAATCCTAATTGGATTAGGGCTTTGAAACCCATTAGGCCTGGAAGTTGAGTCTCACTATAAATACAACTTCTAGTGAGAAATTCCCAGGTCTCATTGCCCTAGCCTCCCAAAAGGACAGCCGCACTCTTCTCTTGCAATTCCTTGGAGGACGCAAGCTAGCACTGTGAGCGCAGAGAAACGCATCTGCCGGGACGTGGTGGAAGCGTGGTGATCCCGAGAGACTCGTGTGGATACCATAGAGAGCTTGAACACGTCAACTGTTCAGGTTTTGTGATTCGACTCTACAGTTGAGTGAGAGATCTCAATCGAAAATTAGGTATGAAAATTTTCGAACACCCGGTTTACCCCGTTTCACTTGGATCCTGGAGGATTTCGGTTAAATTCCGCTGCACTGTTTGGCTCCCGAAACCCAACATTAGTGACATTAATGTTGTTCGATGAAGAAGTGCTAAATTGCAAATACATGCATCGGGCATCAAGGGATATAACTAGACACGAAGGAGAGAACTTGGGGAGAAGATTCTTCCATTGTCGTTATAATTGTGTAAGTTGTCATTTGTTCTTAATATGGTTGTTCGTTGAATTGGTAAAGTTGATGTGGTTGTCTTATGATTATTGGTTGGATTATTGATTTTAAGTAACACACTATATTGATGAAATTGTGTGTGTTTTTTCAGACAAGTAAGGATTGTAAATTTTTTATGTGTATTGATGATGAGTTTCTAGGATGAGTAAAAGTGGTGATTGTTGAGTATTGCATAAAAGGGAAGGAATTGAAAGATGAAGTTCGTGCATTGAAGGTGTAAGTTTCGTAACTGTGTTTGATGAAAGAACAAGCAATAGTTTGTTTAGATAACAAATTTTTTGCTGAGCAGCTAGGGAATTTAGACAAGAAAGTTTCTAAATTAAGGCTATTTGTGTTGTGCTGCTTTTGTATTGTGTTGTTTTATTTTATTTGTATTATGTTCTGGTTATTAGTTAGGTAGATGAAGGAAGTAATAGGGCTGTGTTATGGGGATTGATAATGGACAGCAACATGTAAAAATTTTGCCTTCTTTTGCAATTGACACATTTGGAGCCTTTGGCTTTTTTGTAATGAGAAATGTTGTTTTTGTCTAGAAATACTCGTGTTTATAAATGCAAGTGCACACTACAGGTTCAACCATTATTAGACTTGTGTTTATAAATGTAAGTGCACATTTACAGGTAACAGAAGTACTTCAGAAATATTGCAGAAATGTTGCAAAAATCTTTCAACCTATAAGCTGTCAAAAACCTAGAAAAATACTGCAGTGCAAGTATTTTGAACCAAAACAAATGTTTCACACTCTAAACCTCATTTTATGTTTCAGACATAAACCAAATACTAAACCACACTTGTTCTCCAAATAGTAGAGCAAAATACAAATAAAAGCCACATCAAAGCATCTCCTTGCAATTAATAGAAGCTACAAACTATATCTGTTGCAATAGACATCTCCCTACGACATTTGTTTCATGTTTAGCAACTAAAGTGCACATGCCCCTACAAAGAAGAAGTTAAGAAAATAAGCTAAATTGAAAGTACTGCAATAGTTGAAAGTACTGCAATAGTCTTTTTTCTAAGTAAGTAGTTTCTAATTTGGAATTAACCAATCCTTGGACCTTAGTGTCCCCAGCAGTTCGTGATGTTGTTATCGTGCTCTCTGCATAAGATTGTTTTCCCTAAGAAGAAGTCTAAGTAAAAGTCTATCTGGATAACTACTAATATAACAAAAAAAGATGAACAAACTAACACTTTTATTCACTCCAAACATGTAAAATAATCAAATTACATGTGAGTGAAAGATGGTTCAATTAAAAGGGAACAAAATAACATTAGAATGGTAATTTGAGACACACTTTGACTAGAGGTAAAAGATGCTTAGTGTGGCAACGTCGGGTTTTCGGGAGTCGCCACCAATCTGTTTCACCTAGGTCGATTGGACACCTTAAAATTGGTCTGCGAGAGTTTGGGGATCGGGAGTACGGTTACGCTAAAACAACTTTGTTATAGCGCCCAAAATTGGCACCTTAGTTGATTTTAATTTTGTTTTGCTTTGCTTTTAGAAAATATTCAGTTAATTTTCAAACTAGAAATTTTAACTGAATTAATCGGATGCGGATTTTTAAATTAATTTATATAAAATTTGATACTTCCGAACCATGGACTCTGCCGAGTCATTTGGACACGGAAGATTTTGATTCCGAACCATGGACTCTGCCGAGTCATTTGGACACGGAATTTGGTGAAATTTTAAACAATTTTATCCATATTGTAAAAAATATGGATTTTTATCTTTTTATTTAATTTATTTATTTTAAAAAGTTTGATATTTTCCAAACCGTAGATCCTGCCGGATCATCCGGATATGGAAATTGATTTATCGTAATTATTTAATTCTTATTATTATGAAATTAATTTTTAAATGGTAATTCTTTTTGTTTATGAATGATTTTTAATACTAACTAAAAATTTATCTTTATATTTTTACTTCTTTTTTTACTTTCTTTCTTTTTCTTCTTTTTTACTTATTTTTACTTTTTTTTTTTAATTTTCTTTTAATTTCTTTTCTTTTCTTTCTTTTTTATTCTTTTCTTTCTTTCTTTTCTTTTTCTTTTTCTTTCTTTTATCTTTCTTTTCTTTTTCTTATCTTTCCTTTCTTTTCTTTATCTTATCTTTCTTTTATTTTTCTTTCTTATCTTTCTTTTATTTTTCTTGTCTTTTCTTTCTTTCTTTTTTTTTTTGTTTACTTTTTTTGTTTTCTTGTTTAATGAAAGATATTTATTATTTTAAAGGATTACTCAATTTATAAAAGAATTAAAAAAAAATAATAATTAATTTTTATTTAAGAAGAAGTTAATTTAAAAGAATTAAAGAGTTTAAAAATAAAAATTTTGATCATGGTACGGGGCGTTGTTACTCAGCAAGACCCTCTTCACCAGGTGAAGCAGCTCAAAAGCGGGCACGAGACAGTTTCCAGCCAATATACCATGAACTAAAATTTTTTTTATTTTTTTTTATTTTTTATTTTTATAAAAGATTAACCAAAAGTAATTGTTTTATTAAGAGAATCAAAAATTTATATGTATATTTTAAACAAAAGAAGAAAAGTTTTGATATTTATTTAATTTATTTTGGAATAAAAGATTATTTAACCGAAAACTTATATGTATTTTAAAACAAAAGTCTTGATATTTTTATTTTTTTATATTCTTCTTTGTTTGATGAAAGATTTTTTTTTTTTTAATTTTAATTTATATTTCTGAAAATATATCTAATCAATAAGTCAAAAATATTTAAGAGAAAATTCAATTATTTTTGTTTTATTTTGTATTATTTTGAAATTATTTGATTAAGATTTTTATAAAGGAAACAAAAAGTTATATCTTTTAATAAGTAAAATATTACTGAATAAAATATTAACCCAAAATTTTTATTCTTTTCATTCTTTTTATTAATAAAGAAAACTAAAAAAAATTATATTTTAATTGAAATAAATAAAATATTATTGAAAAAATATTAACTCAAAATTTACTCTTTTTATTCTTTTTATTAATAAAGAAAACTAAAAAAAAGTTACATTTTAAAAGAAATAAATAAAATATTATTGAAAAATATTAACCCAAAATTTACTCTTTTTATTCTTTTTAATAAAGAAAACTAAAAAAAGTTATATTTTATTATTTTAAAAGAAATAAATTTTACTGAAAAATATTAACCCAAAAAATTACTTTTTTTATTCTTTTTACTAAAAAATTTATATTTTATTATTTTAAATAAAATATTACTGAAAAATATTAACCCAAAAATTTTACGCTTTTTATTCTTTTTATTAATAAATAAAACTAAAAAAATTATATATTAATAGATAATTAATATATTAGTCTAATGTTTTTTTTTTATTTTTTATGAAGAAAAAATTTATTTATATATTTTATTTAAAAATATTTCCGAGCCATGGATCCTGGCGGATCATTTTGGTCATGGAGTTTTAATTTTTTTTATTTCATTAATTATTAATTTTAAAGATGTATTAAAATAATGATTTTATGTTTATTTGTTTATTTATTTTATTTTTGAATTATTTCATTATGTTTGTTTATTAAAAGGAATAAAAACTTTGTTTCAAAATAAAAAAAAAAAAAGTAATTTTTATTAGCCTTTAGAAAATTATTCACATAAAATTCCTTTTTTTATCTTTTAATCATAAAAAAATTCAATTAATAAAGTGGGGCTTTTTGGCCATCCACTTTAATAACACAATAATAATAAAAGTTAGCACAATTAATATAGTTAGATTAGTTGGATTAGTTAGTTAATAACAATAAAAAAAGGTTAGTAAAAGTTAGATTAAATTAATTAACAACAATAATAAAAATTAGCCAAGTTTAATTAAATTAATTGTTAACAACAATAATAAAAGTTAGCCAAGTTTAATTAAGTTAATTAATTAACAACAATAATAAAAGAGTTAGCCAAGTTAATTAAGTTAATTAACCAAGTTAATTAAATTAATTAATTAACAACAATAAAAAAGTTAGTAAGTTAGTTGTTAGTTGTTAGTTGTTAATAACAACAATAAAAGAAGGGTTAGTAATAAACAAATAATAAACAAACAAGTAAAAATTAAAAAGGTTAGTAATTAATTCTGGAAGAACAAAATAAAAAAGTTAGTGACTCAATAGAAAGAAATTGAAAAGTTGAATGATTAAATGAGAGTTTACCCTTTTAAAATCAATTTTTGAATTTTATGGAAACAGGGAAACGACGACGAACGCAGGCGTGGCTGGGCGTGCAGGGGAGCAAGGGAGGAGGGGAGGGAGGCTGACGCGAGGGCGGCGTGCCAGGCGAGGCGGTACGGCGGCAGGACGGCGACGGGCGAGGCGGCACGGCGGCGGGACGGCAACGGGCGAGGCAGCAAGGCGGCGGGACGACGCGGCGAGGGTAGGGTGACGCGGCGAGGCGGTATGGTGGCAGGACGGCGACGGGCGAGGCGGCACGGCAACGGGCGAGGCAGCACGGCGGCAGGAGGAGAAAGAGAGAGAAAACGAGAGGAGAGAGAGAGAGAACAACGAAGGAGATCAAACGAAAGAGATGGTCAAATCGTAGAAAAATAAAATTTTGAGACTTTCTGGCAGAAGGGGGAGAGACTAGGGAATAAGGCTGTAACTTTCTCTATTTTTAAAACGGAGCTCTGAACTTTTTTCTCTGATTTTCTGTGTGTTCAGCACTGAATTTGGGGGGGTATTTATAGAAGGAGCTTAGCTGAACTGTGGACGGATAAATTAATAAAAAATATCAAACTTATCTTTTAAATTGGTAAAATGACAGTTTCAGTCCTTTACGTTGCTCCAGCTCTGGATAAGCTCAGAAGCTTCTGATTTTGACAATTTTAACGTTTTCTGTCAATTTGGGCTAGAAACGTCCGTTTAGGCCCAAAATTGACGTGAAAAATTACCCAAAGCTCCTGAAACTTTCAGAATTTATCAATTTTATCCGAAACTTCTCAATTTTGTCATTTTTACCTCAAACTTTTAATTTTTTTGTCATTTTTTTCTGAAATTTTATTTTTATTCCAAACACATACATATTCACACATATATTATTTTAAATCAAATCTTCTCAAAATAAAAATATATTTTAAACTAATTAACATAATTAAAATTTTTTAGCAATAATAATAATAATAATAATAATTTTTTTAATTAGTTTTTTTTTTTTTTAAATTTTTAAAAAAAGGCCGGACGAAATTGGGTGTCAACAGCTGCCCCCTTTGCATGCTTCATGGGACATGATGTATGCAAAGTAGTTACCAAATTTCGTCCGTCTTAGCTAGCCATTGAGAACCTTCTCGCCGCCTAAACTATGTGGTTAAGGAAAATTTTTTTTTAGAGCCTCTGCGATAAGAACTCTCCTATCGTTGAAGGGAAAATTTGATAATTTTGAGGTTAAGGGTCCTACCTTAGAACCTCGACGATAGGAACTCTCCTATCGTTTGAAGTAAAATTGATTGTTTTGAGGTTAAGGGTCCTACCTTAGAACTTCGACGATAGGAACTCTCCTATCGTTTGAAGGAAAATTGATGATTTTGAGGTTAAGGGTTCTACCTTAGAACCTCCACGATAGGAACTCTCCTATCGTTTGAAGTAAAATTGATTGTTTTGAGGTTAAGGGTCCTACCTTAGAACCTCGACGATAGGAACTCTCCTATCGTTTGAAGGAAAATTGATGATTTTGAGGTTAAGGGTCCTACCTTAGAACCTCGACGACAGGAACTCTCCTATCGTTTGAAGGAAAATTGTTTGAATGAGGTTAAGGGTCCTACCTTAGAACCTCGACGATAGGAACTCTCCTATCGTTTGAAGGAAAATTGATGATTTTGAGGTTAAGGGCCCTACCTTAGAACCTCGACGATAGGAACTCTCCTATCGTTTGAAGGAAAATTGATGATTTTGAGGTTAAGGGTCCTACCTTAGAACCTCGACAATAGGAACTCTCCTATCGTTTGAAGGAAAATTGATGATTTTGAGGTTAAGGGCCCTACCTTAGAACCTCGACGATAGGAACTCTCCTATCGTTTGAAGGAAAATTGATTGTTTTGAGGTTAAGGGTCCTACATTAAAACCTCGACGATAGGAACTCTCCTATCGTTTGAAGGAAAATTGATGATTTTGAGGTTAAGGGTCCTACCTTAGAACCTCGACGATAGGAACTCTCCTATCGTTTGAAGGAAAATTGATGATTTTGAGGTTAAGGGTCCTACCTTAGAACCTCGACGACAGGAACTCTCCTATCGTTTGAAGGAAAATTGTTTGAATGAGGTTAAGGGTCCTACCTTAGAACCTCGACGATAGGAACTCTCCTATCGTTTGAAGGAAAATTGATGATTTTGAGGTTAAGGATCCTACCTTAGAACCTCGACGACAGGAACTCTCCTATCGTTTGAAGGAAAATTGTTTGAATGAGGTTAAGGGTCCTACCTTAGAACCTCGACGATAGGAACTCTCCTATCGTTTGAAGGAAAATTGATGATTTTGAGGTTAAGGGCCCTACCTTAGAACCTCGACGATAAGAACTCTCTTATCGTTTGAAGGAAAATTGATTGTTTTGAGGTTAAGGGTCCTACCTTAGAACCTCGACGATAGGAACTCTCCTATCGTTTGAAGGAAAATTGATGATTTTGAGGTTAAGGGTCCTACTTTAGAACCTCGACGACAGGAACTCTCCTATCGTTTGAAGGAAAATTGATGATTTTGAGGTTAAGGGTCCTACCTTAGAACCTCGACGACAGGAACTCTCCTATCGTTTGAAGGAAAATTGATGATTTTGAGGTTAAGGGTCCTACCTTAGAACCTCGACGACAGGAACTCTCCTATCGTTTGAAGGAAAATTGTTTGAATGAGGTTAAGGGTCCTACCTTAGAACCTCGACGATAGGAACTCTCCTATCGTTTGAAGGAAAATTGATGATTTTGAGGTTAAGGGTCCTACCTTAGAACCTCGACGACAGGAACTCTCCTATCGTTTGAAGGAAAATTGTTTGAATGAGGTTAAGGGTCCTACCTTAGAACCTCGACGATAGGAACTCTCCTATCGTTTGAAGGAAAATTGATGATTTTGAGGTTAAGGGCCCTACCTTAGAACCTCGACGATAGGAACTCTCCTATCGTTTGAAGGAAAATTGATTGTTTTGAGGTTAAGGGTCCTACCTTAGAACCTCGACGATAGGAACTCTCCTATCGTTTGAAGGAAAATTGATGATTTTGAGGTTAAGGGTCCTACCTTAGAACCTCGACGATAGGAACTCTCCTATCGTTTGAAGGAAAATTGATGATTTTGAGGTTAAGGGTCCTACCTTAGAACCTCGACGACAGGAACTCTCCTATCGTTTGAAGGAAAATTGTTTGAATAAGGTTAAGGGTCCTACCTTAGAACCTCGACGATAGGAACTCTCCTATCGTTTGAAGGAAAATTGATGATTTTGAGGTTAAGGGTCCTACCTTAGAACCTCGACGACAGGAACTCTCCTATCGTTTGAAGGAAAATTGTTTGAATGAGGTTAAGGGTCCTACCTTAGAACCTCGACGATAGGAACTCTCCTATCGTTTGAAGGAAAATTGATGATTTTGAGGTTAAGGGCCCTACCTTAGAACCTCGACGATAGGAACTCTCCTATCGTTTGAAGAAAAATTGATGATTTGAGGTTAAGGGCCCTTCCTTAGAACCTCGACGATAGGAACTCTCCTATCGTTTGAAGGAAAATTGATGGAATGAGGTTAAGGAAATCTCCTTGAACCTCGAGCGAAATTTATATGAAAACAATTAGAATTGGAATAATTTTCTTCGAAAGTGTGAATTTGCATAATAGGCGAGTGCGAAATTTTAGACTTCGATAAAATGAGTGAATCTTGATGATGACAATATCGCTAACAAATTATGTAAAGGGAACGGATGTTTGGAATCAATATCCAAGGTTCATCTAATATTTTCTTTAGTAAATATAGATTCGCTTGAGAGATATGTCATCCAAATAAGGTTGAAGCTTAACTATCCTAAAATGTTATGCCTAGTAGACCTAATAGGATGCGTCTCAAGAGCAATAAAAATTACTCTTTACTCAGCCATTCCAACCTAAAGGCATTGTCCTATGGTTTTAATATCAGCATGGACGAGACTATCTTATAAGATAAAAAAAGAAATTCCCTGAAAGAAAAACTAAAACACGAAAGAAAATGCTGATAATAAAACTAAAGGACAAGCAAAACGGATCGGATCACTTCTTCTTCCACAATATTTCAACAGGGTTAGTAGAGGACTATTATGGGATCAAACTGTTCGGGAAAGACTGTCGCGTCCAGTCTATCTGAATCATTGCTGGATCTGGTTCAGGAACAAAAGCTTGTATTTTATCTAGCAATTCTTCAGCAGTTGTTGCGGATATTATGATTCGCCGTGCCACTCTTGATATAAAATTCTTCTGCATAGCATAATCCATAAAAGCTATCAGACCTGTAAAGAAATTGTTAACATTTAAAAGCCCAATGGGTTTCTTATGCAAATTAAGTTGGGCCATGGAAGCAATTTGAAAGACTTCTCCCAATGTGCCAAAACCACCTGGTAGAGCGATAAAAGCATCAGCATTTAAAAGCATTTGTAACACACGCTCTTGTAAATTTTTAACCACTAATTCTTCTCCAATCGTGCCCCCAGAAATAAATTTCAGAGGTCCAGGGATAATGCCCAGAACTTGACTTCCTCCTAGAGATGCTGCTGATGCTACACCTTCCATTAATCCGACACTACCTCCTCCATAAACTAAATGTATTTTTCGCTCAGCTAATACTCTACCCAAATGGTTGGCTGCTTTTAAATACTCTTCATCTTTTCCAGGAAAAGCCCCAGAAAATACACAAATACTTCGGGATTTACGAGTTGGGGTTTTCTCCATTCCTATCCTTACCCTTGTGAGAAAAGAGGATATATTTATAGAGATGAAGAGATAAGGCAATAATTTTATTTTTCAAGAATGGATACATTATTGCCAGCTATTCATAGTAGTCACGGGTATGACTCTGGTCAGGTATGGGTACACTATTGTTAAAAGAGGAGGAAAATTTTCAAAATAGCTACTAGCATGTACAGTAGTCGCGACTGTAGCTTATGTCAGGAGTAGGTACATGATTGTCGGATGAGAAGGAAAATTTCAAAAGTGGCAGGTATATACAGTAGTCATAATTATAGCTCATGTCAGGAGTGGGTACATTATGGGAGGAAAATTTCAAAAGCGTTAGCTAGCATGTACAGTATCGTGACTATGGCTTATGTCAAGAGTGGATACATTATTGCTGAAAGAGGAGGAAAATTTCAAAAGCGACAGCTAGCACGTACAGTAATCGTGACTTTGGTTCATGTCAGGAGTGGATACATTATTACCAAAAGGGGAGGAAAATTTCAAAAGCGACAGCTAGCACGTACAGTAATCGTGACCTTGTTCCGTCTTCTACTGGCTTTGCGTCCAGTAACGGCTTCAATGCTTTCTATGAATCAGTGATTTGCATCTCATCTAGCTTTTTCACAAACTGGCAAACAGGGTCGTTTAGGGTCAGATTCCCAAGACTGTAATGTTCTCGTTCTTTTTGGAGAATTATCCATAATCCAACAACCTCAAATTGCACTATTCCGCAAGAATGCGCTTCAAGAACCTCTCGGATATCTTCCACAGATTCCTTACGCAAGCCATTCTTGATGAATTTTATTCTATCATTACGATTTCTGGTGATCACTCCTGGAGAACGACATTTATTGCCGCAAATCCACCATCCACAATTATGACAAACGCCTAGCCTCTTTGCTCTTCTTTTTTTGGCATAAGCGCTTTTACCAAAGCCAGGCATATGGGGAAAGAACACTTCTGGAACTTCACCAGCTGAACGAACCTTAGCTTCAATTAGCCACCGCACATTATCAGGAATGCCTTTGTGCATAAATAGTCGGAATCGTTCACATCTAGCTTGATAAACCTTTTTAAGAACATTTATTGGGAAAGAAGGGAAATATTTTCGTAGAGCAGAAAGAGAAGGCTCCATTGATGAAGGAGGCATTTAAGAGAAAAAGAAAGAAATTAGTGATTGTAGGAAATGGAAATAACTGACTTTGGGAGTTATGGAGTACCGTATCCAGAAGGAAGAACACGCATTTATAGTGATGAAAGGATAATGCGTTTATTACACTTACGGAAGTAAGTACATTATTGCCAAAAGAAAAGACAAATGACAGCTTATATGTACAGCAATCATGACTGTGGCTCTCATCTTCCACTAGTTTATGTCTAGTAATGGCTTTAATGCCTTCATAAGTCGGGGATTTGCTTCCCATCCAGTTTTCTCACAAACTGGCAAACAGGGTCATTAAAAGTTAGATTTCCAAGACTGTAACGATCTTGCTCTTTACGGAAAGTCCACCATAAATCCATAATTTCCCATTGCACTATTTCACAAGAATGTGTTTCAAAAGTTAATAGGATATCATCCAAAGATTCCTTACGCAGGCCGTTCTTGATGAATTTTCTTTTATCTTCATGATTTCTGGAGATGTATCCTAAAAAGCGACATTTAGTATTACAATTCCATCGTCCACATTTATGACAGACACCTAGCCTCTTTGCTCTTCGCTTTTTGGCATAAACGCTTTTACCAAAGCCGGGCATACGGGGAAAGAACGCTTCTGGAACTTCACCAGCTGAACGAACCTTAGCTTCAATTAGCCACCGCACATTATCAGGAATGCCTTTGTGCATAAATACTCTGAATCGTTCACATCTGGCTTGATAAATCTTTTTAAGAACATTTATTGGGAAAGAAGGGAAATATTTTCGTAGAGCAGAAAGGGAAGACTCCATTGATGAAGGAGGCATTTAAGAGAAAAAGAAAGAAATTAGTGATTGTAGGAAACGGAAATAACTAACACATATTTATAGTGATGAAAGGGATAATGCGTTAATTACACTTACAGAAGCAAGTACATTATTGTCAAAAGAAAAGACAAATGACAGCTTATATGTACAGGAATCATGACCGTGACTCTCATCTTCTACTGATTCATGTCCAGTAATGGCTTCAATGCCTTCTATAAGTCGGGGATTTGCTTCCCATCTAGTTTTCTTACAAACTGACAAACAGGGTCGTTTAAAATCACATTCCCAAGACTGTAACGGTTTCGTTCTTTATGGTAAGTCCTCCATAAACCGATAATTTCACCTTGCACTTTTCCACAAGAATGCGTTTCAAGAGTCTCTCGGATATCTTCCAGAGATTCCTTACGCAGGTCATTTTTAATGAATTTTCTTTTATCTTCACGATTTATGGAGATGTATCCTAAAGAGCGACATTTAGTATTACAATTCCATCGCCCACATTTATAACACACGCCTAGTCTCTTTGCTCTTCGCCTTTTGGCATAACGGCTTTTACCTAAACCTGGCATGCGGGGCATAAATGCATCTGGAACTTCACCCGCCAAACGGACCTTAGCTTCAATTATCCACTGCACATTATCAGGAATGCCTTTGCGTGTAAAAACTCTGATTCTTTCACATCTAGCAAGGTAGATCTTTTTAAGGACTTTTAGTGGGAGGGAAGGAAAGTATTTTCGCAGTACAGAAAGAGTAGAATCCATTGATGAGGGAAGAATTTGAGAGAAGAGGGAAATGAATCAGTTATTGCAGGAAACTGGAATAACCGACTTTAGAAGTCACGGGGTATCTTATCTGTTGTTTAATCAGAAGGAAGAACACGCATTTATAGTGATGAAAAGGGATAACGTGTCGATTACACTTAGGGGAGCATGTACATCTGTCAAAAGAAAATGCAAATTTTTCCAAATATAACAAACTGTATGTACAGTAATTGTGACTGTGGCTCACATCTTCCACTGGTTTTACGTCCAGTAACGGCATTAACGGCTTCTATGAGTCGAGGATCTGCTTCCCATCCAGCTTTCTTACAAACCGGCAAACAGGGTCATTTAAAGTCAGATTCCCGGGACTGTAACGGTCTCGTTCTTCATGAAAAATACTCCATAAATCAAGAATTTCACGTTGCACAGATCCACAAGAATGCGTCTCAAGAGTCAATTGGATATCATCCAATGAGTCCTTACTCAAGCCATTCTTGATGAACCGTATTTTATCTTCTCGATTATTGGAGATCATTCCTAAAGAACGACACCTAGTTTTACAAGTCCACCTACCACATTTATGGCAGACTTGTAATCTTTTCGCTCTTCTTTTTCTGGCATAAGAACTTTTGCCAACACCAGGCATGTAAGATGCAAATGTCTCTGGGATTTCACCTGCCAGACGAACCTTGGCTTCGATTAACCACCGTACATCTTCAGGTATTCCTTTGTGCATCAGAGCTCTTAATCGTTCACAGCGAACTCGGTAGATCTTTTTTAGGATGTTCATTGGGAGAGAAGGGAAATACTTTCGCAAGGCAGAAAAAGTAGGATCCATTTTCTAGGAGGAAGTAAAAGAAAGAAGGGGTGAAGGTATCAGTTATTATGGGCAACTGAGAGAACCGACTTGAGAGTCACGGAGTACCGTATCCGCCGTTTAACCGGAAAAGTGGATCTTGCTTTATTTTAGTATCATAGATATTTCTTATCTTTGATATCTCATCAGGCATGACATTGATCCAGTCCTTGATTATTGAATCCATTGTCTACTTTCGACGACAATATTTCTCGATATCCGCACTTATCTTTGACCATAGCTATTTCTTATCTTGGATACCGCTAAGCTGGCGTCAATTCTGTCCATCCCGGTGTAGCCTCGATTATTGAATTGATTACCAGGATTTTGACAATATTGTCTACTTTATCCTTGAATTGCTGATGGGGCTGGGTCCACTATATCAGCTGTGCATCCAGCGGTAGATTGGTAAAAACGGATGTCACTGAGACGTCAGCTTATACTGCTGTGACTGTGCGGTGGATACGCTTCCCATTTGATCCTTGTTCTGTATGCCATGCATGCATGATGTGAAATGCATGAATGTAGAGCATGTGTAACTGATGGATTTATTTTTTTATATCTTTGCTTTACTGGATCCTCTTTGTAATTGCCTTCTATCGTTGAATCTCTTTATGCTTTCCAACTGTTGTCCATTGTTTCACTTTCCAGCTGTTGTTCATTGTCTTGCTTTCCAGCTGTTGTTCATTGTCTCGCTTTCCAGCTATTGTCCATTGTCTCAAAAGCCTAACTCTTTTCAAAAATCTTCTTTCCTTGATTTGTTCTTAAATTTTGGCTTCAATTTCCTTAATGTCCGCCTCGTACTTTATGCCTCTCTGGATAATTGTCCCTGTTGAGATATTCGTGAGTATGATTCTTTCTTGCTGACATGGACGTGTTAAGACTTCTGAAGCGATCATTCAGGCTACCACCAAGGCTATCTCCCAAAGATTTGTTACTCCTTCTTCTTTGTTAGCCTATGTTCTATGCCGCTCGCAAAGCAGGACATCAATCTTACCTGTTTTAATTCATAAAGCTTATCAAAGTAATCTACGGTCTTTGTTTTTTCTAAGTTTTAATTATTACTATTCTTCCTTCAAAAGTCATAATTTATTGCACACTTAAGGCTAGTAAGAATGTGAGATTTGAAGGAAAAGAACTGGATAGAAGCGACTTTAGCATTTTGAACGTGAGAATCTAAGGTAAGTTAAAGAAAATTGGCTTTTTATTTATGAGTAATATAAAAATCTTGGGTACAGATAGATAATGAAAGTGTAAGAGAAGAAAGCTCTCTTTGACAACTTTGATCAAATAAACTTTGGTAACCCTGTATCCACTTCTCCCCTTCTGTTTGAAAATTTCTTCATTATGCAAAGTATTTCTTTACTGCATCCGAATTTACTGGCTTCGGTAATTCTCGTCCATCCATTTCTGTCAGAATTAGTGCCCCTCTTGAAAATGCTTTCTTCACGACATATGGCCCGTCATAATTTGGTGTCCATTTTCCTCTTGAATCATGTTGCATAGGTAAAATTTTCTTGAGCACTATGTCACCCTCGTGAAATTGTCGTGGGCGAACCTTTTTGTTGTAAGAACGAATCATCCTTCTTTGATAAAGTTGCCCATGGCAGAGGGCTATCATTTTTCTTTCATCAATTAGATTTAATTGCTCGTATCTAGCTTTGACCCATTCTGCTTCTCTTAATTGAGTATCCATTAGTACCATTAATGAAGGAATTTCAACTTCGATGGGCAATACAGCCTCCATACTGACACGGTCCCCGTGCCCCTGCCCGGGATACCCTGTGAGCGTTTGTCTCACGGTGGATTGTAATTGGCTAGCTGGTTATGTGTGTGGATTAAATCCAATGCTACTAGTTGATTAACCTAGAAATGCAATATGTATGCACTTATGCTTTGACTTGGTTTATTAAAACCATAAAACATTTAAACATTTAGACATTTAGCCGGCTAAGTAAAATTCTATATAAATAAATACAAAATGCCAAAGCATAGCAAAATCAACCTTTGAGTGATTAACTACACATACACCGCTCGTGAAAGCATTTATACATAAGTAACTAATGCTCTCACCCAGAGAACAATCCCCTGAGTCAAGGACTCTTTATAACATAAATACTGGAGGCAAAATAAAGTACTGTATCAAAATACAAGACTTTGCTGAGATCTTTTACCCTAGCTCCCACTTTGGACTCCTGTCCCAGTGGCGAGTCTCACAAGTCCTGTGCCAAGTGCTACTAGGCTCTGCAGCCAAAGGAAGAAGCAAGTTAGTACCACAGCCTGACCAACAGACCAACTAAACACTTAAGCAAGCTAGAAACTTAAAGTTTCTCTACTACCGTACCTTTACAGACAAAAAGGTACTACCGTGATAATCCTCAGTGATTATCCGGTCCTGCTACTCCAGACTCTGCATAACAAACAGGGAGTGAGAATTCAACATTCTCAGTAAGGGTCTTCGATGTACCTGCAAGAAAAAGCTAGGACTCTGGCTGCGAGCTCACACAGCATGAGGGTACTAGTCATATATATATATACTAGGCCGGTAGACCTCTCCTCAAGTAGTCCTCTGTATCAGGCCAAGTGCAATCACTTAGCAACCTGACACATATACAGGCCAAGTGCCATCACTTAGCAACCTGACATATAGGCCAAGCGCTATCACTTAGCAACCTATCATATGGCTCAAGGGCGAACCTTAGCAAGCCTCATTCAAACATAGAACCTCTCACCTAATTGTTATGCAGGGGAATTTATGACGGGACTTGTAGACTAGGCCGCAGGGCCTCTTTGATGTAAACTAGATGAACAAGGTTTCGCCTCGGGGCCTCGTGGCTACCGCACGGCTAGGCCGACGAGGGTTCTAAACCTCTCACCTGAGCTATTGATAGCTAATTAAGTTCAATTGCAACATTTGTTTCCTTACTTGTTGCCTAAGCAACCTACTTACCTCAAACAGTTCAAGAAAACTCATACTTCCGGTGGGACTTTCGGAAGTTTCGGAGTACCATCGGGATCCTCGGACCCTTAGGCACGTTCCGAGCCTTCCGTAGTCTCGGTCGGGTCAACGCAGCAAAAAGTCAAACCCCCCATTTTCTTGTGTTGGCGCCGCGTCGCCAAAGGCAAAAAGGAATTGGCGACGCGTCGCCGACGAACAAACGCTCTGTGAAGAAAAATTGAATTGGCGACGCGTCGCCAATTTTCGGGCCAATTGGCGCCGCGTCGCCAATTCTGCAGAAATGCAGAATTCGGCCGTTTGCTGCTACGAACTTTGGCAACCAAATACATATAGCAAACATGCATCAAAAGTTACCAAATTTCATACACATGAAGTACATGTTGCAAGGAACAAAACCAACTATCAAAGCCAAACTATGATGCATTAGAAGCATCAAACCAATCCTTCGAATCTAGCTAGTCCATCATAATTCCCAAAAACGTTTCTTCACACCATACCCAAAAATTACTCAACTTTCTCAATTCATTTCAATCCAAAAGCAATCCAACAACTTAAAAACACTTTCTCCCTTACCTTAACACCAAGAACAAGCAAGAATTCGAACCCTTCCTCTTCCAAATAAGCTTCCAAAGTTCTACACAAATTCAAACCAAAACAAAGCTCCTAAACATCAAAAACACATCTTTCAACCAAAACCCAAGCTTCCAATCAACCAAATAACACGAATTCAATCAAGAACATAACTCATACCTCGTTCAAAAACAGGGGATGGAGAAAAACGCCCTTTCAAGCTTCAAAAACAAGGATTCAAGCTTGAAAATGCATCCTCCAAGCTTATACATCCTTAATTGCGCCTCTTGACACCAAGATCACTTGATTCCAAGTTCAATTTGAGAGAGAAATGAGTGAGGGAAGCTTAAGAACGTGTTAATGGCAGCTTCTCCCCCTCTTTCCCTTCTTAAACCCTCACTTAGCAACCAAGATCACCAAGGTTTCAAGTTAAGTGCAATTAGGTCCCCCATCTTTGTAACTTGACAGTTCTTGATTAAATTCTTGTCTATTTGTTGAGTTTGAGTTAAGGTTAAAAGTTAAGTTCTAAAAATTCATTTTAAAACACTCGGGACTCGTCCCGGCCACTCAGGGTGCAAAATTACCATTTTGCCCCTGAACTTAGTTCAGAGCTTTATTCTTGTCGGAACTTAGTGAACTTTGGCAAACTTCTAAATTCTTGCTAGGCAAACTTAAATTAAACTTCTAAACTAAATTCTAAAGTCCTTACCTCCCTCTAGAAGGGCCGTAACATTCTCCCCTCCTTTTGGAATTTGGTCCCCCAAATTCCGTTGTAACTCTGGAAAAATACTAGGATATCTTTTCAGCATATCCTGCTCTGTCTCCCAGGTAGCTTCCTCCTCACTATGGTTAGACCAAAGGATCTTAACCATCGGAATCCACTTAGTCCGCAGTTTCTTGACTTGCCTATCCAAAATCTGAACTGGTTTCTCTTCATAAGTCAAGTCCTCCTGAATGGGTATCACTGAAGGATTTACTACCTGTCCGGGCTCAACTGTGCACTTCCTGAGTAAACTAACGTGAAACACATTGTGCACTTGAGAAAGGTTAGGCGGTAAAGCCAACCGATAAGCAACTTTCCCAACTTTCTCTAACACTTCATAAGGTCCAATGAACCTTGGAGCTAACTTGCCCCTCTGTCCAAAACGACTAACTCCTCTCATGGGCGACTTTTTCAGAAGTACTTTGTCACCAACCTCAAAACTCAATTCTCTTCTTCTTCTGTTTGCATACTTAGTCTGTCTGTCATTAGCTGTCTTGATTCTCTGCTGAATCAACTTAATCTTAGCTGTAGTGTCAGCTATGATCTCAGGTCCAATAACCACTCTGTCTGTTAGATCTGCCCAACAATGAGGTGTCATACATCGTCTCCCATACAAAGCTTCATAGGGCGCCATTCCAATAACAGATTGATGACTATTATTATAGGCAAACTCGATCAGTGGTAAGTGCTGATCCCAATCACCTCTGAAATCAATGACACACATGCGTAGCATGTCCTCCAAAGTCTGAATCACCCTCTCTGACTGTCCGTCAGTCTGCGGATGAAAAGCGGTACTGAGGCTAACTTTACTGCCCAATGCTTCCTGAAAAGCATTCCAAAACCGTGATGTAAATCGTGGATCTCTGTCTGATATGATCTGATCCGGTATCCCATAGAGTCTCACAATCTCCCTGAGATATAACTGAGCCAACCTCTCCAATGTATAGGTGACTCTGATCGGTATAAAGTGTGCCGACTTCGTCAATCTGTCAACCACTACCCAAATAGCATCATGCTGACTCCGGGTGGTCGGTAACCCCACTAGGAAATCCATAGTAACGGATCCCCACTTCCTCACTGGTAGAGATAAACTCTGAAGTGTGCCTGCTGGTTTCTGGTGTTCAGCTTTCACCACCTGACATGTCAAACACTTTGCCACATGTCCTCGTACATCTCTCTTCAGTCCTGGCCACCAAAAATGTGTCTTCAGATCTTGATACATCTTACTAACACCAGGGTGAATACTCAATGTACTGCTATGTGCCTCCTGTAGGACTTGCTGCCTAAGTCCCTCAACATTCGACACATAGAGTCGATCACCATAATGCAGTATTCCATCTTTGTACTTGAATTCTTTCTTCAAAGCACCAGTCTTAGCTTCACCTGAAATCTTCTTCAACAATGGATCTTTCAACTGAGCTTCTCTGACTCTGGCTAACCAAGCCGTCTGAATCTCTAAAACGTAGACTAAGGATTTTTCTCGACTTTGCCATAATTCATGCAAAGCTAAGAAACAATCCTTCAATGCTCCTTCTGAAGAATCTGTAGCCTGATCCTTGGACAAGATCACTCCTGTGTACTTCCGGCTCAAAGCATCTGCTACCACGTTCCCTTTACCAGCACAATACTCGATCGAACAATCATAGTCTTTAATGTACTCAATCCATCGCCGCTGTCTCATGTTCAGATCCTTCTGAGTAAACAAATACTTCAAACTCTTGTGATCAGTGAAGATTCTGAACGATCTTCCCATCAAATAATGTCTCCATAGTTTCAGTGCAAAGATCACTGCTGCAAGCTCAAGATCATGAACAGGGTAGTTCAACTCATTAGGCCTCAGCTGTCTCGAACCATAAGCAATCACCTGACTGTCCTGATGTAGAACACAACCCAATCCTGAACCTGACGCATCAGTATAAACTGTAAAGGCTCTGTCTGGGTCTGGTAACACAAGTATGGGTGCACTGGTCAACTTTTCCTTCAGCTTCATGTAGGCTTCTTCACACTTCGGTGTCCACTCAAATTTCTGAGCTTTCCTGGTCAATGCTGTCAACGGCGTAGCTATCACAGAGAATTTCTCTATGAAGCGTCTGTAGTAACCTGCTAGACCCAAGAAACTCCTGACCTCTGTAACTGTAGTCGGTCTCTTCCAATCAACCACTGCTTGAACCTTTTCAGGATCAACTGACAAACCTTGAGCACTGATAATATGCCCCAAAAACTGAATCTTCTCGGACCAAAACTCACACTTAGAAAATTTTGCATAGTACTGATTATCCTTCAGCACTTGCAAAACCATTCTAAGGTGCTCCTCATGCTCTGCTGTAGACTGTGAATAGATCAGAATATCATCGATGAAGACCTCAACAAACTGATCCAGAAATGGCTTAAAGATCCGATTCATAGCTTCCATAAACACTGCTGGAGCATTAGTCACACCAAAAGGCATAACCGTATACTCATAATGTCCGTACCTTGTCCTGAAGGCAGTCTTCGGAATGTCTTCCTCCTTAACTCTGATCTGAAAATATCCAGACCGAAGATCAATCCTGGAAAACACTCTCGCTCCTCTGAGTCTGTCAAACAAATCATCAATTCTAGGAAGTGGATACTTATTCTTAACTGTCACTGCATTCAACTTCCTGTAATTGATGCACAACCTGAAAGTCCCATCCTTCTTCTTCACAAATAATACTGGAGCTCCCCACGGTGATACACTCGGTCTTATGAAACCTTTCCCTAGCAGTTCCTCCAACTGCTTCTTCAACTCATCCATCTCAGGAGCCGACATCCTATAAGGTGGTACTGAAATAGGCTCAACCCCTGGTTGCAGATGGATAGCAAACTCAGTATCCCTCCTAGGTGGTAACCCAGGTAACTCCACTGGAAATACCTCAGGAAACTGATTAGCTACAGGAATGCTTCCCAACTCTTCCTCTATAGCTACTCCATTCAACAAGTAATACTCCTCTTCACCCACTACAGGGATGGTATCTACAAGTCTAAGATGTAAACTCTTAGCACTAGATGCCAACCCTCCTGTGCAAGTCACTCTAGCCCCCTGAGCATCAATGATGTCAACTGAGTGATTCGCACAGTTAATTTGTGCCTTGTGCTTACTCAACCAATCCATTCCCAGCACCAGGTCATAAGATTTCAACTCAATCACCCACAACTCACAACAAAAGTCATGATCACCTAACTGCAAAGGATACCTAGTAACCACTTCATTGGTCACAATAAAACCTCTCCCTGCAGTCCTGATGAGTCTCAACTCACCCGCAATTTCACGCTGTAAACTATGCTTATCTACCAAGGCAGAAGATATCACTGAAAGAGTAGCTCCCGTATCGAAAAGCACTCTAACACTACTGCTCAGAAAAGTAAAATTACCTCGTACAGCTGGCGGTTCTCTAGCCGCTTGGTTCGTCAAAGCGAAGACTCTTGGGTTCACTGCTGCAGCAACTACTCCAGGCCGGTTCCCAATAGCAAGCGGGACTGGAGGTAAAGCCCGAGATGGACCTGTAACTGATCGAACTCTTGGGCAGTCCCTGGCCCAATGCCCTCTCTGACCACAGACATTACAAATATCTGTGCCCAGTGTACATGGTCTTCCACCATGGAACCGTCTGCACCTAGGACACACACCTGTCCTCCTCCTCTTAGATGGATCCTGGTTCCCTACCATTGGTCGCTTTCCAGCACTTTTCCCCAAGTTAGATGGCCCAGCTTCCACCTTTTTCACAGGTGCTCTGGAATCCTCGAATTCCCTTTCCAATGCCAATGCCTTCTGAACCATCTGGCGATAACTCCTGATGTCAACTGTCGCCATATACCTCCTGAAAATAGGCTTCAGGCCCTGGGAAAACTTCTTGGCTTTCAGCTCATCATTACCCAACATGTATGGAGCATACCGGATAAGTGAGTTGTAGTGCTGCTCATACTCTCGTACTGACATCTCCCCCTGTGTCAGATTCTCAAACTGGATCCTCCTCTGATCCTGTGCAGCTTCACTAATATACTCCTGTCTGAACTTCTTTTCGAAGTCTGACCACTTGAGCACCTTTTTCTTGTGCTCTGGGCGAGTGCCATTATTCTCCCTCTGCAACTCCATCACATCATCCCACCAAAGACTGGCTCTCCCTCTCAAAAAGAAAGGTACTAGAACCATCCTCTGCTCTGTCTCATAACCACCACAAGTAAAGAGGCGGTTCATAACAGACAACCAATCCTCTGCTCTATCAGGATCTCCTGTCCCATCAAAGCTAGGTGGATCAACTGTCTTAAACTTCTCTAACAGTCTCATCTGATGTGGAGTGTCTCCCCTCCTTGGAGCCTCCATCATCTCTGGTTCCTCAACCTCCTCAAGAACTTGATTTCTGGGTTCCTGAGCTCTAGGCACTTGCTGTTGCTCAGCATGCCTCTCCTGTTCCTGTTGTGGCTCAACTTCCTCCTGGACAACACCTCTGTCCTCATAATCTCTGAACATCTCTGTTACAAGAGTGTTCATACCCTGTGCCACCTGAGCCATAGTCTCAGTCAAACTCTGTAGCACTCTGGATATCTCATCCAACCTCGCCACAACTGGGTCACTAGAACCTTCACCAGGTTCCCTAGTCCCCCTCGAAGTTCCAGACCTCGTATCAACCATGATAACCTGCAACCACAACCAGACAACATTTCCCCAGATGTTGGTCAGTACTAACTTCCTAGCACTTGGACTTTACTACTAGATCTCAGTCTAAGCCTCCAATATCTATGAAATAAACCCTTAGCTCTGATAGCAAAAACACTGACACGGTCCCCGTGCCCCTGCCCGGGATACCCTGTGAGCGTTTGTCTCACGGTGGATTGTAATTGGCTAGCTGGTTATGTGTGTGGATTAAATCCAATGCTACTAGTTGATTAACCTAGAAATGCAATATGTATGCACTTATGCTTTGACTTGGTTTATTAAAACCATAAAACATTTAAACATTTAGACATTTAGCCGGCTAAGTAAAATTCTATATAAATAAATACAAAATGCCAAAGCATAGCAAAATCAACCTTTGAGTGATTAACTACACATACACCGCTCGTGAAAGCATTTATACATAAGTAACTAATGCTCTCACCCAGAGAACAATCCCCTGAGTCAAGGACTCTTTATAACATAAATACTGGAGGCAAAATAAAGTACTGTATCAAAATACAAGACTTTGCTGAGATCTTTTACCCTAGCTCCCACTTTGGACTCCTGTCCCAGTGGCGAGTCTCACAAGTCCTGTGCCAAGTGCTACTAGGCTCTGCAGCCAAAGGAAGAAGCAAGTTAGTACCACAGCCTGACCAACAGGCCAACTAAACACTTAAGCAAGCTAGAAACTTAAAGTTTCTCTACTACCGTACCTTTACAGACAAAAAGGTACTACCGTGATAATCCTCAGTGATTATCCGGTCCTGCTACTCCAGACTCTGCATAACAAACAGGGAGTGAGAATTCAACATTCTCAGTAAGGGTCTTCGATGTACCTGCAAGAAAAAGCTAGGACTCTGGCTGCGAGCTCACACAGCATGAGGGTACTAGTCATATATATATATACTAGGCAGGTAGACCTCTCCTCAAGTAGTCCTCTGTATCAGGCCAAGTGCAATCACTTAGCAACCTGACACATATACAGGCCAAGCGCCATCACTTAGCAACCTGACATATAGGCCAAGCGCTATCACTTAGCAACCTATCATATGGCTCAAGGGCGAACCTTAGCAAGCCTCATTCAAACATAGAACCTCTCACCTAATTGTTATGCAGGGGAATTTATGACGGGACTTGTAGACTAGGCCGCAGGGCCTCTTTGATGTAAACTAGATGAACAAGGTTTCGCCTCGGGGCCTCGTGGCTACCGCACGGCTAGGCCGACGAGGGTTCTAAACCTCTCACCTGAGCTATTGATAGCTAATTAAGTTCAATTGCAACATTTGTTTCCTTACTTGTTGCCTAAGCAACCTACTTACCTCAAACAGTTCAAGAAAACTCATACTTCCGGTGGGACTTTCGGAAGTTTCGGAGTACCATCGGGATCCTCGGACCCTTAGGCACGTTCCGAGCCTTCCGTAGTCTCGGTCGGGTCAACGCAGCAAAAAGTCAAACCCCCCATTTTCTTGTGTTGGCGCCGCGTCGCCAAAGGCAAAAAGGAATTGGCGACGCGTCGCCGACGAACAAACGCTCTGTGAAGAAAAATTGAATTGGCGACGCGTCGCCAATTTTCGGGCCAATTGGCGCCGCGTCGCCAATTCTGCAGAAATGCAGAATTCGGCCGTTTGCTGCTACGAACTTTGGCAACCAAATACATATAGCAAACATGCATCAAAAGTTACCAAATTTCATACACATGAAGTACATGTTGCAAGGAACAAAACCAACTATCAAAGCCAAACTATGATGCATTAGAAGCATCAAACCAATCCTTCGAATCTAGCTAGTCCATCATAATTCCCAAAAACGTTTCTTCACACCATACCCAAAAATTACTCAACTTTCTCAATTCATTTCAATCCAAAAGCAATCCAACAACTTAAAAACACTTTCTCCCTTACCTTAACACCAAGAACAAGCAAGAATTCGAACCCTTCCTCTTCCAAATAAGCTTCCAAAGTTCTACACAAATTCAAACCAAAACAAAGCTCCTAAACATCAAAAACACATCTTTCAACCAAAACCCAAGCTTCCAATCAACCAAATAACATGAATTCAATCAAGAACATAACTCATACCTCGTTCAAAAACAGGGGATGGAGAAAAACGCCCTTTCAAGCTTCAAAAACAAGGATTCAAGCTTGAAAATGCATCCTCCAAGCTTATACATCCTTAATTGCGCCTCTTGACACCAAGATCACTTGATTCCAAGTTCAATTTGAGAGAGAAATGAGTGAGGGAAGCTTAAGAACGTGTTAATGGCAGCTTCTCCCCCTCTTTCCCTTCTTAAACCCTCACTTAGCAACCAAGATCACCAAGGTTTCAAGTTAAGTGCAATTAGGTCCCCCATCTTTGTAACTTGACAGTTCTTGATTAAATTCTTGTCTATTTGTTGAGTTTGAGTTAAGGTTAAAAGTTAAGTTCTAAAAATTCATTTTAAAACACTCGGGACTCGTCCCGGCCACTCAGGGTGCAAAATTACCATTTTGCCCCTGAACTTAGTTCAGAGCTTTATTCTTGTCGGAACTTAGTGAACTTTGGCAAACTTCTAAATTCTTGCTAGGCAAACTTAAATTAAACTTCTAAACTAAATTCTAAAGTCCTTACCTCCCTCTAGAAGGGCCGTAACACATACCGTATACCAGAGAAAAAGGTGTTGCTCCAGTAGAAGTACGGGTAGAAGTTCTATAAGCATGTAGTGCAAAAGGTAACATCTCATGCCAGTCCTTGTAAGTGACGATCATCTTTTCAACAATTCTCTTGATATTTTTATTGGCCGCTTCTACTGCACCATTCATCATTGGTCGATAAGGTGCCGAATTGAGATGTTTGATTTTGAACTGCCGGCACAAAGTCTGCATCATTGCATTGTTCAGGTTCGTGGCATTGTCTGAGATGATACATTCCGGCGGCCCATAACGACAAATGATTTCTTTCTTAATGAACCGGCATACCACCTTTTGAGTCACACTTGCATATGACATAGCTTCTACCCATTTAGTGAAGTAGTCAATTGCCACTAGGATGAATTTGTGACCATTGGAAGCTTTAGGGGTAATGGCTCCAATGACGTCAATTCCCCACATGGCAAAAGGCCAAGGTATTGCTGTTACATTAAGAGGGGTGGGTGGAGCTTGGATCTTGTTGGCATATATTTGACATTTGTGACATTTTCTCACGTGATTAATACAATCACTTTCCAATGTGAGCCAATAGTAGCCAGCCTTCATTATTTGTCTTACCATGGTATGACCACTAGTGTGTGCTCCACATATTCCAGAATGAACTTCTTCCATGATCTTTCGTGCTTCATGAGTATCTACACAGCGAAGTAGCATCGAGTCTGGGGTTTTCTTGTAGAGTATGTCTAGGTTTAAAAGAAAACCCATTGACAATCTTCGTAGAAATTTCTTGTCATTTTCTGATGCTTCTAGTGGATATGTTCGTTCTTGGAGGTATTTCTTGATATCATGATACCAAGGCTTTCCATCCAATTCTTCTTCGATGCTCATGCAATAAGCTGGAGAATCTATTATTTTCATCTCGAACACAGGAGTATGCTCAGGGTCGCTTATCTTGTACATAGCAGCCAAAGTAGCTAAAGCGTCTGGGATTTGATTATCTTCCCTTGGAAGATGATGGAAACTTATACTGTTAAATCTTCGAGTCATGTCTAGTATAAGCTTTTGGTAAGGGATTAATTTTGAATCTCTTGTCTCCCATTCTCCATTGATTTGATATATGACTAATGCGGAATCCCCATAGACTCGGAGATCTCGCACTTTCAAATCCAATGCCATTTGGAGTCCCATAGCACATGCTTCATATTCTACTATATTGTTGGTACAAGGAAATGTAATTTTTGCTGTGAGGGGAAACTGCTCTCCGCTTGGAGAGATGAGTATAGCTCCGATCCCTTGTCCCAAAGCATTAGATGCTCCATCGAATGCCATTTTCCATGTTTCATTTTCTTCATCGACTTCCTGTTCTATCGTCATTATATCTCCATCAGGAAAGTCCATTCTCATGGGCTCATAATCCTCCAATGCTCTATCAGCCAGATATTCAGCGATCACACTTCCTTTTACGGCCTTTTGGGTGACATACTGTATGTTGTATTCAGATAACAGCATTTGCCATTTTGCAATCCTGCCTGATAAAGCGGGTTTCTCGAAAATGTACTTAATGGGGTCAGTCTTGGAGATCAGCAATGTTGTGTTGTTGAGCATGTAGTGTCGTAGTCGATGTGCTACCCATGCAAGGGCACAACAGGACTTTTCTACTATTGAGTATTTAGCTTCATATGTGGTAAGCTTTTTGCTCAAATAGTAAATTGCATGCTCCTTCTTGCTTGTCTCATCACGCTGACCCAATACGGATCCTAATGAAGAATCCTGTATGGATAAATATAGAATCAACGGTTCTCCGGATCGAGGTGGTATCAAGACTGGTGGATTTGATAGATATCGTTTGATTTTCTCGAACGCTTCTTGGCATTCGTTATTCCACTCAATCGGATTGTTCTTCTTTAGTGATTTGAAAAGCGGTTCACACTTGGACGTCAATTGTGATATGAACCTTGCTATGAAGTTGATTCTACCCAGAAAACTTCTTACTTGTTTTGGAGTCTTCGGGGGTTGCATTTCTTGTATCGCTTTGACTTTACTCGGGTCAACTCGAATCCCGTCCTTGCTGACTATGAAACCCAATAACTTTCCTGAAGAGGCTCCAAAAGTACATTTGGCAGGATTCAACTTCAATTGATATTTGCGAAGTCTATCGAATAGTTTCTTAGCACTTTTAGATGCCCTCCAGCAGTGAAAGTTTTGGCAATCATGTCGTCCACATATACTTCAATTTCTTTATGCATCATGTCATGGAACAACGTGACCATGGCTCTTTGATATGTAGCACCAGCATTCTTTAACCCGAAAGGCATCACCTTATAGTAGAAGGTACCCCAAAGGGTAATAAAAGCAGTTTTTATCATGTCATCTGGATCAAGTTTGATTTGATTGTATCCAGAAAAACCATCCATGAAGGAAAAGTAGGAGTTTCCTGCGGTATTATCCACCAGTGTATCAATATGAGGAAGTGGGAAGTTATCTTTAGGACTGGCTTCGTTCAAAGGCCGGTAGTCCTGACAAACTCTTAGTTTCCCACTTTCTTTCTTTTCGACTGGGACAATGTTAACCACCCATTCTGTATATTCAGCGACCCCAAGAAATCCTGCATCCCACAGCTTTCGAATCTCGTCTTTTACTCTTAAGATTAACTCCGGCTTTAATCTTCGTAACTTCTGTCTGACAGGCTTCGCCCCAGGCTTCAAAGGTATTTTGTGTAGTACTATGTCTGAGCTTAAGCCAGGCATATCTTGGTATGACCAAGCGAATACATCCACATATTCTTTCAATAAATGGACTAATTCTTCTTTTTCTTCAGGAGGGAATAAAGTGCCAATCTTGACTTCTTTTACATCCTGACTGTCTCCCAGGTTGAATACCTCAGTTGGTTCTTGACTTGTTGCTCTTTCTTTTTCATCTCGCTCAATCATTTTTAATAGCTCAGGAGATACTTGAAGATCTTCGTCATCCGAGTCGGTAGTGTTTACAGGATTATCAAAGTTCATTCTTTCATTGTCATCAAAGAGAGTTTTGGGTCTGCATTATCCAGAGAGAAAAGAAAGAGAAGAGAAAAAAAAAAATGGCACGAATGGGATGGATGCAAACTGGTACTTTATTTACAATGTGCATAAATCACAACTTTATTGGAATAAAAAGCAATAACTAAAAGGTTCACTTAAACAAAGACTACACCCTATTGATTGAACCTTTTTTTAGGAGGTTTTTACTATTAGATTACTTTGGAAAGCTTTCAATTATAACAGGCAGTTCTATCGCCTCCCAATTGTTCAGCACATCCCGTGGGCCACAAGGTTGAATGAGCTCCTCCTCTTCAGGTGAATCGCTGATGATTGCCTGAATAGAAAGACTTTCAAAAGACTTGTTGATGTTGATAGTCAGCTTGCCTTCATTGTCATTTTTCGGAATGAGACCACCACTCACGAACGTTTCGGTGATTTCAGGGATATCCAGATTTCTTTCCTGGAGAGGATGCCCTGTTAATCGTGCAATCCTCTTTTCTCTTTTTTCAGCTATTACCTTCATTTTATCATGTCTTGTCGGTGTGAAGCCTAGGCCGTATTTCCCTTCATTTGCGGATATTTTCAATGGCTCTGGGATTCCTTGTAAATCTTGTCCCAAACCTAACCCCGGTGAGTATCCTCCTTTTATCATGAGTTTGGCGACCATACGACTTGTTTTAGAGATGTTAGGAATGGGTTCTTCTCCATATTCACTGACATAAGCAGCATTGACAATCTCAAAAGACCTGAAGGAGCAATCAGGTATATTTTCATTGACCTCAACATATTGAGCATCCGCAGGTCTAGATAGCAGAATGTCTTCTTCAGCAAAGACTGTGATTATCTTTCCTTCAATGATGAATTTCATTTTTTGATGTAATGAGGAAGGAATTGCTCCAGCCATATGGATCCATGGTCTTCCCAGTAGACAAGTATAAGATGGAGAAATGTCCATGACTTGGAATGTGATATGGAAAAGACAGGGACCAATCCCAATTGGTAGCTCTATTTCTCCAATCACATCTCTCTTTGTTCCGTCAAATGCTCGAACAACAATATGACTGTTGTTGAGGTGTGATGGGTCTAAACCGATCTTATGTAAAGTTTCTAATGGCATTACATTTAGAGCTGATCCATTGTCGATCAGAACTCTAGCCATAATCCGATCTTTGTATTTAATCGAAATATGTAGAGCCTTAGAGTGACCCCTTCCTTCTGCTGGTATCTCATCGTCAGTGAATGTGATGAGATTTTGTGCCGTGATGTTGTTGACAAGGTGGTCAAAGTTGTTCACGGAGATATCTTGTTCAACATAAGCCTTATTCAGGACTTTGAGAAGAGCTTCTCGATGGGCATCAGAACTTAAGAGCAATGAAAGTATGGAGATCTTTGCTAGCAGACGGTTCAACTGCTCCACGATGCTGTATTCACTTTGCTTTATGAGTTTGAGAAACTCAGTAGCTTGTTCATCTGTTACTGCTCGAGGCATCTCTTGCTCTTTAGATGTGTTAATAGGTCCATTTGCTGGAT
The DNA here is from genome assembly GCA_039654915.1 of Aquilaria yunnanensis. Taxonomy (NCBI): domain Eukaryota; kingdom Viridiplantae; phylum Streptophyta; class Magnoliopsida; order Malvales; family Thymelaeaceae; genus Aquilaria; species Aquilaria yunnanensis. The sequence goes on along the minus strand of CM077598.1, from coordinate 93,689,352 downwards.
CCGTAACATTCTTCTCTTGTTGGAGCTTGTTCATTTGCTCGGGAGAATAACACCGACCACTTCTAGTCATGCCCCCAACTTCTAACGGAGTTGATGTGATGTTAGAAGTATAGCCATAGTTCCATGGAACAGTTTTGTCTGATTTGTACGGGAATGGCTTTGGAACTTGAATTCTTAAAGGCTTGAGAGCAGATTTTGAGATTGGAATGACTAGTGGCCTTGGCATGATATTGACTTCTTGTTCTTTAATTATCACATTCACGTCATCCTCTTTATCTGACATAAAAACGATGATTTGGGAGGAGTCCATGAGACTTTGTAGACTTTTACGGAATTCTGGGCATTCTTGGATAGAATGACTCTTACTGTTATGAAAGTTGCACCATTCCTCATGCTCGACTTCTTTATTTCCAGAAGACTTTCCTATGATAATCCCTTCTTTCACAAGGCATGAATATACATGCTTAAGAGGGGTTATGATATCATTGACTGTTTTCTTCATCGGCCAGTATTCTTCCATCATATTGACTGGTTTGGCTTGATGAGGAGGCAATGGATTATGAGTGACGTTTGGTTCATCGGAAAAGTCCAACCACTTTGACTCAATTAATTGTTGGACTATACGCTTCAATGCTATGCAATTTTCGAGTCCGTGGCCCACGGCACCATCATGATATGGGCAATTTAGTTTAGGGTCATACCATGTTGGATATGAGGGTTCGAATGGCCTTGTGGGAATTGGGTGAATGAGTTGGCTCTGGATGAGTTTTGGATATAACTCAGTATAAGTCATGGGAATCGGTGCGAAAATTTCTCTTGGTCTTGATGCAGGCATTGGAGGAGTCGGAACAGGTGGCCGTAACTGATTAGGCCTGTTGAGAGGATAATTGTTGGGTCTATTGGGAAGATAATCACTGGGCCTATTTGGAGGATAATCATTGGGCCTATTGGTAGGATAATAATTGGGCCTGTTGGCAGAATAGGATAGGCGAGGTCTGGTAGCCACGGTACCCACGAGGGGAATCCCTCTTCCTCGTCCGATTTGTTGTATTTCTTCATCTTTTCTTCTGGATGGTCCTCCTCTTTTCATAGGATCACTAAAGGACTCAGTAATCTTCCCGGTCCTGATACCATGCTCGATCCTTTCTCCAGACATGACTACGTCGGAGAAGTTAGTTGCCGCATTGCCAATAAGTTTGTCATAATATGGGTATTTCAGTGTCTGGACAAACAAAGTGACCATTTCTCTTTCTGTCATGGGTGGCTGTACTTGTGCAGCTAAGTCCCTCCATCGTTGGGCGTATTCCTTAAAAGTTTCTGTTTTTTTCTTCTCCATGTTTTGGAGAGTTTGGCGATCCGGAGCTAAGTCCATAACATGTTTATAGTTGCCGATGAAGGCCTGAGCAAGGTCATTCCAAGTTTTTATGTTTCTTGGACCTTGGCTTAGATACCACTGTAATGCTGATTTTGTGAGACTTTCCTGAAAAAGTGCGATCCACACCTTCTCATCTTTGGTAAGTGGTTGTAGTCTTCTGAGAAACAAAGTGATGTGAGTGATGGGATCACTCGTTCCATCGTATTTTACGAAATCTGGCACCTTAAAATCTGAAGGGATTACGACGTCTGGCACTAAGCAGAGGTCATCCACTGAAAGGGATCCGAATATAGTGCCTCCTTCAATGGCTCTCAGTCTTTTCTCTATTGTCTCGATTTTTTGAGATTCTGCTTCATCTTTTGGTAATGTCTTCTTCTCTTCCTGTACAGTGTCTTGTTTCAGGTGAACACTAGCAGAGGGTCCTGATTCTTGAAACAGGTTTTCTTGGACTGAGACTCGTTGCGGGGTGAATCCCGGGGGATAAGTGGGATCTTGTACTTTTTGATGGGGACTTGAGTTGCTTTCCCTTTGATTAATTTCATCAATTGTTTCATCTGTTCTGACATACTTTCAATCTTGGACTCCATCTCCATGAGACGTCCTTCGGCTTGTTCTGCCATTAATCTTGTTTGGAGTCGAGTTGAATATCGGTGTTGAGGTCCAATTTTACCCTTTTAAAGGAATATTTATTTTATTAGATTCTATGTGTGTATGATTGATGTGATGGATGCATGCATGAATATTGTAAATACTTGGTGAAAGAAGAACTATAATGGAATTTCTCAATTACATTCAGCAAAGGTTTGTTTAAAAGAAACGACCCAAAGTACAATACTGCTTTCTGGCCTTAGATATGAACTCCATCATTCTTTGAACATTTACTGATGGAGTAGGACAGCTCAGTTCTTCTAACTCCTTGGCTTCTTCGCCCATTAGTTGGGCTTGTTCTGTAACTTTTCTGACTTCTACCAAAAATGTTTGCAATTGATCTTGAGAAAATCTGTATTGATCTTCCCAGTATCTGACTCTCATCTCTTTTTGATCGGTTTCATCAACCAATTGGGAGATGACTTGTTTTTGGTATTCAACTTTCTCTTCGAGGAGTTGTGTTTTGTGACCGAGCTGTTGCATGTCAAGGAGCATCCTCTTGTTCTTCTCCTTTTCTTCCTCTAGTTCTTTCTCCAACTCTCTTTTCGCCAATTTTCTGATGACCTCTTCAGGTAGAACTATTCCTTCCTTCCGGTTATTTCTCCATTCATAATAAGCCGTGGGAGAAATAATAGGCCCCGACTTCAATATGAAAATTCTTTTCCACGCAACTAAAATACCCATTGCGAGCTTATTTGAATTTGGATCTTCGTGTGAAAATTCCAACTTACTCAGATTATGCGTCATGGGTATAAATTGCATGGACCCAAATTGTTTTCGTACTTGAGCTGGGGCATAACTTGTTCCTCCCCATATACCTAAGAGAGGAACCCACGGGCAATTGCCGCAACGGTAGACAACGCGGGTGGAGGTAGACCAGGGGGCTCTCCATTCAATTTGGAATTCGGTGATGTTCTTGAAATAATCAACCCATGCTTCCTTGCTGTCGTGATGAATGGTTTCACTTTTCAAAAAGGCTTCGATTGGGATGAAGTCCTTTGAAAAGCGATTTCCAAAATGTTGCTTCTCACAAGGAAGGTGGCTTTTGATCCAAATGTTGAGGAGATGTGAACATCCTATGAATTTGCCCCCTCTTTGACGACAAAAGTTTAATGCCCTGATAGTTTCACATAATATTACTGAGGTCGGATTTATTTGAGCATTGCAGATTTGCTCAAATAGTGTAATGATGTCTCCTTCAATGAATCCGACGATTCTTGGGAAGACTACCAGGCCATATATCGCCAAGGCGAAAAGCTTGCGTCGTTGATTTTTCTGAGGGAGAACGTGACTTAATTGTTTTAAGTCGATCCAACTGATAAATTTTTGAGATCCTTTTGTTGCAAACTTGGTTTGAAGAATGGAAGCTGGCATATCCAATAATTTTGCTAGGGCTCGATGAGGCTCCGTTCTTCTATCATGTTGATAAGTCTCGATTGGATAGTCGGAGGACCAACCCAAGAGGCTGTTGTATTCTTCAATGGTTGGAACCAGATCCATCTTATCGAAAGAAAAGCATCGATAAAATGGATCCCAAAATTGTATTAGAGCCCGGACAAGTGATGCATCAACGGTAACCTTTAGTAGGCAAATGATGTGACCATATTTTGCCGTAAAAGCTTCCCGATCAGCAGAATTCCAACTATTCCAGACTTGCAATAATTCCGTGGTGTCGTTCTGATTTATCCGGACCGATACCTGGTCCTTAAGCTGTACGTGAGAGTGGGATGTCAGAGCATCTCCGTGAAGCTTTTGAGTCGTTTCGGAATATTCCATAGCTTCAGGCTGAGTTTCGATTACCGTGTCATTCCATGATCCAGTAACAGCCGTGGGAAGATAATCGAGAATATCCATGATAATAGTTCTTTCACCAAATACTTATCTTTAATGATGAAATGTATATGCCGGAAAAATAAGGAAAAATAGAGTTAGTAAAAAAATAACACATAGGATCATACAAACATATAGATAAAACAAAACCTATGGAAATGGGAACCGAGGTATGGGAAATTCTTAATGGCTGGTTCTAAGGTACAGTAAGGAATTCTACATGCAGAAGGTGGTTTATCAAAAAGGCAAGGGATAGTTCCCGAATCCCGTCACTGAATCATAGTGACGGCCCGATTCCTTACCCTCTAGGGTTTATGTAAGGAATCGATTAATTCGAGTCGTAGCTTTTCGTGGGCCCATGCAGAGACTAACCGTCTCAGAAGGCAATACACTACTTTGCTACTTTGAAACCGGTGAAGGCTTGGAGACCGTGGCCTCACAAGGACAGCAACACCAATTCCGCTTAGAAAGAATCGTGTTTGATTTAAGGAAGCTCGAGTATAGAGCTTCATTTTGTGAATGCATTATACATGTTTACTTAAGTAAATATAATATATAAATCCACATAATAGTAAAGCAAAGTAAATAAAAACAAATCAACTTTAGGCTCGACTCACTAACGTCGCCTCCCCAGCGGAGTCGCCAAGCTGTGGCAACGTCGGGTTTTCGGGAGTCGCCACCAATCTGTTTCACCTAGGTCGATTGGACACCTTAAAATTGGTCTGCGAGAGTTCGGGGATCGGGAGTACGGTTACGCTAAAACAACTTTGTTATAGCGCCCAAAATTGGCACCTTAGTTGATTTTAATTTTGTTTTGCTTTGCTTTTAGAAAATATTCAGTTAATTTTCAAACTAGAAATTTTAACTGAATTAATCGGATGCGGATTTTTAAATTAATTTATATAAAATTTGATACTTCCGAACCATGGACTCTGCCGAGTCATTTGGACACGGAAGATTTTGATTCCGAACCATGGACTCTGCCGAGTCATTTGGACACGGAATTTGGTGAAATTTTAAACAATTTTATCCATATTGTAAAAAATATGGATTTTTATCTTTTTATTTAATTTATTTATTTTAAAAAGTTTGATATTTTCCAAACCGTAGATCCTGCCGGATCATCCGGATATGGAAATTGATTTATCGTAATTATTTAATTCTTATTATTATGAAATTAATTTTTAAATGGTAATTCTTTTTGTTTATGAATGATTTTTAATACTAACTAAAAATTTATCTTTATATTTTTACTTCTTTTTTTACTTTCTTTCTTTTTCTTCTTTTTTACTTATTTTTACTTCTTTTTTTTTTAATTTTCTTTTAATTTCTTTTCTTTTCTTTCTTTTTTATTCTTTTCTTTCTTTCTTTTCTTTTTCTTTTTCTTTCTTTTATCTTTCTTTTCTTTTTCTTATCTTTCCTTTCTTTTCTTTATCTTATCTTTCTTTTATTTTTCTTTCTTATCTTTCTTTTATTTTTCTTGTCTTTTCTTTCTTTCTTTTTTTTTTGTTTACTTTTTTTGTTTTCTTGTTTAATGAAAGATATTTATTATTTTAAAGGATTACTCAATTTATAAAAGAATTAAAAAAAATAATAATTAATTTTTATTTAAGAAGAAGTTAATTTAAAAGAATTAAAGAGTTTAAAAATAAAAATTTTGATCATGGTACGGGGCGTTGTTACTCAGCCAGACCCTCTTCACCAGGTGAAGCAGCTCAAAAGCGGGCACGAGACAGTTTCCAGCCAATATACCATGAACTAAAATTTTTTTTATTTTTTTTTTTATAAAAGATTAACCAAAAGTAATTGTTTTATTAAGAGAATAAAAAATTTATATGTATATTTTAAACAAAAGAAGAAAAGTTTTGATATTTATTTAATTTATTTTGGAATAAAAGATTATTTAACCGAAAACTTATATGTATTTTAAAACAAAAGTCTTGATATTTTTATTTTTTTATATTCTTCTTTGTTTGATGAAAGATTTTTTTTTTTTTTAATTTTAATTTATATTTCTGAAAATATATCTAATCAATAAGTCAAAAATATTTAAGAGAAAATTCAATTATTTTTGTTTTATTTTGTATTATTTTGAAATTATTTGATTAAGATTTTTATAAAGGAAACAAAAAGTTATATCTTTTAATAAGTAAAATATTACTGAATAAAATATTAACCCAAAATTTTTATTCTTTTCATTCTTTTTATTAATAAAGAAAACTAAAAAAAATTATATTTTAAAAGAAATAAATAAAATATTATTGAAAAAATATTAACTCAAAATTTACTCTTTTTATTCTTTTTATTAATAAAGAAAACTAAAAAAAAGTTATATTTTAAAAGAAATAAATAAAATATTACTGAAAAATATTAACCCAAAATTTACTCTTTTTATTCTTTTTAATAAAGAAAACTAAAAAAAGTTATATTTTATTATTTTAAAAGAAATAAATTTTACTGAAAAATATTAACCCAAAAAATTACTTTTTTTATTCTTTTTACTAAAAAATTTATATTTTATTATTTTAAATAAAATATTACTGAAAAATATTAACCCAAAAATTTTACGCTTTTTATTCTTTTTATTAATAAATAAAACTAAAAAAATTATATATTAATAGATAATTAATATATTAGTCTAAAGTTTTTTTTTATTTTTTATGAAGAAAAAATTTATTTATATATTTTATTTAAAAATATTTCCGAGCCATGGATCCTGGCGGATCATTTGGTCATGGAGTTTTAATTTTTTTTTATTTCATTAATTATTAATTTTAAAGATGTATTAAAATAATGATTTTATGTTTATTTATTTATTTATTTTATTTTTGAATTATTTCATTATGTTTGTTTATTAAAAGGAATAAAAACTTTGTTTCAAAATTAAAAAGAAAAAAAAAAGTAATTTTTATTAGCCTTTAGAAAATTATTCACATAAAATTCCTTTTTTTATCTTTTAATCATAAAAAAATTCAATTAATAAAGTGGGGCTTTTTGGCCATCCACTTTAATAACACAATAATAATAAAAGTTAGCACAATTAATATAGTTAGATTAGTTGGATTAGTTAGTTAATAACAATAAAAAAAGGTTAGTAAAAGTTAGATTAAATTAATTAACAACAATAATAAAAATTAGCCAAGTTTAATTAAATTAATTGTTAACAACAATAATAAAAGTTAGCCAAGTTTAATTAAGTTAATTAATTAACAACAATAATAAAAGAGTTAGCCAAGTTAATTAAGTTAATTAACCAAGTTAATTAAATTAATTAATTAACAACAATAAAAAAGTTAGTAAGTTAGTTGTTAGTTGTTAGTTGTTAATAACAACAATAAAAGAAGTGTTAGTAATAAACAAATAATAAACAAACAAGTAAAAATTAAAAAGGTTAGTAATTAATTCTGGAAGAACAAAATAAAAAAGTTAGTGACTCAATAGAAAGAAATTGAAAAGTTGAATGATTAAATGAGAGTTTACCCTTTTAAAATCAATTTTTGAATTTTATGGAAACAGGGAAACGACGACGAACGCAGGCGTGGCTGGGCGTGCAGGGGAGCAAGGGAGGAGGGGAGGGAGGCTGACGCGAGGGCGGCGTGCCAGGCGAGGCGGTACGGCGGCAGGACGGCGACGGGCGAGGCGGCACGGCGGCGGGACGGCAACGGGCGAGGCAGCAAGGCGGCGGGACGACGCGGCGAGGGTAGGGTGACGCGGCGAGGGCGGCGCGGCGAGGCGGTATGGTGGCAGGACGGCGACGGGCGAGGCGGCACGGCGGCGGGACGGCAACGGGCGAGGCAGCACGGCGGCAGGAGGAGAAAGAGAGAGAAAACGAGAGGAGAGAGAGAGAGAACAACGAAGGAGATCAAACGAAAGAGATGGTCAAATCGTAGAAAAATAAAATTTTGAGACTTTCTGCCAGAAGGGGGAGAGGCTAGGGAATAAGGCTGTAATTTTCTCTATTTTTAAAATGGAGCTCTGAACTTTTTTCTCTGATTTTTTGTGTGTTCAGAACTGAATTTGGGGGGGTATTTATAGAAGGAGCTTAGCTGAAATGTGGACGGATAAATTAATAAAAAATATCAAACTTATCTTTTAAATTGGTAAAATGACAGTTTCAGTCCTTTACGTTGCTCCAGCTCTGGATAAGCTCAGAAGCTTCTGATTTTGACAATTTTAACGTTTTCTGTCAATTTGGGCTAGAAACGTCCGTTTAGGCCCAAAATTGACGCGAAAAATTACCCAAAGCTCCTGAAACTTTCAGAATTTGTCAATTTTATCCGAAACTTCTCAATTTTGTCATTTTTACCTCAAACTTTTAATTTTTTTGTCATTTTTTTCTGAAATTTTATTTTTATTCCAAACACATACATATTCACACATATATTATTTTAAATCAAATCTTCTCAAAATAAAAATATATTTTAAACTAATTAACATAATTAAAATTTTTTAGCAATAATAATAATAATAATAATAATTTTTTTAATTAGTTTTTTTTTTCTTTTTAAATTTTTAAAAAAAGGCCGGACGAAATTGGGTGTCAACACTTAGGTTTGCTTTAGCTGAGACATAAAAGTAAGTAAATTGTGTATAATAAGCTATAATTCAAAATTTAATTAGATTAAATTGAAGTATTATTCAATCTATAACTTACATTTCTTCTAGGGTATGACCTTTTGTTATGATCAGCTTCCTTACAAATTGTGCAATGCATGACACGGTCATGTCATAAAAATGTAGTCTTAGCTTTTATTGGTTTGTTTATGGACTTTCTTCTCTTCTTTCATGGCCTGCTTGGCATTGTTCAAATGGAGGCAGTAGCTCGCCTAAACCCTTATCTTCCCAGAACCCTTCACAGACCATTGGTTGAATTGCGTACTCATATGCATTTAAGAACATGTCTTTTTTGTACGAATGGGTAATGTAAGCCTTCGAGCCATCTCCTTTGCTCATAATGGCCCTAATTACATGAGGGCATGGGATCCTAGATAATTCTCACACATTACAACTGTAATTCCTGTCACGCAAATCCATAGTGTGTTATGTTCTACCAAAAGTAAGTTAATAGCCATGGTCACCATTCCATTTAACCCGCCATCTATAACTTTCAGCTATATTCTAGGTAACAATTTCCATGATGTTTTTCCCAAATTCACATTTTATTTTGAAGCAAACCTCTTTCTTTTAGCTATCCTTTCCATGACATACTCTATAATCTCTTCTAATATAGAAATGATCAGTTTGCTCCTTGCACTAATTAAAACTATATTAAATGCTTCGATGCTATTATTGTTAACTGAATCACACTTACAACTCGACTTAAAGTAACCCTTACACCACTGTTTGACATCCTTTCGCATGAGGGTTTTGTTGGCACCAGACTTAATCCTTTCTATTTCTTTTAGTCTTCTATTGAGCATAACTTTATTTGGAGCCTTTGCCACTACATAAAATGCAAGCTTCAGGTGCTCTCCTTTGTACTTAGAATACTAACTCATGTAAATGTGCCTTATATAAAGCCTATTTTTAGCCGTTGAAAATTTCTTGATTATTGCATCTAGTAGTCCCTACAAAAGCAAATGATTAAGTTACTTACAAACATAAGCAAATAATCCTTTAAAAAAAGTAATTGAATAAGTACAAATAAACAATTCAAACATTTTGTTGGTCAGACATAAAGCACCATCCATTTCCATCTCCACCTATAATGTCGACTTTTAGACACTCTAAGAACCCTAGTCATGAATATGTACTTTCAACCCCAATAATCGCCCACGCCAATGGGAACATTTGATTGTTTATATCCTTACCAATTGCAATAAACATCAGTCCCTTAACTACTCCCATGAGAAAACAACCATTAAGCCCTATGAATTTTCTACAACCTTTAAGAAAGTTTCTCTTCAAGGCATCAAAACATACATAAAATCTCCTAAAAAATGGAGGGTAACCAGGGCCTCTATGACTCTTTTCTATATCTATGCTACTGCCTAGATTGGATGCAAGTGATGCTTTACAATAGTCATGCAATCGTCTATACTCATGACTAACATCTCTCTCCCATTTCTTAGTAACATGAGCCTTTGCCCTCTTACATTGATTTCTTAAAACCTCTATCTGTAAGTTAGTCATTATTGTGTCTTAAATATATTTAGGCTTTATTGTGGGATGAGCATATATCAATGTTTCAAATTAATCTACAAGCCATGGTGCATTTACTCTGGAAAGCTTAAAAACCCTTGAACAAGAGTGGGAGTCAATATAAGTCTTCACAATGAAATATGTTTTCTTTTGAAACTGCTCAACAATCACATAAACCATTCACTTGCAACATTTATCCTTGCACCTAACTCTTGCATGAGTTGATAAATTTTCTAGGAACACATAATCCTTTTTTTCTTAGACTGCACACTTCATCAATGCCCTTTTAAATTGGTGATGATCTATAAATGACAGACTGATACAAATTTTTACCACTTTTGCATTCTCGTCATACATTGGATAATGGTTTTCCTTTCTCCTTAACATTGTTTCACTATCTTCATTGCTTTTAGTGCAAAAAATTCTAACATCAAAATTGTCTAGCCCTATTTCATTACCATTACCTTCAATTCGATCACTATCTTGATCCTCTAGCCCTTAAAAAACTACAGCACCAAATGTTCCAGCAGCATTAATGGATATTCTTTAGTTGAAGTTTTGGACAATATAATGCTCTTTTATTCTATTAATGCACTTTCTTATTTCTTCATCATGTTCAGGACACAAAGCCTCATCAATTCCATTCATTTTAGCCTTTAACTCATATTCAAGATCCACACCTTTTTCCTCATTATCATCAATCATCTCATTGCCTTCTTCACTATTTGATGGTCGTACATCCATCTCATCAATATGGGTATTAAAAATTCCAATTGCCTCATCTTCCACACTATATTCATTAGATTCATTAATGGACCCTGCAAATAAGGCATCATGTAACACCTTATTGTTTTCCTTCAACCATGATGTCGTCTGCTCCACATATATATCAACGTAACCTACTATCAGAACAGATGATAGCATCTTATACACACAAGCTTCATTTTTTATTTTCTTTAATCCCATGTTCATTGATAGACCTTCCTCAACATAAAAAATTTCTTTTATATCACTGTCTATAAAACCTAATTTCCTTAGTGTATCTATGAAAAATTATTTCATAAATTACTATTTAGTCATCATTTTGCAAAATATCTTCTGATTAAAGTATTGCACTATAGGACTTCTTAGCATAATCCTACCATAATTTAACCAAATTTCCACACCTTCATTCATCTACACAGATTGCAACAAAAATCAAGTAAGATTCTAGCTACAAAATTAATTGTATTTGAAAACAAATTTAATTTCATGCACAACTTGGAGACGTTGCTTTGTTTTCACAAAAAACAATCCACTAAGCAACATCACTTATTTTTCATGCTTATTTTTTATACCAGTTATTCATTCCATATGCAATTTCAAATATTTTAATGTTTTCAAAACTCCAACAACCACAACATTCCAACAATTTGTAACAATTGCAGTAGTTGGATACGGCCTTAATAAAATACAACCTTTACTTCAATATTGGCTTGCTCAATGAATCAATAAAAACCTTTTCATTAAAATACCTAACTCTAATATTTTTCTTAATTAAAGTACAACAATCAATTCCCCTTTGACCTATTTTTTTTTTCATTCATTCCTTTACTTGTTTTGCTTATCAGGCATGCGACAAAAAGTAGTTTTAAAGTAATAAAAACAAATTCAAGTACCTTTTGCAGCAACCTCCAAAACAGTTATTCCTTATAATCGATCTCCATTGGTGTAGAATCTCAATGCTTTGTCCATGAATAGTATGTCTGCTAGGTTCTTTTTTAGCTCTTTCGTAATAAGCCTTCGTGTGTTTCAGGTGCAAATCAGGTTAGAACTCCTGTACTTCTTTTCTGCCTCCTCAAGTGTTGCAAATGGCATCAGGAATTAAACCATCATATGGCTGTAAAACTAACTCTCTGTCTTTAACTGATCCAATTTATAAAGTTTGAATCCTGAATTAATCCGATTTGTAGTTTAGGCCTTTCAATGGCTGAGTTGTCAAAGTTCGGGGCACTAGTATGGATTTAATCCTATGGATTTTAATAGTGGCGTCGTTGTGGCGATTAACTCACCACACTATATTTTATTCTTTCAGATTTTAAAAATTATTACATCTTTCTATTCTTTTCATTCTTCTTTACACCTTTCTCTAAATGCATTTTTTTAAAAATTGCTATCATTTTCTATAGATCAGACAAAAATGCTGGAGTGAATTTCTTTTTCCTTGAAAAATACTTTGATTTGCATTGATTTCATCCTCTTGTTTTCTTGACCAACTTTTCAAAACCTATGTGTTGAAAAATAGATCCGACTTGCATAAAATTGATGACTAAAGTTTAAAACCCTAATTTCTTATTTTCCGCTTTATGTTTTATACTGGTTTGTTGGCTTCCTTCCTTTAAAAAGAGATTTGTTGTCAAGATTGAGTCAAGCAAAAGTCCTCGATCAGTGGTGGCTGTTGAACCTTCATGTTGGAGCGTGAAGTACACACACTTCTGTTGTCAATGGACAGACCAGGCATAAGCTTTCTCATTCATTTTGTTTGTTCTTTACAACCTCATTCTGAGTGCTGTTAGACATTATTTGACTCTCTTGGTATTTTTTAAATCTTAAAACCATAACCCTCTTTTATTTTTTGTTTCTTTTATTTTGTGAAAGGATATGGACATTCAGGAATGGCAGGAACATCAAGAAGGCTAGACTTTTTGGAGAAATGGGTTGGATCAGTTAGAGAAAGGGTCTAGACCTGTGACCTTATCTAGCGGAGTGGTATGTAGGTGTTATTAAGAATGTTTGTTTAATATGGTAGTTATGTGCATATTATAAGTAACTTTTGTACTATGTTATTCACATTCACTTCTGTGTTTTTAATATGGACCCAAATCAAAAGTTGTGGTTCATTTGGTTGCAAGTTGTTATTCACATTGACATTCACTTTTGTGCTATGTCATTGACATTCACTTATGTTTGTTTATTCCCTGTTGTCCTAGTGGTTTGTGTTCCTTTAATTCTATACCTAATGTTATTATTACTGAACATGCATAATTGTTGTGTTTTGTAGTACTTCTTTTTACCGTAGACAATACAAAATCTCACACTAATTACCAATAGGAAAACATATAAATTGATAATTGGATTTTGTTAACTCACATACTAGACAATACTTATGTACATGTTAGATTTAACACCAGTTAAAGAGACATAATATATTATAAAGTAACTATGTATTTTCATTGGTTAGAATATAGGGAAAATGCAATGTAGTTTGACAAATAGACAAGAGTTTTGACAAATGGAATCAAAATGACCACCATTTATGGGGTAAAAAAAAAAAATAAAACTCAAACAAATCATGTGTATGATAATATTTGACATTTAAAATGACCATAAAGCATCTAACTGCTGCATTTTCTTAATAGTAGAAAACAACAAAAGATGTTGAATTTGATACACAGTTTTGGGGCTCCAAATACTTATGTCCTTGTGGAAAATAAATTTAAACCACATTGCATACTCCATAGCAAAACAGTAATAGACATAAAAAATTATATTGTTCTCACTTGTATTTATTTTATGCACAAACACATTGCGTGACATATTTATGGGTACCTTATGCCTTCTTTAAATACTTGCATACTGTATTTCAATCAAAACATGAAAGATAGGTATTTTATATAGGAGCTGATCCTTGATAGTCAATAATTAAATTGGAACCTAGTAGAATAGGCTGGAATTGTTGCTTCTACCGTTGCCTTGTTAATAGAAAGAGTAACCCGTAGAAGGAATAAATTATACTAAGGTTCAATCCTCAAAATTTTGTAGCTGTAGATAATTTTGTTTTAAATTTTGTTCTTCCTTATAATTGTCTGAAAATGGAAATGGTTTTTTTATGGTTATAGTACAAAGTTCAACAAATGAAAAATAGAAAGAGTAATATGCACAAAGAATAAATTATATTAAGTTGTAATAAACAAAGTTTTGTATTTTTTGATAATTTTGCTTTAAATTGTAAACTGCTTGACTTCCTGCTTGATTTCTTGATCCCTTGTTTGATCTCCTAAGTCTTCTTGCAGTCCACAGGTTCAATGGTAAGACTTCTAGCACAAACTTGGTCTCCAACAATTGCCTCAGTTGTAATGTTTTTGGGAGAGTAGTTTTGTGACCATAGAAAGAAAAAGGCTATACTAATTTTGAGTAGAATGGTATTTATACAGTGTAGAAGAAATTGTATGCATAACTTCCATATTGTACAATAGTGTTGTATGTAGTGGTAGGGATGGTAAGTGGGTGGGTGAAATCTGTGATCCGTGAATATCCATCCGTGATGGGCGGGTAAACAGGTAAAAATAGCCGCAATGGGTAGGACGTGGGTAGCAACTTATACCCGTCTGGCGGGTAAGGGCGGGTGACTGGTAGGGGGTATCCATCGCGGGTAAATCCGCCCCACCTACCTGCGAAACCCGCGAGCATAAATTTCCCACTTATTAATTATAATGGGATACAACACCTACATTTAACTAATATTTTATACTAATTCACATAAAATATTTGCTTGTATGTATGTTATGATTTTTTTGCATTATATGTGGATAAAGACTTTATATATATTTTTTATATTTTATTTTTATGAAATTTAAAAAATATAGTTTAAACCGTGAGTTACCTGCGGATATGGATTACCCGCGGGTCGTGGGCATGGGTGAGATTTTTTAACCACTTGCGGATACCCGTGAAGTCGCAGGTACTAAAAAAACCACGGGTACGGATGATGGGTAAGGGGTATCCCCGCCCAATCCGCCCCGTTGCCATCCCTATGTAGTGGCACTAAAAAGAAGGTAATGGTAACTCCCGACTAATTTGATTCTTCAAAATAAAAGGAGAATGTTGCCCACTAATTTGTAGTTTATGGTTAGGCTCTTTTTTTCTTAATTTTTTTTTCAGTTACGAAGAGTCACTTGTCTAGATTGTAAAGTTAACTTGTTTTCCAATTAATTTTTATGGGTTTATTGCACTCTTCTAATTTATTCTCAATAATCTACCATTAAGAAAAATGCTTAGCTTGGCCTTGTTTTTTATGTGTATATTATGGGAACAAGCATAATTTGTATTGTTTGTCTTATTTGATGAAAATTGGTTCACTTATCTTTTGCTATTTGATGTTAAATGGAAATTTGCATTTTTGAATCTAGTAACAATCAAAATCAGTGTGTTGAGACCAAAGGTAGAGCATAATGGGCTAAAACTCAAATGATTATATTTTGTGACATATGCAAAAAAGAGCTTGGTGATGGTCATAGACAAGGTGGTAGTTTAAAGAAATTTTCATGGAGGACAATAGCGAATAAGTTCAAAAATGAGACTGGTATGAGTTACACTGGTAACCAGATGAAGAATAAGTGGGATGGACTTAAGAAGGATTGGAAGAATTGGAGGACACATAAGAGGCTTGCAACAGGATTGGGATGGAACTCACAAAAAGGCACAATCGACGTATCAGATGATTGGTGGGACAAAAATATACAGGTTTGATTCTATAAAAAAAAAGTTGATACCTGTTTACATATGTATTATTATAATGTATATTTTTATGATTCTATTATCTTGTTGTTGCATAGGCTAACGTAGAGATAGCGAAGTTTAGAACCAAAGGCATAGATCCAAAGTTGGAAGAGAAGTATGATGAGCAATTTTTTGGTGCAGTTGCTAAAGGTGATGATATGTGAGCTCCATTAGGTGGTCATCCTCTAGAAAGATTTTTTTGATGGTTTTGCCACCCAGAAAACATTGCCTACTGAATTACTTAATGGTAGTGATAATTGTGAAAATGAGGATATTGAAGTTGTCAATTCATGTGTTGCTTCGGAAGTTGAGGGGAGTATAAGCAAAAGACGACAAAAAATCTCATCTACAATACAACAAAAGAAGCAAGTCTATCAGCCAAAAGAAGGAGCTTCTATGCTTTCCACAAAAATAGATGATATCAAAGAAGGCATTGAGAGCCACAAGGACGCTATAATGGCTAGAGTTAACAAACTACCTCCTACTATCACTGATGCAGTTGAGATTCTAACCTCTATAGAGGCTAATGTGCAATAATTTAGTTCACTTTATCGATTTGCTATAAAGCTCCTACTGAATAAAGAGAAGTACGAGATGTTTATGGCATTAAAGAGCTATTTTGCAAGGTTGTAGTACTTGAAAGCCAAAGAAGTTAAGGCAGAAATAAATGAAGCACGCATCTTTAGTAGTTTGTTTGGAAGTAATTAATTAAAGTTTATTTTCACTAAATGGGTGTTAGTTTTATAGTTTTAACTTGTTCATTATTGGATGGTTGGTAGTCTTATTGGATGGTTTTTAGTTCTAAAGTTCCTTATTTAGTGGCAATATTATGCAAGTTCATTTTCATAAACTAAATGTAACAAGTGACCATTTCATTTTTTTTCAATGAAACATATACTTTCTTTGCTATCATGTAGTGTTCTTTAATCTACTAAGGTGCTTATGTCGAAGCTTAAAGATTAGATTGACAATAAAGTTACCTTTGACTTATATAATTTATGTCTGATATGTGCAGGGATTATGTACATCTGATGAACATACTGATTCAAATGAAGTGAATGATTATGAGCAAGAATTACTAGGAATACCAGTAGATGACATGCGTAATATTAATTTAGCAGGTGCGGCTCTTTGCTTGACCTCTTGCATGTTTTTGAACAAGTTTAACATTTTAAGATCCCTATTATATTATGAAAGCAAAATCTGAAGTATCAAGATTTTGACGTATATTATTCAGACTTATTTTCTTTTATTTTTTAAGTAGCTTCCTTGTTCTGTATTGTATACATCTCTAACTTACTAGGAAAATATTGTACTTAAGGAATTCAGGCTTGATTGGCTGTTACAGCCCACATTAGCTATGGTTTCACATGCACACTTCATAGTTGTACTTTCAATGGAAATGTAATTTGCAAGCTTCTTGTCTGTTGTTGTCGATTAGTCACTTCCAGCTGCTGTTTGAATCTCTTTTTAGCTTCTGCCTAAATAAATGGTTTGATCAATTTTATTTAGAGACGCCTTATTTTTTTGGGTGCCCAAGGGGAGGGGGAAGGGTTTAAAAGAGCATTTTAAATATTAAATAAGCTTGTTTATTGGCTTCTCATTTTTGTATTTTATGTTTAGTCAGATGTTCTATTAAGTTTTGTCTATTGACATTCTCCCTATGTTTAGTCCGATGTTTTATTGTGTAACTTTATATAAAAGATATTCATAATTTATTATAAAAATTATGTTCTTGGCAGGTGTTTGTCACAATGAGATTGATGATTATTATCAAAAGTATGTTCTTAAAAGACCATGCATGGACTTTGCACAAAATGGTGAATTATGGGTTAAAGAATTGCTATAAGGACATGATAGAAGATTTTATGATCAATTTAGAATGACTAAAAAAACTTTTCTGAGTTTGCTTTGCATTTTGGAAAATAATTATGGATTAAGTGGCTTTGTTAACATGTCCATAATGGAGGCACCTGCAATTTTTATAAATATATTTGGACATGATGACTCTAATGGAGAAACACAAGAGTGCTTTTAAAGGTCAGGAGAAACAATTAGCAGGTACTTTACTATAGTATTAAAGAGTGTCATCTGTATAGCATCTGATGTCATTAAGCCTTGTGATCCCAGTTATACCTGGACACTGGAGCAAATAAGAAAAGATCGTAGGTATATGCCTTATTTTAAGGTAATTAGGCTTTGTGAAAATTTTAGGGTTGATAATACTTTAATCTCACCTAAATTCTTATTCATTTTATTAAACACTTTTCTCTTTTACCTCTTATTACAATATTGTAGGTGTGCATTAGTGCCATTGATGGCACACATATCCCAGCATCCATCCTGGTCAAAAATCAAATTCCATATATTGGACGGAAAGGTGTGCCGACACAAAATGTCATGGCAGCATACAATTTTAATCTGTGTTTCACTTTTGTCCTTACTGGTTAGGAGGGATCAGCTCATGATGCGAATGTATTTAAAAAGGCTCTCTATCAAGAGCAATGGAACTTTTCTCATCCCCCTCCTAGTAACTATTAGATGATTTATAAGTGTGGAATTTGCTATTGCTCTTAATCTATAATACAACTAAAAATGATAAGATTATGCAGGCAAGTATTACCTGGTGAATGCAGGGTACCCTCAACTTCTAGGTTACTTTGGGCTTTATAGAGGAGAAAGATATCACCTATCTGATTTTTGTTAAGGAAGACCAGAATCAAGAAAAGAAGAGATATTTAACAAAATGCATTCTTCCTTGTGAAGTGTTATTGAAAGAGCATTTGGAGTATTGAAAATGAAATGGGATATCCTAAAACATATGCTCAATTATCCTTTTGTGAAGTAAGTCATGATTGTAATAACAGCTATGACTTTACATAATTATATACGAAGGCATGCAGGTACCGCTGATTCAAATTTTTATAGGGCTGTGAATGAGAATAAAGAGTTTGAAGAAGATAGTGATAAAGATGACAGTTGTGAAAGTGAGAGACAAAATATCAATGAATCAGAGATGTTTCAACTAAGAGAAAAAATTGCTAATTGTTTACTGTCAAGGCACTAAATTAAGAGCTTTTATTTTTAGGATTAGATGAATTGCATTTCAATTTTGAAGTTTTTTTAGTTTTTTCTATTGCAAAGACACATTGTTAGACTTATTCATATATTTGATTTGTAGTTTCAAATTGCTGCTTTACATGCTATACCACCAAAAAATGAAATTTTATGTTACATAGGTGGAATTCGTATAGAAACATGGTGATTGTATGTTTCTAGCTCAAGGGGGAGCAAATGTTCCTAATATGAGAAGCAAAAAATTTTACAGTAGCCGCAGAAAAACACACGCACACACACACACACACACACACATATATTGTTAATAGAGAAATATGTTGCAATTTAAACTTGGGTGTTTTACGTAAATTTACTATATGATAGCTTTTCTAAAAAGCTAGTCTACCAAACACTAGAAATTTTAAACACTAATCACTAACTCTAATGTTAGCAGCTAATCACTAAAACTAATCTTTAACACTAAACACTGATACTGTTCCCAAACAGGGTCTTAATTGACCCAATTGCTGTTGAAATTGGAGGAGAGCACAGAGACAAATTTCTGGAAACTTACAAAATTTATCAAAAAAATAGCGAAAAATTTCAGTTGCTTCGCATTGGATTTACTTTTTTTGCCTTCGATAGAGACCAAAGAACTCGAACTATCGGCCTTCATGCTAGAAAAGACCGATCTCCGACGCCACCTCGATCTCGCTTGCGGAATCTCCAACGCCGGAAGAATAAAGGGCCGCCGGCTGAGAGACGATTCGCTTCTTCTCCTCTGCTTGCTCTATCATTTCACTCTGCCCACTTGGGTTTCAATCGGATTCTTTCCCCATATCGCCGAACCAGCACGTAAAGGAAAAGAGAGGGCGGAGGAGGCGTCAGGAGGCAAATCAGAGATGCTGTGATTCAGGGCGTTGAGGAACCAGGCTCCGATCTATCCCCAGCATCGACGAGGCTGCCGATGAAGTGAACTCTGCCGACAAAGACGAACCAAGCACGTGAAGGAGAGGAAAGGGCAGAGGAGATTTGGCACGACTTGTAGACCATGACGTTTGCAAGAACTTGGTCTGGGAAAAGGCCTAGAAGTCTGTTGGGATTCGCACAGCGGATGCCAATTTTCAGTTGGGCACGGACGAGAACAAGTGTAAAGAAGAAGAGGGCACTAAAATTTTACTTGATTCACCCTTAATTTTATGCTACATCCACATAATCAATTACGATCCTTTCTCCACTAAATAAATAGTGTACTTATAAAGAGAGAAATTTCTTTAGATAAAATCCCAGAGATAAAAACACTATTTAGAATAAGCCCAAATAGTAACACTAAAGTGTTTTCCCAAAACACCCTAAATAAATATCTCTCTATTTTGTCACTTTCCAAAATAAATCTTTCTCTCACTGTAATTTTCTCATAGTTAATCTGTGACTCTTTGGTTCTACCAAATGAATTGAACTGAAGAAACTCATCCCTATTTATAGAGAAGTCTACCGCGTTCTCCACCGTGTATTCGCAATTTTCTCCGATCTCTCCGTCAAAATTGGCTTCCAATTTTGACTAACAATTCTGCCACCAATTTCAATTTCAAACATGTGTGGGCCCCACCACTTTTGTTTTTATCCTTTATTTTTCTTTGTGGCGGGATCCACTAACAATCTCCCCCTCACGCCACATATGGGAGGAGATTCCACCACTGCTTTTTATAGGGAGTACATGTCGGCCATGTGGCCGCATGCTTCAAGTTTCTCCTTAGGAATCACCTTTGTTAACATGTCATCTGCATTATCATCTGTGTGAATTTTCTCAAGTTTCAAAAACTTCTTCTTAGTCACCAAACGCAACCAATGATACCTCACCTCAATATGTTTAGTGCGAGCTTGATGCATTGAGTTCTTGCTTAAATCAATAGCACTCTGACTATCGCAATGTATCACATACTCCTCTTGCTTCAAACCCAACTCATGAAGGAAACGTTTCATCCAAAGCATCTCTTTACCTGCTTCATTGGCGGTTATGTACTCTGCCTCAGTTGTAGATATAGCAACACAGTTCTGCAACTTTGACTGCCATGAGATAGCTCCCCCAGCAAAAGTAAAAATGTAACCTGATGTAGATTTTCTACCATTAGGATCACCCGCCATATCTGCATCAGTAAAACCTTCCATGATAGGTTTAACACTGCCAAAATTGAAACACAATTTTGAAGTACCTCTCAAGTATCTGAAAATCCACTTCACAGCTTCCCAGTGAGGCTTCCCTGGATTAGATAAGAACCTACTAACTACTCCAACAGCATGAGCAATGTCTAGCCGAGTACAAACCATGGCGTACATTAAAGATCCAACTGCAGAAGAGTAAGGAATGGTAGACATCTCTTCCTTTTCTTTCATTGTAGTCGGACATGATTTCTTACTCAACTTGAAGTGATTCGCAAGAGGCGTGCTAACTGGTTTAGCATCTGCCATGTTGAACTTTCCAAGGACTCGTTCAACATAATTTTCCTGTGATAACCACAGCTTACCAGCTTCTCTATCACGAATAATTCTCATACCGAGAATTTGTTTCGCTGGCCCTAAATCCTTCATATCAAAGGACTTAGACAATTCCTCTTTCAACATGCGAATCATTAAAGCATCTTGCCCAACAATTAGCATATCATCAACATAAAGTAGAAGAATGATAAAGTTACCATCAGAAAACTTTTTAACATAGACACAATAATCTGCATCGATTCTTTTATAGTTCTGTCCAACCATAAAAGAATCAAACTTGCGGTACCACTATCTAGGTGCCTGCTTTAAGCCGTAAAGGCTCTTATTCAGCTTACAGACCATGTGCTCTTTCCCTTTCACTTTAAATCCTTCAGGCTGAACCATGTAAATCTCCTCATTTAAGTCGCCATGTAAAAATGCAGTCTTCACATCTAGCTACTTAAGCTCAAGATTTAGACTAGCTGCTAGTCCAAGTACCACCCGAATAGAACACATCTTTACCACAGGGGAAAAGATCTCATCAAAGTCAACTCCTTTCTTTTGATGGAAGCCCTTCACCACCAAACGAGCTTTATACTTGACTAGCTTATCACCATCTTTCTTCAACTTGAACACCCACTTATTCTGCAATGCTCTTTTACCCTTAGGTAGATCTATCAACTCATATGTGTTGTTTGTCTGAAGAGAATCCATCTCATCTTGCATTGCAGCGATTCATTAATCTTTATCTGCACATGATTGCACATCTAGGAAGCTCTCAGGCTCTCCCGCATCAACAAGCATGACATAATCAGAACTGGGATACCTGGTAGATGGACGATGCTCTCTAGTAGATCTCCTCAGTTGAGACTCTACTTCTTCCAATGGAGGGGGTTGCTCCCCCTGCTCAAGACCACGATCATTGCCATCAACTTGTTCATCAACAATGGCTGGTTGTTCTTCCCCTTGTTCTGAAGCTCCTCCATCTGTGACATTCTCATATGGAATAGGTACAAGTGTCAGATCATCAATACCAGGAGTAGTTTCTTCTTGCAGCCCAATATCTTCTATATTCTCATGTTCTGTAAAGACAACATCTCTGCTTCTAACCACTTTCTTTTTCTCTGGATCCCATAACCGGTAGCCATATTCTTTACTGCCATAACCAACAAGTATGCATGGTTTGGCCTTACTATCAAGCTTTGATCGTTGTTCCTTGGGTACATGCATGAATGCTTTGCAACCAAACACTTTCAAATGTGAATAAGAAGCATTTTTACCTGTCCAAACATTTTCCGGGACTAGAAAACCCAAAGGAACTGATGGAGTCCGGTTAATCAAATAAACAGCAGTACTTACAGCTTCACTCCAGAATGTCTTTGGCAACTTAGACATCCTTAGCCTGCATCTGACTTTTTCAATAATAGTGTGATTCAACCTCTCAGCTACACCATTATGTTGTGGTGTACCGAGCTTCGTCTTCTCATGACGAATACCACACTCTTTGCAATACCTCTCAAATTCATTAGAGGTATACTCTTTGCCATTATCAGTACAGAGACACTTTAAGTGCACATCAGTCTCCCTCTCGACCATGGCATGAAAAATTCTGAAGCAGCCAAATACCTGACTCTTCTTCTTTAGCAAGTACACCCAAGTCTTTCGTGAAGCGTCATCGATAAAAGTCACAAAGTACCTGTTACCACCCAACAACTCCATCTCGATGGGACCACACACATCAGAATGTATCAGCTCAAGCTTAGTTTTCTTTCGTGTAGAGGGAACACGAAAAGAAACTCTATGATGCTTTCCTAATAAACAGTAATCACAAGGGTCAAGTGAAGTACCTTTGGCAATAGGAATGAGGGACTACTTTGCCAAAGTCTCCAACCCTTTATCGCTGATGTAAGCCAGCCGTTTATGCCACAAATTCATAGTAGCATCATCCTCAACGACATTCAGCGAACCACTTCCACAAACATGAACACGTGTCCTATACAAAGTGCAACAAAGATCACCTTTTGCCACTAGTAAAGAACCACGCTTCAGCTTCCACGTTCTATCTCTGAAACTCTGATCATATCCTTCACGGTCAAGCACATTCACTGAAATAAGATTATGTCACATATCTGGAATGTGACGTACATCCCTCAACATTAAAGTGACACCCAAACTAGTCTGTACAACAATCTCACTGATCCCCAAGATTCTAAACTGGGTAGTGTTACCCATTTTCACCATCCCGAGATCAACCTCTTTGTAATAGGTGAATAATTCCTTTCTTGGAGAAACGTGATAGGATGCTGCCGAATCAACTATCCATTGGACATTTGGATCTATAATATGATCATAGTCCCTTTGTGCACAAACTAGTGTAACCGAGTCATCACCATCTGACTCAGTGACTGCAGCTGTATTTGTGTCATCAGGAGCTTTCTCCCCATTCTTTTCATCCTTCCTCCTCTTCCAACAATGCTTCTTTATATGGCCAGGTTTTCCACAATAATGACAACCATTGCCATCTCTTGACTTTGAATGATCACGAGACTTACCACGACTACCCTTAGATGCCTTACTTTTGCTTCTTCCTCTAGTCTCGATGACGAGAGCTTGTGAATGCTTAGAACCCAACTTCTTCCTTCTTGTCTCATCGTTAAACAAGTTGTCCTTAACCAAACTCAAGGTGAGTTTGCCATCTAGGGTTGAATTACTGATAGTAATCACGAAGGTCTCCTAGCTCTCAGGTAAAGAACTTAGAAGAAGCAATGCTTGTAATTCATCGTCAAGCGCCATCTTCATGGTAATCAACTGATTGATCAAATTCTGAAAATAATTCAAGTGTTCAGAAATTGACTGTCCCTCCTTAAGCTTCAAATTAACAAGCTTCCGTACAGTGAAAGCTTTATTTTGAGCGATTTTCCTCTCAAATAAGCTTTCTAATTTTTCCCACAGAGATTGAGCATTTGTCTCTGCTAAAACATGGTGGAATACACTCATATCCACCCATCTCCTGATGGTGCCAACTGTCTTGTGATTGAGCTTCTTCCAATCATCTTCTGACTTGTTCTCTGGCTTTGCTGAATCACCCGTAATAGGATCATACAAATCAAGACAATAAAGTACATCGTCCATCATTGGCTTCCAGATTGAATAATTTGATGCATTCAATTTGACCATTGAACCTGAGCTTTCACCCATATCTTCTTTAGCCATCAGCTCTGTCACAAACTGATTAGTGACTGTATATGAGAGTAGTGCCCAACACCTTAAGGTGAATGATAAAACTACTTATTTTCTGATGTGGAAGATCCACCTTTTAGGGGCAACCACAGAGCATACGATAAACAGATATCACTCACCCAAATTTGGCTCTGATACTACTTGTTGGGATTCGCACAGCGGATGCGAATTTCCAGTTGGGCATAACGGACGAGAACAAGTGTAAAGAAGAAGAGGGCACCAGAATTTTACATGGTTCACCCTTAATTTTGTGCTACATCCACGGAATTGACTACGACCTTTTCTCCACTAAATAAATAGTGTGCTTACAAAGAGAGAAATTTCTCTAGATAAAATCCCAGAGATAAAAACACTATTTGGAATAAGCCCAAATAGTAATACTAAAGTGTTTTCCCAAAACACCCTAAATAAATATCTCTCTATTTTGTCACTTCCCAAAATAAATCTTTCTCTCATTGTATTTTTCTCACAGCCAATCTGTGGCTCTTTGGCTCTACTGAATGAATTGAACTGAAGAAACTCATCCCTATTTATAGGGAAGTCTACCGCGTTCTCCACCGCATATCCACAGTTTTCTCCGATCTCTCCGTCAAAATTGGCTTCCAATTTTGACTAACAATTCTGCCACCAATTTCAATTTCAAACATGTGTGGGCCCCACCAATTTTATTTTTATCCTTTATTTTTCTTTATGGCGGGATCCACTAACAAAGTCGAGCATGTTTTCTGTCTCGATGATTCATCCCATTAGTTCAGGTGCTCTCTCACAATCGGGCTCCCTAGGCACCATCGAAATATGCGTCAAACTTAAAGAGGAGACAAACTAGGGCTATGGTTTCGGATGGCTTGGGCTGCTTGCAAATTTGACCTGATGCCGCTTCGTGCTTGGGGTAGGATTGAAGAGTTTGATGGGTCAGAAAGCAATGCCCATCGTGGCTATCGGTGGCGGATCGATGGCGGCTCGACTTATGGCCCTAGCAGGAATAATCGGAGGGATTTGAGAGTAGAGAGCATAGAGATAGTAGAGAGAGAAGAATTTAATTTGGTTGATAAAATAGAATTGTAAAGTTTGGGGATAAAGTTTCTAAAAGTTTCTAATGAAGAAGGCTAATATGGCAAATTCGAGTTTTTCATCTTTGTTTTTATTTTTTTAATTTTAATGGTCATTAATAGAGTTATCGTTGGATGAGATAATTGTAGGTATTTGCAATAAGGGGAGTACAATGTAGGTTAGGGTATACCCCAGAAGATCTAAGTAATTTTTCCTAAATGATTTTCAACAAAGTACTTGCATAAAAGTTCATTCTTTTTCTTGTGGTGATGGAATTAAATTCTTCTTTAACATTTTTTAAGAGAAAAATCCTGCTTAATATTGTAAGATTACATCATTGTAAATATTTAGCTTCATTTTTCATTTCTATTTGGAGGTTCAACGCAAAATTAAAAAATCACAGACCTTAAAGTTTAAATGTATTTGTAAGAAATCAATGGTCTATTAAGTCCCACAGTTGAGTATCATTTATTCATGCATACTTCATCAATCTCAAATTATTTGTACCATATTATATTTTGAAAGGTCTCAAATTTTTGTAACATTTTCATATTTATGTTAAATATTATTGTTCTAATTATCATTTTAATATTTATTTTATTTACATACAAAAGTTAATGACAAGAGTAAAAACAACACATAATTTTTTTAAAAATAATTTTTGCATCAAACTTAAATATTTTAGTCATTTTGGGATGGAGAGATTCTTTTTTAAATTTTATCCTATATTTAATATTTTAATGAGCTCCTCAAGCTTTCATACATTAAAGATCATAAAAAGTGGTTGATACTTAACAACATTGTTCATTGTTCATTTTGTACTCTTTTCCTTTTATCTGATTTGAACATGAGCTTGATTGAAGTGAAGCCCCGAGAAAACTCGAATTTAAATAACCTAAACATGAGTTTGAAATAGCCTGAATCTGAATTGACTTGAATCTGAAATGATATAATGATTAAACCAAACAATACCTAATTTTAATAACCTAAATCAACATAAAATAAATGATTGGCTGAGATTTAAAAATTTGTGATTTATCTAAATTGATTCTTTATCTAAATTGTACATTGATTATGACCATACAATCTAATAAACTTAAAAGATACTTTACAAATATTTTTTTATCGAATTTTTATGAAATTTGAAGAATAAATTTGCAAAATAAGTTGTTTTAATTCATTTATAGGCCTTTTAGGATTTAATGGTTTAGAGGTCTTAATAATTTTTGGTGCTCTCAAATTTGGCAAACTCACAAGACGGATCAACTTAATTTGGGAATCTTAGTGATTACAATATCAAACTTTCTAGAATTTGCGTATTTTATTAAATTATTTATATATTAATATATCTTCAAAATTTTGTATTATTTTTGTATCTAATTAAATCAATTTTCTAAATATTTTTTTTCCTTCCTACCCTTATTAACATTCCCACCTCATATTACTAACATTCTCACCCTATTTTTGTGGCAATAGCAGATATAATAGACAAAAATAATGAATAAATCATTAACATTTTTGTGTTGGCCTGATTCATCCACTAATATTTTTTTTTTTGCCAAATAAACCACTTATGTTTCCGAGTCAGTTAAAATTAGCCACTTTTATAACTTTTACTGTTAATTCTAACAAAATGTTAGTGTAAAATACCTACTTTAGTCCTTACATTTTATACTTTTGCTCCTAACACCTCTGCTGTTTATTAATCTAACATTTAAACCACCTTCTTAAAGCCGACATTGATTTTTGGACTACATTTGTGAGTAGTAATTGAGATCTTCCTGAACTTATTGATAGTAGCTATGATGTTCCTCCTCTTACTCTACCTTATATTGCATCATAATCTTGAGTTAAGTACTAATATGAGTAAGATATCATTTGGGAATGATAGTGTGGGGTAGGAGGCATCCCGTTTTGGGCAATGGAGATGATACACTCTGAAGAAGTTAAAAGCGGCAATCAATAGACTATGCTTGAAAAATATAATTGTGGAAGGTGGTTATGAAATTTTATAAATGATGAATATAGCCTATTTGAATTATTTTAAACCAAGTCAAGCTATTTTGTTAATTTTAAAAAAATAATGATAGAGTTTTGTAATATTTCAAGAGCCAAGTGGGTAAATTGGCCTATTTGATAATGTTAGTGGTTTCTTTGGTTATTTTGAATAACATTAGTGGTTTATTTGGCCGAAGAAAAATATTTGTGGCCGATTCGAACTGGGTCCAAAACGTTAGTGGTTTATTCTTTATTTTTTTTCCAATACAATATTAGGGTTTAATTAGTTGTCCTTGATTTTAAATTTAATTATTGGAGACAAATATTTTATATGATTTTTTTGTTTGCCCCCATTGCATTCTAATTAGCAGCAAATGGAACACTTATTTCTAATTATTTGCTTCTAATTCTAAATACAGTTACTGAAGTCAAATATTTTATTTGACTCTTTTTATTTGTACCCAATGTATACTTATTAACTCTAAAATCATAAACCCTAACTCTAACCTTAACCATAAACAGTCAATCCTAACCCTAAACTTAAGCTCTAATCTTAACTTTAGCCCTATTCCTATCCTTGACCCTTACTTTTATCATAAACCCTAAATTTAAACTCTAAAGACTAAACCAAAACTTAAAACTCTAATAACCCTAAACCCTAAAAACCCAAACACCCTAATCTTAACCATAAAATCCTTAATCCTAATTGCAGACATTGTACCTAAGGCTAAACTCTAAATCTTAAACTTAAAGCCTAACTCTACCTTGCTCTAACCCTAACTCTAACCCTAACCTTTACCACAAACCTAAATTTAATCTTTAAATCTTGAACATAAACCCTAAACCTTAACCTTAGCCCTAAACCCCTAAACCCTAACCTTAGCCCTAACCTTAACCATAAACTATCAATCTTAACACTAAACCCCTAAACCCTAACCTTAAAACCCTAAACTCTAAACCTCTACATTCAATCTTAACCCTTAACTTAAACATTAACTTTCCTTTTTCAGTACCTTTAACATTTAGTAAGTACCATATTTGGAGGCTTCCACATTTAGTAACTTCTATTCTTTTGGGACTTACATATTTAGTAAGTCTCATATTTGGGAATTTTCATATTTAGTAAGTCTCATATTAGGGTTCTTAAAAAAAAATAACTTCCATATGAAGTTTAACAATCTTGGTAGTGTGGGTAATCATTATTTGAATAAAACTAAAAAAATTGATTACATTTAGATAAAAGGAGTTGATTGTTTTTCTAGTTCAGTTTATTTGGACCAAAACCAAATTTCATATTCGATTATTGGATCAATTATTAGGTCATATACTTGAAACTGAATAAATCAAATAGGTGAAATAGTATAAATATTTGACTGTTATCCATATTGATCGTACATATGTAAAGTTATTTCCTACTAACTATGGACATATATATTGTTGATATATATTTTTAAATTTTGGGTATGAGATGTAAAATTTTGAGTATTTATCTTACTTTTTGGGTTACTATGTGCCTAGATCTTAGAGGAACCAAATAAATCAAACATAATAAATCAAAATATAATTCAGACAATATGGATCATTTTGAGATGTAATTTGAACAATTTGGATACATTTTACAAAAATTGGAAAATCAATTGAATCATTGTGTACAACTAGGTTTCAAACAAAACCAAATGAATGCTCACTTCTATTTGATAGACAGTTGTCAAAATTATAGCATTGGTCTCTAAATATTTAAGCATAGCACAATAAAGTACCTAAATTTTAAAAAATTTCATTTTAGCCACCCATAATAATTACAATATTGGTCCCTAAATTTTTCACATCTTTACACTTTCACCCAAGTTTTTTGAAATTTTGTAGTTTGGCCATTAAGTGAACTAGAGTTGCATTTTCGTAGCAAAAGTTGGAAATTATAGCAAATTCATTGGAATAAGAGTGTAGCGAAATAATCACAGTGTGTGTGTGTAGGTGATAGTTGGGTGAGGGTCTAGATCTAGGAAAACAATCAAGTATTATAAAGTAGCAAAAATGTTAAAGAACCTAAATATGTACTAAAACATAATTAGGAAATTTTTAATTAAACATACTAAGAAAAGGAAAATTAACCTAAGTTAAATCAAACTAAAAATCAAATTGTTTAGTTCAAATTTTAACAAAAAATTAAATACGAAATTGAATCTATTCAGTTATTTCAATTTATACACCATTAATTTGAGTAAACCTAATGAGTCAACTTGAATCTGGTCCAAAACCTGAATAACCCAATCTGAAGTTACCCGAAACTGAAATTGACCCGACTTATATTGGGCTTTGAATTGAAAATAAACTCAACCTAACTCAACCTGAGATCAACTTGAACCTAAATAACTCACGTAAACCTAGCCTAGACCTGAATTCATACTGTACGCGCAAATTTCGTGTGTAAAAATTATACCTTGAAATTAATTGAGCATAAATTACAAGATTGAAAACTTAAAACAGAGATTTTGGGAGATCAACTCTTTAGCGTGCTTCTCACATGCACGATTCTCTGATTAACACTTTGAGCTTTTGGTGGAGATGCGAACAGTTTCTTCACTAACAAGGACTCTGAAGTTTGTTTTGCACGAACATGAACCAAGGTTCTCGCCGCTTCTTTCAGTTTGAGATTTTCTTGTCATGCTCCTTGGACTTGAGAGCTTTGGAAAATGTCCACCGCTTCCTTACCATTTTCCTTAAAGTTTGATTTGATGCAGCACATAAATGAATCTTCCATGTTCCACGCCGCTTCTGTCGGATCTAAACTTGAACTTGATGGAGCTTCGTCCCGTGTTCTTAGTGGTCCTTACTGTGTTCTTCAAATCTAGCATCGAAACTGGGATTTGATCTTTCTTGGGGTTGATTTCTCATATCGCCGGGCATTTGTGCTTGATTGGCTTGAAGAGCTGGAGAGAGCTTCTTGTAGAGAAAATTTCCTTCTCCCTGATTCTGCTTCTCCAATTTTTTCTTCCCTCTTTTTGGCCTTGGGGGGCTATTTATAAGTGTAGAAAATATGTGGTTTAGTTCAAGAAAACCATATATGATAATTATCATGTATTTATCTTAAGAGAAAATAAATATGATAATTATCTCTCATTAATTATCCAATTTATTTAATTTAAAAGGATAATTAATGGAACATTTTAGAATATTCTAGAATATTTGGGCTAAATGATGGGTATACATGAGGTTTAGTCATTTTGGACTTTGAGGCCCAATTTGGCAAAATGGACTTTGGCTAATATAGTATAATGAGTCTTCATTCGGGACCTCCAGTTGCATGCTTTTGGGCTTCCCAAAATTGGGTTTCTTGAAGTTGTGGTTTCCAAAATTTGATGGACTTTTGAATTTTAGACATCAATTTAGAAATGGGCTAGACAATTTAAATTAGGTTTAATATATATTTAACCTAACTAAATTTTGATGTCTATAAATGCTCCCTCAAGATTATTTATTTATACACTTTTTTTTTGTATAATAAATAAAATATTCATGAATTTTTTTCTTGATGAGAAAATTTGTTGTGTCCTTCAAGATGTGAGAAGAATTTTGCCATAGGACATGTGCCTGATTGCACCAACTTTGATCTCCTCCATGAAGTATATTTCCAATTTTGATAGGAAATAATATTTGATTTGAGCTCTTTACTCATCCCAACATCAAATAAACTTGACTTGAAGTAGGAGTTGAATTTAACTTGAATTTTTAACAAATGATATAACTTTAACTTCATTAGAATTTAATCTCCAAATTCAATTAGATTTTACAAACCTAATTGAACTAAACCAGTAGAGATTATAAATTCAAGCTTCATCTGTTGTGATTATTCTACCTGTCAAGTACGCTTCATTTTTTTCCTCCTTTTTCTCTTTGTGTTATTTTCTTTCTTGGTGGCTACTAGCTTCATTACCCGATTTCTTTTTCTTTAGCTCTCTTTTTTTTTTAGGTGCAATCAGGCAAGCTCATGCTTCTTACTTTTCAAGCTAAAGCGTGTCCACCCTCTTTCACCAAGGTTTTGATTTTCTCCCATGTTTTTTTGTTCAGCTTTGTTTTCTTTTGATTTCCATGCTCATGGAAGCTTTGTTTCTTTGCACGTGTCTTGTTTATGTGCCTTTCTCTTGCATAATTTGACTTATTCCATGCCTACATGCTACCACTAACCATGATTGGTCAAACTATGTTTGTTTGCCCTTTTTTTTTTACTGGAGTTCATCCTTTTTTTTTTTCATTTTCTTTTACATGCAAAATTGTTGGAACTAATTTTATTTCTTCCAATTTTTTTTTCTTTTGCAGTTGAATAGCTAGGAGTATTTCATGTTCCGTGTGAAGTATCATATGGCACCAGCAAAACCTCCAAGGTATAGCATACAATGGCTTTTCATTTACCTTGACTTATTGAATGAGAAAAACTAAAAAGTTAATTCATTTTTTTTAGGACTTCTTGGTTTGCTTGAGTTCGTGATTCTCAAGTGCTGTGGGGAATCAAAGGCTTAGGTATAAATCATCTCCAAACTTTAATTTTGGAATTTTTGATCTTTTCGGATCCCGAGGGCATAGACAAACCTTTTAGGTTTTAAGGCGAATCTTTTCAGCATTTGTCTTTGTGCCTCTTTTTGATCACGAACCGCCCAAGTCCTTTTGCTGTGGAGTGATTACCATTGCTTTTGTTGCTACACCAAGTTTTTTTTTCGAGTAGGATATTTTGTTGTAAGATGGCTACCTTAAAGGTGTGTTCAGAAGTTGTAACAGCTTGTAGGCTTGTGAAGATTGATTGGATTGTTATGTCTAAAGATGGCAAGTATTTGATACTTCCAAAGGCCACCATAAAGCCACGTTCTGGAGGCGATGTTGGCCCACTTAAGCTTGTCATTCACTACCCTTCTGTTGGTTCTTATGCAGTAAAGCACTTAGGCCGTGTCAAAGAATCAAGCATGTTGAGGCTTAGTGAGTATCCCTTGGAGAAGGATATGGTTTATGGAGATGTTGTCTTGCTAGATCGTCGGCCGTCCTTGTGCTTTCCCCTATCCCATGTGAATGTTCATGATGTTCTAAGACTGCGTGTTGCTGAGCTTATTTCCTGTCGTCAACTGAAGTGAGGCTCTTCCTTTGATTCAAGAGGTGAGATTCAATATTTGTATGGTTTCAAGGAATGGACGTTTGACACTTGTGGTTTGTTGTAGGTGAACGGGCTCAATGACTTAGCTTCTGCCATCGAAGCCACACATTTTGACTACCATCGGCCGAATGGGATGTTTCGTGCTTTGTTTGAGGCATGGTCTCCTAGTAGGAATACTTTCATCAATTCAAAAGGTGAAATTGGCATGTTGCTCTGGGAGTTGCGAGAGATCAACGGCCTTTCCATACAAGGAGAGTATTACGTAAAAGTTGTGCCAAGCTATACAGAGTTCATGGATCATACTGCAGATGCCTTACCGGAGACTTGTATGTACTTCTTCAAGGCTTTTTCAGAGATTGCTTCTAGCAAGAACAAAGACAGGCTTTCTCATGCTAATTGGATTGATTTTTGGTTTAAAGTGAATGATCCTATGCCCAATCTTCATGCCTTTAAGCAATATCAGGTGGCAACTCAAGTGAAGTATGATCGTAATGGTCTATGCATTAAAAGTCCGCAAATCAAAAGACCATTTATAATAGCTTCCTAGAATTTTGATTTTTCATTTGATTTGCCGACTTTCCCCAAGCTTGGGTGTCCTTTTCCAAAATTTCATGATGAGCTCAAAATTGCCACTTACTTGGCTTTATGGCTTCGACGCTATATTCTCCCTTTCAATAATGACTTACGGCCTGGAACTTTCAAAGATGCATCAAAGGTGGCATAATGAGTCATTTTTAGTTTGGTACTTCATATCCTGGCATGCATTTCTAAAATGCTTTATGAGACTGGGTAGCTCGAAGGAAAGTCTCGTGATCTCGAAAGAATGAAAGTAGCATTTCTTGGTCATTTCCTTTATGCTTGGGCTGGCTTACATTTTCCACGAGGAGTTTATGACACTATGAGTAGAGATTTTCCTCGTCCTCTGATCTAGCAGATTTGTGGAACCTTAAATACTTATCAACACTGGGAAGATGCTACTGCTGACTGTAGGTCTTTGCTGCGTGATGGACATCCGTCTTGTGATTTCTCATGGAATCCTATGCCGGTTATTGTGAATTTAGGGG
This sequence comes from Aquilaria yunnanensis, assembly GCA_039654915.1. NCBI lineage: Eukaryota > Viridiplantae > Streptophyta > Magnoliopsida > Malvales > Thymelaeaceae > Aquilaria > Aquilaria yunnanensis. Next base: position 93,655,796 of record CM077598.1, on the reverse strand, counting down.
AGTATGCTGATGATGGGGAAAGAGGGCAAAAAATAGCGGAGTTCATGATGAGCCTCCGTCCCAGGTACTTGACATATCGTCGGAATAATACCTTTATCTCAAAGTACTATAATCCTCATCGGTTTGGTTGACAGCATGGTTTTCTTCAAAAGCTTCATGGCAACCCAAAGCTAACTACTCTCTCTTCTTGGCTTGACTCCTTATATGAAACATGGTTGTCTTTGACACGAACTGGCACAGGTGCTAAGTTCCACATCCTCAAGTTTTTTTTCTACCATTGGCTTACAAGTTGACCTGAGCTATACAAATTGGTGGAAAAATGCAGTACTCCTTACTTTGCAGAAAATTCCAGTTTCTACATTGTTGGAGAGCAAAAAATCAAGCTTCGAGTTATCTCTTATCAAAGCTCCACTAACCTTAGTTAAGGAGCAAAACCTAGATTCGAATAAGTGTCCAATGACGGGAGTATTAGTGGCCCCTCCAGGAATGAGGATCAAGTTAAAACCTTGTCAGTAGCTTTTGCTAAAACCTAGTGTGCAAGCTTCGAGCAACAAATGTTCTTTTTCTTGTCGAGGCTTAGAGAATAGTCTTGGCATGTCCCCTCATAGTCTCTTAATGAGGGTAAGTATCTTCCTTCTGTTTTAATTCACAATTTTTTTTATTCCTTTGCTTTAGTCTATCTAATATTCTCCTAGTTACAGTCTTATTTGATATACCAGAATCACAACACCTTCTCTTTGAAGATGACTTGGCATATGGGATTGAGAAAATTGAAGCTCTAGATGGTTTTTCTGATCGTCCCATAGAAGATAATTCAAATGAGAAAGATGAAGTGGAAGTTATGTCCAGTGGCCAAGTCGTAGCTTCTCCATGCAAGATACCTATCATTGATATAGTCCTGATGCCTCTTCATTTGTAGGGAAACTCACAAATTGTGCCAATAATCTATCGTGCTTCCAACATGCCAAAGGAGTATTTTGCTTCAGGGAATCTCATTAAAGAGATTATTTACCATGGCCTTATAGACTGTTTAAAAAAGAAAGGTGATGCTGCTTTGCAAAATGGGTTTTCTTCACTACAAGATTGGTGGCATTGCAAGAAGGATGAAAATTTGAAGCTTCTGACCAAATATTTCTTTGTGGATTGCTCCCATTTATTTGAAAAGATATATTCTCTACTAAAATAAATTGAGGTGTACTTTTCACAACGGTAGGAAGCCAGGCAGTCATTAAACCCAGAGGTGAATTAGAGAGAACTTGCTTCTATTGAGGTAGAATCTGGCATTTATACTTCACAGGTGGTAACTTTTGCAAATAAGATAGATTCGCATGTTAACACCATTAAGAATGCTAATGCCTAGATAGAGAAGCTTCAACAACAAGTGGCCGATTCATCAACTGCCATCGATATGTTTCGAGATGAGAGATAGAAATCTCTCGAAGCACTTAGTTCCTTGGATGTAAGGCACAAAGAAATCAAAGTTCACTTACCTGCTAGGGGATCTTGGATTGAAGCAGTAAATCGGTGAAGGCAGGAACTTGAGAATGAGCTTTTAGACATTTTTTCTGGGGGTTGGGCCACTATTTCCATGTAGCTTTATTTTCCCTTCCTTTTTTAAGATTAAGTAGGCTGTAGTAGGATTCTGGAATGGAATGAAAACATTTCTTTTATTGTTGAATCTTATCGTCTTACTTATTTCCAACCTTTAAATAACATCCTAACCCTAATAATAAGGATGTACTTGAACTAAGTGACAATCAAAACATAGCTCAAAAGGAGAATTTTCATTTGATTTAGCCATTCATAGTTTATACTCGTACGGGCCAGAAGTATTACATTTTTTGTTTAGGATTTTTCTGTACACAGTTTATACTTGTGGGGGCCAAGACTATTACATTTTTTTTGTTTATTTTGTCATACTGTTTAGCCTCTTGTGACAAGAAGCATGCTGCCAAGTCTTCATGCATAGAACTTGTTCAAGAACTTTCCATTGATGGGGCCGATTCTTAAACCATCATTGTTCACTATCTTGTAAGCACCATTGGTGTAGACTTCGATCACCATATACGGGTCATCCCACTTTGACATAAACTTTCCTTTAGTGCGCTTCATCATGATGATTCATCTTCTAATGGCTAACACCAGGTCTACAACTTGAAATGTCCTTGGGCGCACCTTCTTATTGAAAGCTTTTGCCATGCGAGCTTGTAGCACTCTAAGCATTGTTGAGCTTCAAGTCTTTTCTCATCTAGAGCATTAAACTCCTCCAGCCGTAACTTGGCATTTTCCTCATTGGTCAATCCTTCTTGCAGAGCTATCCTTAAGGAAGGGATTTGGCACTCCAACGGGAGGACCACTTCCACGCCATAGACTAAGGGATATGGAGTTGTTTGAGTAGAGGTCCGATGTGTCATTCGATATACCCAAACGGCTTTTCCAACTTTCTCATGCCAATCTCTCTTTGATCCTGAGACAATCTTTTTCAAAAGGTTGCATAACGTCTTATTGAAGGCTTCAGTTAATTCATTTGCCGCAGCAATGTACATAGATGAGTTATGTTGGACAAACTTGAACTTGGCACAAAGTTTATCCATTAATTTATTGTAGAATGGCTTTCCATTGTCAATGATGATGTAGCGGGGAACTCCATATCAGTAAATGATAATTATTTTTATGAATTCCATTACATTCTTCTTCTTGACTTCCTTCAATGGGACAGCTTCCACCTGTTTTGAGAAATAATCTGTGGTAGCCAAAATGAATGAGTGCCTAGCGGATGACTTAGGAGTGATTGGCCCCACAATGTTAAGCCCCTAAGCATTGAAAGGTGAATAAGCCATTGTGAGATGTAACAACTCCGGAGGTTGATGAATGGGGTTGGCATGGAACTGGTAGGCTTGACATTTCTTGGCATAGCTAATGCAATCCTTCGCCATGGTTGGCTAATAATACCCCATCATTTTGATACGATGGTAAAGTTTTGGTCCAGATTGATGAGCTCCATGGATTCCAGAATGAGCTTCTTCTACAACTTGGCCAGCTTGTTCATCACTTAGGCATCTAAGGATGACTCCTTTGATAGAGCGGCGATAGAGAACTTCCTTGAAGTGGATGAACCTTGGTGTTAGTCGGTGAATATCAGCTTGACGGCGAGGGTCTTCAAGTAGGTTACCATGTTCCAAGTAATTAATAAATGGTTGTTACCAATCCTCCTTTAGTTCAATGATGGAAATAGTATGACTGCACTTATATTTCTCGACTAACATTTATGGTATCACCCAACTCTTGTATACTTAGATCGAGGCTTCTTGCTCACTTGAATTTACTAGAATGGCTGCCAGGTTGGCTAAAGCATCAGTATGGCGATTGTGCCCCCTAGGCAACATGATGGATGCTTACTTGATCTAACCGCTCCAGTATATACCTTGCATATTCAAATAAAAGGAGTAGCTCAGGCTTTTGAACATTGTGATGCCCGATGACATCCTTGTTGTATGACATGTTGGGCCTGAGAGAGAGATTTATGGTGAGAATGTATCTGCAAGACTTTGAAAAACGTGGGTTAGGAGCTCCCTGGAGTGTATTTCTGGGTGAGGAGCCTCCGACGCCCAAGTTAGTATACAGTAGAAAAGTTGGTAAGAGCCAAGAGCAAGAAAGAGAGAGTCCCGTTTCCTTTACTTGGGAGCCTTTCGAGTATTTATAGGAGGATGGGGGGAGAAGGTAGTTTTGCACAGCCTGTACAGATGAGGACACGTGTTCGGCTAGATCTAGTCCATACCTTCAAAGATAGGTATGTCCAGCTGGCCGTAGGCAGTTCTAACCAAAGGGTAGGGGCATGTGCGGGGCTTCTATGTAAAAAATCCTTCAACTATATTTATCATTTCTTCGTTAATACCCTTTCGGAGATGTGAGACCCCTTTGGGCAGGGATTTCCCTCGAGGGCTACCGGAGAAGGCCCTTTGGACGGGCAAACCATCATCGGGAGACATCTTCCTCTATCGAGGATGGTGAACCTATACTCCCGAGGTTGGTAATGTGCACCTCCAAATGTGGCAAAAAGCCTTTGTTATCAGAGTCAGCTATTTGTATTACTGAAGGTGGTGGAGAGATTCCTTGCAAGGTTGGTGTTATGAATTTCCGAGGGTGGTGTTAGGCTCAACCGAGGGAGAAGGCTTTTGTGGGTGATAGCCCTTCGGCTATCACATGCCTCCTTCTAGAGTACCGAAATTGTGTCTTCGGTATTAATGATCTGGGAGCATGTTACTAAAATCTTGCCCTTAGGAAGCTAAAGCTGTCCATAGTAGAAGAACTTCCCTTAACCGAGGTCGTCCCTTCGGCACAGCTAGCTCTTTGGTCAAAGACACTTCCTCTTGCCGATGTAGTATTTTCGGCATCATCTTGGACCTTTTGTGTACCATTTTCTGAGCTTGAATCTTTGGTGGGGTCATTCCTTGAAGCCAATTTCTTACTTCTGGCAAAGTCATACCTTCAAAATGTAAGGAGCTATTTTATATGTTCAAGCTGAATTCTCAATTCTGTTGAGGTCATAGCTTCGGCACGTAAGGAGTCATTTTTGCCTTAGGGTTTTTATTCCTGCCTTCTGCAAATGAATCATCACATCGTCTGACAGAGCAGTTACCTTATCTCGGTTTATGCAACATAGACCAACTAGGTCAAAAGGCGTGCCCTTGTTTCTTGCGTCATGCGATACGTGTCATCAGGCAATTCGTCATCCTTCACGTTTGTTACATCGGTTACGTCTCTTCACCTGTAGAGGGTCATAATGGCGCTGCTTTGCCTGCCTCATTTGGGCTATATAAAGCCATCTCCTTTATGAGTTTTTTCACTCTTCTACTCTCATTCTTGCTTTCTAACTCTCTCTCGCTCTCTAACTTTTTGCTGCGATGGTGTTAGCGGATGAACGATTTTTGGTAGCCTCTTGTGACGGTCTTCATAGGTTAGTGTCCCTGAAGTTAGTTCTTTTTCTTTAAAACAATTTCCGAGATTAGGGTTTTAGATCCTCAAAAATGTCTTTTTCTCACACCGAGGTTCATTCGGTTCTTGAGAGTTGGATTCCTCTCAACTCTTATCTGAGCTTCGCCACTTTGGAAAAAATGAAAAAGTGGTTATCCAAATTTTTTCTTCTTTCTTACATCACTCCTAGACTCTACGGCCCTACTATGCCGAGCTACCTTCTTTGTCATAATGAGGTTACCGTCTTCAGAGTACAACTGAAGGCAGGGCTTCAGTATCCTCCACCGAAGATGGTTTGTGACTTTTGCCAATTTTATGGCATAGCCGTTAACCAACTTTCCCCGAGCTCCTACTCCTAATTTAATGGCTTTCTCTACTTGTATGAGGTCTTCAAAATAGAGCCTTACTTCATCTTTTTCAAGCAAAACTACAAACTTCACCCCGCCCCGAAGGGCAGGTTCTACTTCCTGCTCCCTTAGGGATTCGAGAGTAAGAAATTCACTTCACTTTCAGCACCAAAGATAGCTAGCGAGGATGGCAGAAGAAGTACTTTTTCATGAAAAGTAGATGAGAAGTAGAAGGACATGCCCGCGAAGTGGGCTTCGGGAATGCTTGACATCGACATGATGGATCCGTCAAAGGTACTTACTCTCAAACTTGAATCTCAGTTTGAGGAATTTGATACCCGTATTTGGGTAGTGGCTGACTGGTCAGACCAAGCTTCTTTGCGTTCATTGTACCCCTTCCCGATCAGGTGGAACCTGAGGACCAAAGAGGTACTTTCGGGAACTTGGGGTTGTGAATGAGCATATCACTGACAAGAAGATGCCAAAACCACTGGTGGATGGGAAGAAGTCCTAACTGGTCATGCTTCTTTGGGGCGAAGTCTTCTATTCAGCCCTTGTAAAGAGTAAGGTTCTTTCCAAGTTTTGATTTGGGATTTCCTCAAATTTACACTGATTTTTTTTCTTTGCAGAGATGGGTGATAAGTCAGCGGCTTTCTACAAGAGTCTTTTCCTCGGCCAAGCTGAGAAAGGGGAACAGAAAAGAAGGCCCCAAAGAGGAAGAAGGGGCCAACTGGATAGTCTTCAGCCCTGAAGACCAAAAAGATGAAGAGGGATTCTTTTTCTTCTCCTCCCAAAGACTAGATTGTTTGTCTGGACCATTCAGCCGAAGGTGCTGATCCTCTGAAAGAGCCCACCATTTTATCCATCTTATTGAGCACTGACGCTGCCGTGGATACCTTCGGGACTTCGGTTAGGGAGGTTTCGGTCAAGGAGGCCGAAGAAAAGTGAAGAAGGAATGGCAAGGAGGTCCCTTCCGAGGTGCTCAATGGTAGTGGTTTTGGCGGAGACGATGCCGAACTCCTACCAGGTTTGTCTCTTAGCCATTCGTTTATGAATTTTAGATTTTTCGGCATTTTAGACTTTCTAGATGAATGGATAAAGGATGATATAATAAAGGAACTTCGACATGATTTTGTAGAGGATTGGGCTTAGTTTGAGTGGATGATGGACCACCTTCGAAAGAGAGCTATTCGAGACTCGAAGATCCTGAAGGATAAAGTGCCTAGGGAACCTTTCTGGACATTTACCGAAGACATGCACTAGTTTTCGGAAGATTGCCAGAAGATGGTCCCACAAATGGCAAGAAGCAGTATGACAAATGCCACATTTCAGACCCTGAAGGAAGAGTGCCCAAACGAGGAGGTTCTTGCTGCTTCGATCTCCAAGCACGCAGCCCAGGTAAACCTAAGTTCCTTAGTACTTAGAAAAATTTCAGGTTTTGTAAGTCATTTGTTACTCATATAGTCTTCTTTCCTTGTAGCTGTTGGCCTATGAGGGCTATCTTCAGGCCTAGGCGGCCAAGCAATCTTCCATTCGAAGTCAGTCAGAGAAGAATTTGGCCAAGGTGGAAGAGATGTTTGAGAGCTCGTGCATGAAGTACAGTGAGCTCAACAAGATCGCCAAGGAGGACTTACCCAACCTTCGCTAAGAGGTGTTGGAAAGCCAGATGAGGCTCTTTGACGAGTGCTCCTTGAAAATATCTGGCCTCGGGGAGAAGGTGATGGAGCTAAGCCCGAAGGGGGAAGCCATTCGGGCGCAAAGGGATGATGTTGTAGTTGATTTCTCCAAGTCACTGGAGATCAACATTGAGCTTCTTACCGAAATCGATCGGTTGAAGAAGCAGAAAAAGAAGAAGAAGAAGGCTGAGAAGGAGATGGAGGTGCTTAAAAAGGAAGTGGAGCATCTAAAGGCTGAGAAGGCCACGGCAGAAGATACAGCGAAGTCGTCCTTTCAAGATGGCTTCTGCCTCGCTTGCCATCAGATGCTCCTTTGGTATCCTGACCTCAATGTCTCCTTTCTCAAAGCTCCTGATATTCCGGAAGGACCCTTCTCGCCATGGTTGAAGATGGAGTTCTTGAACCTGCCAGAGCTTCCCCCTTCGGCTGAGGACGTCGAAGATGACGATAAAGATGATGCTGAAGATGTTGACACTGAAGAGCCCATAGATGGGGAGAATGACCCTTAGGACTCCTCTTTGTTGTTTTTTTTTTGTTTGTCCTTTGCACCTTCTAATGGAATTGGCTTCATTTGAAAATTTTGGCTAAGTCCACAATTAACACTATCTTCGGCTAATATTACTTGACTTTGGAACTTCTTCGGTTTTGATTCACCGACTTTGGGTAACTTTTAACCTTCGATTTAGCAACGCTCAACACATTCAGTTATGTACTACCCTTGGTGAAAATACTATCAAGGGTTCAAAGTGTTAGTCTCTTATTTTTGGCAAGTTGAGTACTTTTCTAAGTGTTTTGGAATAGGATTCAAGTAACATTTTTGGGGAGCTTGCTATGTACAAAAACACTTAGATACTTTCGGGATCGACCAAATTCGGTCAACATTCTTCAGTAAAACTTTGTACAACATCACTTATGTACTTTCAGGGTCGACCTTCCTCGGTAAAAAAAGAAATCACCACATTTGGTTAACTTCTTTATAGAGATCACCAAAATCCTAAGTGTAGAATTTTTTCAAAGGGTCTGAATGCCATGTGTTTTTCAACTCTTCTCCTTTTATATTTCCAAGTTTATAGACTCCTGGCCGAACTTCTTAAAGGACCAAATATGGTCCTTCCCAATTTGCCCTAAGTACACCATGAGATGGTCTTTGGGGTTCCAATTCAGCCCTTCGGAGAACTAGGTCTTTTTTCTTGATCCCTTTAAATTTGACATGCAAGTTTGCAACAATGGCTACCCTTTATTTAAATGCTTTCCTTCTGAGTTTGGCCACTCTCCCATGTTTGTCAACCATATCTAGTTTGGTTCTTAAACCAAGGTTGTTTTTCTCTTTGTTGAACACCTGTACTCTGATAGATGGTTGTATGAATTCAATGGGGATAAGGGCCTCAGTGCCGAATACGAGTGAAAAAGGTGTTTCACAAGTAGCATTTCTGGGTGTTGTTTGTTAACTTTATAGGACATTCAAGAGTTCTCCTGGCCATTTTCCTTTGGCTTCTTTCAACCTCTTCTTGAGACCATCTTTTATTGTCCTATTGGACACCTCAACTTGTCCATTGCTTTGAGGATGGGCAACTGGTGTGAAGTGTAATTTTACGCTGAGGTTGGTGGCAAATTCCTGAAATCCTCTATCAATGAATTAGGAATCATTATCTGCTACTATCATCATCGGCACACCGAATCGGCATATGATGTTTTTCCAGACAAACTTTTGGATGTCCTTTGCCGAAATTATTGCCAGAGGCTCTGCCTCAATCCACTTGGTGAAATAATCTACTGCAACTATGTAGAACTTCACTCCTTTAGGAGCTATCGGGAAAGGACTAATGAGGTCAATACCCCATACTGCAAAGGGGTAAGGATAGTTAGCCGACGTTATGGCTTATGAGGGTACTCTTTGGATGGGTGCATGTCTCTGGCAACTATCACATTTTTTGACGAACTGCCTTGTGTCCTTCCTCAGAGTAGGCTAGAAATACCATTGCCGAAGTAGTAACCCAGCAAGGGCGTTAATCCCGATGTGAGATACAGAGGCTCCTTCATGGACTTCTGTGAGAACTGCTTCGATGTCATCTTCACTAATACATCTTTGTAGTGGATTGGTGTACCCTTGTTGGTACAATTCTTCCCTAATGATGAAGTACCTCTCGGAGCGTGTACGCACCTTCGCTGCTTCATTTGGATCCTGGGGTGGGTACAAACTGACCAGGTATTCCTTTACGGGATCTTTCCACCCCTTCTTTGGTGCGGTGAGTGCCATTATGGCTATGCTCAGGTTCTCAAGTACTTCAGTTGATTGTTTTGAATTTGCTAGTATGTCAGCTTCGACATTCTCTTTTTAAGGTACCTTCTCTATGCTCACCTTGTCAAACTCTTGGATTAGTTTCATAATGAGGCCATGGTATTTTGCCAGATTGGGGTCCTTGGTACCGTACTCCACCATCATCTATCGGACAACCAACTGCGAGTCACTATAAGCCTTTAGATTCCTTACACTTACTTTTTTTGCCAATCATAGTCTAGACATGAGGGCTTCATATTCGGTGATGTTGTTGGTGACCTAGAATCTGAATTTGATAGCTTTGGCCGCCTCTATCCTTTTGGGACCTTGGAGTATTATTCCGGCCCCTTGGTGTTCTAACCCTAAAGTGCCATCTACATACAAAGCCCATTCGGCTTCCTCATTTCTGAGGTTGTTTGGGGCATCCTCGATTTTAGGTAGTTCGGTGATAAAGTCTACCAAAGTCTGACCTTTGATGGCCTTTCTTTCTTTGTAAATGATGTCATATTCACCGAGCTTGATACACCATTTTGACAGTTGAGCAGAATGATCCACCTTTTTCATGATATCTCAAAAAGGTAGGTTATTTCGGACCATAATAGAATGTCCTTGAAAATAAGGTTGTAGCCTTCTACTTGCCATGACTAAGGCGTAAATGGCCTTTTGCAATAGAGGGTACTTGATTTTGGCACCGTGCAAGGATTTACTGACATAATATATCGGCCACTGTTTTCCTCATTCTTCCCTCACTAATACCAAACTTACTGTCTTTTCGGTGACTGCAAGGTAAAGGATGAGAGGTTTTTCTTCCCTTGGTTGCCAAAGTGTGGGAAGACGGGTTAAGTAGCTTTTAAGTTCATCCCAGGTTTTTTGGCAATCTTCGTTCTAAGGATGTTCCTTGGGGCCGAGGTTGCCTTCATTTTTTGCTATTTTGGTGAGCATTTTGAAGAATGGTCTACACCGATCTCCATATCTGGAGATGACTCTGCTAAGGGCCTTAATTTACCCCGTCAGCCTTTGCACATCCTTGGTCGTTGTGGGAGTTCATAATCCTAGCAAAGCATTAACCTTTTCTGGATTGGCATTGATACCTCTTTCAAATACCATAAACCTGAGGAATTTGCCAGTAGTGACCCCAAACACATACTTTTTAGGGTTAAGATGGATTCCAAATTTCTGAAGTTGGCGGAATGTTTTCCCCAAGTCTATGATATGGCTACTAGGTTGTTTACTCTTAACTATCATATCATCGACATACAATTCCATATTTCTCCCAATTTAGGAGCTGAATACCTTGTTCATCAGCCTTTGGTATGTGACTCCTGCATTTTTAAGGCCAAAAGGCATTCTGACGTAACAGTAGGTCCCAACTTCGGTAATGAAGGTGGTTTTTTCCACATCTTCAGGATCCATCCGAATTTGGTGGTATCCGCTAAAAGCATTGAGGAAGCTAAGTAGATCGTATTCAGCAGTGGATTCTACCAATTGGTCTATTGGTGGCAGAGGATATGAGTCCTTTAGGCATGCATCATTTATATTTCGGAAGTCAATACACATTTGGAGTTTAATGCTCCATTCCTTTGTAGCTACAACAACGTTGCTGTGCCATTCGGGGTACTTGACCTCCCTTATTATGCCTGCCTCCATTAGTAATTGGACTTCAGTTTTAACAAAATTATTCTTATGCACCGAGAGGCTACACTTTTTCTGTCAAACAGGCTTTGCCTCCGGGCATACTTTAAGGCTATGCTAAATTATACCCGGGTCTGCTCTAGGCATATCCTTCAGGGAGTAAGCAAATAGATCTTTGTTCATTAATGGAAAGGATACAAGCTTTTCTTTGTCACCTTTGGCCAGTTTCTTCCACACTCGGGTACTTTGGCCAGGGACAAGTTCTACATCCTCTGTTTTTATCTTTACAAGATCGCTATTTTCTCCTTCCATCGTATCTTCGCTGGTCATGCTCTTCTCTCCCGAAGTTTGTGTGTGAACTTTCATCGGACTCTGCCTTACTCTCACCAAAACTTTTCTTACTTCGGCTTGATTGATGAATATTTCTGCATTACCTTCCTTCGTGCTGAATGTGACTATTAGGTATTTCACATCTGGACGAATGTAAAGATTACCTTGTGTCTGCCTCCCGAGGATGGCATTATATGAATAAGGGACATCTATGACGATGAACCTTGTTATAGTGGAACCAAAAAGTTCTTCCTTTGTCTGGACAGAGGTTCTTCTTAACATCAAGGGTAGATCAATCCACCTTAGTACTAGGAGTTTCGAGGCACCCACACCAAAGGTAGGCTACGTAACAGGTTTAAGATCACATTTGGAAATACCCAAGTTCGGCAACAGGTGGGAGAATAGGACATTAGCATTCAATCCATCATCAATGAGCATTCTCTTAATGTCCCAGCTTCATATTCTTGCCATAATCAGGATAAGGTCATCATGTGGAAACTTCACTGTAGACCTGTCTTTTCAAACAAGCTTGTTTGTTAGGTTGTTAAATCCCATCATCGAGATTTCCCAAGCTTTCTTTTTCCTTTCCGCCGAGGGTATTCCAGTTGTGATTGTCTGGATTATTCGTGATGAAGGTGGAGGGTTTTTCTTGGGACTTTGGTTCCGACATCAGTTAGAATCATAGTCCTCATCCTTTCCTTTCTTATCTTCTTCATTTCTTTCTCGGGCTTTGGGCGACGACATCTGCAAATAGTGACGAAGTTAACCTTGTTTGATCAAGGATTCAATATACTTTCTTAGTTGAAAACAATCCTCGGTATCATGCCCATGGTCCCGATGAAATTGACATAATTTCTTCATGTTCTTCTTGTTGTAATGCCCGTAAAATCCTAAGTAATTAAGCCTCGGGCTATGAGGATTTAAGGCTTAAGAATTTTTCCTAAATTAGGAATTAAGCTAATTGAGTATGGGAGATACTAAATTAAGTGGGACTGGGAAGTATTATGAGTGTTGAACACTCTTAGAATTTAAGCTTGGCTTAGGCCAAGTAAAATTATAAAAATTTAAGGTGAGGGACTCAATTGGACAAAGCAGACATTTGGTGGTTGGGCTTAATTGCCCAAATGTGAGGAATTGAGGGACTAATGGGGAGATTAGCCAATTTTAAAGGTATTGGATGCCATGGCTGGCACCTCCATTCATTTCCTATTATTTTAATCCACCTCCCCTCTAACTCATCACTTAGGATTCCTCCCTCCACCTACTTGTCCCCCACTTTTGACAAATTCTCCCAACTTTCACCAAAGTCTTTTAATTTGTCTCCCACTTTGTCTCCCATTCACCCCCATGTGAATCACATGATCTCCCTCATTCTCTCCCCTCAAATTTCTTCCATACATGCCCAAATACACTCTCATTAACTTCATTTTACTCTTGCCCATCTCTTTTTACACTCTCTCACTATTACTCCCTCATTTTTTCTTTCAAATTTTCCCTTAAACTCTAAAACACTGTTCCAAACTTCTTCTTCCTGCTAAATTTAGCCAAGACTCATTCTTGAGCATGATTGAGCTTTTACCAAGTGTTCTTGGTGTCTATAAACTCTTAAGAACACCCCGAACAAGAATCAAGAAGCAGATTGAAAGAAGGGGATGTTTTTGGAAACCATCAACCAAGAGGAGTTTCAGCCAAGTCTTGTTCTTGGCATTCTAGTATTTGAAGCTTGTGTTCTTAATACACATAAGCTTCTAAAGCCTTCTAAGGCAAGGAATCAAGTGGTGCATTCAAGAAAAGATGAGTGAAAGCTTGAAGGAAATCAAGCTGAAGGATTCAGCCATACCTCATTCGGTTAAGGTATTGTGTGTTCTACCAAGTGTTCTTGGTATTTCCCATGTTTCTAAGTTATGTCAAGCAAGAATATGGCTTGCTAACTTTCTGCCCTTGTAGGATCTTAAGCTAGAATATAAGTTCTAGTTACAACAAGCAAGGAAAAACAAATGGCTAAGCTTCTAAAGCTTTTGGGCAACAAAAGTTGCTAATGGTTTTGGCAAGGATTCTTATGGTTTTTGAGTATTTGGGCCATTGGGTGATGGATATTGGATGCCATGTGATCCTAAGAAGGCTATAGAGGGCTATGTTTTGTTGTTTAGGCAACTCTATGCTAGCTAGCTCCGTGCAAGCATTATGGCTAGGAATTGAGTCGGCCAACTCAATTCCCAAGCATAAAGAGCTCAGATTTTAAAATGGATTAATAAAATGGTTAACCTAAGAAATAAGAAATATGGATCATGCTTACTGTGCCCTTTAAGGGGATAAAGTGTTAAGTGGTGTGTGTGTTTGTGTGCTTCTTTGTTTGGATATACATGCTAACCCCAATTATCATTATTATTATATGCATGTATTTGTATTTTCTTTGTCTTAGTGTTTTCTTTGCAGGAGCATGGAATATATTTTGCCAAGTTTACTTATGATATGGTAGGCTTTGGGAGCCATACGGAATCCTTACTGAGTTATACTCATTACCCTTTTCTACTTTATGTAGGAAAGGAAATACTTGATAGGCATTAAGGTCAAGAGTATTTCATACTCTTTCTGTGGTAAAGGTATTTTTCATATGTGTGGTATTTGCTCAATATTATAAGTATTGTAAGTGTTATGGGTTGCTTGTGTAACAAGCTAATAAGTATCGACTTTAAGTGTAGGACTTGGAGTCTAGATTGTGGGAACAAGGTCTAATAGGGTGGTTATGTGCATTTTATGCCATATGTGCATTCGGCCTTATCTTGGAAGACTAAGAATATATTTTTAATGAACTTGTTAAATTCGGGCATGTTGTGTTCTTGGCATATTTGATGGACTTTTGAACTTTTGGATGCTGTACATAATTTTAGGCCTAAGTTATAAATTTGATGGATATGCATGATTATATGGTTATAAGCCTATATTTGAAATATGGAAACATGTACTTCTGGATTGAACTTGAGCATGCAAAACATGTGCATAATAAACAAGTTTTCAAAATTGAGTTAATGTTTTGGTTGCCATGCATGTACTTGGCTAGTTGAGTAATGAAATGAACACACAAGTTCCACTTAAGTACTAGCTTGTTTCCGAGAGCATGAAAAATGAGCCTTAAATAAGTAAGTAACGAGCTAGTATTGGTAATATCCTAGGAACATGCCTATATGTTTTGAGTTAAGTCCAAGTGCCCCTAATATGTTTTTTAGTTGCGCTTGGTGATAATGGGCTTAAACCCATATAAAATAAGTTAATGGAATAACATGATTAATGGATTGAGGTACTAAACCTCTCCAAATGGGCTAGGGGCTAAGTTGGGCATGACACTTGTTGTCCGAAGGAATGGCTTTCGAATGTTGGATTGTGGTTCTTTGCCTTTCCAAGGCTATTAGGATGTTCATTCTTATAGTGTTTAAGGGAGTAAATGATACTGGCCTCTTCCCCCCCTCTTCCCATTTGCTTTCCAAGGTTTGCCCGCTCCCTCGGTGGAATACTGAAGTTGGTGACCTTGACCCTCGGAGTGATTATGGTCGAACTTTTGGCCATCCATTCTTAGCTCCTCGACTGTCATGGTAGCTCGGCCTTTTGGTAGAATTCTCCAAGGGTGTCAAGGGGATCCTTGGAGAACTCATAGAATAGTTGTGAGTCCCTCCTTAGTCCCCTGATCATAGCGAAGATTCAGATTTTGGGGCGAAAGTTTGGCACACTGAGGGCTTCTCGGTTAAACCTCTCGACATAGTCCTAAATAGTCTCCCCATTCTTTTGGGCTATCTCAAACATCTGGACTGGCATCTTCTTTGTTGGTTTGCTTCCGATGAACTGCTGGGTGAAGGCGGTGGACAACTCCTAGAAACCCATTATGGTTTCAGGTGCTAAAGAGTTGTACCACACAGTCATCGGTACTAACAGAATGACTTCGAAACATTTGCAGAGAGTGGCGTCGTTGGGACCATGCAATACCATGCTCCACCTATACTTCGTCAGATGGGCCAGGGGGTCGCTATGCCCATCATATTCTCTAGACGTGGCACTTAGAAATCACCGGGCATTGGTGCCTCAACAATGGTACTGATAAAGGGGGACTCATCTCTAGTGAAAATCTCCGATAGCCTTGACCAGACAGGGTTTCGAGATACTTATTTTTCCACCTTCTCCAACCTCTCCAAGATCTTCTCCATTAGGGTGATAGTGCTCTGGTCTCCTTGCTGCCTGGGAACTGGCGGCAGGGGAGAATAGCGCCATATTCTTGGTGAGTAACTTCCCTGATGTGGGGATAGGGACTTCTCATCTGAGGATGGACTTCACCGGTGAGAGGTCTTGGGCTCTTTCTACCTTGCTTCTACAGCACGTTGTCCCTAAGATGGTATGTTCTCCGTTGAGGACCCATCATGAGGGCTTCCGCTATTAGAGCTCCGGTGAGGTGACTTATGAATTTTCTCTAGACGGGCGTTTAGAGAAGGTGCCCCTTTTGAAAGTGCTTGTGACCACCTTTGGTCAAGTTGTTGTGTCATTTCAGCCAAGATAGAGCCCTGAAAGTTGTGTAGAAAACCCATTGTGATCGTTAAATGACGCTTGTCCTCTATGAGGGAAGTCTCCGCTGTTGGCTGTTCAATCATTGCTTGAGTCTCTGGTGCGGACTGGGACTTCGGGAGTCCTTTGTCATTTGAACACCGAGTCTAAACAACAGTTACTTAGGGGTGAGTTCCCACAGACGGCGCCATATGATGCCCAACAACATCCTTATTGTATGACATGCTAGGCTTGAGATAGAGACTTCCAGTGAGAATGTATCTGCAAGACTTTGAAGAACGTGGGTTAGGAGCTCCCCGGAGTGTATTTCTGGGGGAGGAGCCTCTGACACCCAAGTTAGTATACGGGAGAAAAGTTGGTAAAAGCCAAGAGTAAGAAAGAGAGAGTCCCGTGTCCTTTACCTGGGAGCCTCCTGAGTATTTATAGGAAGATAGGGGAGAAGGCCATTTTGCACAGCCTGTACAGATCAGGACACATGTTCAGCTAGATTTGGTCCGTACCCTCCGAGACAGGTATCTCCAATTGACTGTAGGCAGTTTCAGCCAGAGGGTAGGAGCATGTGTGAGGCTTCTATGTCAGAGATCCTTCAACTGTATTTGTCGTTTCTCTGTTAAGACCTCTTCGGAGGTGTAAAACCCATTCGGGCAGGGATTTCCCCCCGAGGGCTACCGGAGAAGGCCCTTCGGACGGGCGGACCATCCTTGGGAGACATCTTCCTCTGTCGAGGATGGTGAACCTATACTCCCGAGGTTGGTAGTGTGCACCTAGGAGCCTTTTTCTTGGAGTCAGCTATATGTATTACCGAGGGTGGTGGAGAGATTCCTTCTAAGGTTGGTGTTATGAATTTCCGAGGGTGGTGTTAGGTTCAACTGAGGGAGAAGGCTTGTGTGTGCGATAGCCCTTAAGGCTATCACATTGTATTCTTGGATAAGTTGATTGACCACCAACTTAGAATCTCCAAAGATCTTTAATTCTTGGATTTGCATGTCCATGGTTGCTTCCAATCCAATTAGCAAGGCTTGGTACTCCACTACATTATTCGAGCACTTCTTGGGCAGGCTGAAAGAGTACAGCAAAACTTCATTGTAGGAAGAGACGAACATCACACCTACCCTCGCTCTATATTCCCGAGATGCACCATCAAAGAACATCTTCTAGGTTGGGATGATATGTGTAAAGAAGATTTCCTTATTCGGCAAGTCTTCTTGGAGTTCCCATTTTGCTGGGATCAGGTGGTCAGCCAAAAAGTCTACTAATGCTACCCTTTGATTGCCTTTGCGAGATGAACACTATGTCAAATTTGAACAAAAAGAGAGCCCATTTAGACAATCTTCCCGAAAGCACTGGTCTTGACATCAAATACTTTAGCGGATCTGCCTTTGACACAAGATGGATTATATGAGCTAGCATGTAGTGCCTTAGTTTTTTTGCAGCAAAAATCAGTGTAAGGTAGATCTTCTTAATATGGCAATAGTTAGTCTCTACACCCACTAGTTTTCGACTAAAGTAGTAAAGTATATTTTCTTTCCCCTCATCATTTGTTGAGTGAGAAGTGCCTTCAATGAGTGTTCTTGGGTAGCTATATACAAAATTAGAGGTTTTCCTTGAATTGGAGTAACAAGAATAGGTGGATGAAGCAAGTAGTCCTTTATGCTTTGAAATGCATTTTTGTAGGCATCATCTTAGATAAAAGGTGTACTCTTTTTTAAGAGCCTACTAAATAGGTGGCATCGTCCTACTAGGTTGGAGATAAACCGCCTTATGTATGCTAATCTTCCTTGTAGGCTTTTAAGCTTGCGAGTGTTAGTTGGCTTAGGCATTTTCAGGATTACGTCTATCTTTGATCGGTCAACCTCAATGCCACGATCACAGACAATGAATCCTAATAACTTTCCATAAGTAATGCCGAAAAGCACATTTGAGAGGATTCATCTTTAGTTGGTATTTTCGAAGTTGATCAAAGACGTCATGCAAGTCTTTTTGGTGCTCTGACTTGTTCTTCGTTTTCACCACTAAGTCATCAACATAGTATGCTACTTTCTTGTACAGCATGTCATCAAAGATTCCTTACATCGCTTGTTGTAAGTTGCACCAGCATTCTTGAGTCCAAAGGGCATGACTTTGTAGCAGTAGATCCCCTTTGGAGTACAAAAGGCTATAAACTCTTCATCTTTGGGATCCATGCGAATTTGGTTCTAACTAGAGAACCCATCCATGAAAGACAAAGCTTCGTGTCCCATCTTTATGTCAACCATTAATTCTGTTATTGGCAAGGGGAAGTCATCCTTTCGGCAGGCTAGATTCAGATCCCGAAAGTCTATAAAAATTCTAATTTGGCAATTTTTCTTCCTCACGACCACAATATTTGAAATCCATGTGGGATACTTAACTTTTTGAATGAAACCAGCATTAATAAGCTTATCTACTTAGGCCTTAATTTGTAGGATAAGTTCTGGCTGAAATCTTCGTTAAGCCTGTTTGACGGGGCGAGATCCACGTTTCACAGCAAGGTGGTGGACAACGATCTTTGGATCTAATCTGAGCATCTTTTTATAGGACCATGCAAAAACATCTTCCTATTCTTTCAGTAACTCAAAGTACCTTGCCTCATCTTTAAGATTCAGCAAGGAGCTCAAACACCGGTTTTGGATGATTTAGCATCCCCAAGTTTAGTTCCATCAAGTCATCAACAATTGCTTGCCCCTCTTTCTCAAAAGCTTCAGGTGCAGGGCTCGGTTTAGTTTCTTCAAGTGCTTCCTCCATGCCTGGCTTGTCTTGATCTCGCTTTTCAAGTATCACAT
The DNA here is from genome assembly GCA_039654915.1 of Aquilaria yunnanensis. NCBI lineage: Eukaryota > Viridiplantae > Streptophyta > Magnoliopsida > Malvales > Thymelaeaceae > Aquilaria > Aquilaria yunnanensis. Next base: position 93,637,210 of record CM077598.1, on the reverse strand, counting down.
TATTGCAGGAGGCTACTTCCTCTTGAGGATCATCATCTTGGTGAGATACTTGGCGGCGATGCCATTGTCTCCTTTGCCTTTGGCGCTTGGCCTTCGCTTGTGCTTCTAAATGAGCTCCATTTGGTCTGAGTCGTGAAAAAATAAGGATCCTTTTTATATTATTGGTAGGGGTATTTGGTCCCAAACGTTTGAATACGGAGACTTGAACATTCTCATAGGTCTCTTTTTCCTCTTGGTTAACATGTAGCGTTACTTGGTCTTCATTATACTCGTAAATTTGGATCATCACCAGGTTAAATAATGCATTCTTTGCAAGGTCAGATGGTTGATATTCTAAACCATGTTTCTTTCCAAGTTGCCATTTCCTAAGGATTGTATCCAAATCACCAAGTTGTCGGGGTTTACCCTTGTCATATTCTGCCTTTCGAAACAATTTCTCAACCTTGGGACCAAACCATGCATTTGCTTTCAAGCTTTGAAATTCTTTCATTTTCTTTGTAGGTTCATCTGATGCAGCCAATTTAGAGAGTGAGGAAATAGGCAGGACCAAGTCTTCTTTTAGCGCTTTGGCATCTTTTTTAGAAAAGTGAGGTTTGCTGGTTGAGGTAGGGATATTCCCTTTGGTGCTATTTGCTTTAAGGAGAATTATGAAGAAAGCTTTGGGTTTCGTATCTTGGCAGTCCTCTAGGTAGAACCTGGCATCTGCAAAATGAGTTTCCTCAATGTTGAAATGGGTAGTTTCTGCCATTACACGCCTTGATGCTTCCATCATTATCAACATACTTGAAGCATTGGTGCCAAGTTGATGGTACAACTCCATTTTCATGCATCCAAGTATGCCAGAGTAGCAAGTCATATGAAGTATTTACGTCAATACATGGAACAAAGCGGAGGTCTTCAACTCTTCTATCTCCATTATAAGCTGAATTTTCCCTACAAAGCATTGCCCTCTTTGGTTAAAACCTTGGATGATTAACTTGTTACTTGAAAGATCCTTTGCAGATAGCCCGACCTTCTTCATGGTTCGAATAGGCATGTTATTCATAACGAACCCACCATCAATTAATATCCTCCCAACCCGGTGTTCACAAATATATCCATTTACATAAAAAGGTCGATTATGCCGACGATAAACCAACTGTAAGTCTGTCATCAAAAGAGATTGTAGCCATGCAGGTGACATGCTTATCATTTGCCTTTTTGTGAAACACCTTTCCTTTATAAGCTCCCGGGTCAATGAGCACTTAAAGCAAGGCTAGCTGAACATCTTGTAATAGCTTAAAAACCTCATTCATGGTAATGGTTGTAGGGAGATCTTTGATTTTGGAGATGATGTTAGCCTTTACCACATTGACCTCATTTCTAATGCTTACTTTACCGGGTCCTTTTTGGCTACGACTTGATTTGCTATCTCCGTAAATGCCTATGGTGTTTACCTCCTCATAATGTTTTGTAAAGTATGACTTTAGAAAGTAGTCAAGCAGTGTCATGGACCTCCTAACCACCTGTGGTGATTCTACATCTGTTGGATGTAGTGGTTTCTGAACTTTCCTAGGCATTTGAGGATACACTTTTATGGGGCTACACCTATTTAACCTTTCTAGCTTTTTGTTTTTCGCAGCTTCTAGCAAGGGATGGTGTGGTGGTTGATTCCTTCTTCATCTTCGACATCTGACCATTGTCCATTCACCATCTTTTTCATCTAACGAACTAGAACTTGTTAAGTTTCCCCACCCAGTTGGCTTTTTCGCTCGGTAGTTCATCAGGGATGCTTACCTTTCTTGTCCAAGCATATTTTTCTTTTTTACTTATGAACGTTGACCATCCATCACTAACTTCATCTTCTGACTCAGATGAGGATTCCCATGTATTTAAGTCATCGACAATGACTTTGTCGAAGCTTGGGGCGTTTGGGTCTTTAGAGTATTTTGGCATCCCAGGGTATGCATAAATAGTTGTTACCTTGCTGTCGACCTCAAATTTCACTAGGGCAACATGTGAGTACTTCAAGTGTATTTTCCTTCTCTGTAAAGTCTTGAGTAAAAATCTTGACTTTATTCTTAAGTTTTTCTATGAACTTCAGGGAAGTCGCTCCAAATCATATCTCAGCAACATTGGCAACCAGTGGTTCCTCCAAATCATTGAATTTGATATGTCATTCCTTTTCCATACTGACTATGAGAACCTTCAACACAAAGCATTTCTTGACATGATGGCCAACGATATAGTGGAATCGGTAATACTTAGGGTTGTCCATTCTTCCAACCTCCTCCAATCTCTTTGGGTTTGGCAATTTTGTCAAGTTCTTTTCTAGCAACTGGTCTAAGATTGACAGCACATCCGAATTTGCAAATGGGTATTGCTTTGCTTCAAGCTCCTTGAGTGTCAATCTTTTCTTTACATCTGGTTAGCCCTTCAAAAATTTAGTATCAAGATTTGGGCTCTCTTTGGAGATCTTCGCTAGAGTAGTAGCTACAAACATGGTTTTCTTTGCCTTTACAACATTTTTTTCCTTGTTTTTTTGCCATCTCTCTTTTGAGAGGAACTACTTGGAACATAGTTCTCATGCCTTGCAAATTGGATTTCCAAGTCATGAGTCCTTGTTATGAGTTCTTCAAATGAGTGCGACATATTTCCCTTCAAGCTATAGAGTATCCCCCAGTGCATCCTTTGCGCACATATATCGATGAAAGAAGCTTCACTTATCCGCTCCTTGCAATTGAAGACGTTAACTCTCCATCGCTCTATGTATTCTGTCACTACCTCATCCTTTCTTTGTTTGATTGCTGCAAACTTTGGGAGGTTAACCGTCCTTCTCGTGGTATAGAAGCGTGACAAGAACTCTCTTTCAAGTTGGTTCCATCCATCAATGGATCCAGCAGGAATATTCGTGTACTAGTCAAAGGCAGCTTCTTTCAATGATCTCACAAATTGCTTTACCATAAGATCACTATAAGTCCCGGCATTGTTGTAGGTTTCAATGAGGTAAACCACATGTTGCTTCGGATTGCCCTTGCCATCAAATTGTTGGAATTTTGGTGATTGATAGCCTAACGGTATTTTTAGCTCATCGATCCTCTTTGACTACGGCTTTGCATACACTAGGGATGATTGAGATTGAGCTCGAATGGTATCCATGATCATGTGTTGCAGTTGCTGTATAAACAATGAGGCTACAAACCTTTGGACTATGTTTTTCAAAGCACTTTGTAGGACCGTACAATCATATTGACTTTGTTTTTGCTACTTTTCCATGTTCTCGAGCTTTTCAAAAATAGGATCAACAACTTGCTTTGTGACACTTATAGTTGCTTCCCTGGGAAAATGTTGAGCTTTTAATTTATTCATCAACAACATAATTTGGGCATCTTTCTCTTTAAGTTTGGTCATCAACCTTTCAATGTAAAATGCTATGTGTTCGAGACGATCCTCAAGATTTTCGGAATCTACTACCAAGGCTGGCAACTTTGACTTCGAGGATGAAGAATAATCTGCTCACCTTTTCTTTGGGAAAGCTACAGATCCAGTTTTAGATTTTTCACTTGTGGTGGCTTTCTTCATTGATGTCTTGGAAGATGAGAGAACCCTTATCTTCTCGGTGGAAACTTTTGCTTCCTTGTTCCTACTTGAGTGGTTGGAGTGGCTTGAAGGATTGGATCTTCCTTTTGTTGGCTGAACTTTTTACTTCTCCACAACAACTCTTTCTTTCTTGCTTTTGCAAGAAAATTGCTTTAGCGGAGATGCCAGTTAAGATCATTTAGCACAAGCTTTTGCACAAGTTACCGGTGTGACTTTTTTTCCCTTTGCCATAGATTTCCTAGTGTTGACAGCAGCACTTTGGGCCTCCATAATCTTCACTTGAATTTCTTGAAAGTTTCCTTGATACGAGAGATGAGAGGTAGAGAATGTCCCCAACAAAGTCGCTAGAAATTTGTACGCACAAATTTCATGTGTAAAAATTACACCTTGAAATTAATTGAGCACAAATTACAAGATTGAAAATTTAAAACAAAGATTTTGGGGGATCGACTTTCTAGCGTGCTTCTCACGTCCACGATCCTCTAATTAACGCTTTGAGCTTTTGGTGGAGATGCGAGCAGTTTATTCATTAACACAAACTCCAAAGTTTGTCTTGCACAAATATGAACCGAGGTTCCTGTCACTTTTTTTTGGTTTGAGATTTTCTCATCGTGTTCCTTGGACTTGAGAGCTTCGGGCAATGTCTGCCGCTTCTTTACCGCTTTCCTTGGAGTTTGACTTGATGTAGCGTAGAAGCGAATCTTCCACGTTCTTCGCCGCTTCCGCCGGATCTGAACTTGAACTTGATACAACTTTATCTCGCGTTCTTTGCGTTCCTTATTGTGTTCTTCAAATCTTGCATTGAAACTGAGATTTGATCTTTCTTGGGCTTAATTTCTCCTCTCGTCAGGCATTTGTGCTTGATCGGCTTGAAGAGCTGAAGAGAGCTTTTTGTAGAGAAATTTTCCTTCTCCCTGGTTCTGCTTTTCCAATTTTTTCTTCCCTCTTTTTGGCCTTGGGGGGCTATTTATAGGTGTAGAGAATATGTGGTTTAGTTCAAGAAAACCACATATGATAATTATCATGTATTTATCTTAAGAGAAAATAAATATGATAATTATCTCTCCTTAATTATCCAATTTATTTAATTTAAAAGGATAATTAATGGAATATTCTACAATATTCTACTATATTTGGGCTAAATGATGGGTATCCGTGGCCTTTAGTCATTTTGGACTTTAAGGCCCAATTTTTCAAAATGGACTTTGGCTAAGATAGCATAATGAGTCTTCATTTGGGGCCTTTAGTTGCGTGCTTTTGGGCTCCAAAAAATTGGGTTTCTTGAACTTGTGGTTTCTAAAATTTGATGGATTTTTGAATTTTGGACATCAATTTAGAAATAGGCTAGACAATTTAAATTAGGTTTAATATATATTTAACCCAATTAAATTTTGATGTCCATACATACTAATCCGATTAAATCTGAACTTAAATGATCTAACCTATATCTGATCCAACCCACCTAATTACCATATCTAATTAGGTGATGTCAGAAAAAGGCTTAAAGACCATTTCACCCACTGAACTTTTCCAACTCGAACATTTTACCCCTTAAACTTTGACTCGGGTTTACTTACCCCTCAAACTTTGAAAATTAGTACCTTTAACCCCCTTGACCCACTTAAATGACTTTGTAAGTTATAGGGGGACCAAAATGAAGATAAAACGGAATATGAAGGGCTAGCTAATCATTTGACTCAAATTTTTATATTCTTTGGATTAGTTGTTTCAATCTTCTCGATGTGAGCAATTCAAGGAACTACCAATTTTATATAATCTACACGATCCAACCAACATTCTGCATTGAAATATGATCCATTTAATTCTAGCACCCAGTTAGTTCACAAAACTAGAGGTTTATATGGGAAAATAGCTTAGTAATCCTTCATATACCGTTTTATTTTTCTTTCGGTCTTTATATAATCTAAACATCCATTTAAGTGGGTTGATGGGGCTAAAGGTACCAATTTCCAAAATTTAAGGGGCAGTAAATCCGAAACAAAATTTAGGGGTAAAAATCTTAGTCGGTAAAGTTGGGGGACGAAAGGAGTTTTTGGCAACTTCTGTGATAGTACCTTACTTTAATAATAAAATACTCTGTTATAGGCTCATAAATGTAGGTAGGTATTATAGCTGATTAGTCTATTACATCTACAAAAACTCACGTCACGTCTTCAGAAAACATTAGATTGATTATCTATATCATGACCAAAAAAAAACGCAAAGTTCTCATCCAATTCAAGAAATCCTACAAACCCACCAAAAATACACCAAGAAAAAGTGCATATGCCACCGTCCACTGTTAATATACCCCTGACTGATTTTGTGACTTTGTCGAAGAATGTTAAATTGCAGCTCTGTTTTCAATTCCAGAACCAGAAGTGGAGATCGGTGACATAGATTGCATCCATTACCCAGAAAAAAAAAAAAGTAAAAAAAAAAAAAAAGAAAGTAGCTAGAGGTTAGTTGGGAAGTGAACTTCCATTACGCAAATCACCAACCTTGTGGAAAATTATATTTAAGTCCACACCAACTTCGAGCAGACAGATACCCGTGAGCCTGAACAAGTTGCGCACTTCAAGACCCTTCTTTGAAACTGGTGTGGATCAACTCAGTGTCAGCCACAGGTCCGAATTGTGGACCAATTAACCATCACAATACTACAGGGAAATGGTATGGTGCGAATGACATCTGATTATATAAAATGAGGGTAAAATCTAAATTTTGTCTCTTAACTATTCAGTTTGTTCTAAACGGGTCCCTTAACTCTAAAAGTGCCTATTGAGGTCCCTTAACTCAAGTGGCGTGTCCAATTTGAGTCCCATCCGTTAATTGAGCCGTTATTTTGGATGAAACTTGCCTATGTGGCACCCATAATGCCACGTGGCACTCATAATGCCATGTGGCTTCCTCTTTAATTGAAATAGGTGATTATTTTATATATAAATGAAAAAATTCGAGTTAAAATTGACACAAATAAATAACCATAGGACTTAAAATGTAAATAGCACAACACTTTCGCCGGTGGATCTCTCTCCTCTCTTTCTCTCACCGGTGGTTCTTTCCATCGCCGATTCCGTCTCCGTCACCATTGTAATTTAGTTCACCGTCTTCATCACTGTCACGATTTAGTTCATCGTCTCCGTCTTCCGTCCCAATTTCCTCCTCCGTCACCATCTCCGTTGCGATTCATCTTCCTTTGCGATTTCATCCTCCGTCACGATTCATCTTCCGTCGCGATTTCCTCGTCCGTCACCATCTCCGTCGCGATTCGTCTTTCTTTGTGATTTCCTCCTCCGTCGCAATGCGTCTTCCGTCGTGATTTCCTCCTCCGTCACCATCTCCGTCGCGATTCGTCTTCCTTTGCGATTTCCTCCTCCGTCGCGATGCGTCTTTGGTCGTGATTTCCTCCTTCGTCACCATCTCTGTCTCGATTCGTCTTCATTTGCGATTTCCTCCTTTGTCGCGATGCGTCTTCCGTCATGATTTCCTCCTCCGTCACCATCTCCGTCGTGATTCATCTTCCTTTGTGATTTCCTTCTCTGTCGCGATTCATCTTCCGTCGCGATTTCCTCCTCTGTCACCATCTCCGTCCCGATTTCGTCTCCGTTCACCATCTCCAGTGGTCCACCTCCGCCCCGTCCATCTTCATCTCCGTTCACCATCTCCGTCCATCTTCCTCTGCCGTCAAATCCAACACCATCGTCTTCGGCGAGTTAATCTAACAATTGGGGCTAATCCATGTTTTAAGCCACAAGATTTTGTGTTTGTGTCAGTTTAGGTTTAATTTTTTCATTTCTATACAAAATAATCACCTATTTCAATTAAAGAGGAAGCCACGTGGCATTATGGGTGCCACATAGGCAAGTTTCATCCAAAATAACGGCTCAATTGACGGATGAGACTCAAATTGGACACGCAACTTGAGTTAAGGGACCTCAATAGGCACTTTTAGAGTTAAGGGACCCGTTTAAGACAAACTGAATAGTTAAGGGACCAAATTTAGATTTTACCCTATGAAATGACATAAGAACCGAAAGTGAAGGAAGTCGGAGAAGTTTGTTGTTCACGGTTCAAACAGTTTAGACGGTTGAATCACCGATTCACTCAATATCGTAAAAAAAAAAAATTATTTCAGTTTATTGTTCATCGGTTTGAACAATTTTAAATGGTTTTGATTGAAAATCTAATAAACAGATAATTAGACCATCAAATACAACTATTTGCTATTAAACTGGCCGGCCTAGACCAACTATTACAATACTGATTATATGATATTCTTGAAGGCCAAACTATGCATTTGACCCTTAAACTTACCCAACTTGTACGAGTTAGTTCACAACTCAGTACTTAGTTAATATTAGTACCTGAACTTTAAAAAACTATGCAAGTGAGTTCATTACCTTATAAATGCTGATGGAAAAATTATAATATTCGTCATGACTTCTTTTAGTTTGCAAAAGGGGCATGCTTAGTTTAAATTCATCCAAATATGCTATCTCCTCCATAAATCTTCAGACCTCATCGTCTTGTTACAATTATTCCTTGCCTTTCTGTTCAAAATGCTCTATAATGCCCCTCCTCTGTTTGTGCACCAACACCCTATTTTCCTCCATCGAAACCCAAATTGGTGGCAAATTTACTATTGAAGAAGACAATGAGGACTAAAAATTGGAGATCTTACTCTCACCACTGGTGACTCGAAAATTCAAAGTTTGTGCTTCTTGCATCATCATGTTGTTCTTTCCTTGTTCACTGAAATTTTCCTTCATCTTGCTTGTGTCTCCACATCATTATTTAGATTGAGTAAGGTGTTAATGGTGGTTGAGTCCAACAAATTACAAGGCATTAATTCGGACCCATTGAGAGCATCAATAAACTAGGTTTTGGATTTGGAATCAATGAGAAGGGCACCCATTGAAGTAGTAGTTTTAGGCTTATTGAAGAAAAGGAACAAATGCATTGAAGTAGAGGACCCGGAAGATGCTAATTGGTTGCGTTCTTCAACCATGTTCTCAGGATCTTCATTGGTAGAGATGGAGACTAGAGAATCCATGTCTTCATTAGGAAACAGGAAAGGCAGGAGGAAAGAGAGAAATGCGGTAATTATGCGGGTCTTGCCACTAATGTAGCAAAAAAGACTTATCGTGAGGATGGGGCATTATGTGGCTGTTGTAGTAGCACATAAGGCAGAGCTTAGCACCCAAGACCAAGGTTAAGAGCCATCTTGAACTTGGCAGTGGCAACGTGGGGAAGAACTGATGGGTTTGAATAGTTCAAGTGGATAGCAGTGGTAGACTGGTAATTGAGAAGTGCAGGAGGTGAGGTAAGTTCATTGGAGGAGGCAATGGTTGTGTTTGGGATAGTATGCTTTTGCAATGGTTGTTGGATGCAAAAGCATTGATTTTGAATGAGTCAGAATAAATGGATGGAAGAAAAGTAATAAAGAGTTGCAGCTCAATGAGAAGGTTTGAAGATTGATGGATGAGAGAGTTTATTTGAATGATTTTAAACTAATAGTAGTTCTTGCGCTAGAATTAAAGAGATCAAGAAGAATTTGTAATTTTCTCATCAACATATTTAAACTAATGCATTAACTCACATAATTTTTAAAGTTCAAAGACTTATATTTACTAAGTACTGAGTGATGAACCAACTCTCACAAAAAGTTTAGGCCAAATACATAGTTTAGCCTATTCTTGAATTGCCAGAGACCCATCACCATATTTTGTATTGATGCATGTTATTTTGGTGAACCATCACCCTATCTTAAATTATATGCAGTAGTTTTTTTCTTTGATCCCGCCCTCATTCTTTTGAGATGATGAATTAGGATTGGATGATACTTGCACAAACTCAAAGGCAGACTCTTTTTATACTGAATTAAATTTCACCGCAATTTATTGATGGTTAATAAGCAAACTCAATCAAATGAAGATGATCTCTAATCTACAAGAGTACTGGGGGTGTTTTAAGGAAAAAGCAATACAAACTTGGAAGGCAAAGGTTAAGATGAAATAAGCAAGTTAACCAAGATTGGTTCTGATTAAATAACGTAAATCAGAAATTTATTCAAAATGGGTGTTTTATTTAAGTTAAAGAAAGGCTATTAATCCCCTTATAAATATTATTAAGGAAGGGAAAGGAAATAATTTTGGTGTGCCCCAAGAAGAAGGTTGGGTCTCTGCTTTTGCTTCACCTTTATCTGCAAAAGGAAAAAGTCATGGAGATAATGAGCAGCAAGAGAGAAACTGGTGAGGAGGCCATAAGTCATGTGAAATTGTAAGCCCCCGCTCTCTCTCTCTCTCTCCTCCTCCTAATCATTCCAAGGAATCAGACAAACCTCCACTTCCTCTCTCCCATGCTTCTCTGTATTTTCAGGCACTTCAATAAATATTCAGACTTTTTCTATCTATCTATCTACCCAAGAAGAGAACTCAACTCAGAAACATGAAGAAGCCTTTTAATTCTTCTCCCGTTGTTGTTCTCTTTCTCCTTGTTCTGGGTTTCTGCCACGTGTCCACTTCAGCTGCTGAAGGTGGCAGCCATGGCAGCAGCGGGAGCAAGACCTACATCGTACACATGTCCAAATCCCAGATGCCGCCGAGTTTCGACCACCACATTCACTGGTACGATTCCTCCCTCAAATCGGTTTCTGGCTCGGCCCAGATGCTGTATAGTTACGATAATGCCATCCATGGATTCTCCACTCGCCTCACGGAAGAAGAAGCTGAACGACTCGCTGCCCAACCTGGGATCCTCTCCGTCTTGCCGGAGCTCCGGTACGAGTTGCATACTACTCGCACGCCGGAGTTCCTCGGGCTCGGGAAGAGCACCGTGTTGTTCCCCGAGTCGGACTCCGTGAGTGATGTTATTGTTGGAGTTTTGGACACTGGAGTTTGGCCGGAAAGCAAGAGTTTTGCCGATGACGGGCTCGGGCCCGTTCCAAGCAGCTGGAAAGGAGCGTGTGAGACTGACACCAACTTCAACGCGTCGAATTGTAACCCGAAGTTGATCGGCGCTCAGTTTTTCTGCAAAGGATACGAGGCAGCATTGGGCCCGATTGACGAGTCCAAGGAGTCCAGATCTCCGAGGGACGACGATGGCCACGGTACCCACACGGCGAGCACGGCAGCGGGCTCCTCGGTGGACGGCGCTAGCCTGTTCGGATACGCTCAGGGGACGGCTCGTGGGATGGCCACTCGCGCGAGGGTCGCTGTGTACAAGGTCTGTTGGATCGGCGGGTGTTTTAGCTCCGACATACTGGCGGCAATGGATAAGGCCATCGACGACAACGTCAATGTCCTGTCTATGTCTCTCGGCGGCGGGACGGCGGAATATTTCAGAGACAGCGTCGCAATCGGCGCCTTCGCTGCCATGGAGAAGGGGATATTCGTGTCTTGCTCCGCCGGAAATGCTGGGCCAAGCTCGTTCAGTTTATCAAACGTGGCTCCATGGATCACCACCGTTGGCGCCGGCTCGCTGGATCGGGATTTCCCTGCTTATGTGAGTCTTGGAAGTGGAAAGAATTTTTACGGGGTTTCTCTGTACAAAGGGAGTGCTCTGCCCGGGAAGTTGTTGCCGTTTGTTTACGCTGGGAATGCTAGTAGTGGTACCAATGGGAATTTGTGTTTGAGCGAGACTCTGAATCCGGAAAAGGTCGCCGGAAAAATCGTGCTTTGTGATCGTGGAATGAACGCCAGAGTTCAAAAGGGCGTGGTGGTTAAAGCTGCCGGCGGAGTAGGTATGGTTTTGGCCAACACACCATCGAACGGGGACGAACTTGTTGCGGATGCACATTTGCTTCCGGCGACCGCCGTAGGAGCAAAATCCGGCGAGGCCATAAAAAGCTACATTCTCTCCGACCCAAATCCAACGGCGACGATCTTGTTCGAAGGGACCAAAGTGGGGATCGAACCTGCGCCGGTGGTTGCCGCCTTCAGCTCTCGCGGTCCCAACTCCGTGACGCCGGAGATCTTGAAACCCGATATAATAGCGCCAGGTCTCGACATCCTAGCGGGATGGTCGGGGGCGGTGGGTCCCACAGGGCTATCCATCGACACACGGCGTGTGGATTTTAACATCATCTCCGGAACCTCCATGTCCTGTCCCCACGTGAGTGGCCTGGCGGCGCTGCTTAAGGCGGTGCATCCAGAGTGGAGCCCTGCCGCTGTCAGATCCGCTCTCATGACAACCGCTTACAGCCAGTACAAAAACAATCAGCAAATGCTAGACAGCGCCACCGGGAAACCATCGACGCCGTTCGACCACGGCGCCGGCCACGTGGATCCTGTATCTGCCGCCGATCCTGGGCTCATCTACGATCTCAGAGCCGAGGATTATTTGGGTTTTCTCTGCGCCTTAAATTACACCGAATCTCAGATCAACACCCTCGCGAGAAGAAACTTCAAGTGCGATTCTAGCAAAACTTACAGGATCACGGATTTGAACTACCCATCTTTCGCTGTCAATTTTGATAGCTCACAGGCGGGTAGTTCTAGTGTTATCAAGTACACTAGAACATTGACAAACGTGGGGACGTCGTCGACGTACAAGGTGGCGGTGTCGCCGGCAGATATTCCTGGGGTGAAGATCACGGTGGAGCCGGCGACGTTGAGTTTTAGCAAAGCGAATGAGAAGCAATCGTATACGGTGACAGTTAGTGGTGAGAACACGATGTCGCCCAATACCAACAGCTTTGGAAGATTGGCGTGGAGTGATGGGAAACATATTGTGGGGAGTCCAATTGCAATTAGTTGGAATTAGTGGAGCCTAAGGAAGGCAATTGCAGTAAAGTTTACCTGTTTGTTTGTGCTCTAGAGAGTGGAGCACCAATTTGATCGATTATTGTGAGTGAAGAAACGCTGAACTTAATTATAGTTCTCTTGATTTAATGACAAAGGAGCTGCAAATTTGTACTTCTTGCTATTTTGCTTGTATTTTCAAGTCAATTTTTGATAGGAAAATAGTTATGGGAGTTGGCGCATTATTGTGGGATTATTATGATATGAAATTGACATGTAAAAAAGTATAGGTTTATGCAAAGAAATAAGACATTATGTACCTAAGATCATATTCAGACAGGTAATCAAAGTAGTATGTTTGGCTACCATGCCATTATTATTGGTCGGAAAGAGGGACCAAGCTGAGACTTAAGATTTCTATATATCTTAAAATTTAAAACACTTTTATATGTATATTTAAATTTATAAATTTTAAGGTATTTATGAATCTTAGTTCTCAATCATGGATATACAAATTGGGAATTAAGATTTCTATATACTTTAAAACTTCATTTCGTCCTATAAAGGATGGTGTCTTTTTCTAATATGGAGATTAAAATATATGTAGTTTATGATTTTTTTTAAATTTTTTTCCTTGAAACTAATTTTTTTTAAAAAATTCTTTCTTGGGTTATATGTAATGAAGTTTAAGTGATGATTAAAGAAACAAAAGATTTTTTTATGCGGTTTTGTGTCGTAGAAGATGTAATGAAGATTAAAAAAAGAAAAGATTCCTTTTTAGGTTTTATATAATACTAAGAATTTAAGTATGGGTAGCAAAATAGATTAGATTTTTAAAACTTTCTAAAAAAAGCAAATGCTTCATCTTTTTTAGATGGCTAACAAAGGAATACGTTTTATCCTTTTTTAGACGGATAAAGTAGTTCTTGAACATTTGAAGCTTTCATAAATCTAAATTCTTAATTTAGCCAGAAAGTTAGGGGTAAATATTACTTGGACAAAGGCGAACAAACTGAAAAGATCAATTACATTAAGATAAAATAGTTTGATTTTTTTCTAATTTGATTAGTTCGAACAAAAACCGAATTTTATGTTTAGTTATTGGATTGGTTATTAGATTATACACTTAAAACCAAATAAATCAAATAGACTGGATAGTAATAAATACTTTATCATTATTCTTATTGACCCTATATATATGAATTTATTGCCCATTATTTTTTTTAATATTTAGAAGCATGATACAAGTTTATAAGGAGATATATACTATTAATTATGGGAAGGGATATGTCAAGAAGTGGGGAGGCCAGGATTTGATCCCTAGACCTTCCCTGTATCCATTAGAGCCATTAGCCATTAGGTCAAAGGGCTGGAGATATTTCCCACTAATTTTGGGCTATATGTTGTTTATTATTGTTTAATTTTGGGCATAAGAAGTACAATTTTTAATGTTTATCTTATTTTTTTCATTTACTATATACCTAGGTCTTAGAAAACGGAACCAAATAAACCGAATTGAATAAACCAAAATGCAGTTCAGATGGTCCCTGATTAGTTTTAACATGTGACTCGGACAATTTGGGTACCCTTTCTAAAAATTGAAAATTGATTGGATTATTGTGTTTGAATTAGTTCCAAACCAAACCAACCAATCGCTCGCCTCTATCAGGAGTTTGGTCAATGGTAAAGTTCCATGTCCAATCCCATTTCTGGCCATTTAGCCCCTGAACTAATCCACCTAATGATCGGGTCCTTGGTTTCAACCTCGTCTTTTCTCTAGTTCATAGAAGCTTTTTTTAATTAGAATATAATAAAAAAGCTAGGGAAAAAAGAAATGCCATAAGTAAGTGGGCTTCCGAGATATTATTCCTGGGGACGATGAACACGGTACTTCGGTAGCTCGCGTCCAGATTTATTCTGATCTCCTGTGCTAATAGAGAAATTGATGGATGAGTAGTGATAGATCCTCGTAGTACTTGCAAAATTTGTGCACAATCAGAGATAAAGGTGTAGTATGGGATGACATGATTCTTTGCTACTGTGGTGGCTTTCAATAGGCTCCGAAGTTTCGCCTCTAGAGCTGAGGTGCAATGGGGAAGAAGAAGTCCTCCTTGAAGTTTGGGAGGTCCGCTGACTCCTTTCCAAACCCAAGCCGCCACTCCCAACTCGAGAGATTGTATCCAAGCTCCATCAATCAGGAAAATTTTTGCTTTTTGAGGTATGACTTGTAGAGTCCTTGAGCCCTATGTTTGGCAAAGAGGGTTTGGTTGATTACAAAAGGATTTAAGATATTAAGAATGGTACGTCCTTGCTAACAAGATTTAGTTTATAAGGTTGTCTAATCTTGCTTTAATTGATTGTGGATGGAAGAAGTTTTTACGGAAGACACACTTATTTCTTCCTAACCAAATAAGCCAGAGAGTTGAGACAATAAAGGATAACCACTCTAGTTGCCATTTTCTTTGGCTCCAAAGAAAGGAACAAAGCCAAGATTCAAATGTCAGGAACACTGTTGATGAAGGTTTTGACAGAAATTGCTCCAAACCTCTTGCGATCCTTGGCATTCCCAGAAAATATGTAATGTTGTTTTAGGCTAGTTTCTGTATCTAGCACATGCTGGGTCTAAAAAGCCCTCATGAGATGCTAGATTGACACCAGTTAGGAGGGTAGTGAGAAGGCATTTCCAAAGAAAAGCTTTAAATTTTTAGAAGGATATCATAGGCCCATATGTGTTTTAAAACTGTGGTGAGGCCCGGGTGTGGAGATGGTGTAATGGAAGTAGCGGCTGGATTTAGGAAGGGTGCTGATTGTTTACGGAGTTGAAGGGTGTAGCCATGTTTAGTATTATAAGAGCCTGAATTATTACCTAGCCAAGCAACGGTGTCTTGCTTTTGCAGATTGAAATTAAGGAGGATTTGGAGAATTTGATCTCTAATTTGTCTAGGGAAATGGATTTAAAGGGATTGTAAGGACCACTCACCATTCATAGTGTCTATTAGATTTGAGACTTTTAAGGATGGGTCAAGTGATGTGCAGTGGTATGGTAAAGCTAGATGAGATGGAGATATACCTAGAATCCAAGTGTCTTGTTGTGAAAATGAGAGTTTATAATTTTTAACCCCTAATGACTCGTAAGTGTACGATTTCATTGTGTGCAAAGGAAAATATGGGTGTTGTCCTAAGGGAAAGTATGATCCTACCAAGAATTTAAATCCTAACTATTTAAGCCACCTAAACTATTAAGGGAAAGAGAATGATTGAAACAAGTAAGACTGAAGGCTAATTGAGTGGATGCAAGAATGAAGAGTAAACAACTAAGATGAATGGCCCCACTAATTACCTCGTAAACTCTAAGATGATAAGCTAAATAAGTGCATGGGTTGCTAAGGAAGGCTAAACAAAAATGGTCAAAGTATGGAGGTTATCTCTCTAGGAATCCACCCTATTACTTGCTATCCAAGTCAAATGAAGGCCTAGGACAATTACCCCTTGTGTAGTGTGGAGGCCCGAAGTTCAAAAATTCACTTTCTTAAGCCAAGTCTTTGCTCACCTAGAATCAAGCAAGGCATTTCTTAAGCTTTTGCTTTAACCCAAGGTGGATTTAGCTCTAACTTCCTTCCAAACACCTAATGAGCTCATAGATTATCTCTAATCTGCAATACCCATTATACTCTATCCTTCATTTCTACCTCCCTTCTTTCTCTATTAAGAACTAAGTGGGATTGTGCTTTGTGTGAAATGGCCATCTATCACACATACATTTAGCATAATAATAGGTAACACAAGGTGCTCAAAATCCATAAAAAGCAAATCAAAAGATCATTAGATAGCAAATAAATAAAGTTTCATCCTAGAGAGATACAAGGATCTACTCTATGTCCATTCTATCAACAAACATTAAACCCATAACCAAACAATCTATGAAAAATTCACAAAATAAAAGAGGGAAAGAAGAAACCCAAGATGTATCCTAGTTGCCTAAGTCTCATTGGCTCCTAGACTCCTTCTTTAAGCCCCTCACTTTGCTCCAATGGTGGCTCTCTAAGAAATGATGAGAAGCAGAGTATGAAATGTCTCTTTTATTGGCTACCTCATTTCCCTTTTAATATCCCTAAAAAAACCATATTTTTCTTTGTCTTATGCTCCCAATCCCTTAAAGGATAGAAATCCTTGCTCTAAGGACAGCTCACCAGGTGGGAAGATGTGGGGGACCATAAAAAATACAAGGTTTGGGTGAAATAGGGGAATGTCTAGTGATGCGTCACTAGCTGGGTCAAGTTGGAGGCAACGCGTTGCCGCTGATGCAAAAATAGATAAAGCATTGATAACGTTGGCAACGTGTCACCAATGCTATTTTCTTCAGCTTGACCCTCACATGTCCAATTTTCATTTCGCTTGATCCCGTTCCATCCTGACACATCCGTAATGCGATCCCACTTGTGGGAAGATGAAACAAAACAAGAAAAACTGAGAAAGATAGGGTGAAATGATAGAAAATGACAATCAAAGTTGCAAAAAAGTCAAAAATTTTGACCGTTACTTTAAGCACTTAACAAACTCCCCCATACTTAAACTAAAGCTAGTCCCTAGCAGGCCTAACCTAAAAAAAACTAACAAACAAAACATTAAAAACTACAATGTCAACCAATCGCTACATCTGAACTTCGATGACCCACTAATGCAACTCAAAAGAAGAAATATTGATTAAGGAAAAGGAAGCTTTGCTACTTAAGGCGGGACCTTGGAGGGGTTACACCTTTACCAAATTTGCTTAATTTTATCTGGTGAAGTTACACCATGCAATATAAAAACTTATACTATGTTTGTTTCCATAGGCTTGCAAGAGGATCCAACCTCCCCCACTAAATTCCCCTAAGGGAGTTGTATAAAACTCGAAGCTCAAATGATTTTTCCATCATTGTAATGGGGCTTAGTTAGGAAAGGAAGAGGTATCGAATGAAGGCTTTCTAAGTGGAGCTATAGAGGTGAACAAGTATAAGCCAATGGCTCCAACATATGAACCAATCAAGCACTCAACCCGAAGTCCACAAACATAACACACCACTTACCTACTCAAAAAGCCCACAATTATTCAAAAATGCTACAACTTTTTTTTTCTAGTCCTTGTCATGTATTTCTCCTTTAAGCAAGAATACCAACAAGGGCTCTGTTTATACCCAAGCTACTAACGTAATACAATCCAAGGTGATCTTTGATCATATTCATGTTTTAAGCATCTTTTTAAGTAGTGATCGACTCTTGCCCTAGGAGAAGACCTTTACCTACTTCGATACTACAAAACAGTGAAGTAGAAATTTATTTAGGCACAACACACATGATGATTTTTTTTTAACCAGCCCAAAGATGAACATACATAATTGAAGCATAAGTTATCCCTAGTTTTCTCCAAGTTTCCCTCCTAAACCCGTTCTTGTTTGAAACCTCCACGTAACCCAATGATCATCTAAGCCCATGATTTATACTTACAGCCTTGGGTGAAAGAGAGGATACAAAGACGGTGAAAGCTCAAAGTGTGGGTTAACACAAAGAAATAGGCAATTAGGCACAAAAGGGCCTTACTAAGGGAAATTATATAAGGGTTAGCCATCTGGGAAGGTAGTTCATCTTAAGAAACCAAATGAGCTTTAAATTCCATATAACAAATATGGGTTTGAATGGGTCCTCAGGCAAATTCTATATCAAAATATGACATAAGTATCTCAAGAAAGAACAAGTTTTTGCACAATCACTCAAGGCTCAAACATCTCACTAGGTAGGTTCCACCAAACATTTCAAAGCTAACCTTCCAAATTCACAAAACTTCATAGAAAGTAAAACTAGCAACCAAGTTCATTCACATGCAACAATGGTTTCTATTGTGTCCCTAAAAAGAAGAAAACAAGAAAACCAATCAACCTATATGATACTACATGCATCCTAGAAGAATTAAAGGAAAGAGATGCAAAAAAAAAAAAAAAAGCCACCATATGGACTAAAGCAAGAGCACCATATACTCAGATAAGAACAACCTAAACTAAACCAAACAACCTGCACAACAAAAGAAAGAATAACAACACGAAAAAAAGAAAGAAAGAATGATGACATGAACAAGAATTAGTAAGCATGACCATCAAACAAACCCCCTCAAACTTAAACACGGGCATTGTCCTAAATAGAAATGGATAAAAGAAAGGAGGCATTCAAGAATCATACCTGGGGGGCGGATGTTCCCGCCCTCAACTAATCCTCGCCTATGTCATTGTGGTTGGAGGAGCTGCAAGTTGGAAGGAAGGACAATGGACCTTCAAAAGGATTATTGGGAAGACCAAAATACAAGTAGAATGAAGGAGGATGACTGGAAGGGTGCGGCGTGTACCACTGGTATACCAAGGGGTGGAAATGGGGGGGTATGGGATAAAAGGGGGGTATTCTTGAGGCAAGCTCTATTGCTGCTGGTGGCCCCAGCGGACCTAATTGGAGAGAGATTCCTGATTTTTGGCAATAAAGACTATGCCCTTATTCATTTCTTTCACAAAGGATGCGAAGTTGGCACCAACTGATTCGAATTAGTCCATCGACTCATTGTGCTGCTTATTCATTAAGATGTACATCTTGTTTAGCGCCACAACTAATAATGTTGGAGTGGTGGTAGTCGGGTCGATTAGTTGCTCATATGACCCCCACCTTGCTCTTCCCTTCCTTGTTCTTGTTCTTGATAATGCTTTTGTTCTTCTTCTTCCTCTTACTCTTGTGCTTGCTCTTCCTCCTTCTCCTCTAAAGCTACTTCCTGAATGCCTACTGGTGCTCCACCAAGCTTGTCAACCGAAATAGGTCTCATGACCAAAGATACGTGCAAAGGATCCTCAAAGTCAACCCCAGCCCTCCGAATCATGGTCATAATCAGTTGTAGGAATGGTAAATTCCCCCGTTTTGACTGTTCGGCGCACATCAGATTCCTGGAGATGAAGTGTCCTATGCCCAATATGAAGTCATAAGCAATGTAGTACAGGGCCTTCAATTAATCTGGGAGGACCTCTAAACGGTTCGGGGTGACCTCCCAAATGTGAGTGGTTGGGATTTAGTGAGATGAGATGAAGTAGTTCCATATCCGCATCTCCTAAGAAAGAGCCGAATAACTGAAGGAGTTTTTGTTGGCATCATCTTTACTCCTTGTCCAGTTGATGGGGTGCCCGCACACTATCTGAGCCATTTAATTTAGCGATGCTTCTTTGAAGGATCCCCTAATTAGTAGGTTGATCTGAAGAATGTTGTTAATTGTTTCCTCATCATAGTGCACACTACGGGTCTTGACCCAACAAAACCGTTGTCATTTTTTGTAGATAGTACGCCCCCATGAGATTTGCATAAAATTCCATAATCAGAGTTTTGGGCATCTCCGCTCTAGGGTGGGCACACCAGTGATGCCATACTCTCCTCTTCAACAGTCTCAAAATTCCTTTATTTTCCTTCTTGGTGTGGTCAAAACTTCGCTCCGGCGTGAATTTACGGTTCACAAAACCTTTGACGTAGTTGCAAGCTCGAGCAGAGATGAACCTCTTCTTGTAATAAGGAGGCTCTTGTGGCGCTTCTTCCTGGATCATTTTTCCCCTCCCATTTTCTTTTAGTGAGGTGACAAGCACAGACTTGTGAGGCATTCGTTAGTGGCGCCACATCGCCACTGGGGTAAATTCGTTGGCGATGCGTCGCCGCTGGGTGAAGTCATTGGCAACACGTCGCCACCAGTCACAACAACTCCTTCAATTTTTTCATTTTTGACAATTTAACCCCAAAATTTGTAATTTACTCAGACTTTGCACAAAGTATACATTTCCTAATGTTAGGGCTTGCATCTTCCATCTTGTCCTTTCTCCCATCTTTGGCTCTTCCAAACCTAAACAAGAACACAAAAACACACAAATCAACGAATTACTCATGGAAAGAAAAGAAAAGAAAGAAAAATGGAAATTGGGTTGCCTCCTGACTAGCGCTTGATTTTACGCCTCTAGCTAGATGCCTTTGAGCACACTTCAAGGAGAAGGATTGGGCAAAATTAATTGGCCAATATGACAAAGATCATCACCATAATAAGCTTTCACTTGATGTCCGTTGACTTGAAATGTTAATAAATCTTGGCCTTTGAGCTCTATCGCTCCATAGAGCATCACCTTGACAACCTTGAAGGAACGGGACCACTTGGATCTCAACTTTCTGGGGAAAAGCTTTAATCTTGAATTGAATAGAAGAACTTGTTGCCCAGGCTTGAAAGTCTTTTGTATAAGTTGCTTGTCATGCCATAACTTGTTCTTTGCCTTGTAAATCCTTGAGCTCTCATATGCCTCCAAGTGAAGCTTTTTAAGCTCATCCAATTCCAATAACCTTTTCTCTTGAACACCATTCAAGTCATAATTCAACTTTTTAATATCCCAAAAGGACTTGTGCTCAAGTTTAACCGGTAAATGGCAAGCCTTTCCATATAAGAGCTGGAATGGAGACATGCCAGTGGGGGTTTTATATATCGTCTGATATGCCCACAAAGCATTATCTAACTCTAATGCCAAATTATTTCGGTTGACAATGAGAGTTTTCTCCAAGATCTTCTTCACTTCCCTATTAGAGATCTCCACTTGACCATTGGTTTAAGGATGGTAAGCAAGAGTGACCTTGTGCCTCACACCATGCTTAGCAAGTGTTTGTGCCATCACCTTGTTGATGAAGTGATTTTTTCATCACTAATGATCGCTCTAGGCACACCAAATCTTGAAATTATATTTCTTTACAAGAACTTAACCACAGCCAGAGCATCCGAAGAAGATGTTGGGATCCCTTTAACCTACTTAGACATGTAATCCACCACCAATAAGATATAATGAAATCCAAGGGAAGAAGGGAAGGGTCCCATAAAATCTATGCCCCAAACATCAAACGCTTCTACGTTAAGAATATTTTACAAAGGCATTTCATCTCTCTTCGAAATGTTCCCTAATTTTTGACATCTATCACAAGTAAGCACAAATGTATAAGAATCCTTGAAGAGGGTTGGCCAATAGTACCCAATTTGAAGAAACTTGTTTGCCGTTTTGGTCGCTCTGAAATGGCCGTTACAAGGTGAGGCATGACAATGATGCAAGGTTTCTTTAGTTTCCTCAAATGTGATACATCTCTTCATCACTTGGTCGGCACACCTTCGGAATAAGTAGGGGTCATCCCAAATATAGTGCTTCATATAGGCTTGAAACTTCTTCTTTTCTTGGTAGGACAAGTTTGGAGGTAAAACTCCACAAGCTAGGTAATTAACATAATCCACATAGCACAACAATTTATACTCTACCTTGAGTAGACTTTCATCTTGGAAATTTATACTCTACCTTGAGTAGACTTTCATCTTGGAAATGTTCTTGAATTTGGCTCCCCAAAGATGGCACATGAACTTCAAGTCGAGACAAATGATCCACCACCAATTTTTCACTACCCTTCTTGTCTTTTATTTCAAGATCAAACTCTTAAAGGAGGTGAATCCACCAAATTAATCTTGGATTGGCATCCTTCTTGGTGAAGAGGTATTTGATGGACACATGATTGGTGTGCACCACCACCTTAGATCCCACAATATAAGGCTTAAATTTATCCACCACAAACACCACCGCTAGCAATTCCTTCTCCGTAGTGGTGTAATTTTGTTGAGCTCCATCCAATGTCTTGCTAGCATAGTATATTACTCAGAAGATTTTCTCTTCTTTGTCCCAACACAACCCTAATGGCGAAGTCACTAGGATCACACATAATTTCAAAAGGCTCATCCTAATTTGGTGTTACTATTACGGGAACCTTTACTAACTTTTCCTTCAATATATCAACAGCCTCAGTATAATGTTCATCAAAGATAAATGGAGAATCCTTCTCAAACAAATTGCAAAGGGGCTTAGTGATTTTGGAAAAATCCTTAATAAACTTCCGATAAAACTCGGCATGGCCCAAGAAACTTCTAACCCCTTTTACGTTGGTGGGTGGTGGCAATTTTTTAGTAGCAACAATTTTTGCACGATCCACCTTCATGGCTTCACAAGAAATCTTGTGACCAAGCACTATGCCAGAGGTAACCATGAAGTGGCATTTTTCCCAATTCAAAGCCAAGTTGGTTTTTTGATATCTTTTCAAAATAAGAGCTGGATTATCCAAACATGCATTAAAAGAGTCACCAAAGACCAAGTAGTCATCCATAAATACCTCCATGCATTTCTCCACCATGTTTCCAAATATGGCTATCATACATCGTTGAAAGGTAGCCAGTGCATTGTAGAGACTGAAAAGCATATGTACTCCAAGGACTAGTGAAAGTCATCTTCTCTTAATCCTATAAGGCTATTGCAACTTGATTGTACCCGAAGTACCCATCCAAGAAACAACAATAGGCATGGCCGATGAACCGATCCAAGATTTGATCAATGAATGGCAAAAGGAAATAATCCTTCCGGGTGGCCTTGTTGAGCTTTTGGTAATCAAAACAAACCTTCCACTTGGTCATTAATCTTGTAGAAATCCACTCGTTGTTGTCATTACCCACAACAGTCGTTCGACCCTTTTTAGGCACTACTTGCACCGGACTAACCCATTGAGAGTCTGACATAGGGTAGATAATGCCGGCCTTGAGAAGCTTCAAGATCTCTTCCTTCACCACTTCTTTCATTTTAGGATTTAACCTCCTTTGAGCTTAGATTGAGGGCTTGTATTCATCCTCCATCAATATCTTATGCATGCAAGTGTCGGGATTTATACCTTTTATGTCAGAGATTGACCAAGCAATTGCACTTTTATGCTCCCTTAAAACTTTTACAATTTCTCCTTCTCTAAAGTTGATAATGAAGAAGAAATAATCACTAGGAAAATTTTTCTAAAACCAAGGTAGACATACTTGAGGTCTTTGGGCAATGGTTTCAACTCCAACTTGGGCTCTTCTTTGGTCTCGCAAGACAAAAGTTACTCAACACTTCCCTTTTGAGCTTGTAACTTCCTATAAGCATCAATGGACTCCCAAGCACTTAGCACTTTATGAAACTCCTCAAATGGACAAACACATGCCTTCCTAAGTGAATCATCCATAAACAAAGAATCCTTTATCTCTCCAATTCAAGAATAAACCACATCCATCATAAAACATTTGGGCATCTCATCATCAATAGACTTCATAGCTTTAGCAAGATTGAAAGTAATCTCTTCATCATTAGCTCTCAAGGTAGGGTTACCTTTTTCCACATCGATAATGCCCTTCCCAGTAGTAAGAAAGGGTCTCCCAAGAATGATTCGCATGTTTTGGTCTTCTTCCATATCCAACACCACAAAGTCCATCGGGAATATAGATTTACCAACTTTAACCAAGACATCTTCCAACACGACCTTTAGGAATGCGAGGGACTTATCTGCCAATTGGAGACAAATAGATGAACGCTTCACTTCTCCTAGACCAAGGCTCCTACAAATAGAAAATGGCATTAAGTTAATGCTAGCTCCAAGATCACACAAGGCCTTGTCACAATGAAAAGACCAATATCCAAAGGAATAGTGAAACTCCCTAGGTCTTTGAGTTTTTGAGGTATCTTTTGTTGAATGATGGTGCTTACTTCTTCCTTCACCAAAATGAGTTCATTGTCAAGGAACTTCTTTTTTTTAGTGATCAACTCCTTGAGAAACTTAGCATATGACGACATTTGGTTTAACGCTTCCAAAAAGGGAATATTGATATCTAACTTTTTGAATATTTCAAGAAACTTCTTGAATTGAGTTTCCTCCTTCTTGGGCTTGAACATTTGAGGATATAGGAGTATAAGAGTGTGCTTCAATGTTTCCTTTGTTGGGTTTCGGAGCCAAACAGTGCAGCGGAATTTAACTGAAACCCTCCAGGATCCAAGTGAAATGGGGTAAACCGGGTGTTCGAAAATTTTCATACCTAATTTTCGGTTGAGATCTCTCACTCAACTGTAGAGTCGAATCACAAAACCTGAACAGTTGATGTGTTCAAGCTCTCTATGGTATCCACACGAGCCTCTCGGGATCACCACGCTTCCACAACATCCCGGCAGATGCGTTTCTCTTGCGCTCGCAGTGCTAGCTTGTGTCCTCCAAGGAGTTGCAAGAGAAGAGTGCGGCTGTCCTTTTGGGAGGCTAGGGCAAGGAAACCTGCTAATTTCTCACTAGAAGTTGTATTTATAGTGAGACTCAACTTCCAGACCTAATGGGTTTCAAAGCCCTAATCCAATTAGGATTTAATTTCGGGCTTAATAATGGCTCAACTCTTAGGCCCATTATTAATACGAAATTAAAGTGAAACCATAACCCAAATAATTAGCCCATGCACTCTAATGATCCAAATAGCTCTATGTGTGCGACCCAATAGGCTTTTATCACGTTGGCAATGATCATAAATCACATTTATGATCATAAGCAATGAGCGGTGTCTAACAACACATCATTGCTTCCCAAGTGACAAGATTGTCAATGATTCGACTAAACCTTTATGATCATCACCGATATATGCCATTGTCCCTTTGTCCAAGATATCAAGACTAAGCACGAGACATGGAATGTGTCACTCTCGTATAGCCCAATCTTTGGTTTCTTGATTATCGAGTAGACTAACTTAAATTGATGACACTAATATCGTATATCAACTCATCCGAGCATGGCCATGCATTTTCTAAGTCTCACTCTATCAAGGGGCCCGAAGATATCACTCCCGTTACATAGGAGGGACAAATCCCATCTTGATCATACAAATCCCTCCGCATGATATGTGACATACCCAATGACCTCCTTCAAGTCCACTCAGTTACAAGCAACAAAGGAAAGTATCAAAGTATGTGACTCACATGTAGGGAACCTTGATGATCTTAGGTTGAAGGACTACATATACCATGATCACTATGAGAATCACTTATGACACTCATATAACGATCCATGTAGTGTTCTCATGGTGGGTCGATCCAGTACACAAGTTCTCCAACTTGTACCCATATGTAGACTACATATCTCATATTAGTCTCCACATATGCTAGTCGTTATGTATTATTGCAACCCGCTCCACAATAATACTAGACCAGGGACGTTTAAGAATATCATTATTCTAGGGTTACAATTATGTTTGTTTAGTTACACAGAAACAAAACAACAAACGTAATTGCTGGATTAATGCTTTAATAAAATATCATGACTCAATGTGCAAAAATACAATCATCTCATGATTGGCTTTTTGGGCACAACACTAACATCCTTTTGAGTGGACACATTTCTTCCCTCATCCTTAAAAAAAGCTTCATCACCACTTGGTGGCACAACTTGAACATCAACTTTTTCTAGAAGGGTGGGTCCTTGAAGAGGAAAATCTTCTTAAGTAGGTGGCTCCTTAGGTTGAGTTACCACATTCCTTCCACTTCTTAGAGTTATAGCTTGACAAGACTCCATTGGATTTATGTCCGTATCACTAGGTATAAACTTTCCCATTTGGAGTTGTCTCATGGAAATAGCTAGTTGGCCAACTTGTGTCTCCAAATTCTTAATTGACACTTGAGTATTAGCTTGCATTGTCTTCATCTCCTTTTTCAATGCATTAATCTTTTTATTTTGACCACTGGCCATTCCCCCTTACTTCATGTATGAACTCTCTCATCATCCATTTCATAAAATCCTTCAATGAAGCATCCGATTCATGTGAGGCCTCCCCTTGTGGTTGCATGGCACCCTTTGGATTTGAATAATTAAACCCTTCATGTTGATGGTTCCTTGGGAAGTAGTTACTTCCTCCTTGCTTTGGTGGATAAAGATTCCAATAACCCACAAAATTCACATCTTCCAAGTCTTCCACATCTTCACTTGCCATGGCTTGTTGAATCTTCATCCTATCTTGATTATTGGCCAACTTGGATACCATACTTATGAGTGCCAAAATTTGAGCTTGTAAGGAGGTGTCCTTGTTAACTTCATACAATCCTCTTCCTTGCCTTGGAGCCATTTTTCCACTAAGCTTAAGGCTTTTAGCCATGTTTGACAATTCAAAGCACTCATTCACATCCTTTAATTGTAAGAAGCCAACGACGGTGGCATTAACTTGCAATCGAGTATTCAAGCTTAATCCATTGTAGAAGAGGTGGAGTTGATGAGCTTGATCAATATCTTATTACCCTTTTCAGCATCCTTTTAAAGTACACCCATGCCTCCGCAAGTGACTCCATTTCATTTTGTCTAAAGGCCAACAACTCATTATTAAGCTCAAAGGCTTTTTGAGAGGGGAAGAACCTTCTAATGAATGCATCATATAAATCTTGCCATGTGTAAATCGAAGTAGGCTCCAAATTTTCAAACCACTCTGTAGCTTCATCCACAAGAGAAAAAGGGAAGAGCCTCATCCTTTTTGCATCATCACTTACACCTTCCAAATTAAAGGTATTGCACAAGCGAACAAACCTCTTGATGTGGTTGTTTGGGTCTTCACCAACGGCTCCACCAAACGAATGTGCTTCAACTAGTTGAAGAACATGGCTAGGAATCATGAATGCCCAACCTCGAAGTAGCATCGGCCTAATCATGTTGTCTTGATCTTCCACCCCTTGAGGTCTAACATAGCCAAGTACCGGTCTACCTCTTCTCCTTACACCATTGCCATTACCTCCTCTATGTCCATTGTCCATAACTTCATCTTTACCATTAAAATTTATGGGAATTGCATTTCCTTCCCTTCCTAAATTCCTTATGTTGTCTCTTAGATTTTCCTCCATGTTGACGAAATGTGAAACGCCAGAGCCTTCTTCATCAACAACAACATTACTTCTAAAATAAAGCTCCCTTAAGCTTCTCTCAATCTCCGGACCAAGTGGTACCAAATGAAAGCAAGAGCTTCGGGTTATGCATTAGAAGAACCTACAAAGGAAAAGAAATAAACACCAAATATAAGAAAAAGGAGCAAGTAGGCAAAGGTAACTAACAACTTGAAATCCAAAGTAAAATCAAATCACAATTCTTGGCAACAGCTCCAAAAGCTTTGTTGTGAAAATGATAGTTTATAATTTTTAACCCCTAATCACTCGCAAGCGTACAATTCTATTATGCACAAAGGTGAATAAGGGTGTCATCCCAAGGGAAAGTGTGATTCTACCATGAATTTAAATCATAACTACTTAAGCCACCTAAACTATTAAGGGAAAGAGAATGAATGAAACAAGTATGATGAAAGGCTAATTGAGTAGATGCACGAATGAAGAGTAAAGAACTAAGATGAATGACCCCACTAACTACCTAGTAAACTCTAGGATGATAAGCTAAATAAGTGCACGGGTTGCTAAGGAAGACTAAACAAAAATGCTCAAAGTATGGGGTTATCTCCCTAGGAATCCACCATATTACTTGCTATCCAAGTCAAATGAAGCCCTAGGAAAATTACCCTTTGTACGGTGTGGAGGCCCTATGTTCAAATACCCACTTTCTCAAGCCAAGCCTTTGCTCACCTAGAATCAAGCAAGGCATTTCTCAAGCTTTTGCTTTAACCTAAGGTGGAGTTAGCTCCAACCTCCTTCCAAACACTTAATGAGCTCATAGATTATCTGTAATCTACAATACCCATTATACTCTATCCTTCATTTCCACCCATTTCTTTCTTTATCAAGAACTAAGTGGGATTGTGCTTTGTGTGAAGTGGCCATCCATCACACATATATTTAGCATAAGAATAGGTAAGACAAGATGGGAAAAATCCATAAAAAACATATCAAAAGATCATTAGATAGCAAATAAATAAAATTTCATCCTAGAGAGATATAAGGATCTACTCTATGTCCATTCTATCAACAAACATTAAACCCATAACCAAACAATCCATGAAAAATTCATAAAATAAAAGAGGGAAAGAAGAAATCCAAGATGGATCCTAGTTGCCTAAGTCTTCTTGGCTCCTAGACTCCTTCAAGCTCCTCACTTTGCTCCAATAATTGCTCTCTAGGAAATGATGAGAAGAAGAGTATGGAAAGTCTCTCTTCATGGCTACCTCTTTTCCCTTTTGATATCACTAAAAAAACCTTATTTTCCCTTGTCTTATGCTCCTAATCCCTTAAAGGATAAAAATCCCTACTCCAAGGACAGCTCACCAGGTGGGAAGATGTAGGGGACCATAAAAAATATAAGGTTTGGGCAAAATAGGGGAATGTCTGGCGACACGTCGCCAATTGGGTCAAGTTGGCAGCGATGTGTCGCTGCTGATACAAAAACAGACAGAGCGTTGATAACGTTGGTGATGCGTCACCAACACTATTTTCTCCAGCTTGACCCTCACACGTCCAATTTTCATTTCGCTCAATCCTGTTCTATCCCGATGAATCCACAATGTGATCCCACCTGCGATAAGATGAACCAAAAGAAGAAAAACTGAGAGAGATGGAATGAAATGATAGAAAACAACGGTTAAAGTTGCCAAAAAGTCAACAAATTTGACCATTACTTTAAGCACTTAACACATCTTTCCAAACTCTAATAGAATTATCATTGCTGATCATCCATTGGTGATGCTGCTTTAGAAGTTCCCTTCCATATACCAAACTTTGCCATATTTTGGATGCATTTTTTGGAGCTTTTGCATGCCAGACTGAATGGGTATGTCCATATTTAGCCAATAAAATTCATGCCACAAGTTTGTTGGTGTCTCCAGTAAAAATTCTCCAAAATGTTTTTGCAAAGAGGGCCTGGTTAAATAGCCGCATATCTTTAATTCCTAGTCCTCCAAGTCCCTTTAGGAGATTGATTATACCTGTATGTTTCATGTGCAATCCTTGTCTTTCAATTGATCTAAACCACTAAAACCTAATAAATTGCCTTGACATGTTGTCAGACATTGAACTGGGACTTTAAGAAGAGACATCACATAAATTGGGATTGAGAAGAGAGTGGATTGAATCAAGGTTAGACGTCTCGCACTATTAAGGAGCTTCCATTTCTAGCTTTCCAACCTCTGCTTGATTTTATTTGCAAGAAGTTGATAAGAAGCCTTTTTGTTTAAGTCTTGACATAGTGGGAGCCCTAGATAGTTCTAGATCCCTCTATTATTCTGGAAAAGCAATATGTTCAAAGCTTCTGATTGAATAGTTTTTGGAACATTGGTGCTAAACATCCATTCTGATTTTTGACAATTGATTTGCTGGCCCGTAGCTTCCGAAAAAAGATTTAGAGTGTCTCTGATTATTTTAAAATATGTAGATGTAGGGCGAAAGAATAGTATACAGTCACTAGCCAAAAAGAGATGATTGATAGCTGGTCTAGCTCTGCTGGCTTTAAGGCCTACTAGTTGTCCTGCTTGTTGTAGGTGCAAAAGATGACTAGACAAGGCTCCAACACATAGGATGAAAATATATAGGGATAATGAGTTTCCCTGTCAGATCCCAATAGATGGATTAAACCATTCAGTAGTGTTGCCATCAACCAGGACTAAGTAGGATACAATGGTGATGCATTGCATGAGGAGATAGATCCATTGATTTGGGAATGCCATAGAGCATGAAACTTTTTCAATAAATGACCATTGAAGTCGATCACAGGCCTTGCATATACCTAGCTTAAGGGCAGCCTTATATGCTCACGGGCCACTTTGGCGTCTAGCTTGTTGAAATGCATGAAGAATCTCATGAGCAATTATGACATTGTCCTAGATTGATCTACTTGGGATGAATGCACTTTGCATCGGTGACACCAGGGAATCAAGGATTGGTTTTAGGTGGTTAACAAGGGTCTTGGCAATTATTTTATAAAGGGTATTGCAAAGGCTTATTAGTATGAAATCATTGAAAATTTTGATTTCTGTTTTTTAGGGATAAGGGTAATAAAGGTTCAGTTGGTCTTTCTAAGCATGTGCCCTCCATTCAGGAAAGCCATGGATGCCGTTATGATTAAGTTGCCAATAATTCCCCAAAACTTTTTAAAAACCACAGGTTGCAATCCATCTGGCCTTGGGGCTTTAAAGCTCCTTCATTGGAAAGCCGCCTTCTTGATTTCATCCTTAGTGAATGGTTTTAGGAAAGATGATTGTTGCTCAGGTGATAATGTCTTGGTAATGGATGAGCATAAGCACTCCTGGGCTAATTCTCGGTTTAATGGAACAGGATTGAACTGATTTGAGAAAGAGGATTGGATGTGGGATCAAAAGAGAAGTTTGACGATTCCTTAAGGAAAGGCAAAATAGAAAACAACACCTTGTCACTCAAATCTTTTTTTTTTCTCTACCTTTGACAAATGAATATGGTTGAATTTCTATTTCAGTCTTTGAGTATGTCTTGACTATCATTTTGGTCATTGAACTCCTTCATTTGGTGATTGAGTCCTAAGTTTCAGACATAACAGTGAAAGCAAACTAGGGAGCAAAATAGCATATCGTAGTTCAAGGACCAAAGAGCCGAAATAACATACCTAAGGATTGAAAGAAAAGTTTGACCATAGAATGGAGAAAAACAAAAAGAAAAAAGCAAGTGAATCTGAAGCATGCCATTTTAGTTAATGTTCAATGAACAGTAAATAACCATATGATCATTTACATATAGTAATAATGTGAGTGCATTAAGCGCAGTTAAAATGTTTTGGGCCAAAAAGGGTAAATTTGTCACTTATATTTCTAGTAAAGATAATTTTACCACACTTATTTTATTATTTGTGCAAATCTATAACTAAATTATATTTTTGAAGCAAATTTTTCATCCAACATAATGTGCAAATGTTGAAATTGGTCCCAAGATTTATTTGACTAGGACCACAGGCTCCAAAGTTCTTTACCATGCCCATGTCCAATATGTGAGTAGCATAACTATAAACATGATATACTTGTTTATCACTTCTACTATTTTGCCTTGATCCTTGCCCCAATCTAAGGTTTACCAATTATCAGTGAGACCAATTAGAGGAACATAAATGTCTAATGGTGAGTCCTTGACCTCTCTGATTTTGTCAACAATCTTATTGCTCTAGTACTCAAACACTGTGATTATTCATGACTCCAAGGTACTAATTGCCATCACAGGAGAACATGACGCTTGTCAAGATTGCTATGTATGACATCTTTCTAAATGAGTTTAGTAGGGTTATATTGAGACTTGATAGAGATATGGGTTGAAAAATAACGTATTTCAAGGTTATGATGGCAATGTGCTATAAGGAACATTATAGGGATTAGGTTCAAAATTTTGCTAAATGTTAACTCCGTTAAATGTTGATGTAGTAATGACATGGCAGGGAATATCCACACATTAAGTAGAATACTATTGTTGTTAAACCACCCAATGGCTATGTTGCTCTGATTCTATAACTTTGAAGACAAATTTACTCTTGCAACATAATATTATTTGCAGTTTTTCATAAAAATTTATTAGTGTCAAAGTTGCTCCACTAGGCAAATATGAGTGGCGAATTTACTCTTTCTCTTTTGCTTTATAGTTTAATTTAGGGCCTAAATACCTATTGCTCCTATGAATTATGGTGACTCGGATAGTTTGCCACCTAAACTATAAAGTTCATCAACTCAATCACTTATGCGCTCATGTAGCTGCACGTGACAAAAACGCTGCTAAAGAGACAAATGGAGACTCATTCCCACCTTCGTTCTCCACACGGCCTCAATTTTTGATGCCACCTCTATCTTCCCTCTGCCCACCTAGGTTTTGATTGGATTTCCTAACATCACAAAGACCTAATAGCTGATTGACATCAGAGTCCCAATTAGAAACTTAATCGAAGACCCAATAGCAAATTGATGTCAGCGGAATCAGAGATGCCATGATTCTTTACAACCACTGATGAACGCAGCATGCAATGAAGAAGAGAGGGCCTAGAAGTCGAGCGTGTTTTTCATCCCAATGATTCATATGATTTATTCAAATACTCTCTATTTGACCTAACAACTCACATGATTCATCCATCTCAAAGTGACGCAACGCGCTGTTGAAGGAGCAGTGGAGGATTTAGGCAGATGTGGGGTAGGGGGGGAGGAGGTTGCTTTGGCTGTGGAGTAGGCCGCTTCAGTGTTGGAGGTAGGAGAAGAGAAAGGTGAAGGAAAAGCTGGAGAGGTGCGGAGGGTCGAGATTAGGGGGAAAAGGGGGCAGTGGCGATAGTTGCTTCATTAAAGATGGATGGCGTGAGGATTAAGCTGAGTCAAGGGACCAAAGTGGCCGATTCATCAAAGTTCAGGGTTCAAATTGATCCATTCATGAAAGTTTAGGGTTCGAGTTGATTCACAATTTAGGTCAGGGGACAAACTGTCCAAGCCACCATAGTTCACAGGAGCAATACGTATTTAGGCCTTTAATTTACTTGGTAAGTGTACTATTTTTTTAGGCCTAAATCCAAATTTAGCCCTTCAACTTGAGTAAAATGAGAATGTAACCCTTGGACCATTTATTACATAACTAACTTCTATAATCACAATTAACTTTTGTAACAACAAAGGTTTGTTCAGAACAATTAGTGACAAGAGGGATTTAACTAATGAAAGTGAGAAAAATAAGTGATTAGAACTTAAAATCTGTCACTTGCTTATCTTCTTCTCATCTTGGATGTTTATATGTCATTACTACCTTGCAAAAATTAGTGGCAGTGCCTGAGACAAAAATAAAATTTTAATTTTTTTTTGTGTAAAAAAAAGCTATGCAATTTGATTTCCTTTAGTTATTTTACATGGCATTGAGCGAATGCATGAGCAAAAAGATGAAGAATTGGAGCATGGAGTTGGAAAAGTAGAGGGAGGATTTGATTGAATTGACGATGAAGAGAAGAAATTTGAGACTGGTGATGGCAATGATGAAGCTTTGTTAGTAGGATTTTAGGGCTTGTTAAAACGAATCATTTATGCTATTATGGGAGCCGATGAAACAAGAAGGCTCCGTTCAAGAATAAATTTTGCTATTAGTGCTAGAGTTTTGGATAATTTATCAATGATTGAGATAAAAATGTTGAAACTAAAAGTGAAAAGCAACCATTATATAGCTTTTTTAAAACTTTAATGCTAATCGCTGATGTTAATAATAAATGGGGCCAAAGAAAATGAGTGAGTCGGTAGTTTTATGCTATAATCATTCTTGTTTTCTATTTTATGCAATTTAATCCATTAGGTAGTGCATTGATCAAAGAAACACATGAATTATTTTTATATCTTTTTTACCTAGAACTAATTTTATTAAGTTACATTAATTAATCCATCAGGTAGTTCTAACTTAATCCAAAATGTCTTATTTTTATTTTTACATATTTTTTGGTTGAAATTAATTTTATTTAAAATCCAATATTATGTAGATGTAATAATCCATTGAAAATATAATTTTTATAGTCTTGCTAAATTTTTATTATTTTTTTCTGGTTTTAGGCATTAAAAAGAAAAATTCTCAAAAAATTAATAATATTATGAAAAATTACTTACAAATGGTTTATTGCATCTACATAACATTGGTTTTTAAATGAAAATGGTTCCAGGTAAAATAAATGTAAAAATTAAAATAAGCTATTTTGGATTAAGTTAACTTAAGTTAAAATGAATTGGCTAGTAACATAGTTAAGTCACTTAATGGCATGTGTTGAATTTCTGCTTCATTGAATTCGAGGACT
Source organism: Aquilaria yunnanensis (assembly GCA_039654915.1). Classification (NCBI taxonomy): domain Eukaryota; kingdom Viridiplantae; phylum Streptophyta; class Magnoliopsida; order Malvales; family Thymelaeaceae; genus Aquilaria; species Aquilaria yunnanensis. The sequence continues at coordinate 93,603,281 of CM077598.1, read as the reverse complement.
TAAGTGTAATAATTTGACATTCAAAGGATTATGTGTCTGTTTTGCTTAATAGGGGGTGAATTATGATTTTGCCTTTTTTTTTATTGCCTTTCTTTTTGCACTAGTGGCATCATGTGTAAACAACTGGTCTATAGAAGAATATGCACTTCCACATACTTCACTAAGTATTGCTTCGCATATAAATATATGTTTACAGGCTATTCACAAGCTAGAGTTTCAAGCCTAACTAACTACTGGTACAACAAGTTAGAGATACATTGAAACAATAAGGAAAAACTTGGGGAATAAGACTAAGAAGATATATCCACGTGCTTCAATACTCTCCCTTAAGTTGGAGCATGTACATTAAGAATGCCCACCTTGCATGGAAGAATCTAGAATTGGTCTCGACCTAAGGCTTTTGTAAGCAAGTCGGCTGGCTGTAGTTGGCTGGAGATGTGTCGAGTTACAATGTCTTTTGACTGAATCTTCTTTTGAATGAAGTGACAACGATCTCAATGTGTTTTGTTTGTTCATGAAACATAGGATTTGTGGCAATATGCAGTGCAGCTTTGTTGTCACAATAAAGTATACTTGGTTTGGAATGAGAGATGGCAAGGTCATGAAGCGCTCTTTCAAGCCATGTTAATTCACTTGCCATATCTCGATACTTAGCCTCTACGGAAGACCGAGATACTGTTTGCTATTTCTTAGATTTCCATGCCACAAGAGCCTCTCCCATCTTAACAATGAAGCCTGTTGTTGATCAATGTGTTTTGGGGTAACTAGCCCAGTCAGCATTGTAATAAGCATGGAGTTAAAGCTCATTGTTAGCTAGAAAGAAGATGCCTTGCCCAGGTGTGTTCTTTAGATATCAAATAAGATACATAGCTGCTATAACATGAGTTTCATTTGGTTCTTGCATGAATTGGCTGAGTAGGTTGATAGTGTAAGGGATATCCAACCTAGTGATGGAGAGATAGAGCAATTTGCCAATTAACCTCCTATATTGCCCTGCACCTGGAAGGATTTTTCCTTTGGCTTGTCCCAAGTGAAGCTGCTGCCAAATAGGGAAGGCTACTAGCTTGTATGCTGTCGTGCTCGTCTCATGGAATATGTCAATGATATATTTTCACTGTGAGAGGAAGATCCTTTGTAAGGACCTTCAACTTTTAGTCCAAGGAAGTACTTCAATTTTCCAAAATCTTTGAAATAAAATTGATCATGCAAGTAGCCTTTTAATTTTTGAATTTTGCTTCGTATTATTGCCTACAATAATGATATTGTTGACATACACTAGGATAGCTTCAAAATTGTTACCATCCTTAAAAGTAGAGAGTGAGTAATAGAACTTGGACTGAGTGAAACCAAATTTAGTAAGGGTGCTAGAAAATTTTTCAAATGATTGATGTAGAGCTTGCCGTAACCTATATAAAGACTTATGCAATTCACTTACTTGAGTATCGCCTAACCTTGTGATTCTTGAAGGTGGTCTCATGTATATATCTTCATTCAAATTTCCTTGAAAAAATGCATTGTGGACATCCAACTGGTGTAACTCCTAGTTTTTTATTGTAGCAATTGATAAAAGGCATCTTATAGTGGTAAGTTTGACTATAGGAGCAAATGTTTCTGTGTAGGCAACTCCTTCATTTTGGTTAAAACCCTTCACTACCAATCTTGCCATATAGTGTTCAATAGTTCCATCTATTTTAAATTTGTCCCTGTAAACCCACTTGGAGCTAATGGGTTTCTTTCCAGGAGGGAGGGGTACTAAACTCCAAGTCTTATTTTTCTCCAATGCTTCTTTTTCATTTTTCATTGTCTCACGCCATTTTGGATCTTGGTTGGCTAGCTTAAAAGTCTGTGGCTTAGTTTGACTGGTTAACGCTGCAAGGAAGGTTTTGTGATCAAAACTAAACTGTGAATAACTTAAATTATGCGTTATAGAGTAACCTTTACTTGAAGAAGCCTGATTGGCAATGGATATGGATGGTGAGCTTATGACAAGTGACTCAAGTAAATAATCTTGGAAGTAAGCTAGAAGGCGGCATTCACGGTGAGGTTGTTCTTTGACTAGGTTTTCAAGTGTCTTTGGACTACTGATTTCGTTGGTTGGCAGGTGGGAAGTTGGTTCAATATTGACTAGGTAGAGCTCATCAGGTATAGGTTCATCAATGCCATTCAAGGTTATTGACAGTGTTGAAGGATCATTGGAGAGATACGAGAAGACATTTTCATGAAAAACTATATTTCACAAGGCTAGGATTTTTCTAGTGTTCTCATTGAAGACTTTGTAGCCTTTTTTCCCTATAGGATATCCAATGAATACAAAAGGTATAGAATGGAGTTCAAACTTGTCTTTGGTCCTGCAATGAACATAACAACGACACCCAAAAACTTGAACATGGTTAAGAGATGGAATTTTGTTAAAAAGAATCTGATAAGGGCTTTTACCATTTAGCTTGGGAGATGGCATAAGGTTGATCAAGTAGGCTACAGTTAGGATACATTCGTCCCAAAATTTTATTGGTAGACCAGCTTGAAATCGAAGAGCTCAAGCTACTTCAAGAAGGTTACGATGTTTTCTTTCAACCATACCATTTTGTTGTGGTGTGTTAGGGCAAGATGTTTGAATGATTATTCCAATAAGCTGGCAAAAACTAAGCATCGATCCAATTGCCAATTCTGGGGCATTGTCAATCCTGACTTGCTTAATATTTCTTTGAAACTGAGTTTTGATTATAGCACAAAAAACAGAAAATTTTGCAAGGGCGTCAGATTTATTTTTCAACAAGTAAACCTAAGTAGATTTACTGCAATCATTAACAATAGATAGAAAATAATGAGAACTTGAAAGAGAAGGAACTTTGTAAGGACCCCAAGTATCAACATGAACAAGATCAAATGAATTTTTACTAATATTTGTACTTAAATGAAAAGGTTTTTTTTTATTTGCTTAGCTCTAAGACAAGAATCACAATAATGATCAGAAAAAATTAATTGCAATAGCTGAGGGACACTGGATGAGTTTTCAAAGGGAATATGACCAAGACATTTGTGCCACATTTCAGGTGGGATTGTGGTTTTTGAAGTTGCAACTTTATGTTCCTTAAGACACCTGAAGTAGTACAAACCATTTTCTTCACTCGTGCCAATCGTCCTCTTTGAGCTAAGGTCCTATAAAAGACATAAATTTGAGAAAAAGATTATTGAACAATTGAGCTCATTTGCTAGTTTGCTAGATGATAGTAAATTGCACGTAAACTCAGGGATGAAAAGGACTTTATTCAACTTAATATTAGGGGCCAAAGAGGTTCGGCCATAAGAGTGAATTTTCAAGTTGGCTCTATTAGGCATTGTACTGGAAAGCATGATAATGCCGAACATGCATTCATCAAAAGTTCATGGTGGTAGGTCATATGGCCAGATGCTCCTATATCAATTATCCAATCAAAAGGGTTCATTAAGATCTCACCAGCAAAATTGACCAAGTTTTCCTGATTCTGATTTGTGAGCATAGCAGCAAGTTGATCATACTGAGTTTGGATTAGTCCAATCCCCTTACAGGCTGCTGTGTTCTCGAGCTATTTCACTGAAGCTTAGTTGACTGAAGGTTTTCCTTGTTTGCGTTTCTGTCCAGCTTTGTTTTGCTGCCCATGTGTTTTGTCTCTTTGCTACCAGTCGGGAAAACCAATCAATTTTAAGCACCCATTAGCAGTGTGGCCATTTTTCCCACAATGAGTGTAGTTCAGCAATGCCTTATTAATGTTCTTGTTGACCTAATTTTTCTTAGTTTTTGCTGAAAATGCTGCAGCCTCCATAGTTGTTTGCCTTGTTGTGGCCACACTTAGTTGCTTTTCTTCCATAACAACAAGAGCATGGGCCTTGTTAAGGCTTTGGCAGCTGCTTCATGTTCAAAATATATGATCTAAAAATGCTAAATTGGTTATTAAGCCCCATTAAAAAATTGTGAAGTTTTTCACGTTCCTTTTCCTCAAGAAGCTGCTTTGCTGCTCGACATGTGGAAGGATACATGGTTGATTATGTTGAGAGCTCATCCCACAACACTTTTAGTTTTTTAAAATAAACCATAACTGTTAAATCTTGTTGCTACAAAAGGGTAATTTCACCTTTAAGTTCATGAATATAAGGAGCATTACCTATAAAAAAACCTTTCTTGTAGATCAGTCCACATCTCTGTAGCAGTGTCCTCATACGCCACACTGGTTTGTAATTCTGGTGCTAATGAATTGAAAATCCATGAAATAACCATGAAGTTGAACTTTTCCTAGGCCTCAAAGGTTGGGCTATCTGTTGCTGGTTTCTTTAGAGTTCCATTGACAAACTTCATTTTATTTTTGGCTTTGAGTGCTGCTGTGAGTTTTAAACCCTCATCCGCAAGCGCATGGGACGTGTGTAGATAGGGTGAGTAAGATATCGTTCCCATGAGGATTGTTTTGTATTGTTTGTGAATTACCACTATCTTGAGACTCACTTTAGCTAATCAAACAACAATTGATGATTTACTCACTAAGAAAATAACTAAGTTTGCAACTTTACTTAAATTACTACTAAACAATAACAACAAACAAAATGCAAATTATGGGTTTTCTAGTGAATTAATGAAACAAACTTCCTATGGTTTTCATTATTTGATTTGGTTAGCTAGTGAATTAAGGCTGATGGTTTTGTTTTCTTACTTGTTGGTGAAGCTAACTAATTGGGCCATTACACTCCCAAGCTTACACTAGAATGGACTCCCATCCGAATACTAGTTCAAAAGGGGCATTATAAGTTCAATTTACCTTCACCTAGTGTCCTAGAATTGTCTCCCAACACGCCCATGGCCACTACACTCTTCTCCTAATTACAATTCCTTTTAATCTTTTCCAAGAGTTTAAAAGCAATCTAAGGTGCAATTGACTAGGGCCCTTAATCAATCAACATAACAATGAGCTCAAGGGCAAGAGTAAACAAGCAAATGAGGAAAATCAAAGAAAAATAGCCATTAATCCACCAACATAACCAATTCAAGTAGCTAAAACCATAGAAAGTGTATAGAAAACTACTCCATAATCAAACTAAACATAAACATGAAAATACACAAAACAACATACATGTCTAGCTACAAGGAAAATGAAAGAAGGAACCAAAGTGGACTAAATGAGCTTGACTCCTCAAGTCTTCAAGAAACCCTCAAAAGCTCTAAGCCTCCTTCAAGAAACTCTCCACAAATGCCTCCACAAGATGATGAAAGTTGAGAAAAAAGATGAAGAAGAAAACCTCATTCTAACTTGAGAAGATGAAGAATAATCAATGTCTCTAAGATTTATTCCAGATTTTTCTAAGTGTTGGAGGTGTCTCTTTCATTCACCTTGCCATTTAGGTCAAATCCCTTAGCCAATAGCATGCTTAGATTCAAATTGGAGGTGAAGGACCATTTTCGTCTAGGTGCAGGGGCACTGGGGCACCAAAGGAGGCCATCTGAGCACTACAGTGCCTAAAACATGAAAAACACTAGTGCTAGAACTCTCAAGGCTCAAAGCCAGCATTTAGAATCATTGCATTGTGGGGCTGTAGCACTGTTGAGGCTGCAGCCCTAATTAATTGTTTGTCTGAACTTTTCATTTTTTCACTTCCCTTGCTTCTAAACTAATCTAATGCTTTAGTTTTCTTCTCCACCCTACAAAATGAAAGTCCAAAGTAAGAAATGGCAGAAAATGTGGTATGGTGATGTAGAAAAAGATGCTAAAAAATTCCAAAAATTCAATAATTTTGACCACACAAAATGACATTTATCAACTCTCCCAAACTTAAGATGATGTTAGCCCCTGGTATGCTTTAACTAAGAAATGGAAAACAACCAAAACAAAGAAGCTAACAATTCACATCCAATACTATATTATGAAATCATTCACTTCACAAAACCAACTCAAGAGATGTTAAGATAAGTAAAGAAAGAGAAACCTTGTCACAAATGGTAGACATTAAGTCCTTAATCTATGGTTGGCCAGTGTATTTATAGCTCATAATGGTACTTCATCCACAAATTTGCAAAAGGACCCAAACAACCCAGTAATTGCCCCTAAGGAATATGCATGCAAATTCAAGTCCAATGGCATATATTAAAGGTTGTACTATGGCTGGGTTTGATATGGATGGGAATCGGTAGGAGATTTTTTTGAGGTGAAGCTAAAGAAGTAAGTCAAGTATAAACACCATGGGCAAACCTAATAATCAAATCTAAAGTCCCACCCAAGGTGTCCAAACTCAAGAAAAAGACTTTTCTTTTCTTCCAAGTAACACCCTAAACAGCCTCCACATGCACAATTTTAACAAAACACTTCAATGAATTCCTATCAAATGGATGAAGTACTTCTATTTTCCCCTTTCCTTATCTTTTTATTTTATTATTTATTGTTTATTTTTTTTTTCATTTTTTTATTTTTTTTGAAAACGGGGGCTTTTTCACATTGGCTTATTTTGCCTTTTACTTGAGGGAAAAATAATCTTTAACAAATTAGAAATTCACCCAATCTTTAAAGCTCAAAAAACTGTGAATGATTTATCCAAAGAACACTCAAACCATAAATACATAATCTCAATAATAAGTTCATAACCCAACATCTTTCCCCCAAACTTGTCATTGCTCACTCACATAACTCACAATTTTTCACCCTTCCCAAGCCCATATATGCAATGCTCAACTTACTTCAAGGACTAAGAGAGGATAAATAATAATGGATATGACTCAATTATGTAGGTTCAACAACAAATATGGCTTAAAGCCACAAAGGGGGTTAATCTAAAAATTATGATGAAGGGTTAGCCATTTTAGGTATGTAGTTTAGCCCTAATTTTTCATTTTCATCATCTTATTTGCATGCACTCAATGCTGATATGAAGGGGTCTACAAGCAAGTTAAAGAATCCATATACAAAACATGCACCACTCCAACAAAAGAAATCATCCATAGCATAAGTGTATCACACAAGGCCAAAGACTCACCGGTTAGAGTTTCTACCATTAATGACAAATGAAAACCTTTCCTTCCTTAAAAAACTTGCAATTGACTTGAAATTACAAATGAATTCCTTCAAACATAATAAAGAGCATGCATTAGTTCCCTACATTCACACAACCTAGATGTAAACTTTATGCTCCTACATTCATCCACTATATGCCATACATGATAAGGATAAAAGATATGATATGCATGTAATATCATAAGAAAAGAGGAAAAAAAATCACCAAAAACTAGTCTAAAAGAAAGAACATACAACTAAATGCCAAGTCTTAGGAAAACACTCAAACAGGTATCATCCACAAACACACTCCCTCAAACTTGAAAGCAACATTGTCCACAATGTTGACAAAAAAAGCTAGAAAGAAGATTGTGTTTCAAGAATCATACCCAGGAGGCGGGTGTTCCCACCTCCAATTACTCCTACTCTAGTCAAACTCTTAGTGATGGTGGCAATTCATCTTTTTATGTTTACTCTTGAATCTTTCCACCATGCACCTATAATAAGCACAAAGAGTAATTAAGAGACATTTTTCTAAAAACTCAACTTATTGAAAAAATAATTAAAAACACAAAGGAGGGAAGAGATGTTAGGGTGCCTCTCAACAAATTCTTAATTTATTATCTTTAGCTAGATACCAACTCTTTTGTTTTTAGGCACTCGGGTGGGTGATGTGGTTCCACACCCTCTCCATTGTAAGAATTCTTCCAATGCTTGTAAAGTCCAATACGCATCTAACAAGACGTGCTCCTCTCCATGCTTGAGTTCTCATTTCTTTCCTCTTTAAGCATTTTGGGGTTCTTTACATTTCCATTTTTTTTTGCCCCCCATTTCTTCTTCATTGTTTTCTTCTTTTTTTTTTCTTCCGTCAATGAATGTTTTGTCTCATCTTTTGCTTTCTCCTTAAAATTGAAAAGCTCAAATTTATTGATTTATTTGTTATCACCACCCATAACAAAAGTAAAAGAATTTTATTAGTTGGATTCTATGACTACATCAACCATGTACACTTCCATCTTAGAAGGGGGGATGCTAGAATCAAATATATTGAACTCTATTTTTTCATCCTCAACATTGAATATAAGCTTGCCTCCCTTTACATCTATAGTTGCTCTGGTGGTGGCCAAGAATGTTCTTCTAAAGAAGAGGGGGACTTGGTACTCTTCTTCAATGTCAAGAATCACAAAATCCATGGGGAAGACAAAATTTTCAACTTTTACCAAAAAATCTTATGTTACTCCCCATGGATACTTGATAGACCCATTTGCCATTTGTAATTGTATTGTGGAGGACTTTACTTCTAATCTCAATTTGCTGACAATAGGCAAAGGCATCAAGTTTACACTTGCGCCAAGGTCAAACAATACCTTCCTGAACTCAACTTCATCAATTGTGAATGGAATAGTGATGTTTCTAGGATCCTTCAATTTGGTGAAAGTTTTTGTTGGAAAATTGTACTACATTCTTCTGTGAAGCATATGGTCTCAAACTCTTTAAATTTTCTTTTCTTTGCAATGACTTTCTTTAAGAATTTACCCCAATTTGACATTTAAGTTAAAGCCTCCAAGAATGGAATGTTGATGTGAAGCTTTTTAAAAATGCCCAAGAACTTGTCATATTGATCATCAAGCTTCTTCTTTTGGAACAATTGTGGGAAAGGTAAGAATGGGTTGAGTGGGAGTTTTTGCACTCTTTGGGGTTACTCTTTTATTGACTCCACCACTTTCTTTTCTCTTGAACTTGCACTTCATCTTCCAAGATTGGTTTCCCTTTAGTGGGTGTCCTCATATGGGGATCTTTAAGCTCATTCCCTTCTCTAAGTGTGATTGTATGACATTGCTCTCTCGAGTTCAACTTGGTGTAACTAGGGAATTTGCTTGTTTGAAAAGTTTTTATGGAGTTCACCAATTGTCCCACTTGGTGCTTAAGATTCTTTACTTGCACTCATGTTGGCCTCCATATTTGCCAAGTTAGCTCGCAAATTTGCAATCTTTGCGTCATTCTTCTCCATTCTATCCCTTGTTTAACACAATTTGTTCCATAGAAGGCTTCTTCTCCATTAGAGCTTGGTTGAAACCAGGTGGTGGTGGTGGTTGTTGTAAATTCCTTATGTTGCCATAGGAACAATTCTTATGATTTCTCCAATTGGGGCTATATTGGTTCCCAAATTGGTTACCTCTATACCTGAAGTTTTGAATGCCCATGAAATTAGCTTACTCAAAGGTGGCCTTATTTTCACTATAAATGTTGGAAGTGGAGGTGTGGGCTTGTTCAATGGTTGGCTCCTTATTGTTAGTTAACTTGGATACTTGATTCATGAGAGATACAATTTATGCCGACAAAGTAGTCAATTGATCCACTTCAAGTATTCCTCTCCTCAGTTGAGTGCTTTCTCCCTGCCATTGTTCCCCATTTAATGCCAATTGCTTAAGAATTTAAAAGACATCATCAGTTGTCTTAGACATCAAGGATCCACCAGCCGAAGCATCAATCTTAAATCTTGAAGTGGGTACCAAGCCTTCATAGAAAAGTTAGATTTGTTGCCAACCCAAGAATCCGTGTTGTAGGAATTTCCTAAGCAACTCCTTAAATCTCTCCCATGCCTCTGAAATGGACTTCATCTTATGTTGGCGGGCGGCCTTGGATGGAGCAAAAAACTTAAGAATTTCTCGGCCATTTCATTCCATGTAGCAATGCTTCCCGGTTGTAGCAATTGACACCACCCTTTAGCCTTGTCTCTGAGTAAGAATGGAAATAATTGAAATCTAATAGCATCGCTGGAGACTCTATTCGCCTTTCAAGTGTCACAAGTCTTCAAGAAGTTCACTGTGTGTGTGTTGGGATCCTTTAAAGTCCATTTTCCAAATTGGTTTTGTTGGATGAGAGAAATCAAGGTCGGCTTCAATTCAAAGTAACTGGCTTGAACCAGTGGTCTCACAATATTCGAATAATTCTTTGTCACCAAGGGTTGGTTGTATTCCCTAATAGGCCTTTGTGGGTTTCTTAGATAGACTCCATCTTGAAGATCCATCCTTTCATTTCCTTCATTGCCATTAAGATTATCTACACCACCTTCCATGGATGTTGAGGTGGAGTTTGATTCTCCAAAGTGTGATGTAGCTCGGAGTTCTAAAAAATGTCTTTTAATTTTTGGAATCAATGGAAACAAAGTAGAGTCTTGGGAATGGGTCATACACCAATGACACCTACCAAAGAAATATCCAAGTACAAAGGCAACAAATAAGTAAAGAAATAAAGGTCTAGTCTAGAGTCAATCTCCTAGCAATGATATTGACCAATTCAATGCAATCAATCCCTAATAATAGCGCCAAAAACTTGTTGTGAGTTTTAAACCCTAATCCAGAAGCACATAGGACATGTATCGATAGGGTGAGTAAGATATCATTCTCACGAGGATCGATTTGTATTGTTTGCCAATTACCATTACCTTGAGACTCACTTTAGCTAAACAAACAACAATTGATGATTTACTCACTAAGAAAATAACTAAGTTTGCAACTCTACTTAAATTACTACTCCACTAAACAAGAACAACAAACACAATGTAAATTAAGGGTTTTTTAGTAAATTAACGAAACACACTTCCTATGGTTTTCACTATGTGACTTGGTTAGCCAGTGAATTAAGGCTAATGGTTTGGTTTTCTTACTTGTTGATGAAGGTAACTAATTGGGCCCTTATTCTCCTAAGTGGAAGGGTCACTCTCCCAAGCTTACACTAGAATAGACTCTCATCTAAATTACTAGTTCAAGAAAAGCATTACAAGTTCAATTTATCTTCACCTAATGCCCTAGATTAGTCTCCCAACAAGCCCATGGCCACTACATTCTTCTCTTAATTACAATTCATTTTAATGTTTTTTAGGAGTTTAAAAGAAATCTAAGGTGCAATTGACTAGGCCTTTAATCAATCAACACAACAATGAACTCAAGGAGAAGAGTAAACAAGCAAAGGAGGAAAATCAAAGACAAATAGCCATTAATCCAACCAACATAATCAATTCAAGTAGCTAAAACCATAGAAAGTGTATAGAAAATTACTCCATAATCAAACTAAACATAAACATGAAAATACACAAAACAACATCCATGTCTAGCTACAAGGAAAAGGAAAGAAGGAACCAAAGTGGACTAAATGAGCTTGACTTTTCAAGCCTTCAAGAAATCCTCAAGGGCTCCAAGCCTTCTCCAAGCAACTCTCCACAAATGCCTCCACAAGATGATGAAAGTTAAGAGAAAAAATGAAGAAAAAAACCTAGCTCTAATTGAGAAGGTAAAGAATAATCAATGTCTTTAAGCATGGTTCCATATTTTTCTAAGTGTTGAAGGTGTCTCTTTCATTCACCTACCCATTTGGATCAAATCTCCTAGCCAACGATATACATAGATTTAAATTAGAGGTGGGGGGCTATTTTCATCTGGGTGTAGGGGTGCTAGGGCGCTAAGGAGGGCCATCTGGGCATTGTAGTGCCCAAAACACAAAAGGCACTAGCTCTACAGCACCCAGGGCTTAAAACCAGCTTCCAGAATCATTGTACTATAGGGCTGCAATACCGCTAGGACCACAACCCTAATGAATGGTTTGTCCGAACTTTTTATTCTTTTTGCTCCACTCGCTTTTTAACTGATTTGATACTTCAATTTCCTTCTCCGCCCCACAAAATGAAAGTCCAAAGCAAGAAATGGCAAAAAATGTGGTGTGGTAAAGTATAAAAAGATGCTCAAATTTTCCAAAAAGTCAATAATTTTGACCATATAAAATGACATTTATCAAGTGCTTTTTGCATGGCTTGTCGCCAAGTAAGGTAATTTTTGCCCGTGAGCAAGCATCCAACATGCATTGTTCAGTGATTGTTGGAGGAGCTTACAAAAAAGGGGAGGATGGATCATTGCCACCACTGTGGGAGCTTGAGGCAATGGTATTCTTGTTGTTGTCATCCCCTATTGATTCAAGGCTTGGGTATTTGGTTTGAGTAGTCCCGATCTGATACCATGTAAAGTAATGGTTTATGGAAGAAGATGTACTTCCACATACTTCACTAAGTATTGCTTCATGTATAAATATATGTTTACAGGCTATGGACAAGCTAGAGTTTCAAGGTTATTTAACTACTTGTACAACAAGTTAGAGATACATCAAAACACTAAGGAAAAACTCGGGGAATAAGACTAAGAAGATATATCCACATGCTTCAACATCTTGGTGCACCTTTTTTTTTTATGGAAAAGGGAATACTGTAAAACAAAAACAGGATTACATCACTTTGTCCTTGTCTCTATCAGGAGGTTGGTGCTAAAAAGTGGGAATAAATGAAAACTGCTAGGGTGGGGGAGCCAAAAGAAATTGGCTACCATTAGTAATAGAAATAACACAAGTAATCCTAGTACTAGTAAGGGTAACTGGATGTGCAAGTACCAGGGCCATTACAGGGAGAAAGCATTGCAAAATTTTTAGCAATAATGCTTTTAATACAATCTAGGTAGGAAACAAAATAAACAAAAGAGACTTGCATATTGGCAGCAAGTCTCACCACTATATCTGTAGCCTTATTTGTTCCCCTTGGCCCATATTATAGATGGTCCACCCTCATTTTCTTCAGAAGCACCCTACATTACATAATAATGGTGTAGTAAGTGTGAAATTCAGAAATTCTAGGATTTACTAGATCAGACTTATTTTTCCAATCAGATTTGACTACCAACAAGATATTCCCCATGAGAGAAGCCATTTTAAGTCCCTCCAAATGAAGAAAATTTATGTACAACTAATAAAAAATTTAATTTCTAGAATATAAAATAAATGCAAAAATTAAGGCATACTTGGTTATCACTGAAGAACCGAGTGATAGACTTCTTGATGAAAGATGCCTCTTTGAGCATGTTGCAGAAGATGTGACTTGTTGTGAACACCAAAAGGTCATATATTTAATTAACTTGAAAACAAGTAACTAAATACGTGGTTCATACCTAATACTCGGCCAAAATTCTCTTAATGGTGATAGAGAAATGTGTAAGGCGCAATAAAATAAATAGGGCCTTTAGAAGTTGTGTCTACAACCTCTATTTTGCATAGTTCTATTGCCCTATATTTATAGAGGGTGAATGGCACTTATGGAGGGTTATAACCCTTTATAAAAGAGTCATAACTCTTCATTAAAGGTTGTACTAGTTCGTTAAGATGTTTCCTTATCCACCCATAACCTTTTCCCTTGAAATAAGGCAATAATCACCCTTAGAAGGGAATAGAGTCACAATCTAAGAGTTTTGTCTCCTTAAATCAATGTCCTAACCACCTCTTAAAGGTTGTCAAATTCGCCTAAAACATGACCATTCACTAAAAGTCATGTTATTTCACTAATTAGAGTAGTTATGGTACATAACAATTTCCCCAAGGGTCATATATGTTGGGATGGACATATCGTTTCATCTAAAGGTCATATCTCTTTATAATATAAATAGTTATGGGATGGTTATTAAGCAATTATCCCATGTGACAAGGTGTATATATATATGTCATATAATCACTACATGACATCTTCCTATTGGTTCTAAGGTGATAATGTGTCACACACATGTGCCACAATATCTTATCTAATTAACTACCTCTAGTTAATGTTAAAAGCGGCAATGTGAGTTGGTGTGGCGGCATCAACTTATGGTGTCACCGCACCAAGTAATAGTAAAATATGTATATCTTAGTGCGTCTATGAAATTTAGCAATCACCCTTGCTAATTAGTTTCCAACAACTCTCACTCACACTAGAATTACTTAATGGAACATATGGATAATGGATAAGGAACACTTGAAACAAACTATCATAAAAGAGAAAACTGACATTTGCAAGTTTGGGTGTGTGACCCTAGGCATGACAATAAACCTCCTCTCAATATAGTGGTTAAACATACGTAGGAGAATTGTCTTTACCACAAATCCTTAAACTAATCAAAGATCCTTGAACAAATGAAGGTTCATTAATGATACGTATGTCATTAATCATGCTTATATGCCTTAAGACTTTGCTGATACATAGTTTGGCTACAACATGTCTCTTTTGTGAGTTTACTGATAAACTCTATGTCATGCACCAAACTAGGGATGCATCCATTTTTTTGAAGTTACTTTATACTTGAATCTTATTGTACATTAACTAATATGATATTACACTAAGTAGCACTCATATTCAAGTATAAATGATAGTGTATCAACTATCTAACTTACAACACATCCAATCAGATTGTGATTTGCATCAAATTTGCAAACACATTATAAATTCTTTCCTATTGCACTTGCTATATAGTAATTTAAAACTTAGTGATTACGCAATGAAACACATCTAGCTGAATTAGCATAACCATAGGAAGCTCACCAAAGTAACACTATGATTTTAAATCACTAAATAGTAGCCAATAGTAAATAGGGACATAGTGAAAGAAACTCACACATGAGTAAAAAAAGGGAAAACTTACTTATTTTCTTTCTACAGTTAATTTGACAAGTCAAAGGACACACAAGATATGTATAAGTGTCATGGTATGTTAGTTACACAATCACAATGTTTGACAACCACTATTTAGAAGGTGTTTATCTTATTTTCAAACATTGTTTGTGTGACTCCATGTAGACTTCCACTAGGAGCATATGTCCTTAACAAACCATGCAAGTGTCAAACTTTTCATATATGAGAAATCTTCTTGGTCACATAGGTTAGGATGTATGTGTAAGCATACAAACGCGATGTGACTAACACCTTACCTTGATCTCAAACAAATAGTTTAGATCATGATGACCTTTATGCTAAAGTTGTCACAAGTTGGATGATGTGACTCCCACTTGGATGTAAGTCCCTATTAAGTACATATAAATAATTTAAGTAATGACTTATACTTAAGACTTTAGAAGTGTCATCCTTGTTCAAACTCCAAGAACAAGAGCAGGTTTCTTGTATGAGAAAGCCAACCTTCAACTTATATCTGGACATATATTTGATTTTTTGTTGTAGTATAAGCTACATATACGATGAATATGTATGACACACAAGCAATGCAACCATCTCATAGAAGTATATGCACATATATGATGAACAAGCGCTACACATATGTTAGGCAAATTATCATATCTTTGTACTAATAAGAAACGCAAAGAAAAAAAAAAGTTAATCCAACTAGTTAGTCAAACTAACTCTAATTATATCATGGGCTTTACATTTTCATGAAACATAAACACCAAGAATGCATAAACCACCATTAAGATAGTGCTTAGCCTACATGATTCACTAATGAACCTTATATTTCTTGAAAATAAGCTCCTTTGTATGGAAACAAATACCACACAAACAGATTACTTACACAAAGCAATTTCTTTTACACAAAGCAAGATGACATAACCAAATGTAGATATGTATTCATCTTTAAACTTAACCATAATTTAGTACAGTAATGTTACCTTGATAACATTTGTCTTTGTCTTTTTACATCCGAATGACATAATTTGACATATGTTCTACATTAACATGGTTCTTAGATTAAAGACGAAAATGAATACTTGAACTAATTATCCTGATCAATTTGGCTAACATTAGATCATGCACACCTTATGATACATGTTAGATTTAAATAAAGAACTAATCCAAACTCTTCCACACTTACTCCCAAGATTTCAAAGTCTACACTTGTCCTATATTTTAGGGCCGATTTATTGTGATTGTTCCAAATACTATTTTTTTTTTCTATTTTTTCCTTTTCAAATATTAATCCTATTTTTCCTAATATGGAGCATAAGAGCTTGCCATCACTCAGTTTAATTTTTTATTCCTTTACCTAATTTTAGGGTTTTAAAAACTAATAATAAGAAAATGGCAAATTTGAGTCTCATTAATAGAGGAAAATAAAATAAAACTTAAGGATAAATGGGTTGTCCAACACTTTGACCTATTTGTACTTTTTATGTGTTTTATCATATTTAAATCATTTATTCAAATAGACATAACTATGAGGTTTTTGTAACTTTTAAGTTCCAATTGAAATACTTTTTTCAAGTTTAAAACTACAAAAAATTGATAAATTTTTATTTTCAAGGACATGTCCTAAAAATATATATAAATTAATCAAGGACATGTTTGTTACAAAAGTTTAACTTATTATGGCTATTTATGATTTTTTCACCATTAAAAGTTATATTTAATATATAAATTTAAATAAATCTACTAAAGTTAAAAAATACAATCACGTTTTTTTTTTGTTCTTTACTCTCTTTCTGTGAAAATAAGTAGTTTGACAATGTAAAAGTCTTATACTTTCTCAATATATGTCATAAGAATTTATTTATTTTTTTCTAGGTAGATAGAAATTTGAGGATGAAAAAATATTTATAATTGAGTAAAAAAAACCTTAGTTACACTTTCAGTGTATGTCAAACGATTCTTGGCGTATAAAACTAACTTGCAAGAAGTGAATCGAAGCATAGAACATCAACAAAAAAAACTTGAACCTAACCATTAAGATAAAGATCCAATTCAATTAGCATTAAGTTAGATTAATCCAAATATGTTTTTATGGCTTTTTGTCTGGAATCAATATTATCTAAAATTAATATTCCCTCTGTCCCACTTTCTTTGTTCAATTTGACTTTTTTGGCTAGTTTGACCTAATTTATTTATATTATTATTTATTTAAAAAAATAAAAAAAATATATTTAGAAACTATAAGTCTTGATGTATTATTCATATACAAAGGTTTTTCATTTATATTCTAAAATATTAAAAATAAAAAATCATAGATTAATTGCTGAAAAGTGAATGTTGCAAAAAATTTGAGATAGAGAGAGCACTATACAATAATAATAATAATAATAATAACTCAAGTCTAAAACCGATGAATGCCAGCCCATACCACATGGGCTATCTTTTGTGAAAAGGATAAGCGTTAAGTGCTTATACTTTGGAACTTAAGTCAATATATCCATATAAGGTTTTTAACATTTCTCCATGTGGGATATGAGGGTATTATAAATTCTCTCACTTATATACCAACGTTCTCATTGGGATCATTCGAATTACTTGGTCTCCCGAACAAATAACCTATCAAATCGGATTACTTGAACCCTGACCAAGTAACCTCTCTAATCCAGGATCAGTCCCGGTAGATGATGCATGTGCGCATCTAGTATGTCAAATCATCGTAGTCCTAGGTCTGCTCTAATAGCATCTGCAATAATTTTAAGTATAGACCTGCCCACACCACATGGGCTTTCCTTTTAAAAAGATAAGTGTTAGATGCTTATGCTCTGGAACTTAAGTCTATACATCCACATAAGGCTTCTCATATTTCTCCATATGGGATATGGGGGTATGACAATAATAATAATAATAATATATTGAATAGCATTTTTATGATGTAATTGAATCTTAATTAATCTTTTTTGTTGAATAACTGAAAAATTCACAGTAATTGCACTATAAAAAATGTTATTCAATAAATTATTATAGGGTAAAATGTACTGAGGGTACCTTAGCTTACTTTTTTGTCCTAATTGGGTACCCTACCTTTAAGTTGTCTTAGCGAGGTACCTTACCTCTTATCGCGTGTCCTATATAAGTATTTTTCATTAATTTCGGAGTTATGTTTGACAGAAAATGCTGATGTGGCATAAAAAATATTAAAATAAATAATAAAATAACACTTGTGGTCCTTAAATTTTTGAAAAAAATTACAAAAAAACCCCGAATCGCGCTTCGTTGTCTGGCCAGATTCGCTTATCTCTTTCTGTCCATAGCCGTGCGTCGCCGCCACCCCAGAATCTACCTTCGCTGCCATCCCAGGATCTTGCATCACCGTCATCTCAGAAATGAGCGTCACTAGCTGCCAAGAATCGTGCGTCACATCCGTCGCATCTTCGTCTTCCTCTGATAACCTGTCATCCAAGCCCAGACTAGAATTTTCCAATAGTCCTAATGATCGTTTCTCTTTTAGCCCTTCCCCCTCGTCTCTCTCCCGACCTTTCCGAATATCTTTGCCGACACGATTTGCAGAGGAATCAAAATCAGTGATGAACTCCACCACCGCTTCCCCTTGCTTCGTCGATTTCATCCTCCTAGGTTCGAATCGTGGGTTAGAATCTGTGATTCGGATTCTTCAGCTTGCCCCGACTCAGCTTCCCCCATCACCCTTGCACATCGCGCCCCTTAAAACCCAGATCAGGACGGTGTGACCCAAATCGGACAATGGTTGAGGAAAGGTCAAAAATTGTGGCAAGTGGAGCAAATCATGGTGGGGTTGTTGTCCTGGCAACAGTGGAGTTCGTGGGGGGTGTTGCTGGGGTCATGCTAGCCTAGTTAAAGAGCCCCCCCTCTTTCTCTTTCAAATCTAGCATTAAAAATATTTGGAGAACTAGAATTAGTGATTGAGAAAGTTCAAGGACTAAAGTTGATATTTTTTAATTTATCTTAGTGATATAAAATGTCACATCAGCATTTCCCATCCATTTTAATAGTGAATTTGACAGAAAGTAGTTGAACAAGATGCGTAATAGGAGGAAAGGTACTTCTCCAGGACAAAATAAAGGTAAGGTACCGGGATAGGACAAAAAAATAAGTTAAGGTACCCCCGGTACATTTTACCCAATTATTATACATTAGTTTTTAAATGATATTAGCTTCATGTAAAATTATATATAAATAAAAATAAGTTATTTTGGATTAATTAACTTCAAACAACCATTTTTTTTCTCAAGTATATCATTTAAGCCCCAAAGCTTCAAATTAGACCTTTCATAAAGCCTTCTAACCATCTAATAAGTAGGCTAGGTCAACAGTATAACTCTAATTCTACTTGACAATATGAGGCCCCAATTGGTATAGATAAGACTAAGGGTTTAAATTCCTATAACGCCTCAAAGTGAAAAAAAGACTTGTTAAAAATTTTAATTTTTTATAAATATAATTAAAACTTCAAAATATTATTATTATTTTTCAACGTATAAATACTTATAATCTTTAATCTGTAGTTATTTATACGTTGAAAAATAATAATAATATTTTGAAGTTTTAATTATATTTATAAAAAATTAAAATTTTTAACAAGTCTTTTTTTCACTTTGAGGCGTTATAGGAATTTAAACCCTTAGTCTTATCTATACCAATTGGGGCCTCATATTGTCAAGTAGAATTAGAGTTATACTGTTGACCTAGCCTACTTATTAGATGGTTAGAAGGCTTTATGAAAGGTCTAATTTGAAGCTTTGGGGCTTAAATGATATACTTGAGAAAAAAAATGGTTGTATTATTATTTGAAAGGTAAGTGAAGGAAAGAGGAATTTAATTGACCAAAAAATAAATGTTCAAAAGCATTTATAAAAAATTGAGGGCATATTTATTAAATTCAACTAAATTTGGTGGTTAGAGTAATGATTTTCCCAAAAAAATCAAAGCCAAAAAACAATTCATGCATAATGTCACTTTGATACAACTCGTTAGATTTTATTGGCTCTAAAAAATAATAAAAATGGAAACAATACTTTAATATTATTCAACGTAGAAAAAGAGTTATTAGTTGCTAAGAATAAAAATTTGTGCTACAATATTAAAAGGGATGACTATGTGGGAAAAATAATTATTATAATTTTTTCAAATATTTTAAAACATTGGAAAATGTAAAAAGAAAATTGCCACTAAAATTCATGTTTATTATAATATAAGCAACTAATAACAGGAGCCAAGAATTTTTTTCCTCAAATTTTTCACAATGACCTTTGCTACAATAAGAAGTTTTTTAATTTTCTCATAATATGTGTTTGAGTCAACATTAATAACATAATTGCTCTAAGATGGCCCAATTCCCTAAGCTTTCCAAGTATATATTCATCCAAGTTGGAAAAAAAAACCGTGATTGATAACAATTTTATATTCAAAGATATTTTTTATAGTAAATCAAATTTATTCCATACTTGTTAAAATTAAATGAGTTTAGTGGACAAAGTAAGTTTAGTGGTCAAAATAGTAAATTTCTTAAAAACTAAAGGTTAAACGCACACAACTTTGCATTTTTCCTCTCTTATTATATTTTTAATATTTTAATATTACTAAATATCTAATTAAATAGGCAACCACATATTAGATCTCTATTAGTTGATTCTTTTCTTTTTCTATTTTTAGAACCTAATACTAATATAACTTTAATTAAATAGGAAATATAAAATTTGCAACACCCTTATATTTCACTTGGGAGAAATGTGGTCAGCTTTATATAGATATATAGATTTAAGTTCCAGAGCATAAGTACCTAGCGCTTATCCTTTTTTAAAGAATAGCCCATGTGTGTGGATAGGTGTTTCGTTGGCCGGTTCTAAATTTGGGTAATTACAGATGGTATTAGAACTAACCCGGGATTGCAATGATGTGGTATGTTAGGTTTGCACATGTATCATCTATTGAGGCTAATTCCATTTGCAAAAAACATACAATCTCTGGTAAAAGAAAAATTATAGGTGAATTACTATACAGTGTTTACTCACATAAAATTTTAATATATAATTTCTATACATAAAATTATTTTTTACTATCCAATACTTATAGATTTTCGTATGAAACTTTAGCAAGAGTTTTTCTAGATAATAGGCTTTCATGTTATATGCCCATCCAAGTTGCAAAACTAAAGAAACTTAATTGATACAAATTTTATGTTCAAAGGTGCTTTTTATAGTAGTACAAATTTTAGCATGATTTGTTTTTACATATATTTAAATCTTTTATTTCAAATAAAAGATTTAGCTCTAAAGGTTTTTGAAATGCTAAGTTGAAATTTTAAGTTTTATAAAATATTTAGTAATACAAATTTTACCATGAGTTTTACCATATATTTAAGTCTTTTATTCAAACAAAAGATTTGGCTATTTTAAGTTTCATAAAATATTTATTGTACTTGAGGTATTGTTCCATAGTACGTAATATAGAACCAAGGGAAATGTTTGATGTTAAAAAAAAAAAACTTTAATGGCAATTTAAGGGTTTTGGGTTAGACTAATATAAAAAAATTGCATATTGTACTTAATTTTGTAATATACAATCAAGGAAGGGCAAGTTTGTAGCAAAAAATAAAATTTTGTAATAACTTAAAGATTTCTTTTAATGTTTTAGTGCTAATATAACTCAAATTAAATAGACAATGACAAAATTAGGTTTTATTATAAAATAAGTAAAAAAGTCGTTCAACATTTGTTCATCTTCAATACTTTTTATACTCCCTCCGTCCCATAAATTTTGATACATTTGACTTTTTGTTGTATTTTGACTCAATTTTATTCATATTATTGTTTGTTAAAAAAAATAAAAAAAAATATATTTAGAAACTACATATCTTGAATTATCATTCATATACAAAGATTTTGTATTTATATATTAAAATGTTGAAAATAAAAAATTATAGATTAATTACAAAAAACAAATGGAGTAAAACTTTTGGGACGGAGGGAGTAATATAAGATAAAGATGCACCTAGAGCAATGTAAAAGGATTTGGCTTTGTCTGCTATCATCCAGGAGGAGAATCCATTCAAAAGTCGAGAGCCATAATCCATGCTTATTGTTGCCAACAAACAATTCACTAAATAATTTCGTATTCCACTGCAAGGAAAATGTCATATGGTAAAAATAGCTAGCCAAAGATAATCTCAATATTGTCACCAAAATTACTCAAGCGTGACTGAAATTGCAATTAAGGCACCACTTCTCTGTTTGCAGCTAGCCGTTCCCTTTCTACTTCCACAATTTTATCTGTTATTTTTCCCCAATTGCCACGACTGGAATCTTAGTCTAGCATCTTAACTAACACACTCTTGTTGATCTCCAGTGCTCCGGAAGCAGCCCTGGGGATTTACTAGTTCTCTTTTAATTGTAACATTAATTTCAGTTATACCTATAGTAGTAAGAATATTCCTAATTTAGCTCACAGACCTCTCATGCATAAATAACCGTATGTGCAAGTATCACTAATACATCAAATACTTCACATACAAAACAACAATACATCATAAACATAGTAACTTGGGCAAGAAGCTACCATTTATTCTAACTGTTTCTCCTAATTTCCTTTTTTTTTAATTACTCTACCTCTAACATGTATTGTAGTGGTTGTAAACCGGGGGAAAAAAAACACTATAGAAATCGTACACATTAGTGATTAAAAAAAGGAGAAAAAATCTAAAATTTTGCTAGAGGGAAAAAGTTTTCCACGTTATTAACTAACTTTATGAGGCTCTAAAAAAGGGTCCAAGTACATAGAACTTACATTCCTCTAGCAACTTCCCTACATCTTCGGACTCTAGGGTAGTACACAGAACTTACATTCCAGTACGCGCGGTTTCTGACTTGAAAGCAAGCAACCTACAACTTGACGAGGCTCTAAGGGTCCAAGTAGGACTAGACTGCAACTTCCCTACGGATCTTCGGACTCTAGGGTAGTACATCGAACTTACATTCCTCTAGAAGCTTCAAGTAGGCGCGTTTTCTGACTTGAAAAGCAAGCAACCTACTTATCTACTCTTCTCTGTATACTGTCGTCACCTCTGCTTTTCAATCGTTTGAACCCTAAACATTATCCCAGTCCCTTCCCACCAAGCTCTCTCTCTCTATCTCAGTTTCATAGTGATGGAGCTCGTCAGTTGGGTTAGGATTCTGCCGCTCGGCAAAGGCTCCTACGGCACCGTCCATCTCGCCGCAACCAATATCCCTTCCCACCCTCTCATCCCTGTCAAGTCCTCCCGACTCGCCTTCTCCGAAACGCTTCAGAAGGAAGACTTCATCCTCAGCGATCTTGAAGGGTGTCCGGAGGTCGTTGGCTGGCTCGGAAGCGAGACCAGTTTCGAGGATGGAGGCTGGAATGTCTGCTTCAACTTGCTGCTGGAGTACGCAAGCGGTGGCACCCTCTCCGACATCATCCGGAACAGAGGCGGTCGGCTTTCCGAACCAGAAATCCGGTGCTTCACGCGTATGCTCTTGAGGGGACTGCGGACGATTCACGCTAGAGGTTACGTCCATTCCGACCTGAAGCCCGCCAACATCCTCGCTTTCCCTTCGAAAACGAAAGGCGGCGTGACACAGCTCAAGATTGCCGACTTCGGACTGGCCAAACTCCCTGGAGAGGTAAGGAAGTCGGGATCAAAGTTCAGAGGAACGCCACTGTACATGTCCCCTGAGTCTGTTTGGGATGGGCTGATCTTGCCGGCTCTGGACATGTGGTCTCTTGGGTGCGTGGTGGTGGAGATGTTCACCGGCAGTCCCGCCATGGAGTGGCATGAGGACTTGGACCGCCTCGCCTACGACCTCATCTTCATGGAAAAGATGGCAATCCCGAAACGATGTCCGTCATTGGCGGAGACTTCTTGAGCAAATGCTTCGACATAGACCCAGGGAAGAGGTGGAATGCGGAGATGCTTCTGCGCCATCCATTCGTCTGCGATCATGCTCCGGCGCCGACAATCAACACACCGGCGACCTCACTTACTCGGCGTTGCCGCCCCACCTGATGGCCGCAGTTGCTTATGTCATAGACTCTTGATTATGTTCATCATCCGGATCTGTAGATACCGTATATTATAAATTCATGTTAATGAGATTAATGAGATGAACTTTCAAACTTCTACATCATAAAATTTCTTGTATTGTCTCGTAAACAAATTTATCTTTTTTCAAATCTCTGAAAGTGTTTCTTGTACTGTCTCGTAAACTACTTGCATGCTAGAGACTATTTTTTCCCGTTAATTATTGTCTTCTAGTGGGGACCATCTATTTTATAAAAAAAGAAAATCCCAACACATCTTTATGGAAATCTTTGAGCCACATTCATCTTTCCTTTACGTTGCTATACATATCTTGAACCAAATTTCAAAAATAAAATCTAGTTTCCTTTATGAAAATATCAAAATTATGAATGGAGTTGATGGAACAAACCTTCGAGTGTTGGTAGAGACAAACCAAAATCCAAATAACTGCAACAAAAGATGACGTAGGATCAAGAGTGTATATCTAGAAAAACCTTCTGACAATCAAATTAACCATCTAAAACTAAATAAAGTAGTCATGAAAAGTGGGGTTTTCCTACATGGGTCTCCTTTTATTGGGCAAGTAAAAGCTACACCTTACCTCTTACATCTATATATATTTAAATATTTCTGCATGTCAATACTACCCTTTTATAGCATAAAATAAATGCACATACATCAAATCCCATGTCCCCTCCCCCAAATTAGAGATATGTATAAGCCAGATACCAGATATGTATAAACTTAATATACAATGAAAGCGAAGAATTTGTACAAATAATATATAACATATATATAAATGGGCTCATAGATATATTACTGATTATTCAATAGTGAAAAAACATGTGTGAACTCATCAAATTCCGCTTCCCACCAAAATTTGAGATATGTACACACTGGATGGTAGATATGTGTAAAACTTCGTATATATATCAAGTGATAGATATGTATAAAACATGTGACACATATGTACAAATAAAAATATAGATATGTTACAAATATATAATTGGATAAACTTTTACATATGAATAATAATGTATTTTACATTTTTTTATACAAATGAGTTTATTATTTTGTAAATATGTAATTATATGTTAGTACAATTTTATTTATTTGTTTAATCATATATGTACATATGGGATTAAATGTTTGTAAAATTCTATTTATGTAGGTGCATATGTTATAATTTGATACTAAAGTTTTCAAGCTATTATTTTGTATGCACATATGGGATATGTACAAAAGAATATAAAGGATATGTACAAATTTCATTACATATATGTATAACAGAAATTACAAAATTTGGCCCAATATTCAAGCTGGTCATAATATATAAGCTTGTAAGTCACTATCAAATATATATTACTTTATTTATATACAAAAGTTTGTTTATATACCAAAGTTTGTGCTAAAATTGAATAAATTAAAAAGAATAAGGACTATTTGAGAATTAACCACAGTTTGAGTTCTCCTCTTCTTCATTGGGCGGGATCGTGGGTTTTGACTCAAGTATCAATCGAATCTTTTTCTTCTCCTATCCGAATGGCACAGTTGACAATGAGTTAAGTCTAACAATGGAGTGGCCTTGTGGTAAACAACGCCAATGGTCATGGGGACAAGCGGATGACCTTCACTACTAGTAGACGTTGCAATCAAAACCATGAGTCCCACACCTCCAGACAACTCCTCCAACCAAACTGAAGTCCAAAATGACCTAAACACCATTGAGTAACTTCCCGTTATTGATGCCCTAAGTCCAACGGAGTCGACCTATGTAGGCCTCCATGTAAAGGCTCTCTAAGTACTTCCTCTAGTTTGACATGCCAAGGTAAGTAAATTCCAAATTAGTTTCCTCAAATAAGTTTTGTTAAGCAAGGAAAGCAAGCTAAATAAGGTTAAGTTGAGTTCTAAAAAATAATTGGCACCTAAAGGGCAAAAAAGGCAAAATGGTAATTTTAGCCCAAGTCAAAGGCATGACCGTAATTTCAATGAAATTAGGTTTATGCAAGTGTTTTGAGACAAATAATTTAAGACTATAAGTGTTTCTATCCATTTGAACCAAAAATGAAATTTAAGGAAGAAAAATGCACTAATTGAGAAAATTGAACTATTATGTCTTGTAATGGCTTAAGTAGCTTAAGGGCAAAGTGTGTGGGTAAGAAAAACCTTTCTATGAGACTAAGGAGTGATGGTGTAAGAAGAATTTAAGTAGCCTAAGTGAGTCAAAGTTAAGTTTGAGGGCCGAAGTAACGAGTAGATGAGAATTGGTTCAAGTGGGAGTAGTTGGTTATATAATTGGTAGAGATGGAACTATTCATCATCTCCCCCATCCACCATTTTCGTAGCTCTCCACTCTCCATAGGTCTCCATCTTCAAAGCTCTCAATTTACCCAAAATTCCATGAAAATTAAAGGTCCCAAAGCCATCCCAACAAGCCCTTAGCTCATCTTTGTTGTATTTGGTGCATTTGAAGTTGTTCTTACAAGTTTTTAGTTCAAACCCTAAGAGAAGCGTATATGATCCTTGTGGGTTAGTTCTAAGCTTGTTAAATGGTTAGAAATGGTTTTAATTTTGTGCCCTCGGTGTCCAATTTGGTTGAATTTAAGCTTGGAACTCAAAGGAACTCCATTGAAATCAACTGTGTTTATTGTTTGCTTCTTGCTTTAAGGATGATTTGAGGTAGTCGATTTAAGTTAATTCGGCTCAAATAATGCATAGAAATATAGTATTACATGTTGGAATGAAGTAGGAACAAGACCCATGTGAATTGGCTTTGGAGATTGGAAGATTGGGCAAGTTTTGTGCAAGATAACACGTAGTCGTGCAATGCTAGAAAGACATTGGCGACGTGACACCAACAACTTCCCAGAAAACCTGAGAATTGATGCCCTTGGCTACGCATCACCAACGGCGTCGCCAAGACCTAAGCCCCTCAAGCTTGGGGTACACTAAAAATGCCTCAATCTTTCGGTTATCATCCCTAGGCCTTTCTAAGATGTGTCGTAGCTTCGGTTGAGTCTAAAACTCATTCCTAAGTTGGGAATTATGCATTATTTAGGTGATGACTAGGTGGTATGGTTAAGGTAGGGCAAGGAATGGTAGCTAAGGGGTTAAAGTGCTCAAGTTGTTAGGGAACACTAAGGGGATTAAGTCGGGCTTTAAATTCTTTGTTGCCCCAAGTGGGAGGTCTTAAACCTTCGAGCAATGAAAAGGAAACCTAAGAAGATTTCAACCAAACCTTGTGGTTTGGTAAGTAAACCACTTAGGAACCCTAAGCTAAGCTCCAAGAGCTTGGTAAGATGGACCACATAAGGCAGCTACCCTACACAGTAAGTTAAGGGGAAGAAACGGGTAAAAGAGGAGTAAGTGACAACTTACTCTAAGTAGCTCGTCAAAGGCGGGTAAGGGTTGTGTAAATGATAACTTACTCTAAGGTGCTCATAAGAGGACTTCATAGGGTTGGTTAAGTGCTAGCATAGGATACGAGGGCCTGTATCCAAGAACCCCAGCCATAAGAGCTCACAGTAAGTCTAGCATCTATGGGTGTAAGGAAGTCCTAAGTGCATATGCATGTGCATATATCATTCATCCATCTATCCATCCACCCATTATTTGCATTGTTTGTTCTTTTTAATCTTGTTTCTAGTTGTGTCGTTGGTTGCTTGATTTGTTATATATATATATATATATATATATATATATATATATATATATATGTTTGTTGTGCTTTGTATGCTTGCATTTGTTCCCCTTGCGGGTGCTAAATCCCTTATTGAGTATTTTAGAGTACTCACCCCTTAAGTGTTGTGTAGGTGTTAACCGGGCTAGTTGGGCTTAATAGTTGGTAAGGGGTAGCTGTTAAGGCTAAGTTTTATTGATTTGAAAGTACTTTCTAAGTAGGAACTTCAAGTCTCTAAGCTACTTGTAGCAGAAGCTAATATTGACCAAGGCGTTTACCTTACAGTTTGAGGTTAAGTGAGTACAAGGAAAGTGTGACTCATCACTTAAAGCTAGCTTGTTTGAGTGAAGAACAAAGGATGGATCAATTTTTGGCATTCGAAAGCTGTTGGGAGTAGGGGCATTGATGATCTCATCTGTGAACTATTGAAGCCACATATACTCATTGTCAGTGGTGGAACCGAATCCTATAGTGGGAGGCTCGGGCACTCTCATGTACTGTTCCATTTGATCTAACCTCTATAGGATGGCACCTCTCCCACTTCCATGGGTCCATCAAAATGCATTAATGATGTCGGTAGCTTTCCTATGTGGGCCTTCAAGGACAGATCCCAAGGTAGAGACCATTGAGGTTTGTCAAGTGTCGAATGACTTTTAGTTCCTTGGAAGGGTCCTCTGTATTTCCTACTAAACGGTCATCTTCAATTACTAAAAAAAAGCACGTGGAAAAAACTAAAACTAGTCTTCATTCAAAGAGATGGGCCCTTTTCCGTTGTGGGGATCCTTCAACAGTGGCAAAGGTTCCTCTTCCTCAATTCCTTGGGCAGTCCCTTCATCTTGGGGTTCTACAAACCCCCTAGAGTGATTAGTTGTGTCCCTGAACAAACTTTTATTCTTAATTCCGGGTAAGTCTGGATTGTCCATGTGGGTTCTCCTAGTGTCCGCCATACTTCCCACTGGTAGATAAACCCTGAATTAGACCCAACCATTACTAGGCTATTGAGTCCTAGGCCTAATTTATAAATAGAGGCCCAATAAAGCCTATCAGACTTAAAGGTTAAGGCACAGACCCACTAAGCCACCTACTATCTATATATGCAAGCAGTATCTGTCTCACTTTTTCCTATGGTTTTCACACTAGGACTATATGTGACTTGAGCGTCGAAGAGGCCTCTCCCATGACACACCCGGGGCACACCTACCAGCCCCCCTTTTTATATCTTTATATGCAAGTGACTGGATCTAGCCAATGACTATCAAATGGTGCCTTCTATGGGAAATGACAAGCTGCTAGTCACCAATCACGATGATAAAATTTCCACTTTGGTGCCACAATCCAAGAGGGTCGTAGCTGCCTCTAGCAACCCTGCTACCACCTCCCCTACACGATCGATCTCTACTTAGCTGCAGCAACTCTCCACTTTTACCTCTCGCATGTACTCCGCTCATGGGCCAGGGGGCCGAATATGATTAGAGAGTTGAGTCGTATCGTCATTCGACGGCGGAGAATTCCGGTTAAGGAGACAACGGCTCCCTAGAGGCGGATCACCCAAGGCTTCTCTCTAAATCAGCTAGACCTCTTTTTGCTATATGGCCACATTCTCTAACTTACTCTGATTTCAATTTTTGCTAAAATTATGGGACAAGAATTGTGCGATTTTGCTGGTTTGATTGACAAGAAATCCTTCTGTTGCCGACCTCTCCCTCGCGATGCTTCTTGTGTTGGTATTGGTTTGTTATCCGCGCCATCGCCAATGTCCTCAGCAGATCCGATCGATCTCCTTCAAACATGTCAACATGAATGACTAGGTAGACAAACTAAGACATAAAATTGCTGAATAGATCGGCACAATCTCTATGCTGACTACTGCCGCTATTAATCCATTCTTCAATCTCCTGCGTTTTCTGTGAAGGCAGAGCCCCCGTACACCAGAGCCGATTGGTCTCTTGTCGATATAGCGAAGGATCTGCAGCGTTGATTTCCCAAAGAAGGAGCAACGGCTTGGACTGTGTTTACGAAATAAGGGGTAACAGTGCCGCATCGACAAAAAGAAAAAGAGAAAAGATGAATTGCATGAGCAAAAGAAGAAAGACAAAAGAAATTTGAAGAAATAAAATAAGAGAAAGCAGTGGAGTTAAGGATCACTTACTGTAAGCATGGATATGTCCTATAAAAATTGGTTGCATCTCATGTGGGAAAAAAGATGTGCCAACACCTGTACACATAAATTTATGGCCATGTGTCCACATAAGAATGCTATCAGTACGTACATGCCAAGAGTGTAAATTACTATGACGGTTGATTAAGTTGGATTATAAGCTTGTTGTGAACTTATTGAGCTCACTAATATCCCTCCTAGGGAGAGGCATTTTAACTAAAAATTACAGGGGCCTAGAGTCTTAGATCCGGTGCCTAAGATAAAAGGGCGCTTTACCTATGAGGTAACATGCTTTTTTTTTCTTTTTTTTTTTTGCATAATTATTTACCTATGAGTTTTGCACTTATTATGTGTTAAAGTACCCATTTTTGGGTGAGATGTCATGCTAAAGTGGTAGGAGACACAAACTACTAGAGCCTATCTGTGAAGTCTCAAAGGAAATGGGGCTTGGGCAATCAATCCCAAAGGGTTCAGACATTGGCTGAAAAAGTTGATACCATGGGATGACTTCTTGGTTGCAATTTGCTTAATAAGGCCGCTTCCACGCTTCCTAGAGCTCAATTCTAGGGCCAAACTTGTTCATCCATGCATCACAAAGGTATTCAGTTTAGACTTGCTCGAATTATTCTAATGTCAAAAACGATTAGATAGTTTTGACAAGAAACTATAAATTTCTCAAGGTGCTATGTCGCATGCTTCGATATGAGAATATATATATACTGAGCAAATTAATCTGCTCCTTGTGGAAAGATATTTTTTCTAAAAGATGCATATGCCTAAAGCTCATTGCAGCTTAATTATGGAGGCCAATTGTGAGAACCCTAAATTTATCAAGTAATTAATTTATTTTATTTACATAATTCATGATTAGATTACACTTGCAAGCTAGGTTTAAGTCAAGTCAATAAGTCAAATAGTCTTTGGAGTTCATAGGATTAAAAATCTAAAGTAAATTGATCATAAAGGCAATTAGGGGAAAAATGTTAACTTGTCAATTCAAAGGTCAAAATATGACCAAGAGATATAGAATTGAGCTTTTAGAGGTGAAATGAGCATCTTGATGAAATTTCAACTCAATTTGACCAAATATTAGCTTTTTCTTGTTAAGGAAGCAAGGAAGGGAAAAATTGTGATTTCTATGTCAAATACGGTCAAAATGGATTTGGGAAGGTGATAAATGGTGTTTGAAAGAATTTGGTGAAACTTGGTGAAGTTGGGAGTTAAATTGACCAAGTTTGAGACTTTTCATGCAAGAAAAGCTAAAATGGGCATTTTGGTATTTCTTTGTTGGTCAAACTTGATCAAACCCAAGTCAAACATGGTAAACCAAATTCAACCCTGGTCATAGGTAGGAAAATACATTGTTCAAAGTAGAGGAAAGAAAATCTAAGATTTAAAGTTCATTTGGAGACATAGTTGAGAAATTTATAGAAGTGACATCCTTTTATCCAATGGTTTAAGCTACTTTTCACCCATCCAACCTTTGTGCATTTGTGAGAAGGAAGCAACCTATTAATGAGGAAAAAAATCAGCTTAAAAAATGTGGGTGAGGTCCCTTTTTTCCTTGGATAAGTAGCCTCAACAATAACCTTAATCCTAACCTTAACTTTTACCATAAATCCTAAATCTAAACTCTAAACCTTAAACTTAAACCCAAGACCGTAATTCTAAACTTTAAAACCTTAAACACTAACTCTAAGCCAAACCATAAATCTTCAATCCCAACTGTAAATCCTATACTTAAATCAAAATTCTAAACTGTAAACTTAAGCCCTAACCCTGGCTTTTACCATAAACCCAAAACCAAACGCTAAACCCTAAAACCCATAACCCAAAACTCTAACCCTAACTCTAAACCCTAAAAGTCTAAACCATAGCCCTAGTCCTACCCCTAACCTTAACCATAAACCCTAGCCTTAAAACCCTAAACCCTAAACTTTAATGCTCAATCCTAACCCTCAACATAAATTTCAACTTTCATCTTTCATTAACTTTCGTCTTTAATTAAATTCTATATCCAGTAAATCTTATATATGGGGGTTTCCATATTAAATAGCTTCATTTTTTTAGAACTTCCATATTTAGTAAATCTCATATTTGATGAAGGAGGCTTCCACAATTAACAACTTTCATTTTTTGGGACTTCTGTATTTAGTAGGTCCCATATTTAGGAGGAGATTTTCATATTTAGCAACTTTCATTTTTTTGAAACTTCTATATTTAATAAGTCTCATATTTTTTGAGGATATTTTCATATTTAATAACTTTTATTATTAGATGACTTTTATATTTAGTAAGTCCTATATTTTAGGAAAGGACTTTCATGTTTAATAAATCCCATATTTGAATTCTTCCAAAACAAGTATGTTTCATATTTAGTAAGTTTAATGATCTTGGTATGCAATTGTCAAAATTACAATATCGGTCCCTAAACTTTTAAGTATTGTATAATAAGTATCTAAATTTTGAAAAGTTTCATTTCATTCACCCATAATAATTATAATGTAGGTCCTTAAACATTTTAAATATTTGTATTTTCATCCAAAATTTTTGGAATTTTACAATTTAGTCACTGAAAGTAAACTGGAGTTGCATTTGTAGCAATTTCATAGAAAATTCATTAGAAGATAAGTGCAACAAAATTATCGAAAATGTATGTTTGGCTGATAGATGGGTGAAGGTTTTGGTGGCCTATATAGTGATAGCTATGTGAGAATATGGACTAAGAAAAATAATCAATAAGTATTATAAAGTATTACAAAAAAAATGTTAAACAACATAAATATGTGCTAAATATAATGAAAAAAAATTATGAATTTTTTAATTAAACATACTAATTTAGTTAGATTAGATCATACTAAAAAAATTGAATCCTTTAATTCAAAATTCTAATGAAAATTGGACAAAAAAAATTAAACTGATTCAGCTATTTTAACTTATGTATCAGTAACCCAAGTGAACCTCACAAACAACCCGAATATGGCCTGAAACCTAACTTAAAGTTACCCGAGACTGAGAATGGCCAAATGTGTATTAAACGCAACCCAATAAACCCCGCCCAACCTAACCCAAACGTGAAATCTATTCAAACTGAAATCAACCTAAACCCAAATAACCTGACCTAAACCAAGTATGGACCCAAATTTATGCTAACACGATTGAACTTGAATATAGATGGCTTGACCTAAATCTGACCCGACCCACCCTATTGCCATCCCTAATTGATGCTTTCACTTATATATCTAGAAAAAATGTTACTTTGTGAGCTTATGACCTTGTAAACACTTGAAGTCTTACAATCTCTTTGTGAGAAAGTGGTTTTTAGTGATAATTGAAGAAAACTAGGACCTGGGTTTTAGTGATTCTTGAA
The DNA here is from genome assembly GCA_039654915.1 of Aquilaria yunnanensis. Lineage (NCBI taxonomy): Eukaryota > Viridiplantae > Streptophyta > Magnoliopsida > Malvales > Thymelaeaceae > Aquilaria > Aquilaria yunnanensis. Next base: position 93,570,517 of record CM077598.1, on the reverse strand, counting down.
GAAAACTAAGAAATGTAGTTTCTATTTAACTTTGAAGAAAACAAGGTGATGGCCTGGGGCCTCATCGTTGTGAGTCATGATGACTGCTGAGGAGACTTCTAGGAGGAAGAACGCCTGGAGGGTGGATTGGCCCAAGGAGAGTACCTGAAAAGCTGGTAAACAGGGTTAGGAGGCCCCCGGAGTGTTTTTCCGGGGGGGGGGGGGGGGGGGGAGCCTCCGACGCCCAAGTCAGTGGTGGCCGGAAAAAGGAGAAAGTTACTAGCTCAAAGAGAAAGGCAGAAAAGTCTCGCCTGGTATTTTCTCAGAGTGTGGGAGCTGTATCTCCGGCCAACCAAACCTCTTGTCAAGTATTTATTTCCTGTATATAAAGGAATACCTAGCCCGTTCAGATCATGACACGTGTGCGGTCGGATGCTCCTGAACTTCTGGGCGTAGGGGACAGATAGTTGGTAACCAGATGGCCTCGAGCCTTGTGCTGAGACGGGCCATGATGTGATTCTGATGGCGTCTGCGCGTCAGGGCGACTTTTTACGTCTGTGGTGGGACGTGTCAGAGGCTTCCTTAAATGCTTCCTTAAATGCTCCTGCCGTACTCCCGAGGTCCCTGGGCGAGGTCGTCCTCTAGTTCGGACAGAGCCTCTTCGGGAAGCATACCCTCAGTTCGGGGGTTCCCAGTTCCAGGGGGTTCCGCCTTCGGGGATATCATGTTCGAGCAGCAATGTCTGGTGCCACTTTTCCGAAGGCGCGCTGTTCACAACCTTGGGGGGCGAATAGAGTCCTCAAGTTTTACTGGCGTGCCGAGGCTCGGAGCTCTCCGGCTATCTCCAGAGGTGCATGATTCCACCTGTTCCCGGGAAGCGCCAGTTCTTCTGGCCATTGTTGTGGCAGGGTGTTCGGCCAGATTGAGGCGATAGCCTTTGGCTATCACAAGGGATTGGTATTGTTCTAACATTAAAGAAAGCATCATTGTAGTTTTGATCAAGAAACAGTAATGGATCTCTCAAGCGAGAAAGCTTGAGGAAAGCACATTGACTCTAATTGGGGGAGTTGAACCTCTATAAATCGTTGTGTCATCTTTTCCTTATCCTCTTTTATTTACTTGCTTCTTTGCACTTATCATTACTTGATTTGTTCTTAATCTTTACTTAATTAGTTAATTTGGTTGTAAAAAATGATTTTCTGAAAGTTTTTAAACCAACCAATTTACCTCATCTTGGTTGCACTTGTCATGCCCAAAACTGCCCCAAGCCTATGCTTTTCATGCATTTTTATAAAAAAATAATTTCTTTGATAATGCAAATACAGCTTGGTAGTTTAAGAACATGACTTTATTGAAAAGATTCATTAAACAAGAATTTAAAAATGAATTTCTAAAAATTCACATAGAAAACATCTTTATTACCCAAGTTAATATTCAACAATTGGGTACAGAGTAATAGCTTTACAACCTATTTACAATTTGATACATGGCACAAATGCCAAGCACATTACGTAACAAACCAGCTTTTTAGCCTATGCACATAAAGTGCTACGTAATCATACTAAGGACCGTGGATTCAGAAGTCCATAATCCAGGACTCAGTCTTCAAATCATCATCTAGGAGAGTAGAGAGGTTTGTTCAGCACCAAGCAAATTTTAGCCACAGTAGCAGTTAAATGAACTACAAAAACTATAAACATAAAGGGGTGAGTTTTTGATAAAACTCAATAAGAGACAATAACAACTTTAAAGTCTAAATTTAGTTTAACAGCGCAATACCTGCAAGCAAAGGAAAACACAGAAAACACAAGATATAGGAAGTATATATATATAAGCAATAATGGATAAGGTCAGCACATGCAACCAAGGCAACAAAGCACACAGAACTCACATACCACACACCAGCTACCCTAAGGCAACCAATAGGGCCGAGCAAGCATTTCCTTAATCTATATTCATTTAATTAACTTTATTAACCAAACTATACCTAAACCAGCTAGCTATGTTATGAGCTAGCAAAATACATCGACACTCCCAGGTGTCCTTAGCCCTTACAGCTCTTAGGTTTATCTGACTCCATGTCAGCACCTAAGGCCTACCAATTTTGATCCTTGCATTCAGCCATTTCGGCTTATGTCTCTTTACCCCCTTACATATAGCCATTTGGCTTGTCCCTTACCTTTTCATTTTACCTTCAATTTCCAGAGTTTCCCGTAATCAAATTCTGTTTCTACAGCCCCCCTCAACATCTCAGCTTGGCTACAAAGAAAACCAAGTGCAATGTGCAACCTGAGCCCTTTTTTTTTTTGCCAACTGAAACTAACAGCTATCCCAAAGCTTCATGGCCATTTGAAAATGTCTTCTTGAACCTCTGTAATTGCCAAGAACCAAAAACCATTGACTTAACCCACTAATAACATTATTTAACAAGTAAGCAGCACCTTACCCAGGAAATCTGAGGCATGCAGCTTCAATCTGGTAAGAAATGCCATCCTTTCCTTCAATTTCGGCACTTCCCCGCTGTTTATAATTAAAAACCAGCTGGAAGAAGTTTCTAAATGAAGAAGAGATGAATTCTGGAGCTTTTTGTCGAGTGCCCGACAAGTCTTTCTCTTCCATCGTTAAGTGGGGCTCAATTTCGTACTTAAATCCTTCAGCTTATCATTTGTTGACAATTCAGCCCACCCTTCTTTAGTCTAACCAGATTGCTCTTTAACTCCTCCCACAACATTATTCTTCAATCTTGCAATTGGTTCCTGGTTCCTTGCTTCTTGTCAAGTAAATCCTTCATTTCTTTGTGTCCAGGCAATTAAGTCACTTTAACCCGAGACTTCCCTGTATAACACAATTCAGCCCCTAACATTTCACTCCTGTCAATAAACCTACTGAATAATGTAGTAGACTTTTCCTCAATTGTACAATTGAGTCCCTTGGTTAAACACCAAGAATAATTCAGCCCTTAAGGCCTAATTTCCTTGACAATAAATTGATCTCTTTGCAATTCTGCTCGTTCTCATAGAATTTCTTCCAATATAGCCCTTGGTCTTAGAAACCTATCACGGTTTTCTGTATAATAGGCACAAATGAAAACTGTGGGCATGACAGCACTTATGATAACAATGCTTGTTGCCAATTTAGTGAATTTTGTACCACACTGATTTTTTTTTTTGTCCTAAATTTGTAGATGTTGGTTGTGGATTTTCCATGCAAGTTTGGTGCTAGATTTAGCACCTTCAAAACTAAGAAGGAGAATATAGTCATCCTTCATCTACAAAGTGTTGACCTGAATTATTATAGGAGATGAATTCTCATTCTTAATATGCCTAAAGGATTTTTCAAATAACTAGTAGCTACACACATGCGTTGCATGTGAATCAAAATACTAAGTTATTTTTTTCTCAAATAGCTATAATTCTAGTTATATTTTTTAAAATAAATAATAGCAATAATGGTTTTAATTTTTTTTAGTTTAGATATATTTCTTATCAATTTCATTTTTCTATTTTTCATAATTTTTACTATAATATTTTATCATAACTGTTCTCATTTGTGTCATCCATTATAAAAGATTGCTAATTGTATTTGATTTTTATTTATTATAAATAACAACAACAGTAGCAACAACAACAATAATAATAATAATAATAATAAGAATAATAATAACAATATGATGCCCCAAAGCATCTTCGTTTGCTGTCATGTTGACAGGTGGAGAGACTTCCTGAGGAGGCGAGCGCCTGGAGCTCTGGTTTCCCAGCTGAGTGTGCCTGAAAAGCTCAAAGAAGAGGTTAGGAGGTCCCCGGTTTGCTTTTCCGGGGAGGACCCTCCGACGCCCAAGTCAGTTTTCTGAGTGAAAGTGGAGGAAGAACACTAAGGGATCAAGTGTCTTGCCTGTTTTGTGTTTTCTCAGAGGGAGGAAAACGCCCCATCCTTTGCCCAGTCCCATTTCCTAGTATTTATAGGAGTAGTTGGTCCGTTCAGATCATGACACGTGTTCGGTCGGATTTGATCTGTACTTTTGGACCTAGGGGACAGGCAGCCGTTTGCAGCCTCCTTTAGCCCTGGACCCGGACAGGTTGTGTCAGGACTGGGGGGGCTGCGGCGTGTCAGTTCGCCGTTCAGATGTGACGTGTAGGGCTTGTGGGCGACATGTCAGAGGCTCCTTAAATGCTCATACCGTACTCCCGAGGTTCCCTGGGCGAGGTCGCCCTTTGGTGCGTGCACCCTCTTTGGATTCTATCCGTCCTTCGGTGTGAGCACCTCCTTCGGGATCTATCCCATAGTTCTGGGAGCTCCCTTGATGAACACCTTCTTCGGGACTCACACCCATAATTAGGGGATTCCCTTGTTCAGGTGTTTCTTGTTCGGGGAAGATCCTCTTCGGGGCCTCTGCCTTCGGGGAGATTCTTCCTTGCTTCAGAGAGATGGCTCTCTTACCCGAAGACGGTCAGTCTGGCCCCTCGATGGAGACGGTGTTGTCCTCGAAATTCCTGACGAGCTAACCGAAGTCTCGAGCTCATAGTGTTTGACTTCGCACCTTCCGAGGTCAGTAAAAAGATCCTCTCTTGGGTGACGTCAGACTCCTCGGCCAATATTCTGGCAGGGAGTTACTACCGAGGAGGCAATAGCCTTTGGCTATCACAGGCCCCCCTCCGAAAAGCCGAAGTGAGAAACTTCGGTTCATCGGTTTTCGGGTCCTGTGGTTGTGATATCTGCGCCGAAGACGCCTTCTTCTGCCTGAAGCGATGGACAACCCTTTTTACGTCCTCAAGGCGCGAGAAGATAGGCTGTCCCTGTGCCGAAGATACACCTTCCGCCCGAAGTCACAGGCTGTCTCTTGGTGTCCTCGTGGCGAGGGAAAATAGGATAACCTTGTACCGAAGATAGACCTTTTGCCCGAAGTCACAGGCTGTTTTTTGGTGTCTTCGAGGTAACCTACTTTTTTGCCTTTATAGGTCTGCTCATGCGTCGCGTCCTGTGTCCAGCAGAGTCAGTCTAGGGCGGCGCCTCTAGACCAAATGGTGTCAGAGGGCGTGCTCGACGTGATGGACGACACGTGGCACGTTTGCTGCGCGATGACCGACACATGGCACACTATTATTGGGTGGGAATGCGCTGAGTACGGCAGGCGTGACTTTTCAGGCGCATTTAGCAGTTATGGCGACGCTTCACCTTCCGAGGGGTACTAATGACGACGGTTCACCTGGCCTTCTTGGCCTATATATACCAGCCCTGTCATAACCCTCTTTTTGCTTCTGCTTTTGCTTTCTTCTGCTTTCTAATTCTCTCCCGATTTTCCGCGGCGGTTCTCCTTTTTCAGGCATTTTTCAAACCACTTTTCACGACGGCTTCCACAAATCCAGATTCCGGCAAGACCTTTGGTGGGTTTTAGTCTTTTTGCTTTTTTCAAAGCTTCTTCTTTGTTTTTCCCGAACTCGTTTTCCTTGTTTTTCCCTAACTCATTTTCATCATGCCTGTTCCTGAGAGTTGGCAACCTCTTCTTTCTCACCCTTGCTACACTACTCCGGCAAAACTAGCGAAGTGGAAGAAAAAGTTTTTCTTACCCTCTTACTCTGTGACGAGGTTGCCCCGTCCTGACCAATTTCCTTTTTCCAACCGAAGTGATGAAATCACCGTTTTCCGAGCCCAACTGAAGGCCGGACTTCGGTATCCCCCCCCGGAGATGGTTAGCGCGTTCTGCAACTTCCATGGCATTGCCGTTAACCAACTCCCACCGAACTCGTACTACTATTTCAACGCCTTCCTCTGTATGTGCGGCGTTTTCAAAATAAAACCTCACTTTGTAGTTTTTCTTCAGTACTACAAGCTCTTCGTGGTCCCGAAGGGTGGCTTCTAGTTTATGCTACCTCGGGGATCCGGGAGCAAAAAGTATACGTTCACCTTCGCCACCAAAGACAGCTGGCGAGGGTGGCAACAAAAATTCTTTTTCCTGAAGAAGTCGGAGGCTTGGTCGCACGTCCCGACCAAGTGGGCTCAGGGGAGGCTCAAGATGGATGTTGTTGACCCGAAGATACTGCTAGACGCCGACGTAGCACCTATCTTTGAGGACTTCGACAGGCGCATCCGGGCCGTCTCTGACTGGGCTGCCGAGGTCTCTCCACGTGCCCTTTACCCCTTTCCGATCAACTGGAGGCTCATGACCGAAGAGGTCCTTCGGGAACTCAAGGTGGTAAAGGAGCATGTGATAGACCTCAACACGCCGAAACCGGCTTTTTCGGGGAATGACTCCTGGCTCGTGAAACTCTTTCGGGGGAAAGAGACTTATGAGTCTTTTTACGAGAGTAAGTTACTTTCTCATTTTTTCCTTCATAACTTCATCTTGGACTTACGCTGATCTTCTTTTTCTTTTTTCAGAGATGGGCGACGATGCGGCTGCCTTCTACAAGGCTCTTTTTACCGGGCAGGCCGAGAGGGGCGAACAGACAAAGAAGGCCGCCTCTCGGAGGCGGAAGCAGACTTTGGGCGGCCCTCCTTCCAAACGGGCAAAGAAAGCTGCTCCTTCCTCTCTTCCGCAAATTCCGGAGGAGGTAGGCGAGGACCCCGAAGACCCTGCTGCCCCTTTGCCCGAGGTTCCTTCTGTCGACGTCCCTTCTTCCGACGTCCTTCTTCAAAGCCCCACGCCTTCGCATGCTCTTCTGGAGGGCGATGGGGAGGAGACCCCTTCTGCTGAGGAACGGCGCCAAATAAGAGGCAAGGGGATCTCTACTGAGGCGATGTCGATTCTTGACGACGACGTTACCGAGGTGCCAGCAGGTTTGTACTTTGTCGAAGAACCTTTTTTCTCTTGTAAATCCTTAAGAGTTTTCTGGCCTTAACCAATTTTTCTGCTTTGTTGTGCAGCGGAAGTGGCCGCTCCTGACTGGGTTGCCGAACACGCCCGCAAGAGGGCCCTTCGGGATGCCAAACTCCCAGCAGGGAAAGTTCCGAAGGAGCCCTTCTGGACGTTCATGGAGGACATGAATATGTACTCCAAGGACTGTCCCGAGATGGCCAAGCAGATGTGCAAAGGGGTGTTTACTGAGGCCTCTTACAAGGCCCTTACGGAGGCTTACCCAAGCGACATCTCTTTGGCCGCCAAACTCACTGAACATGCCGCCCAGGTACGCTTTACTGTTTCCTTAGTGCCAATTTCGCCTTTGCTTTTTACGTAGCATCATTTTCCCTTTGTTTGCTTTTTTTGCAGCTGATGGGGTATGCCGGGCTGCTCCGTGTTCGGGTGGCACGAGAGTCAGAAAGGAGGGCGTCACTCTGGGACCTTTACACCAAGACGAAGGCCCAGTGTTCGGCGTTGGCTGCCGACAATGCTCAGCTGAAGCAGTCTTCAGAGAAGTATATTGCTGAACTTCGGGAGGGGTTTATAAAAGAGAAAGAGGAACTTGAGAAAGGCACCTCCCAGAAACTTTCCGACATCGGCTCTCGGATGGCGGAGCTGACTTCGATCGTAGAAGCGATTCAAAAGGATAAGTCAGAAAGTGACGCAATCCTTGCGAAGACGCTAGGGGAAAAGGCCCAGCTCGAAGCCGAGGTCGCATCTCTGAAGAAGCCTTCAGAAGAGAAGAAGAAGATGAAGTCATTGAAGAGAAAGCTCAAGGATCTGGAGAAGGATTACGCGGATCTGGAGAAGGACTATGCAGATTTGGCGGTCAAGAAGCGGGAGTCCGATGATATGACGAAGTTGGGCTTTTAAGACGGCTTCTGTCTTGTTCGGCACCAAATTCTGCAGAAGTTCCCAGATTTTGACCTCTCCTTCCTGGAAGGCATGAACATCCCCAAGGAGCCTCGGTGGACTTGGTCCAAGATCGAGCACTTGAAACTGCCTCCTTCTCTCCCGGCGCCGAAGGCTGCTGACAAAAGCACAGAGGCTGGCAGTTCTCAAGACGCCGGGGTTCCTTAGTACTAGGGCCTTTTGTCTTCATTTTCTTCTTCTTTTTTGTAGTCTTTCAGCAACTTTCTTCTCTGTAAGCACTCTTTGGCTCAATAGATAAAAATTTGGCTAAGTATTTTTTTGCCAGATTCCTTTGTTTCCCTTTGTCCCGAACATAATTCGTTCGAGAGACTTCGGAAAACCACACGTTTGCTTTCCTTTGTCCCGAACATATTCGCTCAAGAGACTTCGGAAAACCACACTCCTGCTTTCCTCTGTCCCGAACATATTCGCTCAAGAGACTTCGAAAATCCTTACTTTTGCTTTCCTTTGTCCCGAACATATTCGCTCAAGAGACTTCAGAAATCCTTACTTTTGCTTTCCTTTGTCCCGAACATATTCGCTCAAGAGACTTCGGAAAACCTTACTTTTGCTTTCCTTGGTGATTGCTTTCGTGAGACTCTTGTTTTGTACTTCCTCAGAATTTTTTACTTAGACAAATTTGTCCAACTTGTGCAATACAACTTCCCCACTGAACTTTTTAGGCATAGAATTTTTTCAAGGCCTCTGAGTGCCAAGTATTTTTTAATTCTATGCCTTTGGCATCACCGAGCTTATAAACTCCTTTTCGTACTTCGGCAAGTACCAGGTAGGGTCCTTCCCAATTTGCGCGAAGTACCCCGTGGGACGGCTTTCGGGGTGCAAATTCAGCCTTTCGGAGAACGAGGTCTCCCTTCTTTATTCCTTTTGGCCTGGCGCGTAGGTTTATGGTTGCTGCCACTCTTTGCTGGAAAGCTTTTCTTCTCAGCTCGGCTACTTCTCTGTGTTTGCTGACGAGGTCGAGCTTGGTTCTTAGGCCGAGGTCATTTCCTTTTTCATCGAACACTTGGACTCGTATTGACGGTTGTACTACTTCGACAGGGATGATGGCCTCTGTACCGAAGACGAGTGAAAAGGGCGTTTCCCCTGTGGCTCTTCGGGGTGTTGTTCGGTAACTCCATAACACACTTTGGAGTTCTCCTGGCCATTTCCCTTTTGTTTCCCTCAGTCTCTTTTTCAGACCATCTTTTATGGTCCTGTTAGATACTTCCACCTGCCCATTACTTTGGGGGTGAGCTACTGGGGCGAAGTGCATTTTTGTCCCGAGGTCGCTAATGAACTCTTGGAATCCTTTGTCTATGAACTGGGATCCATTGTCCGCTACGAGTACCCTCGGTATGCCAAATCTGCATACGATGTTTTTCCATACGAACTTCTGCACTTCTTTTGCTGAGATAGTTGTCAGAGGTTCTGCCTCGACCCACTTAGAGAAATAGTCTACTGCTACTACGCAGAACTTTACGCCTCCAGGCGCCGTTGGGAGTGGCCCAATGAGATCTATGCCCCAAACTGCGAAGGGCCAAGGATAGTCTGCCGAAGTCATGAACTCCGAGGGTGTTCTTTGGATGTTCGCATGTCTCTGGCAACTACCACATTTTCGGACGAACTGCTTCGCGTCCTTTCTCAGGGTAGGCCAGAAGTATCCTTGGCGAAGTATCACTGCTGCTAGGGCGTCGGTTCCGATGTGCGAACCACAGGCACCTTCGTGAACTTCTTCGAGGATCATTTCAGTATCCTCTTCACTGACACACCTCTGTAGTGGATTTGCATATCCTTGCCGATATAGTTCTTCTCCAATTAAAAAGAAACGTCCGGAACGCCTTCGCACTTTTGCGGCTTCGCTGGGGTCTTCGGGGAGTGTGTTGGTTGCGAGATACGTTTTGATTGGTTCTTTCCATCCTTTCCCCGAGGTCTGTATGTTTAGCACCGCGATGCTGGGGTGGCTTAGCACTTCGGTGCAAGTTTTGGACTTCGCCAAACAGTCTGCCTCAGCATTTTCTCGTCGGGGTACGTTCTCGATTTTCACGACGTCGAACTCCCGAATAAGCTTTGTTACCAACTCATGGTATTTCACCAAGGTCGGGTCTTTCGCGCCATAGTCCCCTGCCATTTGCCGGACCACCAGCTGGGAATCACTATGGGCTTTCAAGTTTCTCACGCCAATTTTTCTGGCCAGGCGTAATCCTGCTATGAGGGCCTCATACTCGGCTATATTGTTGGTGGCGTTGAAACTGAACTTGATGGCCTTCATTACTTCTAGGCCTTCGGGGCCTCTGATAATCACTGCAGCTCCCTGGTGTTCAGATCCTGAGGCCCCGTCAACATATAACGTCCATTCTGGCTCATCTTCGCCCGAAAACGAATGTCCCTCCTCGGTGTTTGGTACTTCGGCGATGAAGTCTGCCAAAGCTTAAGCTTTTATAGCTTTCCGGGGTTCATACGTGATGTCGTGTTCGCCAAGCTCTATACACCACTTGGAAAGCCTTCCTGAGTGATCAACTTTCCTCATAACATCCCGTAGAGGCAGGGTACTTCGGACGATAATGGGGTGAGCCTGAAAGTATGGCCGCAGCCTTCTCCCTGCAAGCACTAAGGCATATATAGCTTTTTGAAGCAAAGGGTACCTGACTTCGGCGCCATGCAGGGACTTGCTGACATAGTAGACCGGCCATTGCTTTGGCCCTTCTTCTTTCACGAGGACCGAGCTCACAGCTTTTTTTGTGACGGCGAGGTATAATACGAGGGGCTCTCCCTCCCGAGGTTGCCGCAGAGTCGGCAGGCTGGCCAAGTAGACTTTGAGTTCTTCCCAGGCTTTTTGGCAATCTTTATCCCAAGGATGACCATTCCTTCCGAGGTCGCCTTCCATCTTTGCTGCCTTTGTGAGCACTTTGAAGAAGGGTCGACACCTATCTCCGTACCTGGAAATAAACCTGCTCAGAGAGGTTATTCTTCCGGTGAGTCTTTGCACGTCTTTGACTGTGGCAGGAGTTCGGAATTCAAGCAGAGCCTTAATCTTCTCGGGGTTAGCATCGATGCCTCTTTCAGATACCATGTACCCAAGGAACTTTCCCGAGGTCACCCCGAAGATGCATTTCTCAGGATTAAGGCGGATCCCGAACGCTCTGAGTTTTTGGAAGGTTTCCTCTAAATCTTCAACGTGGTAACCAGGCAGTTTGCTTTTGACTATCATATCATCAACATATACCTCCATGTTCCTCCCCATTTGGTCTTTGAAGACTTTGTTCATCAGCCTCTGGTAGGTGGCTCCTACATTCTTGAGCCCGAAGGGCATCCTAATATAGCAATATGTTCCTCCCTCGGTGATGAAGGCAGTCTTCTCTTCATCTTTGGGGTCCATCCTTATCTGATGGTAGCCACTGAAAGCGTCCAGGAAACTTAGGAGCCCATACTCGGCAGTTGAGTCTACCAGTTGGTCTATTGGCGGAAGAGGATATGAATCTTTCGGGCAGGCATCGTTCAAATTTCTGAAGTCGATGCACATCCGGAGCTTACTACTTCATTCTTTTGTGGCAATTACCACGTTGCTTAGCCATTCGGGGTAGTTTACCTCCCGGATAATGCTAGCGTCTATCAGACGCTGGACTTCGGTCTTGACGAAGTCACTTTTGTGAGCTGAGATGCTCCGTTTCTTTTGCCGGACAGGTTTTACTTCCGGACTCGCTTTGAGGCTATACTGGATTTCGCGAGGGTTTACCCCTGGCATGTCTTTCGGCGAGTAGGCGAACAGATCTTTATTTGTAAGCAGAAAAGATACAAGTTTTTCCTTGTCTCCTTCGGCCATGCTTTTCCTTATTCGGGTGCTATGGCCTGGGACAAGCTCTACTTCTTCTGTTTCCGCTTTTGTGGGATCTTCTGCCTCGCCCCTTTCCAGCTCTTTTGCTTTTACAGCATGTGCTAAGTTGCTTGCTGGAGCCTTTCGTGCTCTGACGAACACCTCTCTCACCTCGCTTTGATCAATGAAGATCTTTGTGTCTCCTTCTTTGGTGGCGAAGGTGACGGTCAAGTACTTTACATCAGGGAGAATGTGCAAATTTCCCTGTGTCTGTCTGCCGAGGATGGCGTTGTATGACGAAGGAACGTCCATGACTATGAATCTTGCCATGGTAGAGGCGAACAACTCAGCAGTTCCTTTCTCCGAAGTTCCTTTCATCATCAAGGGGAGGTCGATCCACCCGAGGACAGGTAGCTCAGATGGTCCTACGCCGAACGTGGGTGAAGTAACAGCCTTGAGGTCACTCCTGGATACGCCCAAGCTTGGCAGCAAATCTGAGAACAAGACGTCTGCGTTTGACCCATCGTCCAGCAGTACCCTCTTGACGTCCCAGTTCCCTATCCCCGCCATTATCAGCAATGGGTCGTCATGGGGAAATACAATGGTGGAGCCATCCTCGCGGGCCAATTTTTTCGTTGGGCTCTGATATTCCATTACCGCTATCTCTCTGGCCCTTCTTTTTCTTTCCGAGGATGGAAGTCCGGTTGTGATCGTCTGTATTACTCCTGCCGAAGGTGGAGGACGCCTTTTCGGACTTCGGTTCCTTCGCCTGTCTGAATCGTAATTCTCGTCATCGGGCTTTCCTTCTTCCTCTTTTTTCCCCTTCGGGGAAGGCATTCTCAAATAACGCCGAAGCTGGCCCTGCTTTATCAGTGATTCAATGTACTTTTTCAACTGAAAGCACTCTTCGGTGTCATGACCGTGATCACGGTGGAACTGACAGAACTTCTTCATGTTCCTTCTGTTGTCAGCAGTCATGCCCCTCGGCCGTTGGATTTGAGCCCCTTGTTTTTCCAACGCCATGAGGACGTTAGCCCTCGTGGTGCTCAAAGGTGTAAAGTTTTGGGGCTTCCTTCCTCCTATTTGCGTTCTCCGAGGTCGGCCTAACTGTTCCGTTGGACACCGGGCTTGCTGGTTGGACCCTTCGCCACGAGCGTGAATATGGTCAGCTTTCGGTCCGGTCATTCTCAGCTCTTCGGCTGTCATATGTTGTTCAGCCCTTCGGTAGAATTCTCCCAGCGTGTCCGGGGGATCTTTGGAGAATTCATAAAACAAGTGCGAATCCCTCCGGAGGCCCCTCGTCATGGCGAGGATGCGGATTTGGGGACGAAAGTCCGGAACACTAAGGGCCTCTCTGTTGAACCTCTCGACATAGTCACGGATGGTCTCCCCGTTTCTTTGTGCTATGTCAAACATCTGGACGGGCATCTTCGCCGTCGGCTTGCTCCCAATGAACTGTTGGGTGAACGCTGTTGACAGCTCCTGGAACCCCCTGATGTTTCCGGGAGGCAGGGAATTGTACCAGGCAGTTGCTGGTCCTGAGAGGGTGACTTCAAAGCACTTGCAGAGTGTAGCATCATCAGCCCCGTGTAGCACCATGCTGCGTTTGTACTTTGTTAGGTGGGCCTGGGGATCAGTCCGACCCTCATAGGTCTCTAGCCGAGGTAGCCTGAAGTCACTTGGCATGGCCGCCTCGACCACTGTTCGGGCGAAAGGAGTTTCATCTCCGGAGACGGTTTCAGTTAGCCTGGCCCAAACAGGCTTGCGTGCCACCTGCTGTTCCACTCTCTCCAGTCTTGCCAAGACTTTCTCCAGGAGGAGCGTAGCACTGGGCTCCTCTTTCTGGTGCTTGGAGGTTCTTGGGTAGAAGGACTGTTGCCGTCTCTTCGGGGAGCGACTTCGGTACCGAGGTGAGGGGGGCCTTCCTTCTGGCGACAAACTTCTTCTGGACGGGACTTCGGGTCGTTCAGACCTCGCTCTTTCCGCCAGCCATGCTCCGAGGGGCAAGTTATCTGTCGAGGACTCTTCCCGTGGCTCCCCACCTCCCGAGCTATGATGGGTTGCCCTTGGGCTTTTCTCCTGAGGTCGTGCTGGCGAAGTGGGTTTTTGCGCCTGGGCTGGTTGCGGCCACCTTCGGTCTATCTGTTGTGTCATTTTAGCCACAGCAGACCTCTGAAAGTTTCGTAAAAAACCCATGGTGATGACAAGAGGGCGTTCTTCTTCAGGCAAGGAAGTCTCTGGGGGACTTTGTTTGGTAGCTGGTTGGGTCTCAGGCGCGGACGGGGACTTCGGGAGTCCTTTGTCCTTCGAACGCCGAGTTTTGACAACAGCTACCTGGGAGTAGGTTCCCACAGACGGCGCCAAATGATGCCCCAAAGCATCTTCGTTTGCTGTCATGTTGACAGGTGGAGAGACTTCCTGAGGAGGCGAGCGCCTGGAGCTCTGGTTTCCCAGCTGAGTGTGCCTGAAAAGCTCAAAGAAGAGGTTAGGAGGTCCCCGGTTTGCTTTTCCGGGGAAGACCCTCCGACACCCAAGTCAGTTTTCTGAGTGAAAGTGGAGGAAGAACACTAAGGGATCAAGTGTCTTGCCTGTTTTGTGTTTTCTCAGAGGGAGGAAAATGCCCCATCCTTTGCCCAGTCCCATTTCCTAGTATTTATAGGAGTAGTTGGTCCGTTCAGATCATGACACGTGTTCGGTAGGATTTGATCTGTACTTTTGGACCTAAGGGACTGGTAGCCGTTTGCAGCCTCCTTTAGCCCTGGACCCGGACAGGTTGTGTCAGGACTGGGGGGGCTGCGGCGTGTTAGTTCGCCGTTCAGATGTGACGTGTAGGGCTTGTGGGCGACATGTCAGAGGCTCCTTAAATGCTCATACCGTATTCCCGAGGTCCCCTGGGCGAGGTCGCCCTTTGGTGCGTGCACCCTCTTCGGATTCTATCCGTCCTTCGGTGTGAGCACCTCCTTCGGGATCTATCCTATAGTTCTGGGAGCTCCCTTGATGAACACCTTCTTCGGGACTCACACCCATAATTAGGGGATTCCCTTGTTCAGGTGTTTCTTGTTCGGGGAAGATCCTCTTCGGGGCCTCTGCCTTCGGGGAGATTCTTCCTTGCTTCAGAGAGATGGCTCTCTTACCCGAAGACGGTCAGTCTGGCCCCTCGATGGAGACGGTGTTGTCCTCGGAATTCCTGACGAGCTAACCGAAGTCTCGAGCTCATAGTGTTTGACTTCGCACCTTCCGAGGTCAGTAAAAAGATCCTCTCTTGGGTGACGTCAGACTCCTCGGCCAATATTCTGGCAGGGAGTTACTACCGAGGAGGCAATAGCCTTTGGCTATCACAATACAAGATAGAATATTCTACAGGTGATACTGGTTACAAAAAAAACTAACAAAATTGTTTTTATTTATGATGGTATAGTACTTATAAAAATTTCTTCCATTTACTTTTAACATCCTATCAAAGCTGTCAAATTTTCTCTTCTAAGTGTGAGACTTAAAATTAGTAGTATGACACAAATATGAGCAATGATGTCAAAGTATAGGCTTGGTAGATAAACATTATGTGTTTTGCAATGACATATGTAACTATGAGTAACTATACATTATTAAGAATGCATAATTACCTGACTCTTGACTTTTTTATTTAAAAACAAAAACACACTCACTCCTAAGGTTTTAGATTGACACTTACCCAATATTCTATAGGCAGGTTAATGTGATTATTTTAAAGATCGAGGTGAATTAATTTCGAAATTATACTCACATCACTAAGGTTTGAAAAACATAGTCTTACTCATTTTTCTTATAATATAATTAGTTAACCATATGAAAGTAAACTCTTTAAAATAGAATAAATTCCTAATACCTAAAAGGAGAACTAATAACTTATAATTTAAGTTTTAGTCACTTTATATTTTTGCACTTTTATTATATATAGATATAAATATATAAATATAAACACACACACACACACATACACACACACACATTAAGTTGTTCTTTTAATTTCAAATAAAAATATTTAAATTTTAAAAATTAAATAAATTAATAAACACCATGTTTAATAGTCATAGAAGTCAAAGACATGTTTGTTACAAAATTTTAAATTTAGTGGCAATTTTCAGTTTTTTGGCATAAAAAAGACTTCTAAAAAACATAGGAAAAAGTCACTAATTTTTTTTTTTGTTTTTTCCTTTTCAAACACTAATCTTATTTTCCAAATATAAAGAATTTTTAGATGATACAAATGTGTTTAAATTTTAAATATTAGAAATAAATTAAAATGGTGATTAATCAAATAAATAAAAATATTAACTTAGTAAATTAAATATAAAATTACTATTTTAAAAAAATTAGAAATTCTCAAAATATGTTTCATATTTGAAGAATTGTGTATCAATGTTAAATGTGAAAGTATAGGAATTTAGTATTACCACAATGAAAAAATGATAAACTAAAAAAAAGTCATATTTTGGATAAAAATAAATAAAATTTTGATCCAACAAATATAGTACATGTTGGGATTTTTTCTTGTTTTACTAAAACTTATCATACGTCCTCCAACTTCTTCTTTTGTGAAATAATCCCTTATACAGTCAAAACTTGCAATCAAAACCTAAAAATATACAATTTGCTTATAAATTTTGAACATATAAACTTCCAAGCTTTTCTCCTTAATATACTTAATCTCAGATAAAATAAAAAGTTGTAATCACAACATAAAATTATTAATTTTATCTCTTAATGACTCCAAAACTGCTTCTAGGCCATGATCTTCTACCGTTAAATATAATATTCAAAACAAATTACTTCTAATTTTTTTAAGCAAATTGTAAGATTTGATTGGCTCTAAAAAATTAAAAAATGAAAATAATATTTTAATATTATTTAGTATATAAAAGTAGTTAATTGTGAAGAATAAAATTTTGAGTTACAATATTAAAAGGGATGACCATGTGGAAAAGATAATTATTATAATTTTTCCAATATTTCAAAATATTGGAAGCTATAAAAAAATTGGTATTAAAAGTCCCCATATTATAATATAAGCAACTAATTCTAAGGGCCAAAAACTTTTTTTTCCTAAATTTTTCCAAATGACCTTTGTTGTAATGATAATTTTTTTTTTTATAATAGGTGCTTGAGTTATACTTGACTTATATTATTGCCCTAAGATGGAGCAGATATGTAAGTTTTCATACAATCATACTTGAATTGTACTTGTAATTGTTTATTAATACTTGTTAAGTTAAAATTTTAAATTTTATAATATATTTATTAGACTCAATATATTATTTGATAGTAATATAGAACTAAGGAAAACATGTTTGATGAAAGAAAAAAAGGAAAAAATTTTAGTGACAATCTAAGAGTTTTAACCACTAAAGGTAAGAATAACACAAAAAAGAAAAAAATACATACAATACTTGATTCTGTAATGTAGAATCAAGGTTGAGGAAATTTGTAGGAAAAAATAAAATTTAGTGGCAACTTAAGGATCTATATTAGTGTTCTAGTGTTAGGATAACTCCAATTAAGTAGACTATATACTTTGAACAATTCTCATGTTCTGATACCATTTGTAATGACTTAAATCTAGAACTAATTAACAAAGTAGCTGCCCATACCACATGAGCTATATTTTAGAAAAGTATGAGCGTTAGATGCTTATATTCTATAACGTGAACCAATATATCCACATAAAGCTGCCCACATTTTCCCCCATATGGGATATGGGAGGTATTACAGTATAGACTTAGTAAGTAAACATTGAGTTTTTTCAAAGACATGTAACTATAAAGAACTATATATTACTCAAAAACCTTAGTTACCCTACTTTTGACTTTTAATCAAAATTTCCATTCCAAAAGAAGCACTCAAGGGGTTATGAGTAACAAATATAAGTTAGATTTGAAGTATGGGCCAACAACAAAATGGCCATTTTAGCATTATCTCAAACAAAGTTTGAGATTGCATATAAAGTAATTTGAGACCTTAGTCTCAAAACATATTATATATAGTCCTTAGACTATCTTGTTAGTTGAAGGCCAAAAGTTATGAAAAGCATAATTTTCATGGAAGCTTCCTCATTATTTAAGGAAGTTTGGGCTTATCATCCACTAGATGTATGTTCAAATCTAAATCTAACTTTTGTTACTTTAATGAACCTTATGGATACAAATTCCATTAAATGCATGAAGTTATCCACCTATGGATCTTTAACTTTTATATACAACCCCATTAAGCCCTTATTGAGTCCAGGATCAACTAATAATACTTAGAACTTAATGGCTATCATATAGCCTCTTTGGCTAAATGGAAGATCATCAAAATTGATGGCTAAATTATCTTTTTATGGCAAATCTGTATTTTAATTTGGACAACTGAAAAGTCACTTTCATTTATAAAATTTGAATTGATCTAGCACTTATTCCAAATCAATGGAATTGACATGACGTGCATAGCCTCATGTCCTAAACTCATTTCTTGCTCACCTTAATCTTACACTTATGCTAAATATAAAATCCACTAATATGACAAACATATGGTTTTGATAAGATACTAAATGATCAAGAATATTAAAAAACCAAATATTTTAATGAGCCTTGAACCACTTTCTCTTGAAAGAAGAAATTCATAATGTTTTATACATACTAAGTTGTCCAAATAAGAAAATTAAAATGAACTTTGATTAAAATGAACTTTTATAATCACTAGCATCTTAGAACTTAACCAAGATGACACCTTTTCAAGATTCAAGATTATGATCTTCTACACATTTCATGTCCATTAACATTGTTCTTTAAATGTTAATTTGTTAATTAGGAAGACATATCTTCTCCCTCTTGGTATGTACATGTTACAAGAGTGGCAACAATATTGAAATCAAACTTTTACAACCCTTTGGACATTAAAGTTTGTTAAGAGGGCCATGTAATCATATCATAGTAGGTATGACATAAACTAACAATGGAACTAAAAGACATGCTAATTGAAACATTCTCAAAACATGGCCAATCTTAGTTATTTTGTACATATGCAAAGTAAACACATTCATAAGGCCATTTCATGAAAAGAACTAGGTGAATCACTTACGACACACTATTACTTTTTTCTAGCCTAAATGTGCATTACCAACATATCACTTTTGACATCCTAGTAAAAACTTACTAGAATTTGTGAAAAAAATTAGTCACAAAGACTACATTGTCATAATTTTAAGAATCAAGGAATTATTATCATTATCATTAAGATAAATTTCATGTACAAGGAAAATTTGCATGGCAAGCAAGATCTGTACAAAGAATTCAAGATGAACACATTCTCTTAAACTAAGTACATATTACACAACTAATGAATATTTTTCACTAAAGAGTCTCACATGACCAACTGTTCACCTTCATACTTGAAGTTTTATTCACTAGAGACACATATGTCCTTTTGAACGATCTTTCTCATAATAAATATGAGTTTTGATCCCTGAATCACCAATTCACAAAGAATTTTGATTTGGCCAAAATGTATACACTACATAAAATTTACAGTTTGAAGAGAATGAGAAACTATGTATATTAGTCACTAAGTAACCATTTGCTTAGGTTTCTTTGTAATCATAGACTAAACATTTGGTTTTATTTTTTCTTGTGTTTGCCTTTCCCAAAAAATTTAAATATGATGATTAACAACTCCACTTTACTTAGCACACCATGAACATCTTTGTGTGTGATTTATTTTTCATCATCATGTTTCAGATCTAAACTTAGCTTATCGATAACTCCACGTATGAAGTTAGAAATATACAATATGTAATAATTAGTACATTAGAAATGTACATATATTATCACAAAAGGACAATTTCAAGTATAAGTGAAATAAAACAACTTATCCATGTTAAAACAAACCAAAAACATGTTCATGCACATGCACTCAAATCTATTTTGACAAGTTTCCATTATTTTAGTTTACTTGTCTTAAATTGCCTTATATATACATTTAAATAGCCATTATTGACACAAAGTCAATAATACAATCAAACAAAACATATATGCAATTCGACCTACTATTATGCACACGAAAACTTTTAAGAATGCAAAGTTAAAAAAAATGCACAAATTGCATACACACAAGGTTGAATACACCAAAATAATCTGTATGTTTATCATCATAGCTTTTAGTTAACTTAGTATACTTACTAAGTTTAAATATGCATATAGATTTCAGATTTAGTAACTAAAACTAAATTTTAGCATATAGATTAGAGTTAAGGCCGATCATATCGGTATAGGATGCAACAAATTTTCAAACGATTTAAGGCTGTTTAAAAGAGCATGCTATTGAACCTATGACTCTAATACCAATGATGAAAATTTAATGTACCATTAACGAACACTTTAATTTTTAGGATATAAAAAAATGCTTAGATTAAGGTGTACTTAGTTATCATTGAAGAACCGAGTGATAGGCTTCTTGATGAAAGACATCTTTTTGAGCATGTTATAGAAGACGTGACTTGTTGTGAACACCAAGGATCATATATTTAATTAACTTGAAAACAAGTAACTAAATATGTGGTTCACACCCAATACTTGATTGGAATTCTTTTAACGGTGATAGAAAAGTGCGTGGGGTAAAATAGAAGAAATAAAGCCTCCAGAACTTATGTCTGCAACCTCTATTTTGCACAAATCTAATACCCTTTATTTATAGAGGGTGAATTGACACTTATGAAAGGTCATAATCCTTCATAAAAGAGTGATAGTTCTTCATTAAAGGTTGTACTAGTTTTATAAGAGATATCCTTATCCATCCATAAATTCTTCCCTTGAAATAAGGCAATAACCACCCTTAGAAGGGATGTGTTGGTTCGGCCATAGAGTCACAACTCTTGTAAGAGTTATGTCTCCTTAAATCAATGTCATAATCACTTCTTAAAGGTTTTTAATTTTTCCTAAAACATGACCCTTCAGTAAAAGTTATGTTATTTCACTAATTAGGGTAGTTATAGTGCTTAACTACCTCTCCAAGGGTCATATATGTTGGAATGGACATATCCTTTCATCCAAAGGTCATATCCCCTTCATAATATAAGTAGTCATGGAGGTAGTTATTAAGAAGTTACCCCATGCATCAAGGTGTATATGTGCATATCATATAATCACCACGTGACATCTTCCTATTGGTTCCAGGGTAATGATGTGTCACACACATATGCCATAACATCCTAACAAATTAACTACCTCTAGTTAATGTTAGAAGTGGCAATGTTAGTTGGTGTGACCACACCAACCAATAGTAAAACAAGTATATCTTAGCACGTCTATGAAATTTAGCAATCACTCTTGCTAATTAAATTCCAACATAAAAGACTCTAAAGCTCTGCCATGAGAAGGCAAGTGTAACCAATTTTTTTAGCAAAGGCAATCACAAAGAGACCTTTTTCATCCCTAGTGAGGCCACTAATACCTGCCTCCTTTTGTTGCAGTCAGAAGAGCCATCAATATTTAATTTGAAAAAAAATTGTTGGGGAGGTGTCTAAGTGGCCTCATTAGTAGACACATTAATGGAAGGTTTCTAGTTACCTAGCAGAGTATAGAACTTGGATGCTTGTTCCTTGATTATCATAATAACTTTAGTAGGTGCAGAATGTTTACCCTTAAATATGCACAAATTCATCTATTTCTAAAGATTCCAAAAAACCAAAGGAATAATATAAGACCAGGGCAACTTAAACAAAGGATCAATACCATGTTTAACATAGAATGTTACAAAGAATTTTCCAATCAACAGGTCTAGCAAAATTGCAATTTAATAAATCCCAAATTTTAGTATTAAACCAGTAATCAAACAAGATATGTTCAATCATTTCAGTAGTATAGGGGCATCTAGGGCAAGAGTTAGAAAGCCTGGAAACCTAAATGACAAAGAAAACAGTTGACCGACAGCCTTCCATGTGTAAGTTTCCATATGAAGAGTTTGATTTTAGGATAAGTATTCAGCCTCCAAATTCATTTCCAACCTGGATTAGTTTCACCAATGGAATCCAACTATTTTTTCACTAAAGTTGGTAAACCATTTTTTAGGGAACTAGAAGCAATTTATTGAATATTATTTTGTTTTGCATTTATCAACTTCCATGGAAATTTATACGCATTAGTAGTGGGAATTTGGCCGAGCCTAAATCTTTTTTTTTTCGAGTTGGATTTTGTTACTGGGTTTGTGTTTACTTCATATATTATAAACATATGTCTAATTAGCCACACTAATCCTCTCATAATTCTCCATACATAATCCTTGTCCCGCTAAAAAAGTTAACCAAATTGCCGTTACATATACTTTCCTTGCCACTAAAAAAAATACCTTGTTGCCATTGCCGCCGCCTTTATTAGTCTTTACCCCCAACAAACAAAGCTTTTCAACCTATAATCGCACCTGGAATGCACATTCTCCAACTAATCATTGTCGTTGGATCATGCCATTGTTGCTTTCCTCTGAATCATATCATTGTTTGTCGCCTTCAAATCTCACCATCACCATTTACCTCTAGATTACATCGATTGTTGTTTGACTCCTGTTCACACCGTTTCCCTCTAAATTGTGCTTGCTATTCTGGTCATGTTGGTTGTTGCTTGCTTTATATCTCACTCACTATTGATCATTCCTAAACCTTCAATTTATTGCCTATATATCATGCCAATTATTGCCTCAAAATATACTAGCCATCGCCTCCCATTTGCCTCAGTCGTTGCCATTCCAAGCTGTTGCTAGGCCACTCATCCCTCATCTACACCACCAAAATTTGCCAATAAAACATTTGCGAAAGTTCCAAGACAAGATGCAGATGTGTTTAAACAAGTAGGTTAAACTATTTGATGAAGTATGTAGAGCTATCTGAAATAATATGTAAGCAATTTATTCTCTACTTACAACATACAAATTTGTTTTTCATATGCTCATATTTATTCATGTTTTCTATATGTTTTTCTTTTGTGTTTGCTTATATTTTGATATGTTTAGGCTAGGATATGGTGTTTAATTAATTTATATTTTATTTTCAGGTCATATTTAAGCTTCATTTGAGTTAGGAAGGATTTTTGCAAAGTTTTGGAGCTGAATTGTAAGTTTTGGTAAAGTTTTTGAGCAGACACGCCTTATTACACGCCCATGTTTGAGTTACTTGCCCATATTCCAAACCCTGTTTAATTTGGCAAGATTTTAAGTTCCAAAGGAGTAACACGGCCTTTAACACAGTTTTATGAATGTCGGATCAATGATTTCTTAGAGAAGAAGAAATTCAGCCATGGATAATTTTTTCTTAGTTTTCTTTTGATTATGCTGTGTTTATTTAATGGAATTATGAGCTAGAATTTTCCTACTTATGCTTAAAGTAGATGAACATTAGGATGATTTTGTGATTGTGATTGTTTTTTAGTTTAATATGATTATGTGTTTTTTCTTGCGATTTATCCAATGTTCTTTAATGCGTTGATTAATAGTAGCTAGCTTATTAATTCAATGTGAGATGATGAACATGTATCAGGTAGTATCCGTTTGTTGTGGATAACCATTGGATAAAAGAGATATTATCATAACTAGGAGTAATATGTGTGATATAATGCCTTAGACTAAGGTGAAACTTAGTAGTGGGTCATAAAACTTGTAATGCATTCTTAGGAAATGCAGTAGGCCTAGACACCCTATCAGTGACTTAAGAATAGGGTTAGTGTAACAGGAATAATAGGGAGCTGATCCACATTAGGTAGTACTCCATAATCCAAGTTAATCACAGTCTTGTTAAACCAAAATAAAAGCAACACAAAGAAATTTCTATGGGAATTCAATTTTAAGTATGAGTTTTCTTATTGTTGATTATCTTAATTATTTTTTGCCGCCTCCAATAATTAGTGATTTATCTTTTCTACATTATTTTAATTTAGTTAATTCATAGTAGTTAGTTAAACAAACATCTTTAATTGACGGTTAGATAATAGAGAGAAGTGGAGTAAGGTAGACAACCTCCATTCATTGGGAAAAATGATCTTGGTATTTGTCATTGCTATACTTTGATGATAGGTGCAGTTGCTTGTGAATTGACATATTTTTTAGTATAGAGATATTTGACACATCCACGTTATTTATAAGTGTAGTGGGAAAAGTTTGTTATAAACTACAAACACACCAAGTTTTTGGCACCATTGCCGGGAACATTTGTTGAGTTTGCTACTTGAAAAATTTATGTTATTAATCTAGCCATTTATTTTATTTTTGTATTTTTTATTGAAGTTTTAGTTTTTATTGATTTCTTCTTCTTTTCTTGTAGTAATTTTAGTGTATGACTTGTAGCCATCTAGGTGAAGTTGTTGAAGTGGATCTGGAAAGCAAGAGAACCTTAAGGAAACTCTTATCTTCAAGGGGTACTGAGTCACATCCATCACATTCTAAGTTGGAGTAGCAAGGAGTAAATCAAGAATAATTAGTCATGGAGTACTGCAATCAAGTGAGGACTATGTCACAATATGCTAAACTTTCTCTTAAAGGGATGGAATTGATTATTGTTAGGCTTCCTGTCAATGCGAACAACTTTGAGATCAAGTTGAATATTGTTTAGATGGTGTAGAATTGTGTTCAGTTTGATGGCTTGGTGGATGAGGATCCTAATGCTTATATTGCTAGTTTCTTGGAGATTTGTGGTACTTTCAGGATTAACGGAGCTAGTGACGTTAGCATTTGATTGAGGCTATTTTCATTCCCATTGAGGGGAAGAGCTAAGCAATGGTTGATTCACTTCAAAGAGGTTCTATTTTCACTTGGAATGCTCTTGCCTAGAAGTTTTTATTGAAGTATTTTCCTCTAGCCAATACTGTAAAATTTTGTAACGATATTTTTGCTTTTAATTAGATGGATTTAGAAATATTATATGAAGCTTGGGAAAGGTTCAAGGACTTATAAAGAAGGTGGATGCAAGTACAAACATTCTATAATGGTTTGAATTATGCTTCCAAGCAAATGTTTGACGTAGAGCTGGTGGTACTCTTAATAGCAAGACACATGAAGCAGCCCAAGATTTGATTAAGGAGATGGTGATGAGCAATTATCAATGGCAATCATCATCCAAGATGAAGCCAAATAGAGCAGCTCAGTTCAAAATTTTGATGCTTACTCAATCTTGGCAACCCAAGCTGAAGTTTTGATGAGAGAATTTAGAAATATTTTGGAAAATCAGAAGCAAACTGTGTTGCAATGTGAAGTTTATGGAAGAGGACATTCAAGTGGTAAATGTCAAATGTTTAATTGGTTGAGCAAAACTAAGCAAGTGGACTT
The DNA here is from genome assembly GCA_039654915.1 of Aquilaria yunnanensis. Taxonomy (NCBI): domain Eukaryota; kingdom Viridiplantae; phylum Streptophyta; class Magnoliopsida; order Malvales; family Thymelaeaceae; genus Aquilaria; species Aquilaria yunnanensis. Next base: position 93,545,663 of record CM077598.1, on the reverse strand, counting down.
CATTGGAAATCCACCAAGGCTACAAAATAATCCATATAGCAATATGTGTAATTCAGGATTGAGGAATCATCCTAATTTTACTTGGAATAATCAGAGGCAACAGCCACCTGGTTTTTAGCCTCGGCCGCAACAAGAAAAAAGGCCAACTGTAGAGAAATTGATTTCCAAGTATATGCAACAATCTAATGCTAGATCATTGTGATGAAGTTGGAGTTGTGGAATATAAGGACAAGTATGCAAAACATCAAGAGCCAGTTGGGTCAACTTACTAAGATGCTTTCGAAAAGACTGCAATGAGCTTTACCGGTGATTACCGAGTCAAATCTTAGAGGAGTTTACAATACAGCTTTACATCATAAAGTGGATGTTCATGATGAAGTGAAAGTGTTGGAGAGGAAGGAAGAACCTCATTGAAAAAAAAAACAAGGAAAACGTAGGGCCGATGACGTTAAACCAAGCATTTCTTGGGAGGCAACCTAAGCGTTAAAATTTCTGTTTCACTTGTTTTCATTTATTTTATTTTATATTAGAGTAGTTTGACTAGCTTTTGTTTTTCTTGTGATCATAAAATCTGTGTTGTTGATGCAAGAATCTAAGGTATTTTGGGATAAATTTTACGCTCAAAGTGGGACAAAAATGTGAAGTTCATTCTTGGTAAGTTTGCAAAAATTTTTAAAGCCAAGGAGTGAAACATGCTTTTAAACACGCCCATGTTCAGAGGCATGTTGTTTAACATGGTGTTAAACACAACCATGTTTGATTTATTAGAATTGATTTTTCACGAGAATTTTTATTTGAGCCTAGCCGTGTTACAAAGCGTGTTGCCTTACATGGTTGCATACATGACCATGTTCTTGCCCGTGTTCTTCAAAGTTTGAAAATCTAGAATTTAAACACATACACAGACATGCCCATGTTTTAAAATGTGTTTAAATTACACTGCTGATGTCCGGGGACATCATCACTGGAAGGCATGGTGACTTCCGGGAGGACTTCCTGTGAGGGAAAACGTCTGGAGTTGAGGTTTCCCAGGGGAATGTGCCTGCAAAGCTCAGAGAAGAGGGTTAGGAGGTCCTCGCGGTGCTTTTCCGGGGAGGAGCCTCCGACGCCCAAGTCAGTTTCCTGAGAAGGTAAGAGGGAAGGACTAGAGTTTTTTAGTGGGCTTGCCTGTGTTTTCTCAAGGGGGAGGAGTCCAACCTTTTGCTAGGGTTTGTTTCCTGGTATTTATAGGAATGTCCAGCCCGTTCAGATCGCGACACGTGTTCGGTCGGATGTTCTCTGAATTTCTGGGCGTAGGGGACAAGTAGCTGGTGGCAGGCTCCTTGAGTCTCGAACCGAGACAGGTCGTGACAAGACCTGGATGGCGTCGGCGTGTCAAATCGCCGTTTGAGGTGACATATAGCGTCTGTGGGCGGCATGTTAGATGCTCCTTAAATGCTCCTGCCGTACTCCTGAGGTCCCTGGCCGAGGTCGTCCTCTGGTACGGACGATGCCCCTTCGGGAAATATGGCCGCAGTTCGGGGGTTCCCTAATTCAGGGTTCCGCCTTCGGGGAGATGCTCTTTGGCATGCAATAGCTGATTCTCCGTTTCTGAAGGCGATCTGTTTAGTACCTCGGGGGGGCTAATAGCTTCCTCGTGTTCCCTAATGCTTCGAGTTCGGGCCAGATAGAGGCGATAGCCCTTCGGCTATCACGTGCCCCCCTTTGGAAAGCCGAAGTGGAGACTTCGGTTTGTAGCCTTTCCGAGGTTGCTCTTTGGGAGTTTTTAGAGAGTAAAACCTGTGCCGAAGGTACACCTTTTGCCCGAAGATATGGGCTGTTCGGCTATGGCCTATCTTTTGGTGTGTTCGAGGTTACTTACTTCTTTCCTTTTTCCTTTTCCAGGTCTGTGCAGCGTCGCGTCTCATGACCAGGCGTGTCAGTCTGGAGCGGCGCGTCCCAGTTTTTTAGAGATGTCAGAGGGCGCGTCCCCTATTTTGGCGCGGTGGCTGACACGTGGTACTTTGTCATTTGAGGGGAGTCGTGTCAGTCACAGAGAGCCCGTCTTTTCAGGCGCAGAGAGCAGTTATGGCGACGGTTCACCTTCAAAGGGTACTTATGACGCCGATTCGACTAGCCACTTTCGACCTATATATAGCCCATTCCATCATAAGTTCCCTTTTTGCTTTTGCTTCTGCTCTTTTCCCTGCTTGCCACTGCTTTTGCGTTTTCTCTTGCTTTTTGCGGCGGAGCTGTTTTAACAGAGTTTTTCTGGCAACCTTTCACGACGGCGACTTCAAACCCAGATTTTGGCAAGTCTTTTGGTGGGTTTTTGTTTTCCAGACTCTTCTGATTTCTAGAGTTTTTTTCCGGAACTTGTTTTTTTGCCTTTTTCCGAATCCATTTTTCTGCCAATATGCCTATTCCTGAGAGCTGGCAGCCTCTTTTATCTCATCCTTGCTGCACTACCCCCAAAAAGCTGGCAAGATGGAAGAAAAAGTTCTTTCTTCCTTCGTATGCCGTTACGAGGTTGCCTCGTTCTGACCAATTTTGCTTTTCAAACCGTAGTAATGAGGTTACCATTTTCCGAGCCCAACTGAAGGCCGGACTTCGGTACCCTCCTCCGAAGATGATTTGCGAGTTCTGCCAATTTCATGGCATTGCCGTAAATCAACTTCCGCCGAACTCGTACTACTATTTTAACGCCTTCATCTGCATGTGTGGCATCTTCGGGATAGAACCCCACTTTATTATTTTTATGCAGTACTACAAGCTCTTTGTGGTCCCGAAGGGTGGCTTTTACTTCATGCTACCTCGGGGATCTGGGAGCAAGAAATATACGTTCAGCTTCGCCACCAAGGACAGTTGGCGAGGGTGGCAACAAAAATTTTTCTTTCTGAAGATGGAGGAGGCCTGGTCGCATGTTTTGACCAAATGGGCTCAAGGAAAGCTGGAGATGGACGTCGTGGATCCAAGGATACTGCTAACTCCAGAGTTGGCTCCTATCTTTAAGGACTTCGACGGCCGTATCCGTGCTGTCTCGGACTGGGGTCCCGAGGTCCCTTCGCGCTCTCTCTACCCCTTCCCAATCAATTGGAGGTTGATGACCGAAGAGGTTCTTCGGGAGTTAGGGGTAGTGAAGGAGCATAAGAGGGACCTCAAGATGCCAGCTCCTTTTATCGCCAGGAAGGATTCCTGGTTGGTGCAGCTCATTCGGGAGGAAGTTTCTTATGAAACTTTTTATGAGAGTAAGTTATCTCTGACTCCCGTTGTTATAGCTTTCGTCTCGGACTTACGCTGATGCTTTCTTTCATTCTCAGAGATGGGCGACGGCACTGCTGCCTTCTACAAGTCCCTCTTCACCGGCCAAGTAGAGAAGGGCGAGCAGACGAAGAAGCCGGCTTCCCGAAGGCGGAAAACCACTGGTGCTGGACCTTCGGCCAAATGGGCGAAGAAGACTATTCTTCCTCCCCCTTTGGAAAGTATTGAGGAGGAAAGTGGGGAGCCCGAGGTCGCTGCCATTCCGCCTTCCGAGGTTGCTGCCGATGTCCCTCCTCAGAGCCCCACTCCGTCGCAGGCTCTTTTGGATGCCGTGGTGGAGGCTCCTTCTACCGAGGAGCGGCGTAAATGCAAAGGTAAAGAGATCTCTACCGAGGCGGCCCCGGCTTCTGACGATGACGTCGTCGAGGTGCCGCCAGGTTTGCTTTTTCTGTCGAAGTGTAATGCCTTTATTTTCCAAAGTTCTTTTTTGTTCTCACCAGCTGCTCGTTTTGCCATGCAGAGGAGTCACTTACTCCAAGTTGGGCTGCCGAACATGCCCAGAAGCGAGCTCTCTGTGATGCCAAAGTCTCGAAAGGGAAGATTCCGAAGGAGCCTTTTTGGACGTTTATGGAGGACATGAATTTGTTCTTCGGAGACTGCCCCCAAATGGCTAAGGAGATCGTGAAGGGGGTGCTTACTGAGCCCTTCTTCAAGGCTATTGCGGCGGCTCATCCGGGCGATGACACCCTCGCAGCGAAGGTTACCGAGCACGCTGCTCAGGTATGCTGGTTTGCCCTTGAAGAATTTTTTCTAAGCGTTTGGCTTTTACTGACCTTGCCTTCATCTTTTTGTAGCTGATGGCGTACGCTGGCTACCTCAGAGTTCGGGTGACCAGGTAGACGTAGTTCCGAAACTCGGCCTTAGAGACCTTAGAGAAAACGAAGGCCATGTGTTCGGAACTGGCCGTCAAGAACCTGCCGCTGGCTGATGCTGCGGAGAAGGAGGTTGCCATCCTTCGGGCGGAAAAGGAGGAGATTTTGAGGGACTCCTCCAAGAAGATTTCCGACCTCGGCTCCGAGGTGACGGGACTGCTTTCGGCGAACGAAGCGCTTCTAAAGTCGAAATCAGAGTCTGAAGAACTTCTGGCGAGGTTGCTGATTGAGAAGAATGCGCTTCATGCCGAGGTCGATTCCTTGAAGAAGGAGCCTTAGAAGAAGAAGAGGATAAAGGCGCTGAAGAAGGAGGTCACGGACCTGAAGGATGAGCTCGAGGACCTGGAGGTCGAGAAGGATAAATCCAACCAGATGACTAAGGTCACTTTCCAGGACGGGTTTTGCCTTGCTCGGCACCAAGTCCTTCAGAGGTTCCCAGATCTGGACCTCTCTTTTTTGGAGGCTTTGAATATTCCTGAGGGCCCTCGGTGGTCCTGGTCCAAGATCGAGCATCTGAACCTACCTTCTTCTCTCTCGGCGCCCAAGGTGGTGGAGAAGGATGCAGGGGCTGGTAGCTTTCGAGACGCCGAGAATCCTTAGTCTGTTCTAGGGCCCTTCGCCTTTTTCTCGTTCTTTTTTCTCTATGCTTCTTCTTTTTGGCAATCCTTCTTCTTTGTAAGCTGGTCTATCTTTAATGAAGATTTTTTTGGCTAAGTCTTTTTGCAAGTTTTTTCATTTCCCTTTGTCCCGAACACATTCGCTCAAAAGACTTCGGGAAACGGCACCTGCATTTGTCATGGCGAGTATCTTTGCGCGGCTCGTTATTTCCCATTTTTCCCGAACATGATTGCTCAAGGGACTTCGGGAAATCATCTGCGCTGTTTTCGGCGAGCACCTTTGCGGAATTCTGGTATTGTACTTCAAGAATTTCTCTAAGAAACTTTTGTACTTAGAATATTTCTCTAATTTGTACAACACAATTCTTCTACGAAACCTTAAGCATAGAATTTTTTCAAGGCATCTGAATGCCAAGTATTTTTTAATTCTATGCCATCGGCGTCGCTGAGTCTGTACACGCCTTTTCGTACTTCAGCAAGGACCAGATAAGGTCCTTCCCAATTTGCGTGAAGTACTCCGTGGGACGGCCTTCGGGGTGCGAAGTCAGCCTTTCGGAGAACGAGGTCTCCCTTCTTGATCCCTTTTGGCCTGGCTCGTAAATTTATGGTCGCGGCCACTCTTTGATGAAAAGCTTTTCTTCTCAGCTCGGCTATTTCTCTGTGTTCGCCGACGAGGTCAAGCTTTGTTCTTAGGCCGAGGTCGTTTCCACTTTCATCGAACACTTGCACCCGTACTGATGGTCGTACTACCTCGATTGGAATGATGGCCTCTGTACCGAAGACTAGCGAAAAAGGCGTTTCCCCTGTGGCTCTTCGGGGTGTTGTTCGGTAGCTTCATAATACGCTTTGGAGTTCTCCTGGCCATTTCCCTTTTGCTTCCCCCAGTTTCTTTTTCAGACCATCTTTCATGGTCCTATTAGATACTTCTACCTGCCCATTGCTTTGGGGGTGAGCTACTGGGGCGAAGTGCATCTTTATTCCGAGGTCGCTGATAAATTCCTGGAATCCTTTGTCTATGAACTGGGATCCATTGTCAGCTACTAGGCCCTCGGTATGCCAAATCTGCATACGATGTTCTTCCACACGAACTTCTGCACTTCTTTTGCCGAGATAGTCGCTAGTGGTTCTGCCTCAACCCATTTGGAGAAATAGTCTACTGCTACAACGCAAAATTTTATGCCTCCAGACGCTGTGGGGAGCGGCCCAATGAGGTCTATGCCCCAGACTGCGAAGGGCCAGGGATAGTCAGCCGAAGTTACCATTTCCGAGGGTGTCCTCTGGATATTCGCGTGTCTCTGGCAACTACCGCATTTCCGGACGAACTTCCTTGCGTCCTTTCTCAGGGTAGGCCAGAAGTATCCTTGGCGAAGTATTACTGCTGCAAGGGCGTCGGTTCCGATGTGCGAACCACAAATGTCTTCGTGGACTTCTTCGAGGATTATTTCAGTATCCTCCTCGTCCACACACCTTTGCAGCGGATTTGCATATCCCTGCCGATATAACTCTTCGCCGATTAGGAAGAATTGGCTTGAGCGTCTTCGCAACTTTGCAGCGTTGTCGGGGTCTTCAGGGAGCACATTTTCTGCGAGATACCTTTTTATTGGGTCTTTCCAACCTTTTCCCGAGGTCACTATGCTCAGCACTGCGATGCTCGGATGGTCCAGCACCTCGGTGTATGTTTTTTATTTTGCCAAGCAATCTGCCTCGGTGTTATTACGTCGAGGTACGTTTTCGATTCTCACTGTATCGAACTCCCGAATGAGTTTTGCCACCAGTTCATGGTATTTTGCCAAGGTCGGGTCCTTTGCCCCATAGTCTCCTGCCGTTTGCCGAACTACTAGCTGGGAATCGCTGTGGGCTTTTAGATTTCACACGCCAATTCTCCTGGCTAGGCGTAATCCTGCTATGAGGGCTTCAAACTCAGCCACGTTGTTGGTGACGTTAAAGTTGAACTTGATGGCCTTCATTACCTCTAGGCCTTCGGGGCCCCTGATGATCACGCCAGCTCCCTGGTGTTCGGACCCCGAGGCTCCGTCAACATACAAAGTCCATTCGGGATCACCTTCGTCAGGATCCGGATGGCTGTCCTCGGTGGTAGATACTTCGGCGATGAAGTCTGCCAGTGCTTGAGCTTTTATGGCTTTCCGAGGTTCGTAAGAGATGTCGTGTTCGCCAAGCTCTATACACCACTTGGAGAGCCTTCCGGAATGATCCACCTTCCTCATGACGTCCCGTAGTGGTAGACTACTTCGGACGATGATGGGGTGAGCCTGAAAGTATGGTCGTAGCCTTCTTCCTGCCAGCACCAAGGCATATATAGCTTTTTGCAACAAAGGATACCTGATTTCGGCGCCATGCAGGGATTTGCTGACATAATAGACCGGCCATTGCTTTGGCCCCTCTTCTTTTACAAGGACCGAACTCACAGCTTTTTCTATGACGGCGAGGTATAGTACGAGCGGCTCTCCTTCGCAAGGTTGTCGTAGAGTAGGCAGGCTGGCCAAGTAGATTTTCAGTTCTTCCCAGGCCTTTTGGCAATCTTCACCCCAGGGATGGACATCACCTCCGAGGTTGTCCTCCTTTTTTGCTGCCTTTGTGAGGACTTTGAAGAATGGCCGACACCGATCTCCGTATTTGGAAATAAACCTGCTGAGGGAGGTTATCCTTCCAGTGAGTCTCTGCACATCTTTTATTGTGGCGGGAGTTCGAAACTCGGGCAGAGCCTTAATTTTTTCTGGGTTGGCATCAATGCCTCTTTCGGATACCATGTATCCCAGGAATTTTCCCGAGGTCACGCCGAAGATGCATTTTTCGGGATTGAGATCGATCCCGAAGGCTCTGAGCTGGTGAAAAGTTTCCTTAAGATCCATGACGTGTTTGTCAGGCAGCTTGCTTTTGACTATCATGTCGTCGACATACACTTCCATGTTTCTCCCTATTTGGTCTTTAAAGACCTTGCTCATCAACCTCTGGTAGGTGGCTCCTGCATTTTTAAGCCCGAAGGGCATTCTGACGTAACAGTATGTTCCTCCCTCGGTGATGAAGGGGGTTCTTTCTTCATCTTCGGGGTTCATCCTTATTTGATGATAGCCGCTGAAGGTGTCTAAGAAACTTAGGAGCCCATATTCGGCAGTTGAGTCTACCAATTGGTCTATCGGTGGGAGAGGGTATGAGTCTTTTGGGCAAGCATCGTTCAAGTTTCTGAAGTCGATGCACATCCGGAGTTTGCTGCTTTCTTCTTTAGTGGCAATAACCACGTTGCTTAACCATTCGGGGTATTTGATCTCCCTGATAACCTCAGCGTCTAGCAGGCGTTGGACTTCGGTTTTGACGAAGTTATTTTTATGGGCTGAGATGCCTCGCTTCTTTTGAAGGACAGGCTTTGCTTCCGGACTTCCATTGAGGCTATGCTGTATTACGCCAGGGTTCACCCCTGGCATATCTTTCGGCGAGTAGGCAAAGAGATCTTTATTTTCCAGTAGAAAGGATACAAGTTTTTTCTTGTCACCTTCGGCCAAGCTCTTCCCTATTCGGGTAGATTGACTTGGGACAAGTTCTACTGTTTCCGTTTCCGCCTTCGCGGGACTCTCTGCCTCGCCCTTTTTTGGTGCTTTTGCTTCCACAGCTTGTGCAGAGTTGTTTGCTGGAGCTTTTCGTGTTTTGACGAACACCTTCCTTACTTCGCATTGATCTATGAAGATTTCCGCATCTCCATCCTTGGCGGTGAAAGTGACGGTTAAGTACTTGACATCAGGGCGAATGTGCAGGTTTCCCTGTGTCTGTCTTCCAAGGATGGCGTTGTACGATGAAGGGACATCCATAATGATGAACCTTGCCATTGTGGAGGCGTACAACTCTTCTGTTCCCATCACCGAAGTCCCTTTCAACATCAACGGGAGATCGATCCAACCGAGGACGGGCAGCTCGGCCTGACCTACCCCGAAGGTAGGCGAGGTGACGGGCTTTGAGGTCGCTGGCAGATACACCCAACCTCGGCAGCAAGTGTGAAAACAAGACATCGGCATTTGATCCGTCGTCAAGCAGCACTCTTTTGACGTCCCAGTTTCCTATTCTCGCCATGATCAACAATGGGTCGTCATGGGGAAAAATGACGGCGGAACCATCCTTTCGGGCCAGCTTTTTTGTTGGACTTTGATATTCCATGACTGCTATTTCTCTGGCCTTCCTCTTTCTTTCCGAGGATGGGAGTCCCGTCGTTATTGTTTGTATGATTCCTGCTGGAGGTGGGGGGCGCCTTTTCGGACTTCGGTTTCTCCGCCTGTCGGAGTCGTAGTCCTCGTCTTCTGCCTTTCCTTCCTCCTCTTTTCTCCCTTTCGGGGAAGGCATGCGCAGATAACGCCGGAGTTGGCCCTGTTTTATCAGCGACTCTATATACTTCTTCAACTGGAACAGTCTTCGGTGTCGTTACCGTGGTCGCGATGAAACTGGCAGAACTTCTTCATATTCTTTCTGTTGTCGACGGTCATGGCCCGTGGCCGCTGGACCTGAGTTCCCTGCCTTTCCATTGTCATAAGGATGTTGATCCTTGTGGTGTTCAGGGGTGTGAAAATGGGGGGTTTCCTTCCTCACGTCCTCCGAGGTTGGCTTGCCTGTTCGGTGGGATACCGAGTTTGCTGGCTGGACCCTTCGGCCCGGGCGTGATCGGACTTCGGTCCGCCCATTCTCAGTTCTTCGGCTGTCATGTGCTGTTTGACCCTTCGGTAAAATTCACCGAGGGTGTCCGGGGGGCCCTTAGAGAACTCGTAAAATAGCTGTGAGTCCCTCCGAAGGCCCCGGGTCATGGCGAGGATGCGTATTTCGGGCCGGAAGTCCAGGACGCTCAAAGCTTCCCTGTTGAACCTTTCGACATAGTCGCGTATGGTCTCTCCAATTCTTTGCGCTATGTCGAACATCTGAACCGGCATCTTCGCCGTTGGCCGACTTCCAATAAACTGCTGCGTGAAGGCTGTGGACAACTCCTGGAACTCTGTGATGGTTCCTGAGGCCAATGAATTATACCAGGCTGTTGCTGGCCCACTGAGAGTGACCTCGAAGCATTTGCACAAGCTAGCATCGTCGGCACCGTGCATCATCATGCTGCGTCTGTACTTGGTCAGATGGGCCTGCGGATCAGTACGGCCATCGTAAGTTTCCAGGCGAGTTACTCTGAAATCACCTGGCATGGCTACCTCAACTACATCTTGGGTGAATGGGGACTCGTCCCCACAAAAGGTCCCAGACAGCCTAGCCCAGACGGGTTTACGGGCCACCTGTTTCTCCACTCTGTCCAACCTTGCCAATATTTTCTCCATAAGGGCCGTGGCGCTAGGTTTTTCTTCTGGCAGGGGGGATTGTCGGTGCCTCTTCGGGGAGCGAGTTCGGCGCTGAGGGGATGGGGACCTCACCTCAGGGGACTGGCTCCTCCTGTGTGTGCTTTTGGGTCGCTTTGACCCCGCTTGTCCCGCGAGCCGTGCCCCGAGGGGCATGTTTTCTGTTGAAGACTCCTCCCGTGGGTCTCCGGATCCAGAACTACGATGAGTTGGTTTGGGGCTTTTTTCCCGAGGGTGTGCTGGTGAAGGAGGCCTTTGGGCTTGAGCTTGTTGCGGCCACCTTCGGTCTATCTGTTGTGTCATTTCAGCCACAACAGAACGTTGAAAGTCGCGCAGGAAGCTCATGGTTATGACTAGAGGGCGCTCTTCCTCAGGCGTGGAAGTCCCTGGGGGGGCTTGCTCAGTGGCCGGTTGGACTACAGGCGCGGACGGGGACCCCGGGAGTCCCTTGTCCTTAGAACGCCGAGTCTCAACGACGGCGACCCGAGGATGGATTCCCACAGACGGCGCCAAATGATGTCCGGGGACATCATCACTGGAAGGCATGGTAACTTCCGGGAGGACTTCCTGTGAGGGAGAGCGTCTGGAGTTGAGGTTTCCCAGGGGAATGTGCCTGCAAAGCTCAGAGAAGAGGGTTAGTAGGTCCCCGAGGTGCTTTTCCGGGGAGGAGCCTCCGACGCCCAAGTCAGTTTCCTGAGAAGGTAAGAGGGAAGCACTAGAGTTTTTTAGTGGGCTTGCCTGTGTTTTCTCAAGGGGGAGGAGTCCAACCTTTTGCCAGGGTTTGTTTCCTGGTATTTATAGGAATGTCCAGCCCGTTCAGATCGCGACACGTGTTCGGTCGGATGTTCTCTGAATTTCTGGGCGTAGGGGACAAGTAGCCGGTGGCAGGCTCCTTGAGTCTCGAACTGAGACAGGTCGTGACAAGACCTGGAAGGCGTCGGCGTGTCAAATCGCCGTTTGAGGTGACATGTAGCGTCTGTGGGCGGCATGTCAGAGGCTCCTTAAATGCTCCTGCCATACTCCCGAGGTCCCTGGCCGAGGTCGTCCTCTGGTACGGACGATGTCCCTTCGGGAAATATGCCCGCAGTTCGGGGGTTCCCTAATTCAGGGTTCCGCCTTCGGGGAGATGCTCTTCGGCATGCAATAGTTGATTCTCCATTTCCGAAGGCGGTCTGTTTAGTACCTCGGGGAGGCTAATAGCTTCCTCGTGTTCCCTGATGCTCCGAGTTCGGGCCAGATAGAGGCGATAGCCCTTCGTCTATCAACTGCCTTATACAAATCCATATTAAGAACCGTGTTTCATCTCTAAGTTTAAGAATTTTTGCATTCTAGCACACAAATATAGCCTCACACATGACCGTGTTGTCAATCATATTTACCTAACACAGGTCAATGATATGGCCATGTTGCTACCTGTGTTGTTTTCTTCTTTTGAAAATTTTTGGGCTACTGACTTCAAACATGGTCTCTTATATGCCCCGTGTTCAAAGTCGTGTTACCTATACACGGTTGGTTACACACTTGTGTTTCATCTTTTGTTTCAACACCGTGATCTGAAAATTTTAAGGTTTAGACCTGATACACGGAACATGTCATACCTGTGTTCAACAGCATGTTAGTGAAGTTTTAAGTTACATGGTTTGTTACATGATCATGTTACAAACCATGTTTCATGTGTATAAGTACCCAATCGCGAATTTTGTTTCCCACTTTGGATAAAACTCACTCAAGCTTCTTCACCAAGCCCCCAAACTCAAATCCTAGCTTCCTTACATCCTAGTTAAAGTTGTCCATTATTGGAGGACTCCGTTCGTTGTTCGGATTCTTGATTTTCATTGACATCCTTGATTTTCTTGCTCTTGAGGTAACTCTCTCTCTCTCTCTCTCTCCCTTTCTTTCTCTCTCTATAAGTTTATTTGAAGTTTATGAAAGATTAGATTGATTTCTTGTTATGGGTAGGCCTCATATGAGTTAATTGATTGATTTTTCATGCTTATTCATGTTTGTTTTGATTTAATAGCATGTTTTGTGATGATTGAAATTTTTGGGAAATTGTGTTTAGAAGAGGAAAAAATAGAATTGGTTGTTTCATGAGAGATTGATTATGCATGTTTGGTTATATAGATCATATAGGTTGAATAAATCTTGTTATGAATCTAAAATTGTTAGGAATATCTTGATTTCTTTTAATTTGCTTTGCAATTTCATGAATTCTAAGAATTTGTAGTTTTTTGGTGTGTTAGTGGATAGGTTTCTTGCACAGCAAGAAAGAGCCTAATTGTGGGTCATGTTATTTGCATTCCTATGTTTGTAATACTTTTAGCTTAGGTTGTTAAGCCTAATCATCTTAATACATAAACTTAAAGTCAAATTATTTTATATGAACAAATTTTATTAATTTTTGGATAGAGACTTGTTCTTAGATCTATTGTTGAATATATTGTATTTGAGAAAATTGTTACACTAGGAAAAATTGTCTGCCTTTTTCAGGATGCCTGAGTGTTAGGAGAAGCTACCTATTCACACCAAGAGTTCAGCAAAGAAGTCGAAGAAGACGAATCCTCTTCTTAACTTTAAGGTGGATTCACAGTGGAAGAGATTTGATTGGTTGGTAGAAAAGTCGTTCAGAGCCAACAAGTTGATTGATTGGGAGACTCTAGCTTAGTTAGGTTTGGTCGAGAAGGTATGAGCACTTGTTGATTTTGATGGATGGTTGTTGGTGTTTAACTGCCAGGAGCCTACATACAACAAGCTCCACCTCCAGTTTTTGAGCACTTCAATACAACAAACATTCGTTAGAGCCAGCATGATGTAGTGAAGTTTTATCTTGGAGAGCGAAACTTTGAGAAGAGTTTGGATGACCTTGGGTGGCGCCTTGGTTTTTAGACCTAGGAGTTTATTGATTTTGACGAGCATAGAGGCTTGATGTGTAAGTTTGGCCCCACCAGCCCTCACTCTATACGGGTTTTGAGCAAAAATAACTAAAGATAAAAGTATCTACCAGCCCACATCATCCATGGCACCCAAGTTGAGGTCGTTGGCCGTGTGTCATGTGTATTACTTGATCGCCTATTCCATTGCTGGTAGGAGAGAGAGTATAGGCTTGGTGATGAAAACAGACCTCTTCCACCTTTTCTGCATCGTTCGCTGAGTGCATTGCCACTTGGGAGTATCATTTGCTTGGTGGGTGCAGGACACTACTTGCCATGCAAGGATGAAGGCTACATGCGTAGGGTTGTACATGATGAGGTTGGCCTAGAACCTCGAGGTTTCCCCGTCAAAGAAGCTAATTACAGAGGCGACAAGGCCTGGAATGGACAACATGGACTCATTCAAGGCTATGACGATGCGAAAGAAGACCAAGCTTCCCAATGGATTGATGAGGTTTATACTGAGGACCTAGGAGGAGATTTAGGTGAAGGAAAAAGTTGCTACTGAGGCCTAGGTTGCCATTGCATCTTCTAGTGCTTGACCGTTTACTTTACTGGATATTTTTTAGAGGCAGCAGCTTATTCTGGATCGCCTCGATTTCATGACTGATCAGAAACTTGCAATGAGCTCCCGTATTTCTACTGTTGAGGAGAGGACCTTGAGGTTAAAGGAGATGATACGCTTATACTTTCTCTGATTCAAGGATATTGGTACCTCAGGTCATGCTCACTAGTCTTCCTAGCATGATGATGATTTGACCAACTACTTCATGTTTATAGCAAGTATGGAGGGCCAGTATGGTGTTGATGAGGGTTAACAAGCCGCGAAGGTAAAAGATGAGGCCACCACCAATGAACTGCCAACCAAGGGAGCAGTTGGAAGAGACATAGCTAGGGGAGAGGTCATTGCTGAGATTAGTGATGAGGAGTGAGTTGTCAAGACTGTTACTGTTGTTATTGCTACTATCAAGGAGGTTGGAAGGACAAGAGTTGATCCCATGGTTATGGAGCTTGGTATTGAGGTTGAGGATACTGAGGACCCCACCCCACCTACATAGATGATGACAGTTTTGAAAACGTCTGTTGATCTTTTACCTCTCGGGGATGCTTGATTCATTGTTATCCAAGACATTCATATGTTTATTATATTATATGTTGTTATGTTTTGATATTATTACTTCCTCGGGGGCTTTGGTTGCTCCTGCTCTATTTTGTATTATTTCAGTTTAGTTTCTATCACTACTAAAAGCACATGGATTTTCCAATGGTTGGAAATTTCCAATGTAATGAGTAGTTGGAAAAGGGGGAGTTGAATTTCGAACGACTTGGCTATTAGAAATTTTGAAGATCATATTTTCCAATGGCTTCACCGTTGGAAATTTCCCACGGTGAAGCTGTGGGAAATTTCCAACGTGTTAAGTCATTGGAAACCTAGTTGTTGGAAATTTCAGAATTTAAATTCCGCCATTCTCCCTCCCCAGCCTCGTGATTCCTTACCCTTGCCCACCATCATTGTTCATCCGTTCGTTCTTTTGCCCGCTCACCATTGCCTAATCATCCAGCTCCTCATCTAAATGTATGCCTCCTTGGCTAATTGTCCGCCTCCTTGTCCGATCATTAGCCTCCCATTTGTTTGCCACAGGCCATTCATCCATTCTTCATTGACCATTTGTTTGCCTTCTTGCCCACCTCCTCTTCTATCTGCCACCTCGCCTATCGCCTGTTGATGTCCTTCATCTCCTCGGTGTAGATCTGATTTTGGAAATTTTTCCCTTATTACATCTGACGATTATTGTTTTGTGGATTATTGTTTACATCTGATTTGACTTTCTGGTGAATTTCTGATGAATATTTGTGACTTTTTCAAAGAAATTTTAATATTTTGAATTTAGGTTAGTGAATATATTTTTCTGAATTTGAGTAAAAATTTAATTTTTGTAAATAAAAAATAAAAAAAATATGTTTTTAGTAAACATAAATATAATTTTAGTAATATATAATATAGTTATTTATATATTTTTTTTAAAAAAAAATTCCAACAACTTGAGCTGTTGATATTTTTCCAACGGGCAAGTCGTGGGAAAACTTCAACTGTTGGAAATGATTCAACGAGGTTAGACATTTTCAACAGCTCATATTCTAATGGCCTTGGCGTTGGAAATACCAACGGACAATTTTTTGGGCTGTGGGAAATTTTTTTTTCCAATGTACCAGTTTCCAATGGCCTTGCGTTGGAAAGCCAAATTTTCAATGTGAAGCCATTGTTAATCAACATTTTTTAGTAGTTTATATTTTCTAATTTTTTTTATTTTCTTTTGTGATTGATCATCTTTTTTTGTTTCTTTCGAAGCCTTGCTCGACCCTTTAGTTGGAACTTTCTTTTTGGAACACCGACTTGCCAGGTAAGTAATTGATTTTTCTTTTCAAAGGTAATATCAGCTTCTATTACTCATTCTTTTTCACTTTATTTTCCATGTTAGTACATTAAAGGCAATGTACAATATAAGTATGGGGGAGTGTGTTTTTTTAGCCCTTATTTATTCTATTTTTGCTTGTCTATACCTTTTTAGTAATATTTCTGAGAATTTTAAAAAATTTTAAACTTTTAGAGCTTAATTGTTTTGAATCATTCTATTGAGAATGCGCTTATTAGAGAGTGTGGTTGTGAATTTAATATCTTGAGTTGGTAACTTAAAGACCAAGTAAGTGATTCCTAATCTTTCACTTTTGGTCCTTAATTTGTTTTTAAAATGTTTTTGCATTTTGTTAGCAAGCTAGTGGAAGATGGTCTCAAGAAACTATTTTTGCATTAAGTTATCGTGTTTAGTACACTATTCAAAGCTTGCTAAGTTTTGAGTTTCTATGTTAAATTGATGTTAAGTTTGGTTGATAAATTTGTGGTTGATTGTTTATAAAGTAAAGTAAAGTAAAGTAAGGTATAAATGTATGCTACTTTGCTATTTTTTATGTTGAAGTAGGTTGGAATATTTTCCTAAGGCAAGAGTCAATCACAGCTTAAAAAAATGTTAGAGCATGAATATGATCAAGGATCATCCTAGATTGTGTTGGGAATTAGCTTGGGTATAGACAGAACTCCTGTAGCGTACACTTACTACAAAAGTTTTTGGCACATGGAAAAAATTAATTGAAAATAAATGAAAAAAAAAATTAAAAGAAAAATTCAATTAAACGCCCAATCTATGGTTTGTGGTTTGAAAAGTTATGCATAATAAGCTCTGACTTGGTGTGGTTTGTGCTTTTTACTTTATATGAAAATTTGATGTTATCCTTTCGGTTTTGAGAGCTATGGCTTACTAGCTTGAGAATGAATTGTTCCCATTAAATTGTTTTTGTTTTAAAAAGTGTTAGATAGGAGGGGTTGCATGCTTGGTAGTCTTATTAATATCTTAAGATAATTAGAGTTTTAATTCTTTCAATATCTTTTTGATCAAGGAAATTATTCTACGTTTTAATCAATTTTAAAGTTTTAAGAAATTTTGTGATTTTTCTTCTTAAGTTTTTGCTTGAGGGCAAGCAAAAGCTAAAATGTGGGGGGGAAAATATGATATGCTCACATTTAGTCATGTTTCCTATATGTTTTTCCCTTGTATTTGCTTATCTTTTGGTTTTTTTAAGTTAGGATATGGTGCTTAATTGATTTATATTTTATTTTTAGATCATATTTTTGCTAAGTTTAGGAGCTGAATTGCAAGTTTTGGTGAAGCTTTGGGGTAGTAGACACACCTTTTTACATGCCCTATTACACGCTCGTGTTTGAGTTACATGCCCATGTTCCAAATTGCATTTAATTTGGCGAGGTTTTAAGTTCCAGAAGAGTAACAACGCCTTTAACACAATTTGTGTACTAGACCATGTTTGCCTTATTTTGGGGGGTTTCTTAGGTTATTTCAGAAAAAAGAAAAGAGAGGAAGAAATGGAGAGGAGGATGAAAATATACAAAAAAAAAAGAGAGCTTTTCATATAAGAAGGGTGCTGGAGGCAATTTTGATGATCAGCACCATTTTATGAACACTGGATCGAAGATTTCTTAGGGAAGAAGAAATTCAGCCATGGATAATTCTTTTCTTAGTTTTCTTTTGATTCTTTTGTGTTTATTTTACGATGCTATAAGCTAGACCTTTTCTACTCATGCTTAGAGTAAATGAACCCTGGGATGATTTTATGATTGTGATTGCCTTTTGGTTTAATATGATTATGTGGTTTTTTTTGTGATTTATCCAATGTTCTTTAATGCATTGATTAACAGTAACTATCCTATTAATTCAATATAGGATGATGAACATGCATCAAGTAGTATCTGGTATGTTTGTTGTGGATCACCATTGGATAAATGGGACATTATCGTAACTAAAAGTAATACGTTCTTATGAAGCACGGTAGACCTAGACACCTTATCGGTGACCTAAGAATAGGGTGAAACCTAGTGGTGGGTCATAGGACTTATAATGCATTCTTAGGAAGTGTGGTAGGCCTAGACACCTCGATGGCCTAAGAATAATGTTTGTGTGACAAGAATAATAGAGAGCTAATCTACATTAGGTAGTACTCTATGGTCCAAGTTAATTACAATCCTGTTAAACCAAAGTAAAAGCAACACAAAGAAATTTCTAGGGGGATTTGATTCTAAGTATGAATTTTTTTATTGTTGATTGTCTTAATTGTTTTCTACTGTCTCCAATAGTTAATGATTTATTTTTACTGCATTAGTTTAGTTTAGTTAATTCATAGCAGTTTGTTAAACAAACATTTTTAATTGATGGTTAGAAAATAGAGAGAAGTGGAGTAAGGTAGACAACCTCCGTTCCTTGGGGAAAATGATCTTAGTACTTGCCACTACTATACTTTGATGATAGATGCACTTGCCTATGAGTTCACATATTTTTTATTATAGAGAGATTTGATATATCCACATTATTTATTAGTGTAGTAGGAAAGGTTTGTTGTAAACTATGAACACACCAAGTTTTCTTCAAAAATGATGTGTAGAAGTTTTAAAGTATCAAAAGGAATATGTAAAAATGTTAGAGAAGTAATATGTAAAAGTATCTGAAGCAAGATGTGAATAATTTATTTTTTTTAGTAATATGTAAAAATGTCTAAATAAATATGTAATAGTGTTGAAAAAATATGTAAAGGTATCTGAGAAAATATGTAAAAGTGTCTAGAGTAATATGTAGACAATCTTATCTTTAAAAATGAAAATTTCTAAAGCAATACATTGAAGTGTATGAATTAATATATAGACTATTTATTGTCTTAAAAAATAGAACTAATTGAAGTAATAAGTAAAAGTATCTAAATTAAAATATAAAAGTATTTGAAGAAATTTATAAAAATGTCTAAAGTAATATATAGAAACCATTTTTTATGCATGACAGATCGTTGATGATGTGATTTCTTCATCAATTTCAACAATTTGTCCAAAAATACATGAGTGTGGCCTAAATTCATTTTTTAGGGTTACCATGGCTCTTCAATAGGATTGACCAACAAAGGAGGTGATGCGAGATAACCACCAATCTTGATTGAGGTAGAGTGGTGGAGATGGCAGTTGCACTAGATTTGGTAAGGATGTTTGCAAACGGTGGCAATGATAGCTGGAAAAGTAGGTTCACGATATAGGAAGGTAACATTCATGATCTGGAGAAGGTGAGGAATCGCAACCAACAACTATATCTATCGACTTCTCTAGTGTGATGAGAGTGCCAAAAATGTCATTGAAGGCAGTGCTGATTAGAGAAGATCAGTCTAAGCCATGGTTTCTAAATTCATACCATACTGGCCGATGCGTACAAGTGCTGGGTTGAAAATAGTAGGAAACAACTAGAACAAATGTCAGTCCTCTGTATCAGATTGTATCAACCAGCACCAGGTGTACCGGCTATCTCACCTTATACTTCCTGTATCATCTCGATACTAACCAAATATAATTTATATATATTTTTTATTTTTTATAATTTTAGTGAAAATATATTATAAGTATGTATAATTGATTAGTTTTTATAACAAACATTTACTATTTTTTGAAAGAAAACCTGTGCTTCTATTTTTTGCATACTTTAAAAATTAAGGTTTTAATAAATATAGTATAATATTTATATAAAAAAAAATCTTAACTAATCTACATACATGTAACTTATACCTCACACTCTAAGAATATCAAATTTTGGTATGTTATATGTGTTAATATGTTGTATTTATATATATTTTATGAACTTTTCAATTAAACATATTTAAAAAAAAAATTAACCTAAATTAAATGGTGTCCAAAATCAATTTTTTAATTTAAATTTGGAAAAAGGGTAAATTTGCCATTAAAGTTGATGGGAAAGAACAATTTGCCACTAAAGTTTTTTTTGTGAGCAAATTTGCCATCAATGTTTTTGTTGGGAGTAAATTTGCCACCGACCATTAAAATTGCTTACATGGGCAAACGTGGAAAATTGAGAAAAATGTGAGTTTCAATTTTTGTCATTGTCTTTGCTCTAGCAACCCCCTATATCCATCACCATCCTCCACCCTTTTCGCCACATAGTGATTCTTGCACTATTCCACATATCCTATCAACACTCTTTAGAACAAAACCTAATCAATGGTAGTTCAATTGATATAGGTGTGACTAAATCCAGCAATGGGGGTGTATTGTCAAACATAGAATTTTGATTCATTCAGGTGTTGCGAAAGGTTTGGATAGTTAAGGTTTAAGAAGAAAACCTAATCAATGGTAGTTCAATTGATATACGTGTGACTAAATCCAGCAATGGGGGTGTATGGTTAAACATAGAATTTTGATTCATTCAGGTGTTGCAAAAGGTTTGGATAGCTAAGGTTTAAGAAGAAAACTTTTAGGAACTAATTTAAAAGTTATGCCATGAAATATTCTTTAAATAAACAAAATATTTTTACCATTTAATGGTTAGTGTAAAAAGTGCCCAAAATGAAATTGTTAATGGCTAATTTGCCCACAAAAAAAGTTTAGTAACAAAATTACTCACCCTAACAAACTTTAATGGCAAAATTTCCCTTTTTATCGTTTAAATTTTAACATAGACTGAACTATACACACAAAATCTAAACCATATACATAAATCTAAATTGTAAACCATAAACCTAAACCTTAGCCTTAGCCCAAACACTGGCCTAACCTAACCTTTACCATAAACCCTAAATCTACACTCTAAACCCTAAACCCTAAACAGGAACCTAAAACCCTAAACACTAACCCTAAACAATAAAATTAAACCCTGACTCTAATTCTGACCTTAACCTTAACCCTAACGTTTACCATAAATCTTAAATTTAAACTCTAAACCCTAAACATAAACCCAATACCCTAACAATAACCCTAAATCCTAAAACTCTAAACTCTAACCCTAACCCTAAATCCCTAAATCCTAAGCTTAAAACTCAAAACTCTAATTACCAAAAACATTGAACCCTAAATCTTAGTACTCAATCCTACGCCTCACTTTAAACATTAACTTTTCTCTTTTGATACCTTCCATATTTAGTAAATATCATATTTGGTGACTTACATATTTAGTAAGCCCCAAATTTGGGTTGTTCCAAAACAAGTAACTTTCATATTTAGTAAGTTTAATGATCTTGTTAGACAATTGTCAAAATTCCAACATTGATCATTAAACTTTTAAATATAGTGCAATAATATACTTAAATTTTGAAAAATTTTATTTTAATCACCCATAATAATTACAACATGGATTCTTAAACTTTTCCAATCTTTATATTTTCACCCAAAGTTTTAAAATTTTTAAGTTTAGTCACTCATAGTGAATTGGAGTTGCATTTTGTAGCAAAAATTGAGAATTGTAGCAAATTCATCAGGACAGGAGGATAGCAAAATTATCACAGTGTATGTGCCTAAGTGATGGCTAGGTGAGGATCTCAATGGCTAGTGCAGTGATAGTTGGATGAGGGTCTGAGTCTGAAAAAAACAATCAAGCATTATAAAGTATCACAAGCAATGTAAAATAACCTAAATATGTACTAAAATATAATTTAGAAAACTTTTATGAATTTTTTAATTATACATATTAAGAAAAGAAAAATTAACCTAAATTAAATGGCACAAAAAATCAAAATCTCTAATTTAATATTAACAAAAGATGAAAAAAAAATAAATTAACTTAGTTATTTCAGCTTATGCACGGGTAATATGAGTAAACTGGACGAGTAAACCCAAATATGGATTGAAACCCGGATAACCTAAATTGAAGTTAATCGAGATTGAAATTATAAAGTATCACAAGCAATGTAAAATAACCTAAATATGTACTAAAATATAATTTAGAAAACTTTTATGAATTTTTTAATTATACATATTAAGAAAAGAAAAATTAACCTAAATTAAATGGCACAAAAAATCAAAATCTCTAATTTAATATTAACAAAAGATGAAAAAAAAATAAATTAACTTAGTTATTTCAGCTTATGCACGAGTAATATGAGTAAACTGGACGAGTAAACCCAAATATGGATTGAAACCCGGAAAACCTAAATTGAAGTTAATCGAGATTGAAATTAACCTGGCTTATATTCAATCCATACATAAATAAACCTAACCCAACCATCCTGAACCCGAAATCTTCTTAACTTGAAATCAATACTACTAAAAAAAACTGATTTCCAACAGTCATATTTCTAACAACCTAGCAGTTGGAAAGTTCCCACATGAAGAGCTGTTGAAAAGAGTAAAAAAAAAAAATTCCAACAGTGTGACCATTGGAAAACCTAATTTTCTATTTTCCTCATTACATTCTTTAACGTTATATTTGAATAAATTAAACTAAAATTTAAAACAAAATGAAAATAGGAGCGGGAATTTTTTTTCTTTTTTATTTTCCATTGGGTAGGCCATTGGAAATGCTATGTTTTGGTTTGCCTTTCTCCAATGGCTAGACCATTGGAAAATCTAAATTAAAAACTACCCCCTTCGAGCTCCAGGCGTTTCATTCTGTTCAGTTTGTTCTTCACCTCTCTTATTCTCTCGCAAGCACACATTTCACTTCTCTTTCACCAAGCACCAAGTCTACATTGTAGTTGACCTTTATTGTCATTTCTTTAGCTCAAATTTGTAGATCTGGTGCTTATTCAGAGAAAGAGACAAGTTTTTTTTTTGGCCTTTTAAGCATATTTTATCCATTTTTTTAAATTTTTGATTTGTTTAGTAATTTGAATTTTTCAATATAATGAGGGCAATTTTTAACTTCTTTTCACATATTTGAAGCTTACCCACTCATTTTCAAGATTCGTTGCTCAATTTTGAGGTAAGTTCTTAAATTTTTTTTCTCTTTCATTTGCATTTGTTTTTCAAAAAATTTGAAAAATTCAAAAAATCTGGGTTGATTTTGCTATGAAATTTGTGAAATGTGGGTGATTTGTTATTGTTAAAGGTTGGAAATAAAGTTTATATGTTACCCATTGATATATGCAATTTTTGGAATTTTTCTAATTTTAGGAATTAATAGAAAATTAGTATATTGTTAGTTTTAATTAACTTTGTTTAATTGGGTAATGATATTTATGTGTGGAATTAAAGTTGATAGGCTACCCATTGATATATGCAATTTTTGGAAATTGTTTTATTTTTTTAATTTCAGGAATTAATATATAATTATTATATTATTAGTTTTAATTAAATTTGCTTCATTGGGAGTGATATTTATGTGTAGAATTAGAGTTGATAAGCTATCCATTGATATATGCAATTTGTGGAAATTTTTTTAAATTTTTTTAATTTTGGGAATTAATAGAAAATTTTTATATTGTTAGTTTTAATTAACTTTATTTGATTGGGTGTGATATTTGTGTGTCCATATATTTATCAAGTAATTATCCAATAAAAAAAGATTTCCTATTAAACCAAATTTATTTTTGAACTATGAGATATCAATTAATGGAAATTTTTAAGTATGAATTTTTTTAATTTAAAAATAAAATATAAATAACACATATTTATTGTACCAATAAAGTTAGGTGATTTATAAATATTACTATTATTTAGTGTGTGAGATGCATCTATTCTTACTAATTTTTTTTCTTAATGATGTGTCATTTATAAATAAGTTTCTTTGTTCATGGTTTAGGAGATGTTTGAAAGGTAAATATATTTGCATTTGTAGCACTTCATAGAATGGGAATGTAGTTGGATGTATAGCAATCATTTATTACCCAAGTGAATTGGGTGCAAAAAGCAGTAGGGGACCGGGGTCGAGAAATATATAACATTTGACTGTCGTAACTAGGCCATACGGACGGAGAAAAATTATGTTGCCCCATATAGAAGATGTAAAAATTTTTAGTTTATGAATTGTGATCAAGTTTGAGTTCATTTGTACAAATAAGGTTTCATGTCTTGTTACTTAAACTAGATAGCTCATGGTGAGCCATTCAATGATACCCTGGTTCAGCCCTGTGATAGTTTTGATTAGTATAAGCAATATGAGTATAGTTCAAATACAAACCCATATGCCCCGAATGGTGTTTGATGCAATGGGACCAAGTTACCAGCAGAATTTCAGTTAAGTGGATGAACAACCTAATGAAGGTTTTAGACTATTTTCTGAATTGTTGAATTCGGCATCTACACCACTATGGGATGGATGTGATAAGCATTCTATGCTACCCGCTGCAACTCAATTGTTGAACCTTAAAGCGGAATATCACATGTCGAGAGGCTGTTATGATGATATCGCGGCTTTGATGAAAAAAATGAAGCCCAATGATAGTAAGATGCCATCCAATTGGTATGAAAGAAAGAAATTAGTTTCACGACTAGGTCTTTCGCATATTAAGATTAATGCATGTGTGAATGACTGCATGTTGTTTTGGAAAAATGATAAAAATGCTACAAGTTGCAAGTTTGCAGTGAATTTGAGTTTAAGCCAAAAAAACCTTAAGGGGTAAAGATAGGCAAAGAAAGACCATGCACCATTTACCATTAATTCTTTGACTTCAATGACTATATACATTGCTTTCAGCAGCTGAGCACATGAGGTGACATAATGAACATCGATCTAAGCTAAATGTTTTAAAACATCCTTTAGATAGGGAAGGATGGAAACATTTTGATCGCACATATTCGTGGTTTGGTATTTCTTCTGATGGCTTTGCTATCTTTGGAATCTCTGGTAAACAATACTCATGTTGGCTTGTCATCATTGCTCCCTACAATTACCTCCTTGGATGTGTGTGAAGAAACCATATATATTTTTGACTTTATTGGTACCTAGCCAACATAGTCTGAAAAAGAATATTGATGTGTATTTACAACTTCTAATCGAGGAATTGAAGCAGTTGTGGGAGAATGGGTTCAAAACCTAGGATGTTTCACTAAAACAAAATTTCTAGCTATGAGCTTCAGTTTTATGGACCATAAATGACTTTCTGGCTTGTTGGATGCTTTTAACATGGATGACTCATGGAAGGTTATCTTATCCAATTTGCATGGATAAAAGTAAAGCCTTCCAACTTGAACACAGGGGAAAACTTCTTTCTTTGATTACCATCAGTAGTTCTTTATCTTGGATCACCCTTATAAAAGAAGCTGAGTGGATTTTAAGAAAGGAAAAGTTTAGAAATCCTTACCTCCAGAGCGTCCTTTAGCTGAACCAATATTTGATCATACCTCAAATTTGCCATCTATTATTCACAATGGATAGGTTCATAGTATACCAGGTTATGGGAAAACTCATAATTTGATGAAACGAATTATTTTTTGGGAGTTGCCTTAGTGGAAGACAAATTTAATCCATCATACTGTCAATGTGATGTATATAGAGAAGAATGTGTTTGATAATATTTGGATCATGGTCATGGATGTCAAGAATAAAACTAAGGACAATGTAAAGGCTCGCAAAGACCTTGAGATGTTGTGCAGTCAACCTAAGCTAAATTTGATTCCTCACGTAGACGAAGGTTCATTCAAAACCAAAGCAACTTCTACATTAAACACACAACAGAGAAAAAATGTGCTTAACTGGGTGAAAACACTTTGATTCCCAGACAGCTAGGCATATAACCTTGGGAGATGTGTTGACAATAATGTGAGTCATATGTCTAGCATGAAAATTCATTATTGTCATGTCATGATGTTGTGGCTCCTTCCCATAGCCCTTCAGGCGTTACCTAAAAATATATGGAACCAGTTGATTAAATTAAGCCTATTCTTCTAGGATTTATGCTCACCCGAGTTAGATATGAATCACATGGTAGGATTGGAAGTGAATATTCCTGTTATCCTCTGCAAGTTAGAGAGAATATTTCCACCTACTTTTTTTTATTCCTTGGAACATTTGCTATTCCACCTAACTTTTGAACAAGGGTTGGAGGCCCTGTTCAGTATCGATGGATGTACAAATTTGAACGGTGTATGCATAAATTTGAGCGGTGTATGCATGACCTCAAAATGAAGGTGTCAAATAAGGCTCATGTAGAGGGTTCAATATGTAAAGCCTATCTAATAAAAGAGACTTCTCCATTTTGCTCACATTACTTTGAATCCTATATTCCACATATGGAAACTAGGGTTCCTCAAAATGATGATGGCGAACCAAGACCATACTATGAATAGTTGTGGTCCATCTTCGGATACTTGGGTCGACCATCTAGTGAATCAAAATATAGATTTCTTGAAAACAATGAAATAAGGGTCATAACCGCATATGTGTTACTCAATTGTACTGAGTTGAAGCCATATCTCGAGTAAGATCCATGACACTTTCTTTCTATAATCAAATTAGCATACTAACAATGTGCAGATGAAGGAGCTCGATGTACCCATGTCAAACTTAGACATTCACATTGAGAATAACTTTGCCATATGACTTAGAAACTATGTAAATGATCCATAAAAACCTGAGCCCTTCTTATTTATTACTCTGATACTTATAGAATATTACTAATGTGTATCTAGGTGGATGATCCACGTAACAATGTCATGGACCGCATGTTATAGGATGTTGTATGTGGCCCATCACATTGGGCTAAGACTTGGCTTGTTTATTTTGTAAATGGGTACAAGTTCCACATCAGCTACTAGGGTCATGAAAAAGCAACATATAATAGTATAGTATGTATAAGGAGTTTAGGATCAAGTGAGGTTGAATGTGATTTGTGTGGTGTTAAAAGAAATCATTCAACTCTCATATCCTAGGTAGCCGTACAAAAATGTTGTCTTGTTTAGATGCGATTAGTTTGACCTTACACCTGAGCGTGGGACTTGGGTGCATAAACAATATTGGAATAGTTGAGGTTCGTGACGGTCACCAATAGCGGAAGTTTGACCCGTTTATTCTTACCTTCGAAGTTGATCAAGTTTACTACATCCTTTACCTAACAAAGTCATGAGAGAAAATAGGGTGGTCAGCTGTTCTGAAAATCAAACCAAAACTCATTGCACATTATGATGTAGAAGATGTAGTTCTAGAAGAATTATTAGGAATTGAACACAATCCTCAAATAATTGACGATGACCCTATTGTTAGTGTTATGCCCAAAAAAGAATCATGAGATAATTATATTTTGCACATTGAGTCATGATATTTTATTGAGACATTATTCTAGTAATTGTCTTTGTTGTTTTGTTTCTATGTGACATAATCAAATATAATTATAACACTAGAATAATAGTATTCTTAAGTGACCCTAATCTAGTGTTATTGTGAGGTGGGTTACAATAATACATAAAGACTAGCATGTGTGGAGACTACTATAAGATGTGTAGTCTACATATGGGTAGAAGTTAGAGAACTTGTGTACTGGACCAACCCACCATGAGAACGCTACATGGATTGTTATATGAGTGCCATAAGTGATTCTCATATTGATCATAGTATATGTAGTCCTTTGACCTAAGGTCATTGAGGTTCCCTACATGTGAGTCACATATTTGATACTTCCCTTTGTTGCTCATAACTGAGTGAACTTGAAGGTGGTCATTGGGTATGTCACATATCATGTAGAGGGTTTTGTATGATCAAGATGAGATTTGTCCCTCATATATAATGGGAGTGCTATCTTTGGGCCCCTTGATTGAGTGAGACTGAGGAAATGCATGGCCATGCTCAGATGAGTTGATATGAGATATCAATGTCATCAGTTTTAGTTAGTCTACTCGGTAATCAATAAAGCTTAGATTGGGTTGTACGAGAATGACACATTCTATGTCTCGGGCTCCATATTGATATTTTGGACAAAGGGACACTGACATATACGAATAATGATCATAGAGGTTTAGTTGAGTCACTAACTATTTTGTCACTTGGGTAACAATGATGTGTTACTAGACACTGCTAATTGTTTATAATCATAAATGTGATCATTGCCCATTATAAAGCCAAAAATTAGACCTAATTGGATTAGGGTTTTGAAACCTATTAGGCTCGGGTGTTAAGCCCCACTATATATACATTATATAGTAAGGATTTTTCAGCCCTAACTTCCCTAAGGATGAAATCAGAAGGGTTCTGAAAAATTCTAGCATCACTCTCTTCTTGCCTTTCCTCAGAAGACGCAAGCTAGCACTACAGTGCAATAAGAATGTACCTGCCAGATAATGGTGGAGGCGTGGTGATCTGTGTGGTTCGTGTGGATACCATAGAGAGCTTGAACACGTCAATTATTCAGTTTTATGATTCAACTTAATAGTTGGGTGAAAGATCTTAGCCGACTAGGTATAAAAATTTTGAATACCCAATTTACTCCATTTCACTTGGATCCTAGAGGGTTTCGGTTAGTTTCCATTGTGCTTGTTTGGCTCCCGAAATCCTACACCTATAAACAATTTAGTTGAACCAGGATTGGACAAAGCTATGAAGGGCGGCAATGTGAATTTGGAAGAAATGGAACCATATGAGCATATGTCTCTGGAAAAAAAATCTCCCAAAGCAACAAATGAAGAAGATGAATTTGAATTGGTCAATAGTGAAAATAGTGATTCAAAAGCATAATCTGATGACCAAGAATACAAAAATGAAGAGGGAGAAGACAATGACCCAAGACTGTAACATGAACGTGGAAATATATATGTCTATGTAAATATATGGTTATACCTTGCTCTAGTAAGTTCAGTCTAAATCTTACACATTATTCTCCTTATGTTCTAATCTATATTGACTTACCATTTTCAAACTAATATAGCTATATTGTTGTGTCATTTTAACTATATGCAAATGCCACCTAAAAAGGAAACTATATATAAACATCGTTTAAGCAAAGGGACATATGTTTAGATGAAAGAAGCCTTGGTGAGAGATATTGCCAGACTGCAGCAAACTGGATCATCATGTCATGGGGATTTATAGGCCTCTACCCAACAAACCACTGCACCAAATTCCCTCCCACATATAGGTGATAATCACATTAATCCCCGATGCCCTAGTGGGAGTTGAGGTGCTCCGACCTCTATTGGTTCAAGTGATGGTGCACAGTCCTTGATTTCACTGACCTCATCTCAGCCTCATTTGTGGATCATCCTTATTGGTAACATGTAAGTAAATTCCTATTATTCAAATATAATAGTCTATACTAGATACCAATGGTTGAGTATCAAATAACTTATATGTGTTATGTTTAAACATGAACTACATACAACTTCCTTGCATTGGCGGTGACACGATTGGTGACCTGATGCTTTACCACCCACTTTAAGCCATATCATGACTGGTCAAGTATCAACCAAATAGATATTTAGGTATGGTTGTGTGTATTTGAGGTAACAAGTATCCTTTTCCCTTCTTAGTTTTCAAACGTGTTGGCCAAATATTGATGTTTTGTATTTTATATACTTGTAAGGGTTATGTGAGTAGAATCCTACTCACCATAATGAGGTGTATCATATTTGGCACATGTTAGGGCTACTCACTATAGGTCAAAGATGGTAGACATCTAGTGTGAAAAAAATCCTACAAAACGGTGAGCTAGGGCATATTTTATAATCGATGCCCAGTACAAGTAGATGGAGGCACAGTGGGCATCACCTGAGTTTCAAAAGTGATCGGCTAAGGGTAAGGCATTGCAGGCATCATCATCGCATGACTCTTCCTATGCCGGTGGCTTCAGTATTACTTAAGCAAATGGCTCCCTTTCGATTAGTGCCCACCGATAGCAAATGGTGAAATTCTTAGACTCTTTTACACACATTGGAAATTAGTTATGTTTTACTGAAATTAATCTAACAAATAACTAATGTAGAGGGAGAAAGACCCAGATAAGAGGAACCTTGGCCTATTCAAGGTCATCGAATAAACTCATAAGAAAAAGAATAAGGAATATGTTAACAGGCAGATTGAAGAAATAGTTGTAAGTCCCAAATCAGTTATATCCGAGATCTTCAAAAACCATATATGTGAGTCAATACTAATAACATATGTTTGTCTTTACTTGTATAGGCAAAGATCATAGCTGAAATCGAGGAATAAACACAATAAAAGGATGAAAGAGAAGGCTCATAAGAGATTGATGAGGCTATGATTTTGAGTGCAGCTACTGGTGGGAGGAAGAAAATGTGTGTATTCAGCCTTGGATCAGAGCAACCTATTGTGGTTGGACATTGGCGATCGGGTTGTAGCCTTGCACCGCCTGTTGATCTCACTCAGATGGCTGAGTTCAACAAACAAGCACAATTGGTTGTAGCAGAGGATAGAACATAACAAGCAACATATTATGAATGAAAGTTAGAGTGTCTTAGGAGGAGACAACAAGCTGAGATGGAGTACATATATAGATCATTGGGCATTCCTCCACCTGCAGCTACCCTAGACAATAGAGGACTCAAGATTGGATGATGATAAGATAAGGTTTGTCTGACCATTTCCTGGACGAGGTATACCACTTACATGTTTACGTTTGTCGAACTCTAGTCAAATACTATTGCTATGTTGTTAGTTACCGTAATGTCACTAACATTACTTATATGGATTTGTGTATGTAAAAGATATATCATACTCTATTTATGTTTATTCAAGTGGATTTAGTCAATTTGAGCATGTAAGATTTTTATGAGTTAGTTATAATGATTTTGTACATTTGTGTCACCAGGTTATGAATAATTATAATAGTAAAATCGGCATATAATCTGAAATTTTAGACCATTGGAAAATTTTCCGACAACTAAGCCGTTGGAAAACTAGATCGGTCAACACCATCACAAATGGCAATGACATACGCGTTGAAAAATTTTTCAACCGCCTAAACCGTTGTTAACCAGTTTGACCATTGACCAGAATAGAGCTATTGGAACAATTCCAACAGCTTTTTCCCAATGACTAGACTGTTGATAATTCCAACGGGGTAACATTAGGCCATTACAACTTTTTTTCCCCATATCTAGTTTTCGAGTGGCCCATTTTCCAACGACTTCACGTTGAAAATTCAAAATTTCCAACACAAGGCCACTAGAAAAACATATTTTTTTATTTGGTTCTAAAACCAAATAACCTAACATGAACTCGACCTAGACATAAATTTATGCTAACCCGATTAGACCTAAGCCTAGCTGGTCTGACCCAAACCTGACTCGAGCCACCCAATTATAATCCCTACTCACATCTTAGCAACAGGTCCAATTTATAATTTAGCAATTAAACTATGGAAAATTACCTAGCCTCCCTAAGGTATACGTGAACCTACACTTGTGTCCTCACTATTTCAAATACCTACACTTATCCCCCTACATCGTTAGCTTCGTCAGTAGGACTATTTAAAAGGTGTGGCCCTAAATTTTATGACATGTGTTAAGTGCATAAATCCACGGTCAAAGTGTTGACCTTTTGACAACTTTGACCGTCAAATTCTGTTGACTTTTCCTTCTTTGTCTTAGTTCTTCTTGGTTCTTTGGCTCATTACAGGTTTGGTCAAGTGCTGCGGACAGGGCATTAGAAGCAAGCTCGAGTGGGATGGCATTTGGACGAGGGACGCAGGAGAAGTGCAAAGACGAAGGCTGGCGATGCGTCGCCAGAACTCGACCCACGTTGGCGACGCGTTGCCAGCGCTGCTCTGTTTTGCCGAAAGCTCGCATTTTTTATGGTCCCCCACTATTTCTACCTGATGAGCTAGCTGGGAAGAAGTGATACTTATCCCTTTAGGGCTGGAGTGAAGATGGGGTATAAATAGAAGAGAAGAAAGAGTCCAAAGGGGGCTTCTTGGCTGATTTTGATCTTGACCCATCTAGAGGCCTATTGATCTCTTTGGAGGCATTTTTGAGAAGCTGGAAGTAGGATTGTTCATCTTGGGAGTACAATCTTCGAGGGGGTTTCTTGGGTTTCCTCTATTCTCTATTTTAATTTGTATGATTTTCGTGGTTATTGTTGTTATGGATTTGTTGATGACATTGGCTATGGATTGTGAGTAGATCACTTTACCTCTCTAGGGTGACTTTCCTTCCCTTGTTACTCAATGAAGTTGTTTTGTGTTTATGGATGAGTTCTATTGTGTTGTTCCTTGCATTGTGCTTATTGTTTGATTAATGGTAGGCCACCATGTCTAATGCACTAGTCCATTAAATCCTTGAGAAAGGTTTTATGGGTGACAAAGAGGAATGGAAGGGGCATAGTGTTAACTTAAATTAGAGATAATCTAAGTGAACACTAGGAATCAAAAGAGGTTTAGTTCTTCAACCACCCTAAGTTAAGTTGGAGCTTGAGTAAAGCCCAAGTTAGTGGAGGGTGAGCAAAGACCCATCTTGAGAGAGAGGTTCTTGATGTGAGATCTTTTCTACCACACATGGAACATCATACTTGAGGACCAACTTTCTTGGGTAGCAATGGGTAGGAATGGAATCCTAGAGAGGTAGTCACCTTTAGTCTAAGTTCTCTCATTAGCACATTTCACCTTCTTTAGAGTCACTTTTCTTGTGTTGTTAGAGTCAAGTAGCTTGAGCAATTTTGATCTCTGAATCTAGATAGGATCACTAAACTCTCTTGGGGCGATACCCTTAATTACTTCTAAGTACACAATGATTCCGTTCGCTTGCGGGTTTTTGAGGGTTAAATTGATAAACTCTTGATTTTGACAACAGAGTTTTTGGCGCCGTTGCCGGGGAGTTTTTTTTTTATTTTCATCGTGATTAGTGAAAATTGGTTACTCTTGTTTACTTGATTGTAGTTCTTATAGTAGTGTGTTCTCCTCTTGACAATTTGTAGGTACATCTAGTGCATGACCCGGAGCTCTTGCTTTCACGTGTTACCATTTGATCTAGAAATTGAGAGGAGCTTGCGAGAACTTCGGCTAAGAAGTAAGGTGATTGAAGAAGGAGATACTAGTACCTTCGGTTCCATCAATATGGAAGGAAACCAAGAAGATGATTTGAGGAACGTTGGGCGAGAAAGAAATGTCAATGCCATGGATCACAATGGAGTTGAGGAGGTAATGGACAATGGAAATGGTGCTAGAAGACGAGGAAGACTGGTACTTGATTACTTTCGACCTCAACGGGCGGAAGACCATGATAATATGATACGACCGGTGCCGCTTCGAGGGCGAGCTTTTGTGATTCCCAGCCATGTCCTCCAATTGGTGGAAGCTCATCCATTTGGGGGGAATCTTGATGAAGATCCAAACAACCATATCAAGAGGTTCGTTCGTCTTTGTGATACTTTTGATTTGGATGGTGTAAGTGAGGATGCAAAAAGGATGAGACTTTTTCCATTTTCTCTTGTGGATGAAGCATCGGAATGGTTTGAGAATTTCGAGCCTACGTCGGTACATACTTGGCAAGAATTATATGATGCATTTATTCGGAGGTTTTTCCCATCTCAAAAAGCATTTGAGCTTAAGAATGAATTGTTGGCATTTAGGCAAAATGAATGGGAGTCACTTGCGGAAGCATGGGTGCGTTTCAAGAGGATGGTGAAGAGGGTACCAACTCAAGATATTGATCAAGCTCACCAACTTCATCTTTTCTACAATGGGCTAAGTTTGAACACTCGATTGCAAGTGGACGCCGCCGCCGGTGGTTTCTTGTTGTTGAAAGATGTGGAGGAATGTTTTGAGCTATTGAACAACATGGCTAAAAGTCTTGAGCTTAGCGGAAAATGGATCCCAAGGAAGGGAAGTGGCTTATATGAGGTAAACAAAGATACCTCCCTCCAAGCTCAACTTTCGGCACTCACTAGCATGGTGGCCAAGTTGTCAAAAAATCAAGAAAGGGGGAAAGTGCAACAAGCCATGGCTAGTGAGGATGTAGATGATGTGGAAGATGTAAAATTTTTGGGTTACCGGAATCCTTACCCACCCAAGCAAGGAGGAGGGAACTTCTTCCCAAGGAACCGTCAACACGAAGGACTCAACTACTCTAACCCCAAAGGCGCTATGCAACCATTAGGTGAGAATTCTAATGAAGCGGAGGCATCCTTGAAAGATTTTATGAAGGGCATGATGGGAGAATTCATGCAAGAAGTTAGGGGGATGGCAAGTGGCCAAAACAAGAAGATTGGGGCTTTGGAGGATGAAATGAAGACTATGCAAGCTAATACTCAAGCATCGATCAAGAATTTGGAAACTCAGATGGGCCAACTAGCAACTTCTATGAGGCAACTTCAAAAAGGCAAGTTTATACCTAGCGATACGGATGTCAACCCAAGAGAGTCTTGCCAAGCTATTACTCTTAGAAGTGGGAAGAATGTGGTAACGCAAATCAAGGAACCACCCATTCAAGAAGAATATCCTCTCCAAGAGCCCACCTCATTGAAAGATTGTAAGGATGTTCAAGCCCCATCTCCTTTAAGTGAGGAAGATAGCTCAAAAGGCAAGGCTAAAAATGCACCCACCAAGGAGGAAATGCCCAAGCACATGCCTACTCTTCCGTACCCCTAAAGGTTCAAGCCTAAGAAGGAAGACACTCACTTCATGAGGTTTCTTGAAATCTTCAAGAAATTGGAAATTAATATCCCTTTCTTGGAAGCTTTAAATCAAATGCCCTCTTATGCCAAGTTCCTCAAAGAGTTGATTACAAAAAAAAGAAAGTTCTTTGACAACGAACTCATCCTAATGAAAGAGGAGGCAAGCGCCATTATTCAAAGGAAGATGCCTAAAAAACTCAGGGATCCGGGGAGTTTTACGATACCCTTCGATATTGGATCTTTCCATTGTGACAAGGCTTTGTGCGATCTTGGAGCTAGTATTAACTTGATGCCCTTGTCCATTTGTAGGAGTCTTGGCCTTGGAGAGGTGAAACC
Source organism: Aquilaria yunnanensis (assembly GCA_039654915.1). Classification (NCBI taxonomy): domain Eukaryota; kingdom Viridiplantae; phylum Streptophyta; class Magnoliopsida; order Malvales; family Thymelaeaceae; genus Aquilaria; species Aquilaria yunnanensis. Next base: position 93,511,399 of record CM077598.1, on the reverse strand, counting down.
TTCGTCTATTTGCCTCCAATTGGCGGATCGATCATTTACATTCCCAAAAGGTGTTTTGGAGGATGTCTTGGTCAAAGTTGGCAATTTTATATTTCCGGTAAACTTTGTAGTGTTGGACATGGAGGAAGACCGGAACATGCCGATTATACTTGGGAGACCATTCCTTGCTACTGGGAAGGCCATCATTGATGTGGAAAAAGGTAATCTCACCTTGAAAGCCAATAATGAGGAAATTACTTTTAATCTTGCTCAAGCCATGAAATTTTTTGATGATGAGGTGCCCAAGTGTTACATGATTGATGTGATTGATTCTTGTATTAAAGATAAAAGAGATGTGTTGTTTATAGAGGATCCTATTGGAAGAGCACTAGTGATTGAAAATGCATTTAGTGAGGAAGATCATGATGTGTTGAGCATTCTAACAACTCTTGATTCTTATGGGAGGGTGCTACCTCCAAGAGAAAACATAAAACAACTTTTGTCTTGTGATGTCAAGAAAGAGCTCAAGTTGGAATTGAAGCCTTTACCAAAAGATCTTAAGTATGTTTATCTTGGCAAGAAGGATTCTCTCCTGGTAATTATTTCGTCTACCTTGACTCCTTTGGAGGAAGAAAAGTTGATTCGAGTTTTGAGGGATCATAGAAGGGCAATAGCTTGGTCCATTTCCAACATCAAGGGAATTAGCCCGAAAATTTGCATGCATAAAATTCTTATGGAAGATGACTTTAAGCCCTCCATTGAAGCTCAAAGAAGGTTAAATCCAAAGATGAAGGAAGTAGTCAAAGAGGAGATTGTGAAATTGCTTAATGCCGGCATTATTTATCCAATTTCGGATTCTCCATGGGTGAGTCCGGTGCAAGTGGTGCCTAAGAAGGGCGGTACAACCGTGGTGGGCAATAATAACAATGAATGGATTTCTATTAGGTTGGTTACCAAATGGAGAGTGTGTTTTGATTACCAGAAGCTCAACAAAGCTACCCGGAAGGACCATTTCCCCCTTCCTTTTATCGATCAAATCTTGGATAGGTTGGCAGGACATGAGTTCTATTGCTTTTTGGATGGCTATTCGGGATATAATCAAATTGCCATAGCACCGGAAGATCAAGAGAAGACTACTTTCACTAGTCCTTGGGGCACATATGCCTTTCGAAGAATGCCATTTGGACTTTGCAACGCTCTGGCAACTTTCCAACGATGCATGATGGCCACATTTGCCGATATGGTGGAGAGGTGCATGGAGGTATTTACGGATGATTTTTCTGTCTTTGGTGACTCCTTTGATGCATGTTTGGATAATTTAGCCCTTGTCTTGAAGAGATGTCAAAAAACTAATTTATCCTTGAATTGGGAAAAATGCCATTTCATGGTTAAATCGGGAATAGTACTTGGGCATAAAATCTCTTGTGAAGGCATGGAAGTGGATAGAGCTAAGATTGTAGCTATTGAAAACTTGCCACCACCCTCCAATGTAAAAGGAGTGAGAAGTTTCCTAGGGCATGCCGGTTTTTACCGGAGATTTATTAAAGATTTTTCCAAGATTGCTAAGCCATTATGCAATTTGCTTGAGAAGGATGTGCCGTTTCATTTTGATGAAAAGTGTTTAGAATCATTTAAGAATTTGAAGGAGAAATTGGTTAGTGCGCCGGTGGTGATTCCACCCAATTGGGAGGATCCATTTTAAATTATGTGTGATGCTAGCGATTTCGCCGTGGGGGCGGTGTTGGGGCAAAGAAAGGACAAGCTTTTTCGGGTGATTTACTATGCTAGGAAGACTTTAGATGGAGCTCAACTGAATTATACCACAACGGAGAAGGAGCTTTTGGCGGTGGTATATGCAGTGGATAAGTTTCGATCCTATATTGTGGGTTCTAAGGTTGTGGTGCACACCGATCATGCGGCAATTAGATATTTGTTCACCAAGAAGGATGCCAAGCCAAGGCTCATAAGATGGATTCTCTTGCTTCAAGAATTTGACTTAGAGGTCAAGGACAAAAAGGGATGTGAAAACCTTGTGGCCGATCACCTATCTAGATTGAAGGGCCAAGAAAAGTCATTCGAGCAACCTATCCAAGAGCACTTCCCGGATGAAAGCTTGTTCAAGGTGGAGGGCAAGATACCATGGTATGTGGATTATGTGAATTACCTAGCTTGTGGAGTCTTGCCACCAAACTTGTCTTACCAAGAAAAAAAGAAATTCCAAGCTAATGTCAAGCATTATCTTTGGGATGATCCTTTCCTTTTCCGCCGGTGCGCCGACCAAATCATAAGAAGATGCATCTCAAGCGAGGAAGCAAAGGATGTTCTCCACCATTGTCACTCCTCACCATGTGGCGGACACTTTGGAGCCTCCAAGACGGCAAGTAAGGTATTGCAAACCGGTTATTATTGGCCAACTTTGTTTAAAGATGCTTATACTTTTGTGAAAACATGTGATAGATGCCAAAGGTTAGGAAACATTTCTAGGAGGGATGAAATGCCATTACAAAACATTCTTGAGGTGGAAGTGTTTGATTTGTGGGGAATAGATTTTATGGGGCCTTTTCCTCCTTCATGTGGAAATCATTATATTTTGCTTGCGGTTGATTATGTGTCTAAGTGGGTGGAAGCTATTGCCACCCCTTCTTGTGATGCTAATGTGGTTGTTAAGTTCCTTCAAATGAATATTTTTACAAGGTTTGGCACACCTAGGGCTATCATCTCCGACAAGGGGTCACATTTCATTAACAAGATATTGACTCAAGTCCTATTGAAGTATGGTGTAAGGCATAAGGTGTCACTCCCCTATCATCCACAAACAAACGGGCAAGCCGAGATTTCTAACCGGGAGATCAAGAAGATATTGGAGAAGACAGTAGGCATCAACCGAAAAGATTGGTCTCAAAAGTTGAATGATGCACTTTGGGCATATAGGACGGCTTTCAAGACACCTATTGGAATGTCACCATATCGACTTGTGTACGGTAAAGCTTGCCATTTACCGATGGAGTTGGAGCACAAGTCATATTGGACGGTTAAGAAGCTCAATTTTGAATTGAAAAGGGCCCAAGAGAAGAGAGCTATTCAATTGGATGAGTTGGAGGAAATTTGCATGGATGCTTATGAGAATGCAAGGATGTACAAGGAGCGAACGAAGTTGTGGCATGATAAGATTCTTCTAAAGAAGGAGTTTCAACCAGGTCAAAAAGTGCTACTCTTCAACTCAAGGTTGAGGTTCTTTCCGGGAAAGTTAAAGTCCAAATGGTCGGGACCTTTTGAGGTGATTAGGGTGCAACCATATGGAGCGGTGGAGCTTAAAGGACAAGATGGATGCACCTTTCAAGTCAACGGTCAACGAATCAAACCTTACTATGGTGATGAACATAGACACATTGGTCAAACCATCTTGGCCGAACCCGACCATTGAAAAAAAAAGAAGCTTAAAGGCGCCAAGCTAGAGGCGTAAAATCAAGCGTTTGTCGGGAGGCAACCCGATGCCGATTACTTCCTTCTTTTCTTTTCGTTAGTTAGTTTATGTAGTGCTTTGTGATTTTTTGCTCATTTGGTATTGTCTTGTGTGTTGGTAGGTTGGGAGACCCATCGGAAGGAAGGTGGGGGGAATGGACCACATTTTCTCAACTTTAGGAGGTACCATGTATTGAATTTGCAAAGGGTATAAGAGTTAGGATGAAAAGATTGGGGGTTACTTTGAAAATGTTTTAAAAACAAAAGGTTGGTTTCGTAACTCTGGCGACGCGGCGCCAATTTTGGCGACACGTCGCCAACTTTCGCAATTGTTCTCAGAATGGTTATAACGGTGGCGACGCGTCGCCAAAATGCGTCCAGAATTGGTGACGCGTCGCCAAGTTTATAACTGCTGTTTTAACCTCGCATTGCTTTCACTTTTCTCACTTTTACTTTGCTCTTCCACCAAAGAAACCTCTTAACTTTCAAACCCTACCCTTCCATAAGCTTCACGATTTGATTTTTTGGCGTCTATTCGTCTCATCAAGCCTCTCATCAAGTAAGTTTCTCTCATCTTCTTCCTCCCTTCTGCGTTTTTGAGATGAGATTTGGAGTGAATGGTGCTTGTTTGTGGAAGTTCCGGCTATTACTTGTTTTGCTCGATTCTCATAGATTTCATGCTTAAATTTGATTTGATATGGATTCATGTATGTATGGGAAGTGTTTAGAGCAGTGGATTATGAATTTGAATTCGAGACCAAGCTTAGAATTTCTCTCATCACAAGGGTTGCGAATTTTCATGGCAATTTCTTGTTACTGCATGTTCTTGTTGTTTGAGTTATGTTAAACTTGAGATCCACTTGAAATAGGAGTGGGTCAAACGTGCATTGCTATCAATTCACTCCGGATTGACTGATTTTTTTGAGTTAGAGGATTTCCGGAGAAGTGTAATTTGACTGCCTCCATAGTTATTTTGCACAACAATGTGGCTTCGTGTGGTGCGGTTTTTCCTCAATTCTTTGTATTTGGGGCATCTAGGTGTTGCGTAATTCAAGATTGAATGATTACTTTGCACTAGGAAGCTTGTTTCCTAATTGACCCAAGAGCCGTATGTTGGTATGGACCTTGATGGGATTTCCCTTGCTACCTTGTTCATGAGCACACAACTAGTTCGATTTTGCTTGAATAGGTTGTTTGATAAGCAAGAGTGTATTGTATGATAGTCCAATACCAATATACATGGTTGTATAATGATTGGTGCAATATCTTAGAACACCTAGAATGGCCGACAAGTAAGATAATGGATTGATTTCTTATGCATGAGCTTTCCAACTATGTTTTGTTAATATGAAATTGGGGGATTTGGTGATGAAGGTTAATCTTTTGTTCTTACATTCTTCATGAAAAGGAAGTTGAAGTGTATCTTGTGATTTTGTAGGAAACATGCCGCGCAAGTCAGTGCCCACTCACTCCTTGAAAGAAAAGGGGAGGGGAAAGAGGATTCGTCAAGAAGAGCCGCAAGAACCTCTCTATGATACTTTTCGTTTTGTGTCCTCTCGGGCAAACAACTACTTTGAGGGGTTCATGAATTGCAAGCTCACACCAGAACGAGGCTTTGACTTCTCGAAGAAGGAAAATTAGGGGATCTTAAGAATCGTGGAGAGGCATGGATGGCAACAATGGGTCGCTCATTCGCAAGCAGAAGTGTCTAAGATCCTCATAATGGAATTCTATGCCAACTTGATGGGCGCTTACTACCTGAATCGCCAAGCCAAGGCTTGTTTTGTGCGCAAACACGCAGTGCATTATGGGGATACAGTTATCAATGAGCTATTCAACATCAACCCATTGATTGGGCGACAATTCAAAGAGGCTTCCCTTGAGCAGCAGGCTCAAGTAGTATGCGGTCGCCCGATCCATTGGACACTGAGCCGGGATCAGTCTCATGGGAAGCTCTACTTCAGCTCTTCGGCTCTCCCCCCAGAGATGAAGGCATGGAACTACTTCATCTCCTCCCGCCTCCTCCCGACAACTCATGTTCGGGAAGTTACCCCGGATCGCTTGGAGATCCTATATTGCATAGCTTGTGACTTTCGCATTAATGTCGGCCACTTCATCCTGAAGCATCTTCTCCGCGCCGCCAAGTCAAAACGGGGGAACCTGCCCTTCCCGCAGTTGGTCACTACCTTAATATTGAGGGTCGGTGTTATCATGGAGGATCCCTCAAAGATGACTTTGATCATTAAGCCAATCTCAGTGGACAAACTTAGTGGTGCTTCGGAAGGCGTCCAGGAGGTATCATCGAAAGAAGAGGAAGCAGAGGCTGCACATGAGCAAGAGCAAGTAGAAGAAAGAGAAGAAGAGCAAGAACAGTTTCAGGAGCCCGAGGACTTTGGGGGGGCTTCTGATCAGTTAGTCGATCCAGCTACCGCGACTCCGACCTCTTTGGCTGTAGCACTCAACAAACTGTATTTGATGATGCGAGAGCAGCATAAAGAGTCAGCGGTGCGGTTCGACTCAGTCGGTGGCTCCTTTACTTCATTTGCGAAAGAGGTTCGCGAGGGCATCTCGCTTATAGCTGGCAATCAAGAATCTCTTTCCGGGCAAGTCCATTGGGGCCACCAACACCAGCTCCAGCAGCAGCAGCAGCGGGACTTCCCGCCAGAATACCCCCCCTTCCCACCCATTCCACCTCACTTCCACCCTTCCGCATACCAGTGGTACACACCCCACCCCTCAAACCACCCACCTCCCTTTTACCCACATTTTGGACCTCCACATGACCCGTCCGCAGGGCCTTCCTCTATTCCTCCTGCCGGTGGGTCTTCCGGCCACGATGACATGGGAGAGGATTAGTAGGGGCAGGTATGATTCTTGGACACTCACTTTCCATTGAGGACAATGTTCGTTTTAAGTTTGGGGGAGTGGTTGTTTGACTATCATACTTGGTCTTTTTGTTTGTGTTCGTGTCTTTGTTTTAGACTTAGTGTTGTTTTCTAGGTTCTAAGGATTATGGTTGTTCATGTAGGGTGCATGTTTCTTGCATATTTTGTTTTCCTGTTGTCCTTTCTTTCGTATTTGAATTTGGATAGGTTGCATATAGAAGCATATAGGTGGATAGTTCTTTTTGTAGTCCTTCTTGATTCTTGGTGTTTTTAGGACCCAGTGGGGACCATTGTTGCATTTGGATGGATGTGGTTACTAGGTTGACTCTCTTGAAGCTTTGATGCATTTGGAAAAATTAATTTTGATACTTGTGGGTGAATCCTTGATGTTTTGTTATAAGGAACTGGGGAGTTGTGCTACGAACTTGTGTCTTTGAGTTCCTTGTACTAAGTTTTGTTCTAAAACTTGCCTAAGGACCTAGCAAACTCACAATAGTGCGTGAACTTGAAGCATGTGGCCCCATAGGAGGAACCTTTCCACCAAATAACTAACCCTTTTTAAATTCCATCATATCTCCCTTATTTTGAGTATTCATTTTCTTGTGATTATACTCTTGAGTTACCTGAGGCGGAAAAATGTCAAACCCTAAACTTAAAAGAAATTGCATTGAGTTGAATAAGTGGGAAATAATGGCAAGTTTGGTGGATTGAAAAGAAGAAAAGAAAAAAAAATTATATATATATATTACACTACTTCGCTGTTTCTTAGTATCAAAGTAGGTTGGGGTCTTCTCCTAAGGCAAGAGTTGATCACAGCTGGAAAAGATGCTCGAAATAAGAGTATGGGTGTAAATAAAATAAAACCACCTTCGATTGTATTAAGTTAGTAGCTTGGGCTTAGGCGGAGCTCCCGTTTATGCACTTGCTAAACGGCTAAATACATGAAGAGGAATCAGTAGTTAGTCAATGTGTGTAAAGGGTTGGTGAATGATGGATTGATGCTTGTTCAACTTGATTGTTTCTTTTAAGCACTTGGTTTTATTTTTGACCGCCTCGCTAACTCTATTATGAAAGATTATCTTCTGGTTCCTCCATTTTCTTTTTGAGCCTTTATCCTGTTGCTATCTTTTGAAAGTAAACCATTTGAGCTTTAAGTGTGGTGCAACCAACCGTAGGGGAATGAGGTCGAGGGTGCTGGATCCTTTTGCAAGCGTTTGGAAAAGAACTTAACACAACTCCCTTAATGGAAATTTAAATCAACTAGAGGGTCATACCCCTAAGGGCTTCACCCTAGGTAGCAAAATTAACTTTTCCTTAGTCACCATTTCTTCTTTTGAAGTCAAACCTAGTTAATCATTGAAGTTTAGATGCAACATTTGGTTACCATGGTAGCTTCTTTGGTTGTTGAGTGTGTTGTAGGTTAGGTCGCTAGAGACTAGCTTAGGTTTAAGTTTGGGGGAATTTGTTAAGTGCATAAATCCACGGTCAAAGTGTTGACCTTTTGACAACTTTGACCGTCAAATTCTGTTGACTTTTCCTTCTTTGTCTTAGTTCTTCTTGGTTCTTTGGCTCATTACAGGTTTGGTCAAGTGCTGCGGACAGGGCATTAGAAGCAAGCTCGAGTGGGACGGCATTTGGACGAGGGACGCAGGAGAAGTGCAAAGATGAAGGCTGGCGACGCGTCGCCAGAAGTCGCGAAGGTTGGCGACGCGTCGCCAACGTTTTCAGCATTCTGTGTTCATTTTGGTCATCTGGCGACGCGTCGCCAGAACTCGACCCACGCTGGCAACGCGTCGCCAGCGCTGCTCTGTTTTGCCGAAAGCTCGCATTTTTTATGGTCCCCCACTATTTCCACCTGATGAGCTGGCTGGGAAGAAGTGATACTTATCCCTTTAGGGATGGAATGAAGAAGGGGTATAAATAGAAGAGAAGAAATAGTCCAAAGGGGGCTTCTTGGCTGATTTTGATCTTGACCCATCTAGAGGCCTATTGATCCTTTTGGAGGCGTTTTTGAGAAGCTGGAAGTAGGATTGTTCATCTTGGGAGTACAATCTTCGAGGGGGTTTCTTGGGTTTCCTCTCTTCTCTATTTTGATTTGTATGATTTTCATGGTTATTGTTGTTATGGATTTGTTGATGACATTGGCTATGGATTGTGAGTAGATGACTTTACCTCTCTAGGGTGACTTTCCTTCCCTTGTTACTCAATGAAGTTGTTTTGTGTTTATGGATGAGTTCTATTGTGTTGTTCCTTGCAGTGTGCTTATTGTTTGATTAATGGTAGGCCACCATGTCTAATGCACTAGTCCATTAAATCCTTGAGAAAGGTTTTATGAGTGACAAAGAGGAATGGAAGGGGCATAGTGTTAACTTAAATTAGAGATAATCTAAGTGAACACTAGGAATCAAAAGAGGTTTAGTTCTTCAACCACCCTAAGTTAAGTTGGAGCTTGAGTAAAGCCCAAGTTAGTGGAGGGTGAGCAAAGACCCATCTTGAGAGAGAGGTTCTTGATGTGAGATCTTTTCTACCACACATGGAACATCATACTTGAGGACCAATTTTCTTGGGTAGCAATGGGTAGGAATGGAATCCTAGAGAGGTAGTCACCTTTAGTCTAAGTTCTCTCGTTAGCACATTTCACCTTCTTTAGAGTCACTTTTCTTGTGTTGTTAGAGTCAAGTAGCTTGAGCAATTTTAATCTCTGAATCTAGATAGAATCACTAAACTCTCTTGGGACGATACCCTTAATTACTTCTAAGTACACAACAATTCCGTTCGCTTGCGGGTTTTTGAGGGTTAAATTGATAAACTCTTGATTTTGACAACAACATGTTAACCTGAAATTGCCCTCTACATCAATATACTAGCTTAGACCCCTAATGGTTTTCTTCTTGTTCTGCCACTTTGTCCGTCGTCCTCCACTAAATCTAGTGGCCCATTTCTCTTTATACCACCATCATAGCTTAGCTCTAGAATTCTGTCACTTTAATATCAATGTAGGAGGTGTGATTGAAGCACGAAATTAAAGTTAATTTTTGAAATTTTGTCAGATTTGTTTTTTGAATGTAGGTTTTTGAGTTTGATTTCGAATTGGAATAGGGTCCAAGTCAATGACTCAAGGTTTCTATTTTTGATGTAGTTACAATTCTGCAAGTAGAATGAAAAAATTTGAATTTTAACTGCCTTCATATGAAAATAGGCATTGTTGGTGTGGGCGGCAAGCTGCTGTCAAATCTCTGAGTTTGAAAAAAACCCAAGTAGGCTTTATCATGCATATGGTGAGAATAATTTTAAATTTTGGTCTTGGTGTGTGCTGATGCAAACAAGCAGAGATACTGGGTTTGGTGGACAAAGTTGAAAGAATTTTTAGATGTATGGGTGGTTGCATAGGTCAAACTATGCAAGAAAAAGCATCCAGTGAAATATGGAAGCAATATTTTGGCCAGAATTGAGAGTGTAATGGGCAAACTTGGCTAGATTGAAGGAGTTGTTGGAAGAACAAGTGATATTGTCAGTTTAAGTTTAAGGATCAATGTAATTTTATTTGTTATTGTAATTGGTGTTTTAGTTATGTTAATGAAGAAGTGATATTATGTTTGGAAAGTATATGTGCATTATAGTTTAGGAGGGGTAATTGAAAAAACATCTCAATGTCATTTACAATTGGCATGATGTGAAAATATTTGGCAGAAGGAAAAAATTCCAATAAAATGCAACCAGAAAAATGTACATTGACTCAGTCATATTGTTGGTCAGTAAGCCATTGAAATGCAATAAAATGATTTGGGGGGTAGCTAAAAAACTCTAATAAAATGAAATCCATCAACTGGCACATCTATTAACTATAAAAATCCATACAGGAGGATTACACAAGCATCTAGTGTTTCAAAAATACATCCATCCTATTGGCATTATGGCCATTCAATCACAAATAAATTTAATTTAAATCCATTGCAATTCCATCAATCAATGTTGCTACAAAAACATCAGCAACTTAGCATTAAACAAATTAGATGCTAACTTAATACTTCTACAAAAGTAATCCATGCTTCTACAGTTTTCAAGTGGTTAAACCATCAACTCTTTAGCCATCCACTTTCTTGTGTTTTCCTTTAGTCTACAAAGGCAAAGAATCATGGTTAACCCCAATATTACTACCACATGATGAAGTTTTCAAGTAAGAATTAGAACAATGAAATATACCTTAATGGCAATAGGCTAATGCTTATTCTTGCATTGTCTCCAATAGTTTGACATTTATTACATGTGACAGTGCCTGACCTTGCCGTGCTCTTGGCCTCAAAGGTCTCTCTTCTTTTATTTTAGTTTACTAAGTTTCTTTCTAAGTGTAGGTAAAGTACAATAGTATCTTAGTCTTTAGAGGAGAGATCAGTTTGAGATAATGGGTGAATAACTTCCCCATATGCTTTAAGGTATGTACCAATAAAGTAGTACTGATCACAAAAATCATCAACATTAAGCCTTGAGAACTTCATGCAACTTATAACATGCTTACAGGGTAATCTAGTGAGACTCCACTGGTTGGATGAACATGTCTTAAGTAACAAGTTAACAAAATTCATCTTCAAGCCATATAGGACCTGGAATTTAGAATTACCAGCTTGAAATAAGGTATATCCATGTGTGGCCTTAATGTAAGTATCTAATTCCTTGAGTGCATAAGGGGTTATTTTTTCAGTCCATGTACATCTAGCACCGTACTTCTTGTGAAATCTTGTCATAACTTTTGTCTTGGCTTTTCTAGTAATGTAAACACTATCATATTCTTTATGCATTATTAACCTTGCTAAAATGATCATACCCCAACCATGATTCTATAGGTCTCTTAATAAGCCACTTAAAATGTAGCCTCACCTTTATCATAATTGTAAATGGACTTCATGGAATCATTAAACTCATTATAGTTGTATGCTTTGGTAGGCCTCAAGTACTCTAAACCTACTTTTAAAGTTAGCATAAAAATGTTTTGCATAGAACCAATGTTTTGCTTATGGATAAGTCACAACAACAACTTCAATTAAACCCTAGGTCACAAGTTTCATAAGAAAAGAATGCATGCTAGTCATCAAACAACTTATAGTTTTGGTTTAATAAAGAAAACAAAAAGTTATCCATAAATACTGGCCTTTTGTTTGACACTAATGAAAGTAAATTCACCATCACCAATAGCATTTTTAAGGCACTAGAGAAAGAAAACATAACTATCTTGGAATTTAGACTCCACAATAGCAACTACTAAAGGCAAAATCCCATTGTTCCCATCCACTACAACTGCAAAAGCATACTCCTCCATCAAGTTCTTTAAAAAAAAACAACCATCCACTCTAATGAAGGTTCTACAAACTCTCAAGAACCCCTTAATATAAGCATCAAAGCAAACAAAAATTCTCTTGAATTATGGCTTCCATACAATTGGTGAAGGTCTAAGGCAAAATTCCATCTTTACTACACTACTTGGGTTATGTTTTATCAATAGCAACCTCTATTTCCACAACTTGGCATAGGCTACAACATGTTTCCCTTTGTTCTCATCCCATGCCCTATTCATTGTCCTATATAATTACATCTCTAAGATTTTAATATCAAATATGGTTTACAAATGCTTTACCATCAATCCATAACTCATGTCAGGTTCTTCATTTAGGAATGAATCCAATTTACTTGCAATCCATTTAGCATTGACATTTGAGTTCTTGGTGGGTTTAAGGCAATTTTGCTGCTCAATCAATGTTTAAATCATGAAGTCTTCTTATTTGGTAATAAGGATGCCAAAATCCTCCATGTATAGGCTTCACTCATGCAAATTGCCCTTACCTTTGCAGGCTTATTTTTTACCTTTTTTAACTGATAGCCCTCCTCAATGGAGTAGTCCCTCAAGACTTCTCTGAAGTGGTTCACATCTCTAAAGACCTCGAAAACTTCTCTAAAATGGTTCACATATCTTAAGACCTAGAACCTTTCAAACCCAATCTTCCCAATTTCATTCCTCTTGAACTCTTTAGCCTTTGTTTTAATGTTTTTATCAAATCTCTTTCCAACCCTCTTTACAAATTCCAATGTGCCTTCATCATTGAGTAACCATCATGTGAAGACTAACTGCCAATGTCACAAGATTGTGCTCTTCATCATCTCTTTCTACCTACATGTCACCTACATTTTTTTATTTTTTTGAAGTTTCACATCACTGTCCATCATTATCCCTTTCTCCCTCTGTATCTCCCTCATCCTTAGAGAATTCAAACACCTTACCACTAAACTGCACATCAACTTTTACGTGGTCATCATCATTCTACTCTTCCTTATTCTCAATGCTCCTCTTCTTTTTTCCTTTTTTGATCCAATTGTCCTCTATATGCCTTTCTTTCCACTAATGTATGCTTCATTTATGTCTAGCACTGTCACATCCTCATCCACCCTTGTTTCATTTAGATCATTCAAACAACCATCATCCATATTTGCATTCTAATATCCCAGACCACCCTCGTCCATATTTCATTATGATCCCCTAAACCATCCTTATTCTGGGCATCCACATCCTTTCTTTCCCTACCTTTGTTCTATTCAAATTTACCTTCTCCACCCCTACTTACATTTTCACCCTTACTACCTTCAACATAAAAAACAACTCTCTCATTAACATCTTCATTATCTGAATCTTTCTCTTTCTCTAGATTAAACCAATCCATGTGCACGTTCATTGGGGGACATAGCTCAATCTTCCTATAAATGGATATTTTTTATTGTCTCCTTATAGCTCCTAAACATCCTCAGCACATCAATGTCATTCTCAATTACCATTCCATTACCAGTTCTAATCTTCAGAGTAAAAAATTTCTTTTTTAGAAACACCTTCTCCCAAATGGTGTCTGTCAGGTCCAGAAATGAGTGACGGTCTACTTCCACCCTTTTTTCAACATATATAGCCAGGGTGAGGGGATCATCATCCTTCTTATAAAATAGGATGTCTTGCTGCATGATTTCTACAAAACAAACAAACAAGCTAACGTCATAAGCCAACATTCAACTGTAAAACCCATGAATTTTAGTTTGATCATCAAAATAGAGAACTTTTTCTATATGAAGTCCCTAAACCCTTAACCCAAGCAATGATTTTGTTCAAAAAAATTCAAATTTTATTACCTAAATTGCTTAAGTGATGACACCACTACTACTGCTTCATCTTTATCCCATGCGACATTGAAATTTACAAATGCTCCAAACTCTAGAAAACAAAAGAGAAGGTACAAAATGATAGAACTTTTTTAAGGGTTAAACCAATGTTTTGTTCATGGGTTCAAGCAGATAGAGATAAGAGGCAAAACTGGCACCTATTTTCATGGGCATTTCTGACTTTTTACAAAACATCAAACAGTTAAACTAATTGAGCTAATGATGCAATAAGGAAGGGTATGCGTAGGTATTTAAATAATGAGGACATATGCATAGGTTCGCCTATACTTGAGGGGTTCCGTAATTTTCCCGTTAAAGTAATTGAAGAAGTCCACTTAGGATGCAATGTCAGAAATTAGGGATTTTTTTTATAGTAAGCTTGGAAATTTCATTTAGAAGCAAACTACAAGGCTTCAGTCATGCGAGTAAAATAAGATAAACCTTACTCCACCTAGCCTAAAAGTTCTTTAGACAGTGTTACAAGAGTATAAGCAACATTATTTGTCGATCGAAGAACATAAATAAAGCTAAATGAATCAAATCGTTGAGATAATTTAATGATTCATCTTGAAAAACACCATATGCATATAGAGATGGCTTTTTGTGGTGCTAGAGCGCAGAAATAGCAACCTGTGAATTTGACCATATAACAATATTTTTCCAACCCTTGGGGTGTACTTCAAGTAATCATTTTGACATAGCCAAAGTTTATAGGTAAGAAATATCACTTACATAAGGATAGTATGTGAAACTACTTGTACCACAAATGATGAGAAATAATGAGCAACTACACCAATAACAGTTAATCCATATAAAGCAAAATACTAGCATCTACATTAATTATAGTTGAATTCTTCGATGGTAGAGACCAACAAACTAGTTCTCGAACAGAAGGCAAAGGATAGGATGAAAGAAGAGTGATTCCCTCCAAATATAGTCAGCTGTGTAGCAAGCTAGTAATGTGTTTAGATGTGTAACAAGTACCATTGAAGACACAACTATTCCTATTTCTCCAAACAAACCATCCTATAACAAGGAAGATAATCTAATCATGTTCAAGGGAGAGATCTATATGCTATATGGGAAATGTTTGATATGTGAGGAATATCAATACATGGAGCCTGGAATGCAAAAGCCTGAAAAACCGATTGAGTGAAAAAGTAGAAAAATAAAATATGCTTAACCGACTCATTGGCAGATCCATAAATTGAAGATAGCTATTGGTAGATAACATGATAACGGCATAAATTATCTCGACTTGGAAGCCAATTTGATAGGGCTGACCACCAAAAGTTCTTTAATTTGGGTAGGAGTTGCATTTGCTAGAATGATTGCCATCTAGCCTACTTTTAAGCTGTGGCATTTTGGTCGGAGTGAAGTAGATTGTATTTGATATGTTACCCTGATTGAATTGAGTATATCTTTTTCAACTTAACGCTTTATGTGAATATGTCCAAAATAAGGTGGGAACTAACATGAATTTGAATGACATATGACACATTTGTTGGATGGAACATAAAAATTAGTAACTCAAGATTCTATCCCACCCATTAGGCAATAATAAATCGAATACCATCCATTATTCTATTTCTAGTGTAGGAATTGTGATCAAAGAAAAATATGAAGCAGGGGAGACCTAATGGTCATACCATACACTGATCAAAGCACTATATCTTACTTGCCATAAACCACCAACACAAAGGAGAGAACAATCCACCACCATTGCCTGCCAAGCATACGACAAATTTGAAACTTCACAATACAGTACTGACATCGAAGGATGATAATGCCCACACATAACCCAAGCAAACAAAGAGTCTAGATTCTGGATGAGGCACCAAAATTGCTTGGTAAGTAAAATAATGTTCAATGCCTAAAGATCATTAAAACCATGTCCCTTATTCATTTTTGAATGACTCATTATAGACCAAGAACCCCAGTGGATTGCACTTTGCTTGGACCGGTGATGCTAGAAAAAAATTGCCATTAAAAAGTGTGAATTATTAATTATTGTTTTGAGCACAAGAAGGCAACACATCACAAAGGTAAGGATCACTTAAACAACAGATTTAAGAAAGACCTCTTTGCCTGCTTGATATTACTATCTCACTTTCAATGCCTTAAGCTTATTTCTAACATTGTCACATGGATAACCAAATGTCTGAACTCTTTTACGGCCTAAGATTATAAGGATGCCAAAGTATTTCTCCTTAACCAAGTTATTTTCGATTCCAATTACCTATTTTAGTTGGGCTTATTGTGAAGTAGGTAACGTAGTACTGAAAAAAATTGATGACTTCAAAAGATTAACAAGCTAGCTTGAAGCTCCTTGATATTACTCCAAAAGAGTTAATATAAGCTTATTATCATCAATTGTTGCACGAGCGATAAGAAGGGAGTCATCTACAAATAGAAGATGAGTAATGGGCGAACTTATAGAACTTATTGAAACCCCATGTAAAAGGTTTTGTATAGAAGCTCGATGGAACAAAAAAGAAAGACCCTCCATGCAAAGCAAGAAAAGACATGGTGATATTAGATCACCTTGATGGAACTACAAGTCGGTACAAAGCTGTCAATTGGAATCCCATTAACAAGAACCAAATATTGAATTGTTTGAACATAGTGCATAACTAATTGTACCCACTGCATATTAAAACCAAGAGCCACCATCATCTTTTCCAGAAAATCCATTCAACTCGATCATAAGCCTTTGTCATATCCAATTTCAGTGCCATAGCTCCTTTAGAATTATTACAGCAGGAATGCATATAGTGACAACTCTTGAGGGTGATCGTAGCATTATCGAACAAAATTTGACTTGGAACAAAGGCCCTTTATTCCTTAGAGTTAACAAATGGCAATATGTTTTTTAGTTGGTTAGCAATGGCCTTGGACTCGCCTTATATATCACATTACACAAACTGATTGGCCTAAATTCCAAGATACGCTTAGGTTCTACCATTTTTTATATGAGCATGATAAAAGTATCATTGAAACCTTCAGGGAAATCAACACCACCATTGAGAAAGGTCAAATGACAATGTGAGATACCCTTCCCCACCAGTGGCCAATATTTCTAATAAAACAACAGAGAGAAACCATCCAGACCTGAGGCTTTATGTGGACATATCAGATTAAGGGCTACATAAAGTTCTTATTCGATAAATAGGTAGAGCAACATTTCATTCATAACTTTGGTAACTTGTGTAGTAACTTGGGAAATAACCAAATTTACATCAGCCGTTCCTTCAGAAAAGAATAGATGAGTATAAAAATTGACAATATGACTGCGCACCTCATTTGATTGACTAAGTAGGCCTTTGGAGTCATCAATAAAATCTAAATTGTGTTTCTATTTTCTCCTAGAAGTAGCGGCCTGATGGACAAAATGTGTGTTCCTATCCCTACACTTAAGCCATAAAAACTTGGAGCATTGCCACCAAAATGTGAGCTCTTTATCAAGAAGGCTATGCAGTTCGGCCCTAGTTTGCCTTTGTATTTTATTCAAAACCATCACACCTGGCCACAAATAAGATTCTAGATTTTTCTCCAAGTTTTTTATTAAGCATGGCAGAAAAACAACTTGGATGAATTCCATGAGGACAAACAGAATTGACATGAAGAGAGATTCTATCTTAAGAGGAACCAGTCAGCACCTACAGTACATGATGTGCATAAGTCCAATATAATTTGTTCGTTGTTGGAAATAGAAAACCACATATTTTAAAACCACCATGGCCGATCACCGCTAAATTGAAGTGGTGAAGGACAAAGAGAAATATGCAATGCACAATGGTCTGAGCGAAGGGAAAAAAAATTCTGTAATTTAGCACATGTAAAAAGATTGATCCATGATTGATTGACCAATCCCCAATCAAGGTAAGCTCTCACCAAAATATTTCCCTGATAGTTTCTTTTCCATGTGAATTTTTGCCCATCAAAATTGAAGTCATGCAAATCACAATTCTCAATGGTAGATAGAAAAGCTTGAAGTTGTGAGAGAATACGAGGAAGTCTGCCATCCTTCTCAGAATAATCCAATATTTCATTAAATCCTTCATAGACTAACCAAGGTTCCTGACGGATATGAGAGAAAGAGGGAGAGGGGAAGAAACCAAGACATAGTTTGGGAAAAGCGATCTGGGTCACTATAAAATCCAGTGAATCACCAAGATGGTGTAGAGCCGTTAAAACCAACGCAAACATCGATATGAAAGGTTGACATTAAAAGAAGTTCTATATTAGTGTCTGAATCCCAAAACAATGTAAGACCCTTACCATGGCCATCAACACAATCCATTGCTAAATAGGATGGAAAGTTCAATTGACAACGAATAAAAGCCATTTCTGATACATACTTTCGAGTTTCAATAAGGAAAACAATATTTGGGGCTATTCTTTCAATAATAGTATGTAAAGCATGAACCATCGAGGATGCATCTAATCCCTAATAGTTCAGAGATAAACAACTCATTTCTGATAGTGTGGTTAATCCTCACCAACCTCCGTCGGGCTGAGGAAGCAAGTTTTCCTAGATGGACAATCATCAACCATGGAGATTTTAGTGATTTTTTGCTTGAATATAGATGAATCCCTAGTAGAAGCCGCAGAAAAATCAATCCAATGAGCCTCTTTCTTTCAATTATGATGAACAAATCTTGGTAAGGATACAGTAGCCACTGTAGGAAGTGAGACATCCAGAGAGGCAATAGGTATAGACTTGGTCTTTTGCACACCAATCTTTGTTTTGTGGGCATGTCAGATGCCAAATTATCAACAAAAGTAAAAGAAGAGATCATCATAGAACAATCAATCCCAGAATCAGAAGGTGGAGCCTTAGTAGTATGCACCAAGTTGGTTCAAAAGGAGAAGAAAAAGCGGGACAAGGTACCTTTGACGTAGAAGCTGGAGCCACACTTGATTTTTGGCTGTTAATCCTCTAAAAGCGATCTCGTTGAGTTGGTTTGGGCAAGAAACACAACCAATTACCATATGGATGAGGTCCCAATGTACGAGGCAGGAGATGATCATTCACCACATGGTCAAAACATCCACAGCAGAATCAAATCAAATGAAGGCATTCATATTGAACTAAAAACCATTTTTCCTGTCCATATTTTCCATGTTATATGCTTTGTAACATCAAGCATAACATGGCATTAGATAAAAGGACCAATTGTGTCAACATTTAAAACAGGACCAAACATGGTACCAAGGTTTTTCCTATAAACATGATGCTAAGGTTTTTCCTATACTCCATGTATAGCTAGTCAAAAGGTACACCAAGTATATGGATCCAAAAAGGATATTTGGAGAAATCATCCTTTAAAGGACAAAGAGAAGTCATGCAAGAAGTGAAAACAATCATATCATCAAAGTTCGAAAGACCAAAAAAGAGTACATGAGTTTTCCTTTCCTCAGAGTCAAATTGGAAATAAAATAAATTCTAAATGAAGTCAAGACATGCCAAAGGAACTATGAATTTTATTTAGTGCCTCCAACCAGCCTACATGGTAGTTTCTAGCACTTTAAGCATGGGATCCATAAATCTTGGCCAAAAGACAATTAGCATTCTCCAAAGATTGAAATGTTGTATCAAGATGGATACCCTTCAATTCATCTAAAGTCAGGGCCATGCTCTATACATGATAGACAAGCTCATCCATGAAGATTGTCTATAAGAATAGGATCACTTGAAGAAAACTGATAGTGTGTGGAAGAAAAACAAACTCCTATGAAAGTAGAGAAAAAACCTAGCAGAGCCAGGAAACCACTAGCCAAACTGCTAGAATTATATCAACTGTATAGTTTGTTTTTTTTTTCAAAGGTAGATACTTCATTAAGAATCAATCTGAAAGGCTTTAGTCAATTGAAATGGATATGGTAATCCCCACTCTAATCAGCCTGATAATCCTTTAGACGATGATACAAAAGAGTGGGCAACTGAGTTTGCAGAATGAGGCATAAAAACAAAGCTACAAAAATCAAAATTGGAAGCTAAAGTAATAATGTCATCTTGAACCACACTGAAAGTAGATAGCGATGGTCTCTTGTAGGTCTGAAGAGCAGTGATAGCAACTTTCAAATCAAATTGGATAATTATACGATGCCACCTATGGGATTTTGCTTCAAGTATGCCTTTCCATATAGTTAGTGTTTCCAGGCAGGAGATATCTCTAACGTAAAGAATAAAGTGAAAGACCGCAAATAAAAAATTAGAGGAAGAATCCTTGGCAACCACACCAATTCCTATTGAATCCAATGATACAAACAAACTAGCGTCTACACATATAGTAATAGTACCAATGAGTGGAGGAGACAAACGCCCAGATGATTGTATCAGAGGAGTCGATTACGGAGTTTTGGAGAAAATCCTTTAGAGTACAACCACAGCCTGATCACATGGATAATGGATGATAAAGATTGGCACGCCCCATCGAAGATGCATTTATTCCAATTATGCCAAACATACCATTCTACGGCTAGGAAACTTACCCAGTCATCATTCAGCAAAGCTCCATGGGTGATGTGGAAGATGTCTGAGATGTGTGGAATATGAATGTGAAGATTGTGCAAACCAAAGGCACATAGGATAGACATTGTAAATGGATAGAAGAACAAGAAATGCTTAATAGATTCATTACTCGAATAGTAAATAAGACAAAAGCAATATCTAGTGATGTTATAGTACCATAATTTGTTGTGAGTTAGTTGACGATTCGATAAGGTGCACCACCAAAAATTTTGTAATTTCAGTGGAAGATGTAATTTTGGATCAGCATGTAACAGGGCATACTAAATATGGTATCCTTAACGAACAGTATATGACCCTTTTTATTCAACTCCCCAAATAAAAATATTAGAAACCAAAGTGGAACTAATAAGAATTTGAACGATGTTCGAGACATCCAACGGGTATGGGAATTTGAATGATGTTCGACACATCTAGCGAGTATAACATAAAAGTTAGCAAACTAAGGTTATCTAGATCTGTTCAGAAGTAATAAGTCAGAAACTCTCAAGTGTTCTATTTCCAGAGTAGGGATTGTTATCAACTAGAAATCAGAAGCAGGAGAGCCCTATCTATTGTTCTAGACACTTATTGACTTGCCATCCCCAACATGCCATAATCCACCAACACGAAGGAGATTATAACCAGCCACAATAGCTTGCCACACATGATAAGAGCCTTTGACATCCAAACCAAAAAGGATTGAAGAGTCCATATGGTATTTTCCCTTCAAGACACGTAAGATGAGTGAATCCTGATTTTGTAAAAGACGCCAACTTTGTTTACCAAGCAAAGCAATATTGAAGGCTTTGAGATCTCGAAAGCCTCATCCCCCATTCATTTTTTATTGGCTCATCTGCATAGTTGGTTATTGTGATTGGTACTCTTAGTACTAGAAATTAGGGATTTTAATAGGACACAAATTTAGATTAAAAACCATTTATGACAGAGTAAAACAATTGGGAATAAATATAAATTTGACTTGCATAATTAATTGTGTACAACTATATATAATAGACTTCTTAGACGACTCTAACCTCTCTCTCTTTTTTTTTTTTTTTATAAAAGTTCTTTTATATTAACTATAGGTCATATAACATCTATTAATAAAATAAAAACGTTAAACCTCGCAAAGACAATATGTTCAACTTATATCTTTCATATCATCTCTGCGATCCTGTGTTATACAGGAAAATTATAGAATATACATGGGTATTCCCGGTATTCGAACCTACAAATTGAGGGAAAAAAACCTTAAAAAATAAGGGACACAAACCTAACATAATGCTTGGACTAACAAGCACTAACTCTTGATCTATTATAATAAGAGCAGATTGGCTAACGCCATCAAGTGAAACTCTTTGCTACTGCCTCTCCAATCTGTAACTTCACCACTTTGTCTATCCGGAGAAGAAAACTAAATCTGACAAAAGTAAACAGAAAACTTCATAAATAAAGTTGATTACTCGAAGAAATAACATAAAAATTAAGAAGGGATAACCAAATCCAGTTGAAAAACTAACCGGATTTGGCCAATTAGGCTAAGGTTGAAATGACTCTTTGAGAGAGAGGGAGAAGGGTGGCGGCTAGGGTTATGGATTTTATGAAAGTTGAGCCTTTCTAACCTCCCCTTTTAAATACTTCATATGCCTCACTCTTATTTTTTTTGAAAGTTTTAAATTACTTATCCATTTTTTCTTAAAAAATAAAATTACTAAAATTACACATTTATCCTTTTTGTTAAGGCTATACTAAATTTCCTGAAAAGTTAAGGCTCACACATTATAGCATATAAGTCATGAACCATGACGGACGGATTCTGGGTTGGGTGCTTCTAGATATGTTTGAATTTTTATACGCAATTTACTACTGCTTAAGAAAAAGTGCGGTGCAATTAGTGGGTTAGGTAGGATACCTATCCAACAAATCTAGATTAGTTAATCCTACTAATACTAAAGATTTTTGTTATTGTTGTCACAAACAGGTCTTTGTCTCAGTAATTTCGGTTTTTAACTAGGATTTGTTCTTTTACTGGGGGATTTAGGAGGATAAGAAGATTTAAGAGATTGTTAAAAAAAGTGTGATTGTTGGAAAAGAATAGCAATTGAAGTGGCGGGTCTCTTCAAACAAGTGGCACGGTCAACTATTCATTTGAATGATATTGACCATGTTTCTCATTTATCTCAACAAGCAAGTGTATTATTATTATAATAATAATTGTTGTTAAAGTAATATGAAATAATTGAAATATGTTTTTTTTCACCTTTAGTTAATTTTCTTAGTTTTGTAAACATGCAGAGATGATTAGTTAATTGAAATAAACATGTATATAGTTAGTTAATTATGCTTAAGGTTAATAACTGATGTAAAAATGGTGAACGAATAAAAGGTTAAAATATTATAACAATAGAAGTTAATAATTAAATTCTACTTTCATTTGAATTAAAGCGGGGTTTCGTCAGGTTCACATATCTGGTTGTTCGGCTACGGGTTTGAGTTATTTTATACTATTTCCTCTGTTTTATGCTCCATTTACCATTTTGAATCGTCTCAATTTTTTTTTTGTCATTTTCTTTTTTAGTAAATTTTATCAATCAACTTTACACTTTACCCCCCCCCCCCCATTCTACACTTATTCAGCATATACAAATTGTTTTGTTTTGCCCTATTTTGTCCGTTGCTTCTCTGATCTCTAATGGCCATCGTCGGCATTGTCATGACACCATTTGTTCGTTGTTGCCGAAATCGCAAACTCGTCTCCTCATCACTGAAATTGCGAACCCATCTCTTCTTTGTTGCCAAAATCGCTAATCCATCTCCTAGTTGTTGCAAGAGTCACGAACCCATATCATCGTCATTGTTGGAATCATGAACCCATCTCCTCGTTGTCGCCGGAATCACGAACCCATCTCCTAATTGTCATCAAAATTGCAAACCCATGTACCTGTTGTCATGCCGGCCGAAATGATGGCCGATATACGTGGAGAGATCTGAAGCGGAGGAGGTGATCAGATGGGAAGGAGAGATCAGACGTGAAGGAGCTGATTAGATGTGAAGAGAGATTAGACGCAAAGGAGAAATCAGATGCAAAAGACCCGATTGGATGCAAGGAAGGTGGTGGGAGCAATGGATGGAGTGACGGAACAAGGAGGGGGAAAGAGAGTTGGCTACAAGACAACCTTGGTGAGGAGATTATGAGGGGCCATGCTTCTGGTGGAGGCGAGGAAGGAAAAAAAAGGGCCAGGAGTACAATTCTCCAAACATACATATTTTTATCATTTCTTAAACTTCGCGCCAAACTCAAATGGAGCAAAAAACCCAAGATGGAGAAAGTATTTATTAGGTTCAGATTATTTGAGTTTGAGTTTTTTAGAGGATTTCATGAATCAGATTTAGTTTCATGTTAGATTGGGATGAGTCAGATTTGAGCCATTGGTTTTTGTTAATCCAGGGGAACTTACAGCAATCTCTATCTGATTTGATATAACATACATTTTGTCCTCCTTATTTTTAAAAGCTTACGTTTTGCTCATGTTTATTTTACATTGTCTAACAACAACTTCTGAAACCTTAGTTTAAGTTGTACGATAGCCAAATAGTCATATTCAGTAATTTCAATCTCTTTAATATTTTTTTTACAGTAAATAGATATTTTAAATTATCTTTTTTTCTCTGTAATTTCATTTTACTCTTTGTAAGTATAAATTATTATTTTGTAAATATCAATTAACTATGAAAAATTAAAAATTTTGAAATTAATAGAATATAGCTACTAGACAGTTAAAATTAAGGTTTTGGAAGTTGTCATTGGATAGATTAAATGAAGTGGGGAGGAAAGTGTAGATTTTGAAAATAAATGATACAAAGTTTAGGTTACACCTAACCTCAGAAAGTATGTGATTTTCTTTTTGATCTATTTGTGCTAAATAGAGTTTGGATTCGAAATTTTGGATGGGTTAAATCGGTCCAATTTTACCGTCCATATATTTGGGTCCAATTCTACCGTCCATATATTTAGTATTATCGGTAGCTTTGTAGATGTGAAGGAAATTTACTTTACACAGGTGATTGCTTTGGAACACCACAACTCGAGGATAATAGTGTTAGGACATTAACATTTGCCCATCGACAAAACAGAGGATGCTCTTGAGTTAACAAAATAAAAGAATTGATTTCAATTTACAGATTAATTTGTTTTGTTACTCTAAAATATAGGGATGAAAGTGAAAAAGTTAAAGTGTTACAATTAAGGAACAAAGAAGGTCATTGATACGTTGTAGTCAGCATTGAGCTAGAAATCATAACAAGTGAAATTCGAGCGAAAAGCTAAGTGAAGGCACGGGCACGATCTGGTTGTACAATACTGAGAAAGGTTTGCACGCAGTCAGGCTTCATATATAGCTAAAATTTCAGTAGATAAAGCCAATTTTACTTATATGGATGCTCCACCGCTATCACTATCAAGCAGATGCCTTGTATTATTATAGACTATCATGCAGCCCAAAGCACCATTGTGAGACTTAGGGGACCATGCCATATCTACTAGAATCACCAAAGATGGGTGAACATAAGTTGCCTCACCCCAAGGATGCACAAGTTGAATTAGTTTCTAGAATAAAGATAGTTGAGATATCCTTATAAGTTGCCTAGCGAAACCCTTTGTCCCCATTCCTTTGCTCCATAAGCTGTGGCACAAAGTTCAAGGAAAGCCCCTTTTTTCAAATTTGCCCCTGATCTCCCCTCACTCACAATCGCCTAAGAAATGCTAAAAAACACCATTATCCCAACAAACCCAAACGAGGACAAAGGAAGGCGATTGACGGATCAAGCCCAGGTGAGGACGAAGGCGTAGTCGGAAGAGGACAATGATGAGGCGGAAACAGACGAGGATGAAGGCGTTGCCGGAGAAGGACGAGAGCAAATCAAACATAGGTTAGTATAGACGCACAACCAGAGAAGGACGACTGGCGAATCGAATGCAAGCAAGGACGAAGGCGAACTGTTCACAGGCGACAACAATGAACCAAACCCAGACAATGATAAAGGCATTGTTGGAGGACGAACACAGATCAGACCCAGATGACACTGCTGGTTGTGCGTTGCACCCAACTTGCTTTTGTTAAGTGGAAGTGGAAGAGTATAATGGTCAATTAAATGATAAAATTAAAAAATATATTTTGCTTGAAAGTATTTATACGAGCATGGCATGCAGCCAACGCTCATGCAGATGCAAATCCGTCCCTCCCATTCTCTTCTTCTCCACACTTGCAAAAATCCACGTGGCACTCATCTGTTTGGAAATCATCCTAGCCGCGTAGTAGGGAATCGCTACCTGCCTCCTCCCTTTCTCCCTCCTCACCCTGCACCTCACAAACATCAAACAATCCATCAAGCTCTCCTTCGCCAACCCCATCATATCATACGCCTGCGACCTCCGCCACAAGCTTTTCTCAGCCGCGCCGGTTTCCCCCAAGCTCACCGCTCTTGTGGCGTCGCTGACGGCGGCTTCCGGATTCCCCAGCAGCAGAAAACACTGTGCCCTGTTACTGTGAAGCACGAGCCTCTGTTCCCTCATATTCAGCGGACACAATTCCAATCCCTCCGAATACTTCTCTACCGCCTCCTTGATTTTTCCCTTCCGAAACGCGTAGTTCCCCTGTCGTTTTAGTCTCCGGGCTGACCCTTCTCTATCCACGGTCTCCTCCGCCGTCATCAGCGTCTCTCTCTTCCTCATCTCCACCTTCAATTCCCAAGCCTCATTTATTGCTTCCTCTGCTTTCTTGTTCTTTAATCTCAAATTCCCATATCGGATTTTGTGGTAGTCTTGAAGGATTGTTCTTGTTATAGCGTCTCCTACTCTGTTTCTTCCGATCTCTAACAGATCGACAAGATACTGAACCGAAATCTCCATAACTTTGTATCTTGTTTCTGGGTCTTTTAGAAGCAGCAAAATTGAGTCAATTGCTTCGAATTGCCACTTTTCATCTGAAGATCTCGAGGTGTTACATAGGAAAACTATTACTTCGTTCGAGTCTGATATTTTCGCTCTGCCATTTTTGGTGTTGCAGAGAGTTCTTATCAAGCCTATTCCAGTGGGTGAATTCGGATTCATCAATCCACCCCAGATTCGGCACAAGTGCTTAAGAAATTCTGGGCTACAGATCAAATCGAGCGCTCTTTCTTTTCTTGCGAAGCAATCCAACAAATAAATCGACCAACATTGAAGCTGGCTGGTCCATTCCTCAGCTTTTCTGTCCTCCAATTCCGACCCTCCAGCCCCCTTTGTCAGCAAATACCGATGGTAGCTGACTCTGTCCTTCCTCCGCTTGATGGGAAAAAATTCTCTATAAACTTTTTGAACGCAATCCCGAGCTATTTCCATGGCGGATTGGACAATTTCCGCTTCATGAACCGTTAAATCTTCAAACGTTGTCTCATGACTAGCGAGGTGACCCAGTGCCCGGACCGCCACTCTCTGCTCAACCCAACTAAGCTTCCCCTTCAAGAGCTCCACCAGCGGCCGAATCACCCCGGCGTCAACAGCTAACCTGGCGAGTCGCTTCCTGTTCATGCAATAAGACCCAATTATATGAGCCGCGTAGTAAGGAAAATAAACATTCTGGTCCCGGAGAAGCCAGGCTTTGTCTTCGACAGCTCTGTGGATGAGCTTGGACGTGAAGTGGAAGATGCCAAGGGAAGGGAGCTCCGGGTCGTCAGGCCGGGTCATGGCGAGGTGCCAGAGGGTATGGAGGGCTAGGACAAGGTCTTGTCGGGTGTCGGTGAGACCGAGGTTGGTGAATAAATTGGAGAGCTTGGCTCGTCGGATCAAGGGTTGTGCTTCTTTCATGGCGCAGAAGAAGCATGAGGGTTTGGTGCATGGGCGCTTTGGCGGTGGTGGTTTTGTTGGGACTTTGTTCTTGCCTTTGATCTCTGGTTTTGTAGTTTCCATTGGGAGGTTTGGAATGGTTTTGGTACAAAAGCAGTTGGTGTTTGGGACAATGAGCAAAACAAGACCAAAAGGGTAGCCTATGCGCACCTTGACGTGATTGGGTTAATATATTCATCTTGGCGAAAATGAAAGGTTGGCCCCTCATCTTTGTCAAGTCAAGCGAGTTAGTCCTTTAAGTATCATTCAGTTCGAATTAGTCCCTCAACTTTGAAAAATGAAGGGAGTTAGTCCCTCATTGGACAAAACAATAGACGATGTTAGATTTTCAGCTTCAACCTCCATTAGCTGCACCACTCTCCTGAAAACCTCACTCTAGTTGTCGCCGCCACCAAGAAAATGAGATGATGATTTTTTTTTAAAGAAGAGAATTGTCATCTTTTGATTTCCAAGATGAAGAAGATTAACATTTACAAACAAGTATCAGCCCACACATTAACCAGTTCAAACTAAGTAGATCTTCTACACGTTTAAGAAAGACATTCCTATCATCGGTCAAACCAAAGTTCCATAGGATGACTCTGAATAAGGCCCAAGGAGCTCCTTATTGCTACTGGGTCTTGTGCTTTTTTCTCAAAAGATAAACATCGGTCTCTTCATATGCATAATTTGGGAGCAAATCCTCTTGAGGAACTTTCTCGATCAAAAAAGTTTGTTTGCAAAATTCCTAGAATAACTTGTGATCCTCTAGAGATCTGAATTGATAGCCCAACAATACCACGTCGTCATCTGCCACTAGCGCCTCTATGGCTGACACTAAGTAGTCCATGCACTTTTTGATATATACTACATCGATAGCGATCACCACAACAACAGGAGGATTAATAGCCGAAGGTTATACTTGAGCATCGACATTAAGTGATGATTGATGCCACCACATGAACTCGTCACGCCTTGGACTAGTAGCAGTTATGATTATCTAAGCCGAATGAGGGTTGTAGGTATGTGTGAAAGTTTGGGTTATAGGGTCAAGTTTGGGTTGAAACCAGGGGCGGCAACATTCAATAGACTTTTCGGGAAAACTACACATATTATATATAAGTTTATAATAATAAAAAAATTTTACCCATTAAATTCTGTCAAATATGTATATTTGCCCCCACTATTTTTAATATATAATTTTTGCACCCACTTGAAAAATTTTCTTGCTCCACCATTGGTTGAAACCCAATTTTTATAGACTGTCTATCTTGGCCCTTCTTAGTGCATAGGCCAATGGCTGGGAGTAGTAAGGACGCTAAAAGGATCGGGAAGTATAAGAGCCTAGTGCTAGGACCTCAAAGGTGAAGGTTTAGGGGTTGCTTAGGTGCAAAAAGAAGGGTAAGCTAACCCGGGTTAAGGAGACATATGATCGAAGAGGTTTGGTGCGCTTGAGGCCTGGGAAAGATGGAAGACTTAACTGAACTATTAATCAGGTGGCAAAGTTGATGAAATCTTGTCCATAAAGAGCACAACACTTCATACAAAAAATGAGGCTTACCCGAGCTAGTATTTGAGCCAATTTTAATGTCACTTGGCTTAACCAGGATTATGCATGGCCCCACTCACTAATTTGGTGTTCAATCGAGTTTGAACCTCCATTTCAACAGAACAGGGCTGTTCTTAGTAAAGGAAGTAGAAATTATGCGCACTGAACGTGTTGCCATGTTGCTTCAACCATTAAGGCTTTTTGGTATACTTTGAAAGGCTTGGGAGTTGCTGCTATGAGGTTTATAGTGAGGTAAGGATCATTACATATGAATTCACTTTTAGTCCTATGCTAATTTGCATGATTCAAGTGAATTTTAGGCACTAACAGGATGACTAAGTGGTCAGATGAACCTAAAAGGCTATTAGTGGGTAGGATCACTTCGGTGATTATGTTATGCTAATTAGCTAAGTTATGAGCAAGCATTAGGGCTTGGATTTGGGTTTCCCAACTCAACTTCTAAAGCCTAAAGCTCTATGTGTAGTGTTAAGTTCACTAATGTAGTTAACTTGAAATAAATTACGGTAAGGGTATACTTGCTAGGCCCCTGAGGCTGCTTAGGTGTAGCTGGTGTATGCTATGTGCTTCTTTGGCATTTGTTGTGCATGCTAACCCCTATTTAATTGCTTGTGTGTGTGTGTGTGTGTGTG
Source organism: Aquilaria yunnanensis (assembly GCA_039654915.1). Classification (NCBI taxonomy): domain Eukaryota; kingdom Viridiplantae; phylum Streptophyta; class Magnoliopsida; order Malvales; family Thymelaeaceae; genus Aquilaria; species Aquilaria yunnanensis. Next base: position 93,482,304 of record CM077598.1, on the reverse strand, counting down.
TGTATGTGTGTTTGCTGCTTCTTTGTCTTCTTTGTTTACTTTACATGTTCTTTGGAGATTATGGCATAGTGCTTATGTATATGTAGTACAAGGGCATTTGTAGGATTATAACACTATCTGATCCTTACTTAGTTTATGAAAACTCATGCCCTGTCTTTATTGATTTTTAGGGAAAGGCCTTGAATGACTGACCTTGGATGATTGCCTTGGTTTGTGACATTTTGTTTAGGTACTATTGTGTTTTGATCACTAATGCTCAATAGAATTGAATTGCAGCTTAAATGCTTAGATGACAAGCTAATTGATTTGGCATGCAGTCTTTTAAATTGTTATGACTCTCCTAGCAGGAAGCTTGTTTGAGGAAGGTAAAGTAATTAAAACCTATTTTGGAACCTTATTTCAAGTTCACATAGCAAGAATTAGTATGTTAGACAAAGTTCACTAAGTTCTGAGGAGTTTAAGGCACCAAACAGAGTTCAGGGGTAAAATGGTAATTTTGCATCATGAAGTTTTGGGTTAAGTCTTGAGTTTTAAAAATAAGTTTTTGGAAACCTAACCTGATGGCCGGCATGATGGCCAGCACCATCTTCGTCAGGTGACATTGTGATTTCGGGAGGGACTTCCAGTGAGGGAGAATGTCTGGAACAAAGGTTTCCCAGGGGAATGTGCCTGAAACACTCAGAAGAAGGGGGTTAGGAGGTCCCCAGAGTATCTTTCCGGGGAGGAGCCTCCGACGCCCTAGTCAGTATTTTGAAAAGGAGAAGGAAGAGAGACTACAAGGAAGCTGGATGATCTTGCCTGTTTGTGTTTTCTCAAGGAGGGGTCCGACCCCCTATTGAGGCCCTTTGTCCTTGATAGCCGAAGGACTATCTCCTCTCCCAGTGCGTACTTCCCGCCGAAAGTATGATCAGGAAGCCTGGCGTCACCCGAAAGAGACACCATCACTGACCTCGGAAGGAACGAAGCCAAGCACCCCGAACTTGGAACTTCGGCAAGAACGCCAGGGATTGGAAAGATGGTGCCGGCTCCCTCGGGGGACCGAACGGATCACCTTCGGATGCAGAGAATTAGTTATCGCAAACAGAAGGGAATCTCCCCGAAGGTGGAACCTCTGAACAAGGGAACCCCCCAAAAGCACGAGCATAACTCCCGAAGAAGGGCGACCGTGTCAAAGAACGACCTCGCCCAGAGGACCTCAGGAGTACGGCATGAGCATTTAAGGAGCCTCTGACATGCCACCCACAGACGCTACATGTCACCTCAAACGGTGATTTGACACGCCAACGCCGTCCAGGTCTTGTCACGACCTGTCTCGGTTCAAGACTCAAGGAGCATGTCACCGGCTACTCGCCCCCTACGCCCAGAAACTCAAAGAACATCCGACCGAACACGTGTCGTCATCTGAACGGGCTGGGCTTCTCTATAAATACCAGGGAACAGACCCTGGCAAATGGTCCGACTCCTCCTCCTCGAGAAAATACAGGCAAGCCCACTAAAAACTCTAGTGCTTCCCCCTTACCTCCTCAGGAAACTGACTTGGGCGTCGTAGGCTCCTCCCCAAAAAAGCACCCCGGGGACCTCCTAACCCTCTTCTCTGAGCTTTTCAGGCACATTCTGTCGTGCCCTAAACTGCCCCTGGCCCATCCGGGCCCAATTATCTAAAACATGCAGCGGAAGTTTAATTAAATCGAAGGGACTTTTATTACTCACTAAGACTTATGGGCACGAACCCCAGGATACTTACTGGTACTAGCTTGTTATGTTCTTATTAAAGGTTTAAGTTTAAGTGCTCTTGGAAACAAACTAGCACCTATGTGGATTTCATGTGTTCATTTTCATGGTATTTACCAAGCTTTAGCCAAGATTATGCATGGCATCCAAAACACCAACTTAAGTTTGAAAACTTATTTTCATGCATATGCTTTGCATGCTTATGTGTTTTAGTGTTCACTAGTGCACATAATCACTTAATGCCTTTAGATGCAACTAATGCTTAGGCATATATTAATTCACGTACGTGCACTTGAATTCCTTATTAGCCAATCTTTACACATGCATCCAATTTCATGCTTCTCCAAGTTTATTTGCATGTTTTTCTTTGAGTGCGCATACAAAGCCAAACATAGCATGCTTTCAACATAAACATGGGCTTATGGGCCTTTTCCATACTTAACATGCATATGGCCCAAAATTAACCAAGAACATATTCAAATTTTCTAATTTCTTATTTAAGCCCAAAACATGCATTTAAGCCCAATTTATACATGCTTCCGATTTTCATGAAAATCATACTTCCATAAAACATGCATGGGCCTTGGTAAGTCCACCAAGCAATAAAAGCACCCAAAGTGTCCATAGTCCATCTTACAAGCCCAAAATCAAGTTTGGCCAAATTTTAGCTAAGTCCATAATTTGGTCACTAAACTTAGACCAACAAATTACATGCTTAAAATCAAGCCATAAATCATAGTGCCAAGGAACACTAATTATCCACCTTAAGACGTTGTTCCCACAAACTCTAGACTCGTAGTCCTGCACACAAAGTCCACGCTTATTAGCTTGATTTTCAAGCAACTTAAAATGCTTAGAATACTTAGTATAATTGAGCAATACCATACACATACCCAACCTTTATACCACAAAAAGAGTACT